>CM036916.1:16011746-16611746 GCA_020800305.1 Porphyrio hochstetteri
AGGGGGCACTGGGATGAGAACAATTAAATCTGAAGTGGGCAACAATTCATTTAAGCGGCAACCAGAAGACTTCAGCTGCCAAAGTGGGATTCTACGGTATCACTCAGCTGCACATAGCTGTAAAGGGGAGCTAAACAAATGTATGTTATTATGTGCAATTTATGCATATTTAGGGATTATAAGGCAAGTTTGTCTGTGATTGCAGAGGATTTGAGTTGGCCTCACAAGAGGTCTGTACCCATTTTTGCATTCCTGATCTGTCAGCAGTGAAGCTCGCTAGATGTGACCTGACTCTGATTTAGGCCATAATTTCCCAAATTATAAAGTTAGAGACCATATCAGTGCAATTTTCTCTCTTCTCTTTTACGTGCAGATGATTAGGTATATTATGGTTTTCCTCTGTTTAACTCACAAGTCCATCTGGGCAAGTTTAATTACATCTTTCTCAAAAGTTATTGAGGTAAGATGATGCACTTTAAACAAAACCGAGACTGTTCAGACACTTTTATAAGCAGATGTTCCAACTATCTGGCTGTGTATTGATCCCCTGTGCATTTTATGTGATGCCTCTTTTCAATTTAGCTTCTTTGCATTTGAATTAGTATGTAGGTATTGAAATTAAATCTCATTTAGGGAGTTAGAAAAATACCTACTTTTCCAAGCATCTATCAAATTAGGGAGAATATGGACCCAAAGTGTTTCTTCATTGCCAATAAAAATGAAGCTTTATGGCAAAATTTGAGGCTATTAGACTATTGCTTTATAGGTAAAATACTCCATGATTCTTGGAAAATCTAAATATTATTGGAAAGGGACCCTATTTTGCAATGCCTGGGTGGTCACTGAGGAGGATGTGAAGGCAGGGGATGCGGTACAGCACAAAACCTGCCGCATCAGGCACCCGGGGGCTTGGTGCTGGCTCAGCCACTGGGATTCAGTTTGGGCAACTGCATCTATTTGTGGTCTGAGGGCTGCAGCACTGGGATATACAGTGTACTCCTCAAGGTAACAAGAAATGGATTAGTTGCATGCAAGACATCATTCTGCTGCTTGAGATTTCGGTTCAGAGCTTGTGTTTACTGCTTTTTATCTTGAATTCCTGGGGAAAGTCTGGCATAACTAGTCAGAAACCTGCTGCTGTGCAAACGCGTTGTCCCCTGACACTGCCCTGCGTAGGTACAAAATGCTTTTTCCCCCTTTTCTCCACATTTTTGTGGGTATTTTAATCAGTTAGAATGGTAACAGGGAGTCACTGGGGGAACCATTAGTCTCTACTCAGGCTTGTGGGGTTAAATCCTTTGGTTTTGCTGTCTGCCCTTACCTCGCGCAGCAGAGCATTAACTGACTGAAAATGATGTAGGCAGCGATCATTATTATCTGGATGAAGGTCTTTCAGCTAAGAAGCACTCAGCAGTGATCATCCAAACGGAACAAAAAGGGGAAAGGATCAATTCAACTTTGATAATTATAGCCCTACAAAGGGTGGGCAATAACAGGATTACCCGTTAGTGACAGCTCAGCGTGGAAGCAGGCTGGTGGAGCGTTGCTGGCTTGCATCATCTGCAGCACAACTCATGGCTCGTCACCAGGTCTGCGTGATTAGAGAGGTGGTTTAGCATAGGACAGGAATGGTTGAACTCGATGATCTTCACAGAATCACAGACTTGTAGGGGTTGGAAGGGACCTCAGGAGCTCATCGAGTCCAACCCCCCTGCCAAAGCAGGGTCCCTAGGACAGGTCGCATGTGGAGGTGTCAAGATGGGTCTTGAATATCTCCAGAGAAGGAGACTCCACACCCCCCTGGGCAGCCTGTCTCAGGGCTCCCTCACCCTCACTGTGTAAAAGTTCTTCAGCATATTGGTGTGGAACTTCCTGTGCTCCAACTTGAAGCCATTGCCCCTTGTCCTGTCTCTGCAGACCATTGAAAAGAGGCTGGACATTTATAAACTTGAGGTATTTATAAACATTAATAAGGCCCCTTCTTAGCCTTCTTTTCTCATCTTAAAGGTCTTTTCCAACCTAGTGATTCTGTGACGGTGTGATTTTGTGGGATCCCTCGTGGAAATGCGTGTTGCCCTCTTCAGCGCGGCTCCGGTTGTCGCGAGCGCTCCAGGTCTTACAGGGTTTGGGCCATTGAGGAGAACAGATGCTGATGTTTCTCAGGCGCTGATGTGTTCGTGCAAGTCTCTGCTCAGAGTCAGGCTGTGGCGAGTAAGGGGGCAGCTCGCAGTAAACACTGCCTGCAATGAATAGGGCAGGGAATGCCACTGTGCAGCTCCTTCATCTGATCATTGTTTAATGCTCCTTTATTGAAGCATTTGTCAAATGCTGTCACAGTCCATGCTTGGAAGTTTAAGGGTGTGCTTGTGCAGGGCTGCACTGCCTCGTTCTTGCAAGTTCTAGAAGTTTTCCTGTATCTTTCAATGAAAAAGCAAGACTGGACCTGCTCGTGCTTTGATTTGGTTTCTTCCTTATGTATTTGAATTTTTTATTTTGGAAAAAAAAAGTCTTTTAGCTTCATAAATCAAATTAAGATGCAATTGTTAAATAACGTCTCTCCTATTAATTAGGCTGCGAAGCAAGGCAGGCATTACAACCATTTCTAATTGAGAACTGCAGAAGTTGCTAATCAATGAGACAGGCAAGTAATTAACCAGCCAGCAGTCAACATCTTCAGCTGAAGTTGGTGGCTTTCAACTTAATTAAACTTTCCAGGTGTCACTGCAAGTATGAAAAATATATCTCTCTTAATATGTTGATGTGTCTTAATTCCACTTTTCTGAGTTTAAATGTATGATGATTGCATCTGGTTTTATGGAAAAATGACATTTATAAAACATCCTGTGTCCATATTGCAGAGCTAAAAGGAAAAAAAAATTAATAGTTTGTCTGAGAGCTTTGTCCAAATTCCTCTGGCACACGTTGAGCTCCGTCTTTGTGTCTGAAATACCTCCCATACCGTCTTTTAATTCATACCTTCTAAGCCTTCATGGCTGTAAAATAGATCCCTGTCAAAGTTCAGGGTGTTATCGTTGTTTTTACTTGTGAAGAACAGATAATATAACGGGTGTTCAGCCAGACTTGGAAGAATAAATTATTCTGGTCCCTGCAAGCTTGGTGTCTGGGTAACTGGACAACATGAAACGCTCTCTGAGAGCTGGATCACTCTTTATCCCTGTAGCATCCGCTCTCCTTCCATTTTTCATACGGTCCACGTGAATCGGCGCTTTCTCTAGGTTCATGCTGTGTGGGCTTTACTAGGACACATCTGAAGAGGGACTTGAGAGGTGGCAGTTTGATGGTTGGGCTTTCTGGGATATGAAAGCAGGGAGTGATGCAGAAGATGCAGCATGATAAAAAGGGGCTGGAGGCAGCTGGGTGCACGGGTGGAATGAGGATGAGAAGTAGGCACTTCCTCAGCTGTGGAAAAATTGCTTCCGAATTCTTGGTGTCAAGTAATCTGTCAGATCGTCTCTTATAAAGGCCCTTAAAGGGGGACTTATATATGGAAGAAATGATTGCGTTACAATAATTAAATTGGTGTGTTACTGAGCTTTACTGCTGAACCCCTGGTTGTGGTGATTTGGCAACAGCTTGAAGTATCACGTTCTCTCATGTCACACTTTGCCGTGATTTCGTGAGGCCCTAGAACATGCCATGGGGATCCGATGCCCACTGCATGCCAGTGGACTCCAACCTTCTTTTCAGTTGATGCACAAGCACGCCGTCACCCTTCCTGGACAAAGTGAATCCAGGAGACTCCAAAATTGCAGACATCATTGGAAAGGATGGTACTTACTGCCAATTAATGTGAGAGAGGCAGGAAGAAAGGCTTAAGGAGACACAAGCTCCACTTGGTTGCTGTTTCCTTACTGAAGGGGAAGAAGCATCGTTGGCAGAGGTAGAGATGCAGCCCAGAGGAGCGGTACATCTGCCAGCAAAGGAATGATGCCTAACTTCACAGCTCTGAAAGAATGATGGAAAGAGACCCCAAAAAACCTTACGGATGTGAAAACATCGACAGTTAAGGGTGGGGAAGGGTTGATAGGCTCTTGAAGGACAGCCCAAGGAGTCCAGCTGGAACCAGGGCACCTGGATGAGAGTGAGCTGGTAGGTGCTGTTACAGTTGCTTATGAATTTGCCTGCACTGGCTCTCTTCAGCCCCTAATGACGCTGCCAACATCAGCTTCCCCCCAGTGTTAGCAACACTAGAAGGCAGTGCAGCGCATCATCCAACTGTTATTGAAATATGTATTCCTCAGCTGGAATAAAAATGCTCTCCATAGCAATACAAAGATGATGCCTCTTCTGAGTCAGGAAGCCCAGCTGCAGCTCTTGAGTCGAGTGGCCAGGAGCAGTTATCGGTAATGGCTCCGTCTCTTGCCTCAGAAGTCAGAAAAACTGCAGATACTCCTTGTTTTCATCTGAGAGCGCAAGCGGCGGTGCTGGCTGGAGTGAGCTCCCTGGGATGCACCAGCGTCTCCTCTTTGTTTATGGGAGGGGGAAGACACGTTCTGAGTCCTTATTTAACTGTGCTTGCTAATCTTAGCTACTCACTTCAAAACACATTAGCTAACATCCAACATGCATAACGTATGGATGCAAGGCATTTCCTTTTCTTGCTGTCACCATCTCCATAGCTTGATACACATTAAAGCCTGTGTCCACCTTCTTCATGGATAGCAGAGGCTCCCTGTGCCCTTTCTTGGTTATTGCAATATCCTCGTGACCAATTGGAAAATAATCTGCAGAGAATTGTCCAGAATTTATTAACACTGACTTTGCTTCATCAAGATTTTCAGTCGCTAACATTTCTTGTTTTCCACTCCATTTCTGCCTGAATTCTCATGTTTTCTTGGGTTTTTTCCTGGCTTTTGCTGATACATTCATGTACTCAGGACAGAATATGGAAGTTATTCCTGAGTGAAAGGCAAAGGAGTGACATGCCATCAGTTAGCAGGAGGAGAGGGAACCTGGTGCTTTCTCATGGAAATAATGTGAATCCTGGATGTGAGCCAGGCATTCATTTTGTTAAAATGGGGTTTGATAATTGAAACTAATTTAACATCGACCCCATTAAGTTACATTTTATTGCTCATTTAATATGCCTGTCTCACAAGCTCCCAGGACCAGCAAGCGGCTTTGTAACGTGAGTTTATAATTTGTCAGAGCTCCAGGCACACAGGTAAATGTTGAATGTGCTGTGTAGGATCAGCACTGATGTGTACCACTGATGTTTCACCCACATCTGGCCAGGCTTTCTGCAGAGCTGTGTATCGGCGAGCACTTGGGATCAGCGCTGATGCGAGTGGGTTAAGCTGAACAGCTTGAGTTTGGGCAGATTTGCTGTGGGAGATATTTCACCTGGAAAGCATCCCTCGTGGAGGGTCCAGCATTGCTACCTGCGGCTCTGCAGAGCCCTCCCCATCACTCCCTGCAGGGTTCTACATCCCCTGTGCAGCTTGAGAAAGAGAAGGTTTGTCAGACCTGACAAATAACCCCAGTCCTCGAGTCATGCAAGTCATTATATTGACTTCTGTCAAAGAATGCCAGTTTAAATCAGCCGAGGAGCTGGCTCGTGTTTTAATGACACGGGATTTCCATGTTCTGCCATCCTGCTTCTGGTTTCCTTTGTCTTACAGTTCTTTTGCATCATTTCTGTACTTCCCCACTAGATAAATCTTTTCTGTGGTCGGTGAATCACAAAATAGTCTCCTAATGACTTACCACCTCTCCTGGTGCTCATTGCCGTGCAGCACCAGGTGATGGTTACTCAAGCACAGTTGTGTTTATCAAAGCAGCAGCGAGTAAAAGATAAAAGGTCAGAGAGCAAGAAAGCACAGGCATGTGCAAAGAGCCATGATGGATGTTTGTTTACAAACGTGTTCCCTTCTGCAAGCATGGCTGCAGGAGAGGTGTATGAATGATGAGTTACTGGAGCTTTACCTGCTTGATATGGCAGCAAGAGTGAGCCTGGGTTACATCATGGGGCCTGGGGACGGCAGCAGGAGGCACCGGTGAAGCATGCAAACCCAACTGGGGTTACAAAAAGGCAAAGTGGAGTTACAAGGTATGGCTAATTCTACTACATGTGTGGTATAAACTAGATAAGAAAGCAGAGATCTACATAAAACTATATCTGTGTTGGAAAAGCCCTGGAAGAGGCGTTCTGTAGAAGACACGTGTGAGGCAGAGCTGGCTCATGGAGGAGTGGCAGCGTTTGACAGGTGTTACTCGCATGAATTCAAACACTGCAGGAAGGGGGCACTGGGATGTTATAATCCAAAGGCTCAGGGAATTGCCTGTATCAGGCAGTCGTTGTGAATTTCTGGGTCACAATGTTATGTTTCTTCTCACCCAAAACTAGTGAAGGCCATTCTGGAGTAGAGATGGCTCTGAAAATCAGTGAGGTCCTGCTTTCAAACCATGCAACATGTGCATTCTTGCTCTACGAACGTCCTGGGGAATCAGCCCAAACCCAGAGAGAGAGAGAAAAACAGTCAGCCTTGTTCTCAGCACACTGTCATGTTCTGTGTTTAGGCCATCCCGAGAAGGTTCAGAAATCACTGCACCCCAGTGCAGGAGGTGAAGAAACCACTGGCAGGGCTGCAAGAGTCTGTGTCCAACTTCACCTGAGCTTCCTGCTGCCAACATCTGTAGCACTGTGCCTATGTACAGGGGCACGTCAGTAGGATCACGTCCTGATGCTGCAGTGCTGTGTGGACAGTTTGAAAAGGTCAGGGGCTTCCTAACAGAGCCGAATAAAAGCAGTGAGGGCAGGAATCTCACCTGGGATTTGGGGAGGAGAAATCTTCATCTTAGCCTTCGTGTTTTGGTAATTACTCCTGAGATAAGGATGTTCTAATGACATCAGTGCAGGCAGCAGTACACTTCCCATTAGTTGTTTTTTTTTTAATTGATGCTGAACCAAACTTTAAACATTTTATTTGAAGTCACCCTTCCAGTTTTGTCCTGGCGCCCATCAGCCTCAGTGTTTCTCTGCAGGTGGGGCTGTGCTGGTTTTTAACCATGCTCCTTGTGTAGAAAATGCACTTGTAGCGTTTTTACTCTGCCCCGAGCGAGTTAAATGTGCCTGTCAGTGTTTTACAGGATTGATTTGTGAAAGGTTGTTAGCCTGTTAGGTCTTACACGTTGGAGTCAGCAGTGGCATTCACAGCTCTTGCAAGGTGTTGTGTTTAAAAGGATGGTGGAGGCTTTTAATGTTTTTTTTAATTTAACTTTCCTTAATGTGACAGCCAATTACTGGTAAAACTTAACCACCCCTTCTTATTTTTAAGTGTAGATGCTCTCTGGCATTTTACTGCTTTCTTTTAAAAGTATTTAGGAGAAGCTGCCTCAAAGTACAGCAGTTAACGTTACAGCAGTTAGCAGGGATTTTATGTAATTTGAGAGATGTCATAACAAAGCTTAAGAAGAAGAAAGAAGGGGGAAAAAAAGCTTTTTTTAATGTGAATCAGCTGATAAAACGTGAGAGTCCAACTCAGTGAAATTGCAGGGCCAAGATCTTCTGGTGCTTAATGGTTGGTGAGGCAGAGATTCCAGAGAATAATAGTTTCTCATAGGAAACTGTTGTCGGAAAGGCTGAAGCTTTACATCAATGTTTATTGTGATTTATTTCTGTTTGCATTCTTCAGAGGGGTTTTTTGCGCAAAGGAAATCGAATTGCAGCGTCTGGAAGCACTGCAGGGAGCAGTGACCGGGCGGCTGCTCTGGGTTTTGGGCTCTGGTCCCTCCTGCCCATGTGACTGGTTGTTGCAGTGTGAGGTCGGTGATGGATGGGGTTGTTTGTCACCCTTTGCCACAGTCACACATGGCATCGTTACTGGTAGGGCAGGTTGTGCCATTCCTGGTTCTTAGCATGTGCAGAATCACAGAATTGTAGGGGTTGGAAGGGACCTCAAGAGATCATCAGGTCCAACCCCTGAGGGCTGTTCAGGCAGGAGGAGCAGCTCGAAGAGCTCAGGTACCTCCTGCCAGGTGCCGAGTGCCCACACCAGCCAAGGTTACAGCTAGAAAAACCCCTTCCTGCACACCGAGCCACTGGTGTGTGTGCCCCAGAGCGGCCTCGGCTGCTCCTGGCAGAGCCCTCGAGGGCAGCAGAAAAGGGGGAAAATGAAGGGAAAACAGCAAAGTGTTTCCCACCCCTTCATGTAGGGGGACCACAGGGCAGAGTGGACACCCTGCTGACGCGCTGTGCCCAAGTCACCGCTCATCCCTTGTGACCATTGTTTATTGTGAACAGGAGAACAGAGCTGTTTAGAAACTGTTTGGGCTGTTTTGGAAACCTTCTGAGGTTTTAGTGTAAATTCACCTGTTACTCTGCAGCTGGCCCCGTGGCATTTCAAACAATAAAAAGATGTATTAGGTCTGCTCTTAAGTGAAAGTTGTATTGGCTAAACCATGCCAGTATGTTGCCACCGTCTCTGTAGCTGTATGGCGCTTCACTTGAGCGTCCTTCATTATTAATACATTCTGAAATATACAATAAACTCTGCAAACGAGCTCCATGGAGGTACTTTGAAGTGACAAAACTCCCCTCTGTCCACGCCGAATTTCTGCACTTATCTTCAGTGCCCGTCCGTAGCAGTGCAGGGATGATCCTTTGAAAACGAAGCCACGTGGTAATGAAGTGCTGGGAGAGTGTTTTCAGGGTAGGAACACAGGTTTGTTTTCTGGGATTGTGTTTTCCTTGCGGGAAGAGGAGTTTATTTCTGTGTATGGTGCACCTGTCTTATGGTCATGGAAATATTTAGGTACAAATGTTTGTGTGTTTGTACTTACACGGGGGAGTCTGAATTCTCGATTTGTTGCACTTCCCAAAGAAGCAGGGAGACAAAGAAACCCCATGAGAGGATAGCAACAGGGGCAGGTTCCTGTCATGTACCCCAAGGAGCGTGCCAGAGGCTGCGAGGTGTCAGCGTACAAAGCAGACTGTGTCATTTGTAAATCTCAATGTTTCCATTAAAATACAATCAGATTTCCCCTGCAGCAGAGAAATCATAGAAAAAGGCAAATTTCTTTAAAGGGCAATTTAAAAAAAATTTTTTTTTAAGTACCCCAAAACCCCTTTGAAGAGCCAGAGGGGTGGAAATAAAACAACGGTGCTTTTGAGAGTCTTTTCTTTCAGTAATACAAGCAATAAAAGAAGAAGATGTCAGTAAACCATTATTTTTTCATATCAGTTTGTAAAACAAGAAGAACCCATCTGAGGATAAGCATAACCACAGCCTGCTGATAATACAATTCAGAATTAGGTGTTTCTGGTTCAGCACATGCATTCGAAGCGGGAATGTAGGGGTGGGTGTGTGGGGGCTGGTTAATTAGAAAGCTCTCTGATTTCCCTTAGGAAGCTCTGATATGGCAATAAAAACGTAATCCTTGGTGCTGTGCATTCTTCACTGGAGGATCAGCCGTATTAAAGACCACATTAGTTTTCACCCGATGTACAGCTGCAGTGTGTGCATGGTGATTGTTCAATCAGGCTTGCTACTGGTGGAGATGGAGTAGGTGATGCCCGTAAAGTGACTCCAGTGGATTTGGATACAGCTGCTGCTTTCCTAAACCTTCAGGTACAAGATGATGCTGATCACCACATAGCTGGGACCTTGTCTGAGCTTGGTTTGACACAAGGAAATCGGGATGCCTGGGAAAGCAAGGAGGAAGTTGGAAGATGCTCTGGTGCGAAGCAGTCTGTTCACATGAGTTAGTTCCTTGCTCCTGGGCTGTGCGGAATCACAAACAGGGGCATTTAGTCACAAATTTCATTTAAATTGTCAGTCTGGGAAGCAGCAGCTTTTCTTTACAGCACTAGGAGTGAGCCCAGGCAGTGTGTCCGACATCCCCCTGGGTCACAGCTAGTTTTAAATTGGTGTATTTGGGAGTTCGCGTTCATTCCCAGGGGTTTTTCTCATGAAAACTCCTGCTTCCCTGACCATTTATGGCCATAACTTTTTTAATGCTTTTCCCTATTTTGTAGTATACATCCAGTTCAGATTTAATACAGCTCAACTTTAGTTTCCTGTAGTCACAACGCTTTGGATAGCCTAATGCTGGCTGTACCAAAGTAAACATCACTTTCTCATTCTATGGAGTACATTTTCAATGCTGTTTACCATGGATTATTTTAGATGCCGGACTCACAAATCAAGTTGGATAACAAAATTCAATGTACAGTCAATGAAAATGGCCGATTGGGATCCTTCATCAGAGATGGCACCCTGGGCAGTAATTATGGTGTCAGCTATTCTGTATCTTAAATCGATTCCAGGGATCTCATTTTATAATTTTTACTCTTACTGACAAGCAGCTATTCACAAAGGTAAATAGACTATCCATGTCCTTTGCTTCTTGGACACAGGAGGCTCAAAATGAACAGGGTTGTTTCTTCTTTCCCCTGGAGAAATCTCCCTCACTGCAGTGTGGTGTTGTGCTAATTATTCCTTTGTCCCTTTTTTGTTTTCTAAAGGTGATGGAGAAACCCAAAAGGGATCAGGATGCAGTTGGTGGGGCCAGTGGCTGCTGAATGCTCACTGCTGGCAAGGTCTGGGTGGTCTCCGATGCCACCCACCCAACCCGGTGTCAGCGGTTTGCTGCAGTCAGGGATAAGTCAGGGTTTGTGACCTACATCAGCCTGATGTGTTTGCATCTGTCTTGCTGGGCAGAACAGAAGCCAAGGCAGTGTCGGGGTGTGTGTTTGAAAACTAATAATGAAATGTCATGTATCAGAGGGCTGAGCAGGGAGCCCATTAAGCGCTGCTCTGGACGAGGTCTTTGCAATTCCTGGCTTTCTTAATGCCAACAACGAGTACCTTTTAAGACACAGCCTTTCCCCTTTGTTGTGCTACAGGTGGGTTTTAAAACAATCCATTTACAAAGAACTTTTTTTTTTGTCTTTTTCATGCTGTTAAAGCAAATTGGTATGTAATTAGATTTATATACTGAATAATCTTATTTGCATATCCAATTAATTCTTCCTGTTTTAATTTGTTAGGGTTGGATTCACATTAGTATAAAAAATAACACTTAAATTATCAAGGATTCAAATTTTCTTTTACTATAATTTGTTCAAGATGTTGCATTAAAACTTGGTCCTGAGCATCTTCCTCCTTTTACGGGTTATTAAATAACATGGAAAAAGGCAATCAAAAGACAACTAACGTGGGTTTTAAAAATAATCAGGGTCTATTTAAGCTGACCAAAGCAAGTGCATTGTGAATTTTGGCTTTTTAAGCATCTTGCTTGGGGTCTGCAGATGTCCAAAGACCGAGTAGGTTTTGGTTTTTTTCACTGCAGAGTATAAGTTGAATGGGTGAGCATCAGGAGTGACTGTGTTCTACTGGCTTTAACTGCCAGAGTCATGTAGTCCTCGCTTTTGAAGTCAGAGCACTTTTTCTAGACAGCTGCTTATTTCGTCTGCCTCATCTGTACTCATCTCCATTCAGAAATGCAGGAGACAAGCAAAAAAAAAAACACAAGGAGAGGGACCTGATTTACAGAGATTCCACACAGCTCAGCACAGCCAGGAGGTATTTAGCCCTGATGAAAACAATGCTGCTTGCTTAGGTGTTGAAGCGTAGTGTTTTAGTGGCTTTCCACAGCCCTCTGTAACTCTGTTAGCTAGGCAGAGGTGGGGGGGTTTGCAGATGTAGTCCAAGAAAAGTTCTGGTTTGGCTCTGAATCAGGAAATAGCTTGGCACAATCCCTGCTTATAAACCCTACCTGAATACCCTCAGTCATTCCTCAGTGGCTCTGTTCCTCCTTTGTGTTCTCACACTTCAGATTCCAGCTGCTGAAGCTGGATGGAGAGCTCTTGGGCTGTGGGAGTACTCAGAAGAAAAGACCAGGGCTGAAAAGTCAGCAAGCCAAATATTTAGTCCCAGGAGCCTGGGACATTGCTGATGGGTGGGAACCTGTTATCTTGGAGCAGGAACGTCAGTCAGAACTGTTGTCATTGCGGTCTGATGGATAAAAAAGAAGGCGAACTGTTGTCTGCCATGGTGAGAAAGGCACCATTAAACATTTAATGGTGTTTGCATTTAATGTCACTTGGAGCACCCAGTAAATGTGGTGTGTAACATGTGCATACACTCTGCAGTGTGTTTTGACCTCAGATCTTTTAATTCAGAGGTGATATCAGTGCTGAGATCAGGGACAGTGTGATGTCTTCACCAAACGCTTATGATGCAGTGATTACTCATGAACTGGAGACCAGCAAGGGCGCAGTCACACTGCTGCAGCTAAACCACCGTGGTATAAAATCATATGATATGAGACCAAAGCTGTCATGCTGCATGGGGTGCACCTCTGTCCTCCATACAGGGTGAGAAGCCTTTGCCCAGCTTCACACATCTACACAAGTGTGTGGTTTTGAAATGATTTTAAAGGGGTCTTTTTAAGTTTTTAAGTTTTGAAGTGTCCCTCGGGTTTTTAAAGAGATTTTTGGATGTTCTCCTGTAGTTAATGGAAAGAATCTTCTGTCTCTTGGGAAGACGTCTGTCCATCTGTCTGGTGCATCAACTGATATACAATCAGGCACCAGGTTTTGACCATTTCTAATGGTGAGCTTGCTGCTGACCTCTGAGCGCCCTTCACCCTTGTCACAGTGAGGTTGGCAGCAGAGGTATCTGCTGTGCTCATCAAATTACATTTCCCGATTTCAGTTTAACACCCAACCACTTCCCTGCATGTTTGCTTGAGTGTACATTCAACTCCTGTTGAATGTACATCATATTACCAACAAACCCACAGTTTTATTCTCGTGTACAAAGCAGGGTTTGGAGTTGTGGACTACTGTTGGATGGTTAATGAAAGGAACACTTGATTACCAGGAAAAAGGTCATTACAAGCACACATAAAGCCTAAAAATCTGTGTGACTTGCTTCCTTCTCTCTGGTTGAGGTCAGTAGACAACTAGGCTGCATGGCCAATGTCCATCAGAGAAAAACCACCCCGTGCTTACACAGGCATCATACTGGGACTGAGTGGTTTGTGCACAAGGCTTTACTAGGAGTTGCATCATGGAGATGAGCTCAGAGTTGGTGTGCGCAGGTCCGTGAAGCTGCTTTGGAGTGAGCAGGGGATGTTCTGGAGTAAGGGGTTAGGAATTGAAAATAACCACCACAATGTATATAAGCGATTTAATAAATGAGGAGAGTATTGCCATAATTATGTTGCAGTGATTGGAAATATATCCTAAGGTAAATTGCATTGGGTCCTAATTAGCAGCAATTGCTTATTAGCTGAATCCAATGCCAGGGGAAAAAATACAATAAATAATAAGTGCTCAGATATTGCCTGCACCTCCAAACATTGTGTTTGCTGTTCCAATTCATACTTTTTCTGTCCTAAAAGGTGAAGCGCAACCACTGCAGATCCAGGGCAGTCTGCCTGCAGGTCATGGGAAACGCCTTGGATGTGTTGTAGCCGGACAGTATGAAATACAAATAAGGTGACAATTGGTGGCAGAAGAATTTCTGTGTACTGGCTTTATCTCATGAGGAACAGCTACACCCTTCTACTTTGGAATAAAAATAAATAGTGTAACAGGGCCGGTGCCCCTGGTAGCTTTGGCTGCAGCTGTAAGGTATGGATAGGTACACAGATAATACATTTCCTCTCTGGCTCTCTCTAATCTATCCCACTTCCTACTTTGTAAACTGCACTTGAACAAGCTACAAGCAGCTTTTAGTTTCTAAGGGCAGGAAAAGACAGTACACATCCCTGTGTGTTGGAAAACAGAGTGAAAATGACCTCTAGCTCTAAGGCACTTATTGAAAACCTATTTTAAATTGAATACACAAGCCAAGATAATACAGGCTGTTTGATAAGAAACATTAGAGAAATCCATAACACGAGGCTTTTTATTATAGGTTTATTACATCAATCTCTCCAGTGGGTAATGGAACTTGTAAATATACTCTTATGTAGGAGTCTCCTCGCGGGCTTTTTATTCATGCTGAAGTAAGCACAGCAAACTTATTTGCTGTCAGGGTACATTGAATTTAAGATTAGTATTTATTTTGGTTCTAAAGAGGTTTTGCTTTTGTGAATTGGAAGTTGGCGGAACAGCTGTGGGAGAGGAGGTGGGGAGCTGCAGGGAGGAAACAAGGAGTTTTCCAAGCAAAGCGCTGGTGCCCGCACAGGGTGTGTGTACACACCACGGGCCGTGAGCTTGGCGTGTTTAAGGAGGGGCTTGCTGGTTTTCCACTAAATAAACCCAGCAAGAGGGGCGGAAAAACAATCATCTGTGGGATAAAGAAATATTTAAGGGAAGTATTTACTGCGCTGCCACGCATACAGGCACGGCCCCAGCGTGCTTTTTGCTGTATGTGTGTGTTCTTTAGTGTTTAAGATACTTTTAGGTCATTTCTAGAGCTAAGCAAAGTAATTCTGCCCCGGCAGTCAGTCAGCACTCTTTTGCTTACTCAGAAGATGCTAAGGGTCTTATTTGTACTGAATAAAGAGTTAAGGGAAAATTTACAGAGACGTTCAAAGGACAAAAATAAATTAGAATTGCAGCAATACTAACATTAAAAAAAAAATCCCCCAGCCTTACAAGCTTTTAAGGCTGCTCATTGGAGGATACAGTAATTAATTGGTAGCTGACTTAATATAGGGAAAAAATCTGCTTAATTAGAGGATGTTAATTGCAAAGACCAGAAACCTGTTGAGGTGTCAGTGAAGTCAGCATTTAACACATGACTTTAACAGCCTGACTGTTGTAGTTAATTCCTGTTCTCATTATGGGAGTATATTTTCGTTCATGCGATACCGTGCCAGAAGTGTTGTCACTGGGCTGCAAATGGCTGCGGTTGTGTACAAAATACATTTTTAAAGGGGTTTTTATTCCATAGTTCCGGTGCATTCTTTGAATCTAAAGCTTAATTCGAGACACGTGACCTTCAGTCAACAAGCTGATGGCAACTGAAATCCAGCTGATTTTTCAAATGGATGGGAGGGATGGGAAAGAAAGCAGTGGAGAACTTGAGAGCAGTTCTTGGTCAAATGTTCCACCAGCTCCTGGTGACTTGGGTGGGGGCAGTGTTTGAAGCCACCCTGGGTGCTGCTTTCATGACTGGTGAATAGGCTGCAGGCTCCACTTGTAAGTAATGAGCAAACTTCTCTGGGTGGTGGAGCATCCAGCTGTGTAAGCATCTGCACGGAGTAACAGCGTAGTACGAAGGGACACCTTTTGTGTTGGAGCAGGTTTGAGCGTTTTGCATTTCCAATGTTGACAAAGATCTTTTTGCTCTGTGAGGTAGATTAGGATTGAAGCACGATGGATGGGTACGTGTGAAGTCATAGGAAACAAATGAACCTGTGCTATAAAACCCATGTGAAGCCAACTGTCCTGTTCACCCACCTGCCTGGGGGCTTTATGCTGTACCATACTACATACTACACTGTTACTAATGCACAGCAGCGCTGCCGCTAATGTGCACCAGCAGATAGCGTAGCACTGTGTTTGTGCTACATTCTCCCATGTATTAATTATGTATTATCATCTCCGTCTCTTGCATCTTTAAAAAGGCAGCAGTTTATAAAAAGGCATTTGTGCTCATGTCTGAACTATTTTTGGCTGCCTTCTCAGGGCTCGTACAAACTTCCCCAGCAGCCACAGCGCTGAGAGCAGCGGCACTTCTCATTTGAAGCACTCTCAGGTGCAGTGGGTTGAGCAGCGAACAGGTCAAGAGAAACTTTCTCCATGGCTTTGATTTCTTCCTGCTTGCAGCACGTTGCTCTGATGAGACAGAGGAGTTGCTACTAAAGGAATCCGTAAAGTTATTCTCTGTTAATTACTTTGAGTGATCTTCGTTACGGAGTGCGGTGGTGTACTTCTTGGAGATGTTAAAACCAAAGCTCTCCGTTCCAGCTAAAAGGCTGCTTATAGGAATTCCTATTTGTCTTTGAGGCAATCCGAGTCAGGAGGTGCTTCTTAGTGCCTTCTCAATCCAGTGTAATCCTTAATTTTCAAAACAGAGAAAGCCATTATTTTTTGAATTGTAATGAAAAAATTGCTGAAGCAGCACACCTTATTTTGATTGCCCATTCAGCCTTCTCTTCACTACAATGAAATGACATGATTCTCATTAATTTTCTCTCTTTTAACTTCTGACTTGTAATTTACTGAAAGAAAAAGCACCCTGTTATACTGGAGCTGGTGGTGTCCCAGTTGGTGAAGGGCTGCAGATGGTGGCCCTCAGGTGGGCACTGCAAGTCAGGCTTCAGCATCCTCCTGATATTTTGGGCTATTTATAGTAGGACACAGCAAAGTCAAACGTTTACTGGTTTGCACTGGAGTTCTGATCTATAATTTTTATCAGCAGCCTACTGGTTTGACATAAGCAGACATTGTGTGGTGACTGATTTATCTCACTGGATCACATCAACACAGTAAAACATAAAATCTCTTGTTGAACAATAAAGTAAATTTGGGGTTTAATTATAATGTAATAGGTCTTGGTCAGATGACTTTCTCCTAAAGAAATGCACGTGATCTCCCTTCCATTTGACTTGTTTTCCTTATTGGTATTGAATTTGGTTTTTATCTCTGTAGTCATTTTATTGCAGAGCACTTCTTCAGAGGTTTGCCTTGTGTCCTTTGTCTTACAGCAAAACAAGAACCTCCTGGGGGGTTGTGTGCGCAACTAGCTCTGTTTCATCCCTGGAGATGCAATCTTTGGTGTTTACCCTCAGTGCCTCTGGGTGATGGGATGCAGGCAGTGCTCCATACAGGCAGGCAGAGAGGACAGACTCCTGCAAACCCCCATGTGTTGGTGCTGCCTGCCACTCATGACTTCTTGGTCACCACGGCAGTGGGAAAACCTTGGCAGGTTTGGTAGGTCTATCACTGTGACCCTGGTTTGCAAATTGTTTGTGGAAAATGCTGTTTGCAGCAGGTCAAAGTCTAATCTGAAGCACTTGTTCATGAGCATAAGGCTTGTATTTGAAGTATCAGCTTCCTCTGGGTGGATGGAGAACCCCAAGTCTCCACAAGCCAGGAAAACTGAAATGTTACCCTTGGGAAAGGTGCAGATTTTGGGAGCAGCTGCCTTTGATGTCCTTACCTTGCAGTAAGGTCTGTTTTTGTGGGAGCGGATTCTCCTGTTAGAAGAAACACTGAAAAGAACTTCTCTTCCCGAAGCTGCTGTGTTGAGGGTTTGATGGACCACTGGAGATCAAGGCTCCCTCTGGGGCGAGCCTACTGCACTGCTCTTCAGGTACGAACGAGGAATGTTTGAAGGCTTCACTTGGCAGTGTTACACCAGATAGAAGAAGGATTTTTCTTGCAAATGCCATCAACCTGAGCAGTTTCTGAGGTGTTAAATTGCAGTCTAAGAAGTCGTAAAAGTCAGGTTTTTGACAGCTATTACTGGTAACTTTTCCCTGCTGCATTACTTAAAGTTCATAACATTTTCAAAAAATTAAAGGCCTACGTGGCATCCATGGGCAGGTTGTATGATCTCTACTCCCAGCTGCTCTTTTGATGTTTTACTGATTGAACTGTGGGAACTTTATTTAAGCTGCGCATGAATATGGCATTCAGCGGCGGTTTTAATGCTGGGTTCATGCAGGATCTTGTGGTTGTGTGTGGAGGGTCTGGTCTCTCTGCAGGGGTGACCCAGCAGGATAAATGGGGCTAAATGTGGCTTCCAGGGAGTCGTCGGGGAGTTTATGTGTGCGCTGGGGGACCTGTGTGGAGCAGGATGGGTGCTGGTGGCTGCTGTGTCCCAGCAGCCAGAGCTGTGGCAGCTCCCCTGCACCCAGCAGCTTCCCTGTGCAGGAAATCGCTTGCTGGAGAGTGGGAATTCTGTTTGTTCCTGCTCTGCTGAGGGTTACCAAAACATTTAATAAAATAAAATTAAATTGAAGGACATCTCCTCAAGCGAGCTGCAAATGGGTACAATTCCACTGACCTCCATGAAGTTAGAGAGATGTACACCAGATGATGTGCCAGCGCGGTGTCCCAACAGCAGACTTCAAACACCTTAAATCCATTTATATAACGTAACTACCTGGAGATTAGAGCTTGGATCCTGTTTACAGGATTAAACACTTTCTTGCTTTAGCAGCAGTGGGAAGAGCTCCTGAGGTTTTTCCCATCCACAGCCAGGAGCATGCTCAGCATCGTGACACTGTGCCACACGATGCCTGGCACATCTCAGGAGGGCATGCAGTACAGTGAGAACTGTAAGAATGCTTTAATTTACCTCTTTGCATAACTTTAAAAGAGAGGTTCTTCTCTTTTCCTGAGTAAGTTGGTTCTGCTTAAACACCTAGGATGCCACTGGGCTCGCCTTCAGGGTAGCCAGACACCGTTACAAGCTGGTGTTGACAATCTTGCACCAAAAATACAAGTACATAGCATCATACAGATGATGTTTCTCTCTCACCATTCTTCTGGTTACACTGTAATTTGTTACATTGAAATATTGGCTGCTTTTTCTTAAGGCAGGGGCTGTACTTGCTAGAAGTAGTAACAGAAATGCAGCATGTAATATTTGTGATGAAGCAGAATAGCCCATATGTATTAAATCTTTCTGAAGAGCAGCTGCTTTTTTGGGGGAAGTTTGCATGCTTTTAAAAGATTGAAAGGAATTGCCTAAACAACTCAGCTGCCTTGACTTAGATGGACATTACCTTTATTCTTCAGTTTTTTTGTAGGAAACAGACTTGCTAGGTCAGAATTATTTTTTGAAGTAATTTAAAGAGTGCTTCTAACACAAACTAGGCTATTCCAGCTGAAAGTAAAATAGCTCTTCTGTAGAATTACAGGCAAATGTAGAGGAAGGCAGAGACAGAAAGCACCATGGGAGAGCATTTTAGGAGTCGTCTGAGACAGGCACCCTGTTCTCCCTTGTTTGGTGATGGGAAGACTTATGGGCTGCGTTAGCGTGGTGTGCTCACCTCTGTTCGAGCAGTCAGCAGTTAAATCCAAGCTGCACACGCTGACTGCCTCCAATTGACACCAGGAGACGGTGAAAACTCCAGCAAGTGGACATGCTGAAACTTCATCACTTGTGTCCTCTTGCAGTGCTGGCCCTGGGGTATGGAAGTGTTCAGGTAACACCAAACCCCCTCAGACAAGGAGGAATGTGCACATTGTGCCTGGGCTTAACGAATCGCTCTGTTACCCTCTGCTTTGCTCAGGTTTTAAAAGTTTTGTGCCTTTATGTTGGCAGTAAGTCATCCTTGCTAGCTGAACACTGGTCTCCCGGGAAAGCATTCCCAATATTCTCATAATTACTCGGCAGCACTGCCTGCTCTGGGCGAAAGCAAGGGCTTGTTACGAGAGCCCTCAGCGCTGCTTCTCTTAGCACTGTGCAACTAAATGTCAGAGTCATCCCTGATGAATTCTCCTGGATACAGCGCTCTGTTTTCTTGCCATAATTGCAAAATGTGTGCCTGTGACCCAGAACAAGCAGATTTACAGGGCCCCATTGACAAACTGAACCACCGTATGTGCATTTTCTGACCAGTGACATAGTGCAAATGAGGTCCCAGTCTTGTGCCAGACTCGTTATCCCCTGCTCGCCACTACCCAGGAGCAGTACAGCATTACTCAGAGGCACTGGCAATTCAATATGCTTATTCACAAATATTTGAGAAGAGGAATCCATTGCCTAAACCTCTCTGTAAATAGCTGGATAAAAGGTTGGCAGGAATCAGCTTTGCTTCCCTACTTAAACCTGAAAGCAAAAAAGCTGGGCTCCACCTTGAGAGATTTGCGCCGGAGAGATTTCCTTTCACCTTGAAGGTTTCTGCAGATTTGGGCTCCTCAATCAATCGGGAGCCTGTACACATTGCCAGAGTTGTCTTTGTTTTTCAAGCAATAGATGATACAGAGATTATAGGTTATTGCCCATGGGACTTCTCTTTTCTAAGGCTCTTGGATTTTAAAGGAAAGAGGTTTTTCCATTATGAGTATTTTAGAACTTTTTACTGTCCGCTGGTGGGGTGGAGAAGATAGCATTTGTTAGCTTGGCTTTTACACACCTACCTTATTACATGAAAGATTAAAATCAATTGAAGTTCAGGGAGGTATTGTGGAAAGGCAATATGTAGCTTTAAAATATACACACAGACCTACTTCTGCATTTTTGGTTGGTTGGTTTTTTTACATCCACTTTCTAGACCCTGTCAAGGCAACTGAAAATCTTACAGTAATGATACGTGTTCTTGGAAGGCAGCAGTTGTATCACCACCTTGAATTTTATTAATAGATCAATAGTCAGGGCAGACCTTTGAAATGTTTATAAAACCATATCCCCAAATAGCTCTGTGTGAGAGCACCCAGTACTGGAGGGATCTGCAGACTTGGGAGGGGGTCGAAGAATAGTTGAAGACAACTTTGTGTGCACAATGATATGCTGTACTGGCACTTGGTCAGAGGTGAAGGTAATGTCAAACCGACCAGGGTTAAATAGAAAGATTTCTAATAGTCTAGGATGCTGGAAACAGATTTCTGAAAGAATTTCACAGATTCAGGTTTTTTTACCAGGCAAAAAACATTTTCAGCCTGCACTGTAGTCTTTGCCTGTTGCATCCCGACTTGCCTAGGGAACCTGCTTTGGTGGAGGGGTTGGACTCTGTGAACTCTGGAAGTCCCTTCCAACCCCTAAAATTCTGTGATTCTGTGAATTCTGTTTTCAACAAGGATGGAAAAAAAAATCAGTTCCATGTTCTAGCTTTGAGATGAAAATGTAGTCAGGATTCAGAGACTCTGGGACCAGGCTTTCACAGAATCGTAGGGGTTGGAAGGGACCTCAAGAGATCATCGGGTCCACCCCCCCTGCCAAAGCAGCTCCCTAGCACATATTGCACAGATAGGTGTCCAGATGAGTCTTGAATATCTCCAGAGAAAGAGACTCCACCACCTCCCTGGGCAGCCTATTCCAGTGCTCTCTGTCACACTCACTGTGTAAAAGTTCTTTCGGAAGTTCTTTGCAGCTGGACTTGGCCTCTGCTTTCCTGGGAGGTTATAGACGGCTCATTGCCAAAAGCACAGGACTTCAAGAACCTGAGGCTGCAATTCATCAGGTGTGGGATGCGGCTGCTACCCCTGCTGCGGCTGTGACAGGCCACCTGCATACCTGGTGATGGATGACGGCTCAAGGCATGATGTCTCAGAGCTGATTTTTCAGTGGTTAAGATTAGTTCCATGGATGGGATACACCAGGAGCTGCAGCTGTGTCTCCCTTAAGGATCAATATTCCTGTCATTGACTGACCTCCTTGGTTGAAACTGTCATGTGCCAAGTTGGAAGAATTAAAACCAACCATAGACCAGGAAATACCGTGAGAGCTGCATGTGCACAACAACAGTGATCCTTTTGTTCTCAGGTCATCCCTGACATCGTAGGGAAGCAGTTTACAGTAGATGATGCAGGTTTAGTGTTCTTAGTCCTAGAGACAGAACATGTTTGAATGCATTCAGAAGAGATGTGATGCAGCAGAACCCTGGTGAAGCTGTGATATTATTAATCTCATGGTCTGAATGTATTGCTTTGTTACTTCAAGAAGAAATATACGCAATTTTTTATTGCTATTACTGCCCTGTGGTGACAATAGATGCATTGTGCTAGGTAAGGGCAGTATTTTAATTTCCTGTCATAATCCTGTGTTTCTAGGGTTGGATATATAACTCTGTTGAATAATTTCCTCAAGACTGGAGCTTAACTTAGAAGGCATCAGAACAAGCCTATTACTTATGTATTTGAAAGTATTTTTCAAAGATATCCCTATGGTCATTTCTACTATTTCAGAGCTGGAGATCAACAAATAACCTGGTGGTTAATGAGCAGGCAGTCAGTTCTGTGATGTCTTTTTTAACTAATGTTTTGGTAGACAACTTGGAGATGCCCCGATGCTCTTGTACTGTACTATTATTATTATTACTACTATTGTTGTTGTTGTTATTACTGCTGTTGTCTTATAATCATTCCTAGCTCTATCGTAGGCTGATATCATCCTTAGCGGAGCACTGTGGGTTTATCTGTTTATTTTCCTGATGTCAGCTGTGATGACTCAGGGAGAAGGCTGCTTGGTGAAGAAACTGGTGATTTTCTGCAGTAATGTAGAAAGGCACTTTTATCGTGTACTGAGGAGAACATCTGCGATGATAATCACGCTGTTGACTTACTAAGAGAACACAAATTACATTCCATTAAATAAGGTTTTTGTCGTAGGACAAGTCACTCATTACGCTGCATCGGGAATTGCCTCCTCCTGGCTGTCTAGACCCAGGAGATGAGGCACAGGGAAATCTTGCTTGCTTGTGCCTGTACGGATCGGGTAGCAACATTTTATTTGAAAAGTGCTAACTTGATGACATTTGCTATAATTAATCATGTGGCATTTAAGTAGGTGAAATTGCAGTACCACTGTGGTACAGACAGTCAGACTGAATGAGAGGCTTCACAGATGAATTCCCCGAGCTGGAGCCTGACCCACAGTTGGCATTTGCATGTTGATTCCTATGCTCCAGCGTCACCAGAGCTGGGCAGAGGCAGCTGGCAGGCTGGTTCCTGACCTGCCCTGATGATGGACCCCGGGCTTCCCTCAGAGGTCAGAGCTTGCTGGCATCGGGGTGGATTTGTTTAACCCTGCCTTTAATTCAAACTGCTCCTGATACTCGGGTCACTTGTAAATAGAGTCGTCAGACCATTATTGTCTCCATTCCAAACTCTGGAGCTCCTTTGTGCCTGCGTTTATGAGAGCAAAGATTTATTTCTTCCTGTCTTCTGAGCCTGCTGATTTTCATGGCTGTGATACTGTCTCTGAGGAGCATCTGACACTGCTTTTGAACTCGGGTATCAGATGCTTGCCTATCAGATGTCACCTGTCAGGCATGGCTTTCCACTTCAACTGTGCTTGCACATGGTGCAGCAGCAATCTGGGAAATAAATGCGGGTCAGAAAAGCGAGGATGTGACAGGAGGAGCCATCTGGCTCTGGACCTGCTGGGTGCTGCAAAACAAGCCCAGTCTTGTGGCCCGGTGTTGCCAGGGCTCAGGAGGGAGGTGATGGCTCTCTTGCTCATCCACCCTCTCATCCCAGGAGGAGGATGTAATTTCTTTCAGCTTTGCTTCTGATGAATGTCTCTGACGTGGTTTCGTTCCCTTTATTAATCTTGACTGGTTTCCTTCCTTCGGCCTGCGGCCTTGCCATGGTGGTCAGTGGGAGCGATTAGCAGCCCTGCCATGGAGGCAGACTGGGGCCTCTCTGAGGATGCAGAGGAGTGAGGCCCTTCCCTTACAAAAATCTCCTCTTTCTAAATGTGCTTTTGTTGTTGTTGTTTCTTTTGGACGAGAAGCCCCTTTGCAAGTTTTGTTTGTTGAGAAGTCTGCAGAATTGTATTTATTGGTACTCTCTGTAAGAACCCCTCTTTCCTGTGATTTCAAAGCCATTAATGCCATTTGCACGTGCAGTTGATGTTAATAGAAGCGATGGGCAAAAAAATAGAGAGCAAGCCATCTGATTTAGTCTTCTCCTGATCCAGAGGACATAACGCAGCTGACTAACCTTGGAGCACAGGCTGTTGTGTTAATCAGCGATGCCCTTGAGCCGTCTTAGCCATTTCGCTTCCCAGTTTCCTGAAGAGTTGCTCATCCCAAGGTGCAGTTTTGTCTTCAAGAAATACCAACTTGTAACGCTGTATGAAAACACACCAGCATACATAGCAGAAACCAAATCCCTCGGCAGCAAACAAGGAAAGGATTTTTTAGCATTTATACTGGATATACTCCAAGAATTCTCTCCTCAGTTTAGTTATTATCTTTCCCTACAGTGTGGAATATTCAATTAAACCGTCTCTCAAATTGGCCATAACTTTCAATGAAAATTAAAGCAGTTCTATTTAGGTAACGATATCCATCACTGGGCTTAATGTTCAGAGAGAATAGAAATGGTTTCACCTGTTTGTGCGAATTAACCTCGGTTGATGTTCTTTGTGTTTGAATTCCTCAAAAGCACAGAAAGACAACAAGCATTTGTCATCCTCCTGGATGTGCTAGCTCTCAGCTTTGGGCTGCTGGAGGGGCTCAGAAAATATGATCTTCATTTGGGGTGTATTTAAATTAATTTGGCATTTTCTAATGGATTTTGTGATTCACTAGGAAAAAATATATATCTGTGTGTCTCGGTGGAAGCCAGGGTAGCAGAATGTTCTTCTAAATTATCTATCACATTCTGTCCAACAGCATATGGGCATACACCTCATACTGTGTTTAAAAATGTTTATCATGAAATCTACTGAAATTTCCTATTCCCTATATCTATCTCAAAGAAATACGCTTCTCTCCAAGGAGGCAGGCTCAGGGCAGCAGTACATTTGTTTCATCTGACAGGGAGAGGAGGGATGCTTTTTGGTAACCAATCTTGTTTGTAACTTGTCTTAAGCTGAGGGCAGTTCAGTGTTTGTTCTGGGTTAACTTCTTTCGGGCTCCAGCAAAAGAAATGTAACCCAGAAAAATATAATTTGTCACTGGGAGAGTGTCTTAGTAGTTAGCTTGTCCTGGAAGGTTACTTACTGTATTTTCTCAGGATAGTAACAAGTGTGCAAGGAGTAGCACGGGTTACACGGTAGTTGCTGAAAATCATAAAGAATGAAGTGAGCCAAAATAACTGTGCAGGTTTCACGTGTCCCTCTCTGTGCGTGAGCTGCTGCCTTGTTCTGTTATGTGAAATGACCGAAAGAGCCTAATGAATCATAGGATCACACACTGGTCTGGGTTGGAAGGGACCCAAGGATCACACAGTTCCAACCCCCCTGCCACAGGCAGGGCCACCAACCTCCAGGCCTGGAGCTACACAAGGTTGCCCAGGGCCACATCCAACCTGGCCTTGAACGCTCCCAGAGATGGGGCATCCACCACCTCTCTGGGCAGCCTGTTCCAGCCCCTCATCACTCTCTCTGTAAAGAACTTCCCCCTAATATCTAATCTAACCCTTCCCTTCTTTAGCTTCAATCCATTCCCCCTTGTCCTGCCATTATTTACCCTTTGAACAAGCTGATTCCCCTTCAGTTTGTAACAAACATAAGCCCCTAATGAGGGGCAAGGGAAAAGCCTGCCAGGCTCCGGCACGAGCCTCCTCCTGACACCAACAGCCTTCCACTGATGGAGCTCCTAGTAGTCTTCATCAGTGAAAAGCTAAAAATGTTATTGGCACTCCATGAGTGCCAGGCCCTGAGCATTATTGCAAGAGAAATGAAATTACTGCTTTTAGTATTATTTTTTTTAAGCTTAAAATTCACATTTCAAAGTTATCCCGATAGCAAAACATTCCCAAAACCAGGCACTGCTATAGAGCAAGTGTGTTTGCCTGTGCTGGCAGGAAACATCTGAGATCCCTTTCCACTCAGTGATACTGTGAGTAAAAAATGGACTATGTTTGGTACAGGTACATTCGGTTTTCTGCCTGTAAGAACCTAGGCAGCAGTTTGTTTTATTTATTAGTGAATATTTAGTGTTCTTTGAACCATATCCTCCTCCTCAGTAAGGTACTGTGTCTTGACACTTGTCATACTGTGCTAGGATCTGGGCTGCAGTGATTCCCATCATGCGTTAAGACTGTAGCAAAAGGACTCCACAGGTTGAAGATTAAATAGTTTGGACATGCTTATCTTGGTTTTACACAGGCACCAATAAGAGAAGGAAGAAAGGCACTCAAAATAATTTTATCTACTCAGTGTTGCAAGGTTTTTCTTCCTCTTCTGTTCCTCTGATATGCTGGCAGCTGCCTTCGGAGCTGCTCCCTGCCTGACCCAGTGCTGTCCTCTTGAAAGTCAAGCCGTGGTCACACCAGGGCCTTTCTTCCTGCTGGCTGACAGGAAAGGAAAGGGGGCTTTTGCCATGTGAAATGTTCAACAGTGTCAGCAGCAGAGGTTGTAATATCTGGAGAGCGGTTTCCTGTGGTGATCTTCTCCTTTAGCTTAGGGAGATGAAGTTAGATAGACTTTTCACCTGTTTGTGACTATTTCTATCTTTGTAGCTCTCTATCTCTTGTGTCTGTTCTGTTGGTTTGGGGTTTTTTTAAATTTTGCTTCGCTTACTAATGACATATGCAGTTTGTAACATTCCTTACAAGCGTAACTTGCTGTCAAACCCCCTGTGGCATTATACAGGCCAGCTTCATTGCAGTAAGACCTGTGTCTCGCCCCAGGACATACCACCATCACAGTCTGGGCCCTGAGCTGGCAGCTGAGTGGTGTCCCATGCATATAGGGACACATTTGGACCTATCTTAGTGGGTCTGTTTCCCAGCTTGAGGAGGTGAGGTATCAGCTTTTTAATGCAATGTGTATTGTCATGTGATGGGAGACTGAGCATCTGGCCTTCAGCACGGCATGATAGGATGTAAATTAACCCACTGATTGAAGTAACAGCAAGCTGTGGTGTAGTGTGACTTGAGTCCTTTGTGGGGTGTGCAGCAGATGACACGGCCGATGCAGTCAGCACGGTTCACTAATGGGATTACTGGAGAAATGGTTGGTGTGGGTCCCAGCACAATCGAGCTCCCTGCATATGGGACTTGCAGTGACCCTTAGTACCACACCGGCTTTGATGTTTTACAATTAGAAAACTAGATAAATTAAAACATCCTTTAATTCCTTTGTTTTCAAACCCATTAATCCAGTCCTCGGAGCTATAATCTTTATGGACCAGGTTGTAATATTCTTCCTTACTCTGAATGAGACTGTTTAAGGAGTGACTCAGCCCTGGGTCTCAGAAACGAGTCAGGATATCGTAGTCTAGCCCTGGATGCTTTATGGTTATTATTATCTTTTTCTGCCAGCAACAGTAAGCTGCACACAGGTATAATTTAAAGCTAGAGATTATGTGAAATGTGTTTTGAATAATAGATGAGTCTCAGTCAGATATCGTTAACATATAATTAAAAATAAAGATAAATACAACTGATATGACTGCATACTTAGTGTGTTCGCTTTTGTGGCGGTGCCGGAGGGAGGAGACATGGGGGAGAGGTTGCTCCATTATAATCTTCCTAGCAAAGTCTCTTTGAAATCCTTCTGTAGAGTTGACAGAGTTTTCTCCCTGGAGTAAAGAGCTATTGTTCTGGCCCTAATAAATCCAGCAGATTCCCCATTCTCGGGGGATATGAGGGCGATTCATGTTCATTCTCACCCTCTTCCTGGCAGGAAGATGCATCGTGTTCTGTTCATTCCTTTTTCTTTCTTATTTTTTTGTACTTCCCACCATCTTTCTATTTTATTCATTCATCCATCCATCCTCCTTTGACCCCCTATACCCACAAATTTTCTGTGTGTCCATCAAGATGGACTTCTGGGAGCTCACTAGCTGGCAGTGTGGCTGCCTGGCGAAGGGACGTCTGTGGTCACGTCCTGATGATGGCCTGTGCCATCAGAAAATGTTGAAGCAAACCTCCTTCCACTCAGCTATAAGACAGAAAGCCCTTACTTTATGTAGCTGTATTTAATAAAGAGATTTTTTTAAATTTAAAGAGAAAACACTTTGGTGTTTAAAAGTGATGCCAAGCATTCTGGTTTGAAGCAAGCTGTGCCCTCACTGTGGACTGTGCCTGTTCCCCTTCACCTGAACTTTGGGTAACGCTTCAGCCTGTACTCTATTCATTGCATTGATGTCTTCCTGAATGTTAAATCCAGGTGAGGTTCAATGGCTGTTCTACAAAATACAAGTGTGGTTGACACATCTTTTCTGGGGTGACTGATACGCAGCTTCTTGCTGCTAAGATACTAGTTCATCTTTTAACACTGGGTACAGGGAGAGTCCATCACATCTCTGTCACATTGTTCCTCTTGTTTTATGCAGACGACAACACACTGCATGGACCAGTTTTCCTTCAGGAGCCCAACAGCATGATATTCCCCTTGGATTCAGAGGAAAAGAAAGTGAAGCTGAGCTGCGAAGTAAAAGGAAATCCCAGACCAACCATTGGGTTAGTTGCATGTTTAACTCTTCATTAGCATGGCCTCCACACCACAGCAGTGCGCTCTCCTGTGGGCATCTCACCGTGTAACTCAGTGATGCCCCCAGACTCCACCCAATGCTGATAAAAATCACACCATAATGCAGTACATGTGCAAAATTTGAACAAGGGTTCAAAAAGTTTGCAAAGGGGTTGTAAGTGGTCTTGGGTCTTGGATTAACTATCCTTTTCCACAAGCGTGGACAAAGCTCTTAATTATTTTCAGGTTTAGTAACTGCTTTGAGATCCTTAGGAAAATAGATGCTATAGCATCATGGCAATGCTGCTGTAAGTCATCAAGGCTGCTGGTTTTTCTCCTTTAGTGCCTCTCTCATTTTGTTCCCCACAATAAATACCACTCTGAAATGGATCAGAGTCATCAGACTGTACTGATTTCTGACATGACCAACTATTTAATACAATAAACTCTGTGGATTTGCTGATGCACACGTATTCAGATGCTGGCACATGGAGCTGTCCTGTGGCTCCCTCCAGGCTGGTGGGGACAAGGGTCACTCCAACTGGGACAACACGGTGTTGGAATTCTCAGTGCCACGTTTGGTGACCGCAGCTCCTGTGAGCGAATTTTCTTAAGTGTAAAAACAAACAGCCAGCAAGTCGGGAGAGGGCAAGAAACCTTGGTGGAATTGAAAGGTTTAAAGATCCTGTTTCTGGGACTTCCCCTTGCAAAATGATTAATTCCAAAGAGCAGCAGCAGTAGCCACTACAGAAGCATTAATCATATCAGAGACTGAAATATATGTCAAGGATATTGCTCTTTCAGTTAAATGCTGGAATATTTCAATACTGTGCAGGAAATTTGCATTTTCATGTTTTTTTTTTTTTAATAAGTAGTCAAAGGTGTTTTAAATTTTTCTTTATTTGCAACACGTTGTATTTTCAAATACCCAAGAGTATTCATTAATATTAGCAGAATTTAACTTTGGCATTTTGTGCTATAGGTGGAAGTTAAATGGAACCAGTATTGACATCGGTATGGATTACCGCTACAGTGTGGTGGAAGGCAACCTGTTGATCGATAATCCAAATAAAACCCAAGATACTGGGACATACCAGTGTGTAGCAACAAACCCCTTTGGAACGATTGTCAGCAGAGAAGCAAAGCTTCAGTTTGCTTGTAAGTAACAACGCAACCTCCGTTCTGGCAGCGTGCTAGAAAACCTGAGAGCAATGCCTGCTTTAATGGCCTTTTTAATGCCTTGTGGAGTATATTCTCGGAGATGTTTGTGGAGTAGAGAAATACCTGGATTTAGAGGGGAAATGGGGATGAGGAATAGATGCCTTGGTTTATGACTGCTTGGGTAAAAGTGTATGCTACACCCAGGGTAAGGTAGTTCTTGAGAAAGGGGCCACCTAGGAAAGTACCTGGCAAATGGAATCTCACTGTTGGTTTTTGCTTTTCTTGGGGAATTAAAGCTTCAGAGCATTTGCTAAAGGAGGGACGGTTTAGATTAGATATTAGGGGGAAGTTTTTTACAGAGAGAGTGATGAGGGGCTGGAACAGGCTGCCCAGAGAGGTGGTGGATGCCCCATCTCTGGGAGCGTTCAAGGCCAGGTTGGATGTGGCCCTGGGCAACCTTGTGTAGCTCCAGGCCTGGAGGTTGGTGGCCCTGCCTGTGGCAGGGGGTTGGAACTGTGTGATCCTTAGGTCCCTTCCAACCCAGACCAGTCTGTGATTCTATGATTTGGAGGAGCATACTCTTCCGAAGGAACAGATACAGTTTTCCCAAGCCCTACATTTCAGTACTTGGGTACAGGCATTTTCAGGTGTGGCTGAGATTTTTTTGTTCACATTTATTTTGGGTTAAATTCAGAATTTCTGCTTCTTGCCCGAAGCTAAGGATAGCAAAAAACACAGGTCTTGACATGAGTTAGCTTTATATGAAATTGCACAAAGGCGTTTTGAGGTACAGAATAAAGTCTGTAAGAAGGAGCAAATGATAACGCAGGACCACAAGTCATCTTTTTTTTTCCTCATGTAGTTGTGAAGGTGAAGGCAGAGAATAGATACATGGGCTTATTCATCCATCATCTCTCCAATTCCTCTATGCTGTTGTCCTGTGAGGGGTGTATGTAGCAGCTTAGTAATTACAGCAGGACCTGCTATGAAATATCCTTGCACGCGCGTGCAGGAGTTCAAGGTAATCCCTTCCCAGACATGAAGCTGTCAGTAATGGTGAGCTGGGCTTGCAGGAGAGCTTAATGAAAGATGCTTTTGACCAACTAGTAAGAGAAGGTGATAGAATAGAAACTATTAGATTGCTGGAGCTGTTTTAGATGTGCTCCAGCTGCAAAAATAAGAAGGTAAAAATGCCAATAGATGCCAGATTCACACAATATAGAGAGGCCATTTGTAATGAGAAATATTACTGTGAGCAGAGGCGAGTCCTCTGTCTCCCCACCTAGTTTACAATATATTACCTGCTTGCGTATGACCTGCGTATGTTTTTCTATGGCTGGAGTTGTGTCTGTACTCTGGCTGGGTAATGAACAACCTCCTCAGCACCAGTCTCATCACTCCAGATTTCAGTCTGTCAAGGGGATTGCTTCATAAATAGTGTGTTGCTCTGCTGCTCTGGAGACCCTGTGTTGATGGCAGGCTCCGTCCTACGAATCGTGGCCTTCTGCTAGCTCTTGGGAAACATCACCCTTCAGAGCAAAGCCCTTCGTCACCCCTTTGCCTGGGCTCCTTCTTGTTGCTGTCAATCATTTAAGGAGTTGCTGAGTTGCAGCTTCTTAGATGCTGGTCCTGGGCTTCAAAGTTCAGAATGTGGGATGAGGAGGGAGGATCCATGTGCTGGCAGTCATAGTAGTCGGCTTGAGTGGAAACATATCAGCTTGCTTGCTTAAGTGTCTAGGCCTTTCCTAACCAAGAGCTTGCAAATGCAGAGACTTACACTCAAAAATGAGGTTCCTTTAACATTTTATCTTGGCTTCAACTACAGAGTGCTTATTAAATTCTGATTATTTATCTATCTCAATGAATGATAAATCTGGCAAAAAAAATCTTTCAGGTTTTCTGGTCAACCAAATAGAAACTTAGTTTGATTCTTAGTTAAGAAGATGGAATTCAAAAAGGAAACTTGGTCTTTTCCAGTTAAAATAACGATGGGAAACTTGAATAAATGTATCGCTATTGTGAAAATTATTTTAAATTGCTGAAACAGCACAATCAGATCAGAAACATTTGGATTTAAGTGAGGGGGGGAAAAAAAAGAGTATATAACATGATAGGCCCTGTGCTTTCACAGAACAAGTCACTTTGTCTCGGGTGATCAAAGGGATTGCAACCCGAATTAGCTGAATTATGAAACACCCACAGTGGTTTAAGTTTATTGACCTCCAAGATATGTGGATGAAGCAGCAGTGGTTAATAGCACTAATTGCCTTTACATGGTTTTATTCCAAATGTGCAGGTTTTGAATGGCTTCTGCTTGGGATAAACTGAAGTGCTGCATGGGGAGGACTTTTGTGTGATTTTTGTGTTCTCGATTTTTTTTATTTCTGGGGAAAGTTATTGCTGGGTCTTTTGAGACTAATGTCTTGGGGTTTGAGCTTCCCCTCCTCTTAAGGGTTACATTCTGAATCTTGGGGCATCATTAATATATGTTTATTCATTCTTCAAGAGCTGTATTATTCTTGTCTAGCGTTTTCACTGAAGATTAAACTGTGATGTAGCTATTCAACCTCCTCTGGAGGTCAGAGAGGGTCAGCGATTTAATCCTTGAAATATGTATTTAGGTTGCAAACTCATTATGATAAAAGTTCTAATATTTTCCCCCAATACTTGCTTTGTGATATATGATTTACATTTCAAATTTGTTCTCTTTTTTCCTTTTTTTTCCCTTTGTTTTTGAGTTGTGATGCTAGTTGTCTCTGAAATTAAAGATGTGTTGAGAAGGTAAGGAATCTGCTGTGCCACAGAACCAAAATAGGAATTAATGATACCCTAAACCCTGCTCATATAGCAATACAGGCTCCCAGAAAATGAGAAAAAGCTTTAAAGTCTGCGTCTGGATTCAAATATCAGCTTTTCCAAAGTGATACACAAACCCACTGCTGAACTAGATTAAATTATGCACTTTTTATTCCAGGGGGTGGGTCTTAGTTTGACAATTTTATTCACTGCCCCATGGTTGCTGTTTGGAAGCATCACTGAAATCGATAAGAAGTTATGTCTGGAAAGATGTGCAGCTCTGATGTAGCAGTTCAGAGATGTGCCCACCCAGTCAGGCCGACAGTTAAAGCTCTTCACTGTGGCCAGATCCTGCTTCCCTTTCAGTCGAAGGCAAAGCCAGTATTGATTTTCAGTGGCACCAGGGCTGGACCATACGCCTCAGGAAGTGATGAGTTTGCAAGTTGTTTGGCTTAGTCAGCTCCCATTCCCTTTGGCATGACACAAAGGTGCTGAGCAGTTCTCAGCTCCAGGCAGGAGAGCAGCACAGCTCAGTGCAGGGCGGTACACCATGGGCAGGATGCGCTTCTAATGAGCATCATTGCCAAATTAGTTCTCACTGGGAAGTCATTTCCAAAATGGAACATTGGTGCACCCAGGGTGCACTAATTTGATTAGGTTGATACCTGTATCTCATCTGTCTGCAGTGCGGGGCAGCATCAATGCCCGTCCTTGGAGAAGCTCACCAGCCTGTTCTTCACAACATTTGCAGACCCTTATCAGGAGTGTCTATTTGGAGTATTATGTATTAAGAATTCTGATAATGCTGATCTTACCTACTGGTTATCTGGATTATGCCTGTAGCCCATGCCCTCTGCAGGTACTGACCCCAAAGGTTTCTAAATCTATTCCTCCTGCCCTTCTGTTGACTCTCAAATGTGATAGATGTCCAGAGGATTGTGATTTTGGGTAGCTGAGTCTGGCTTCTCCCCAGAAATGCCTTTGCAGGAGCTCACAGTCCGTCCCCATACATGGGTGATCATGGGTGGGTGACAGCTTTCGTGTGACATGTGGCTTGTTGTCTACTGCCTTTGGGTTTGCTCTTGCTTCATAATGGAGAAACAGGCCAGCATGTCAATCCTGAGCAACGCTGGTGGAGATGCACTCAGGGACAAAAAGACTAAGTGAGGTTTCCCCATCTGTTTGTAGCTCTTCACTAAGTGATGCCCAGATCATTTCTTTTACATTTGTCTTGGTAGGATGGAATGAGTACGATGAGACTCTGCCCCAGTAAAGAGAATGGCAATTGTTATTTTACCTATCAGCTGATTTATGAGCAACTATGGACTAATGACTCTAATTAGAGATTAACTTTGATACTTATTTTACCTTGCTGAGGCCGCCCTTTGGTTTTTACCACCAAAGCTTTGAAGTCAGACATTCTTGCACAGCTCCAAGAGCAGTGCAGAGGGTCAGTCCAGTCATCCCTATGACACCATCCTGGTGTCTTCCAACTGTGTTGCCTACTCCATCACCACTTCTACCTGCAGCAGCTAATGCAACCCTGGGATGTGGACAGGGCTTGACTCTGCCCTCCTGGTGCATGACTTCTGTCTTCTCCTGGGGAACTATCCCCAGAGCTGGTAGATGGAATATCCTTTCCCTGCTGTGATAACGAGACTCAATTTGGCCCTAAACTCCTCAGCAGGGTTTGCAGTTTAACCTGCAAATACACTAAGACAGTGCTACCTGCAGTAATGCTGGTTGAAAAATAAGTCCTCTGGAGAGTGGGTGAGTAGCCATGCGCTAGTCATTGCCCTTCTCATCAGCACTGATGTTTGTCACATGCTGTTGATTCTGAAATGGGTATCTGAAGAGGAAAACCAAGTTCAAATTGGTGTCATTTTCCAGCCATGCCATTGTTTTGCCCCCTGTGGTTTTAAAAACTGCCTAGAAGTGATGCCTGTGAGACATGAACTGTTGGAGGAATGGGATCTACTTTTCTGGGGTTTTTAGCACATAGTCACAGCCCTGTAGTGGGAGGATGGTCCGTGCCCTTCCCCGTGCTGTGCGCAGAGACGCTTCTAGAATCAGTGTTTATCCAGCCTGTAGTCTTTTCCTATGAAGGAGTTTCCTTTGCATCCCTAATTTAGCAGGTCCGTGCTAAGGGTTTTTTCTGCAGCTGGTGAAAACGACACTTGAGATGTCCAGGGGGCTGAGGTACCGATTTTTAGGACAGAAATGAAGCACCAGGAGAGGAGATGATGGGGCTGAAGGGAGGCATCTTCAGAGGATGCCGGATGAGATGAGATGGAAGGGGAAAAGCCTTTTCCTCCTGCACACAGTCCCAGATGAGGGAAAAGGCAGAAATGGTGTGTGGAATTGAATCTGGGCTGTTTTACAGTGTTTGAAGATGAAGCTGTGCCCGGAGGGCAGGGTTTGGGGGCGGTCTTCCCTCCACCGCTAACCGCGGTGGCAGCTCCCACTTAACCTGTTGTCCATTTTCCTTTGGCTTGTCCGTTTACAGAAACTCTTAACTTTCTCCTTTGTTGCTGTGTGCATCCTCAGGACTGCAGGGAATCACTCTGTTCTTTCTACAAAGTCTTTTCCCACACACGCTTTATTAAGGGAAATAGTTTTATAGAAGTGTTTCTGCGAAAAATAATTGTTACACATGAATTAGCAGCTAGGACACAGCGCTGCGCAGCGCAAATGGTAGTGGAACAGGCGGTAATAATGCACTTGTAATGAGAATACTTTGGGGCTTTGACCTCCCATCCCAAAACAATTTCTCTGTGATGGTAGAAAAAAGAAAATTACTCCCAATGTTATACTGAAAAGGATTTTTTTCAATATTCCCATCGCTGGAATGATTCCTGTTATATCTTGCACCCAAGCAAATCCCCTAATTTTTGCTATTAGTTGCTAAGAAACAAATTATAATTGCTGCTCAAATTCTTTACTGGGTTTTACCCTCTTATTGCCCTGAAGTGCGTTCATTTTCTTTTTCGGAGATTAAATGATCAATGAAGTAATTCTTTCAAGAACAATTAATAATGAAAACATTTGCAGAGAACCACCGAAGTCTCTGCCTTGCCTGGGCCCAAACAAACAAGCGCAACAACAATCGCATTGATTGATCAGTGAAGCGATGCGCTGCCACTCGGCTGGATGAGGCATTTGGCACTCAAATTAAATCATTTCCTCAGTGATTGCTACCCTCTGAGTGTTGAGGAAAGATGATGTTTTTAAAACCTCCTGGAAATTAAGGAGAACAGAGGGTTTGGGTTGGTTTTTTTTCCACCAGAGTCAGACTGCAGCTGGGATGACGGGTGTGCATGGCTCTGCTCGTCCCTCCGTCACCTGTGCTCATCTTCCTTGGGAAGTTTAATTTTTTGAGGATTTTTCTGCTTGTGAAGGGCAAAAACCCGAGTTCTGTGTGTTTTTCTGGCTCATTCCTTTTTCTGGTTCTTTCTGAGAGCACTTGTGAAAAGTCCTGGCTGGGTATGTGGGGTGGGAGTTGTCAGTATCTTGTGTGGGAGCTGCACATAGACATTGAGACGAGGGAAGCATCCATCCCTGACTGTCCCTGCAACCCCTGCCTGCACCAACCAGCACAGGACGTGCTTGCCTGTGCTCCAAACCTGGTTTTCACCCACATACTGAAATACCACCCTCGACTATTTCTTGCTCAGGTACCACATTTTTGGAGCCTGGACTTCCAATCCACAGCTCTTCCCATGGGTTATTTCACTTTTTCCTGAGGTTTCTGTCAGCCTGCTGTCTCTCACATGTACGGTCACAATTCAGAGATAACAACCCCAGCCAGCAACTCGAGTGTGCTTACACCCAGGGCCCGTGAATCTGCCATGAATAATTTAATTTTCCTTGTTTTTCTTACCTCTTCAGGAAGTGTTTTCTATAACATGGCCTGCTTCTCCACACACACCCCAAAAATCTCTTTTTGTGTCTCATTTAGGCAGAAATTACTCCTCTGACTGTCACTGTATTTGCTGAATAACTTTCTGAGCAGTTTTTCTTAAAACAGGGGATAGGAACAGCTGAATAGCTGTGTAAATGATACTAGAGTTTAATTCTGGCATAACTTCCAAAGATAGCCCAGCTTTCTTCACTGGGTACAGTCTTAGCTCTGCAAATCGCTGACGTCCAGTTGGCTCACTGATGACAGGGTGTATAAATTAGAAGGGAAAATAAATTTCAAATATAAATTCCTATTTTGAATGAATATTTAAATTAAATAGTCTGGAAACATGGATGCCAGTATAAAGCGGTATCATTGAGAGTGCAGTGACCCTTTGGGATACTTGGTTATTCAGTGAGATTGAGTCACCCTTTCTTGAGGAGACACGATGGGATATGACCAACTGAAAATTCATAAATTTAAAAGAAACCTTTCTCTCTTGAGTTATGGATACGTATTGCAATTTATTATGGGTATTTCCATTCAATGTTTATCTTTTTAAGATTTTGATTAAGAATCAAACAGTGGTAGAGACTTTGACAGCGATATTGTCATCAACAGCCAGGGTTACAAGGGTCAGAGGTACACGGTGTCCCCACACAAGTGGCCCTTGCTCTTGATTTCACACAGGCTTCTTTTGGTTCAGATTCTTCCCTGCTACAAATCCTTCCAAACTTCTTGCAAAAACTGATTGTAGAGCAACACAAGCATGTGAAGAGCTGTAAGCACCTGCATTTGTGATATACTGTAACCACCTTTTCTGGTCTTTTATGTCCAGAGCATAGAGAATAGGATAAGGAATCCAGCAGTCTGTGTTCTGTCCTTGGTTAGGAGAATGCTTTTTGTGACACCTTCATTTCCTTTTTGGCTCAAGATCCCCTGGTCTGTCAAATGAATGTGCTGTTCACCTAGTTTGAAGAAATAATTATTATCCTTAGGTTGATCCTTCCTGATCAGTAAAAAATGTTAATCAATATTATCTTTAAATGGATGGGAAATCATAGTTAGGGGACCCCCTGGTCAAGCACAGGCCATACCCAAAGGCTAGCACTGGACTATTAAGAAAATTCCTGTTCCTGTCGATGGGGTGTAAGGGCCAGCGCACTACAATTTTATCCTAGGCTCTGCTTTTTCATTTTGCTAGTTTTTCCTTTCCTAATTTCTTTTGGAAAGCAAAACCAGGGGGGAGTCAGTGTTGGCATGCAAAGGACAGTGGAGCTTTAAGTATGTTTGTCAAAAGTTGTCCCATGTTAGTTTTCCTGTCTGCAGCAAACGTGACTGCCATTTCATAATTCATTAGAAGTGAGAGATGAACAGAATGAAAAAAATCTATCTGCTCTCTGAGAGATGCTGCCTGGCATCATAATGTACGTTTCCATAGGCAAGTATAGATACCCTCTGAGGACCAGGATCTCTGTGGGGTCTTTTTCATTTGTGTTTCTATCAAGCAAAGGGAATTTTTTTGCTTTGAGACATCCAGCTCAGCAAGCTTGTGTCACATTATTTTACATTATTTGGGGTCCACATTTGCATTCATTTAGCTGCACAAAGTCTGAAGGAGCAGCAGAGCGCACTCCGGTGGGGTACACGCAAGGCATCTGCAATGCTAATGCCCAGCTCTGAAGTGAGAGCGAGCTCTGCAGTATCTCCTGCCCCCCAGTAGAAGTGCTGCTTTCTGGCTATTGCAGAACCCTCCGTGCTGGAGGAGAGTGTGCGAATAACACGTTATTTTACTAGGAAAATTTAAAAAAAAACCCTCTAGGGGTGAAATAACTCTGTTGGAGTCAACCCAAGGGGAAATGTCTGCCCAGATTTTCCAGATTAAAGTAGTAAAATAAAATTTTCTGAGGCCTCAGCATTTTGTCTCAAGCCAGAATAATTGCTTCAAAACGAACACTTGAAATATTTCCTGTGAAAAGGAGCTAAGCAGGCAGCCTTTATGGAAAGGAACATGAAGTTGAGGATGATTTTTCTTTTTTCTTCTCTTTTTGGTAACATCATAAAGCAATTTGATTTGGGTGGAGAACAGTGGGTGCCTTGCAGATACTGTGAAGAGCCCCTGTTCCTGATAAGATGAGTACCATGAAGGCAGGCAGAAAAAAGCACTGAGGCTGCCTTGTTGCCTATTTGGAAGCAAGGATCAGATCCCAGTGAGTTGCTGAGGATACAGCATGCCAGGAGGAGCCATCCCCGTGAGGACAAGCAGCTTGGGATTGGTTTGATGGAGGAAGAGAGCTGATGGAGCGTTTTGCGAGGATCTGTGACTCCCACAGCTGCACGTTGGCCAACGGCATCGATAATGCTCAGGGAAAAGCTGTCACAGTCTTTGGCATGTAACCTGGGGAGGAATTTTAGCCATGAAGGTAGATAAATTGGTCTGTCTTTGATAGACGGTGGTCACAAAGATTTAAACATAGTCTCAATATAAGAACCCAAATGGAGATGTCAAAGTCCAAGATGACCCATAGGTCAGAGATGTGAATGGCAGGGAGAGCGAGGAGGGGTTGTGAGAAAAACAAGATCTTGGCTTGCATAGCAGCACACCAGCTTCCTCCTTTCCTGACCTGAGCCTGGCTGCTGCCGTTTTCTGTGGGCTCAGGCAGGAGGAGCTGTCAGCCCATCTTCCTGGCAGGAGGCAGCAAGCCTCCTCTGAGGACATCTGTTGTGAGTTCCAACCAGCTACATGTCTATTCTCATTCCATAGTGAAACTATGCCCTTAGAGCAAACCCCACCATGAAACTCCTCCAGCTGCAGATGCAAAGGTTCACCTGGGAATTTCTGTGTCTTGCAAGAATAGCAGCAGTTTCCATGCAGGGGGCATCAGGAAAAAGAAAGATCTAGAAGTCCACGCTGGACTTGCCCTCTTGGTACAGATGCACAGGCAGTAAGTACCTTGTGTAACGCCCACAGGCATAAAGTCCAAGGAAAATTACTTTCCAAAGGAGAGAAACAGGGCAGGGAATGGCAAGATGTTTACCTCTCAAACTTTTTTTTTCACTGAAGTAGAAATCCCAGTGAAATTTCTGTTCTAAAGGTCAAATTAGAAAGCTTTCATCCCTAGACTTGTAAAGTATTTCTCAAATCAGTGACTCTAAAAATTATTCATTAGAACACCAGCTCTTAAACTAAAATTCTATTAAGCTCTGTATCAAAGTGGGTTTTATTCCAGGCTGCATAGCCCGCTGTGTAGTCTCAACACAACAGCAAGGACATGGGCAGAAGAACTTAATCTTTGTGTATTTGTGAAAGGGATGACATAAAACCTTGCTTTTAAAAAGTCAGGCACAGGTTTTATAGAGACAGTGTTTAGAGATATTAGAGCCATAAATATCAGGAGGCAAATCTTGTCAAGTGTTTCGAGAGCAAAAAGCTTTAATGCTTTTGTGGGTGCTAGTCATCAGTTAAAGTGCTTTCAGCCTGCCTTCATCTAGACGGGCTGTGATTTCTTCAAACCCATGTCCTCTAAAATCTGAAATTGATTGAGATGCACTAGAATCTCATCTTCAAGACTATTTTATGGGCTAGATTAGCATAGTTTATAGTCTACAGCCAATGAAGTCATATTATTCCATGGGCAGCGATGCAAATGACTTCTGTCTCCATCTGGTTGTGTATTTTGTCCAGGATATGAAAGTATGCTCTTTTGTATGTGGAGCATTATGCAAATGTGATGAAAACAATTTGGAAGAGGGCATACAAGCTCTCTCTTGGTAGAACGTTCTTTATTCAGTCTGAAGCAGAAAGACTTGGCCAAACTCTCTGATCGCTTGTTGTTTGGGTGTTGGGTTTTTTTTCCAACAAGGCATCATTGCCAACCAATTCAGAATACCCTTGAGATAAGTCATATGGTCCTTAATAACAAAAATGTCCCGTTGACTTTGATTAAGGGACTGCATACAACCTTAAGCATCATTCTGAATCGTAGATTGCTGGGATCATCTTAAAATTATAGAAGGGGGATGAGAAGGCAAACCCCCATTATGCTCCATAAATCTCTCTAAGTCATGCTTGAAAATTGCCTTTAGGCTTCTTGGCTGTATCTGTGGACATAAGCGGATTGCTGGTTTCATGTATGTGAAGGGGTTACCACTCCTTGCTTGTATCATTACTTCCTATTGTGTGAGTGCTTCAAAGTTCATTTAATATATGTAATGAAGGTCAGTTCTTACCAAGTTAATTTTTAACCATTCAAGGTCTTCATATCCAAATCAGAACCAAGCCTCAAGGATGAAATACCAAACCAAAGACCCCATAAAATTTACATGGGCTAAAAAAAAACCCTTTTCAAAAAAAATCTTCACCAAAGGATTTATTGATCGTTTAACTTGATGTATCAGTAAGCTAATCAAAGATGTATTTTTAGAACAGATGCAGCGGTGCCAAGGCCTAGAGTTCTTGCTAAATCCCGGTGCTGTTGCAGTGGCACACACAGCCTCACAGGTGTGGATATTGTCTGCCCTGCTCCTCCTGCACTTGGTCCAGCTGACATCAGCCTACCCAGGAGAGTTCCCTACAGCCCTGCCTGCCCCTGGGGTTGCTTTCTCTGGAGAGGGTGGTGGTCATGGTAGTGGTGGGGTTCTTCCCCCACATGGGCCTGACTGTGTATTTCTATACATATGCTATTACTACTGTATTAATTGCCTTTTTTCCCCTTGATCCCTGTCTCTCTTATGTCTGAGGTTTAATCAGTCTCTTTTCTATAAGCCGTGTTCCTGCTTGCTGTTCTCAAATGCTCTTTTGCCCTGTCCCAAGGTGTGTTCCTTTGGTGAGGAGGAGCTTCGGGTTTGTGCTTACAGCTTGGAGGCTTCTGTTTCCCTCTGCAGCTGTACCAGCCATCGCTTTGTGGTTGTCGTGTGGTTGTATTCTCAGGGTCCTGTGTTATGATCCCTTGTTTTTCCTTCAAGCACGTGCATCTATCATGGTTCATTCAATAATTCACCTTGTAGAGCTGACGATCCATTTGAAGATACAGGTAGACATATCAATGCAGGTATGCTTTGGTAGCTCCTTGCTATTAACTTCAACTCAGTAGATGTGCCAGCAAATTCACTTTACAGAAGTCTCCAGAGATAGATTTTAAGTAAAATAAAGCAGCATTAAAGCCTGAATATTAGTCATGTTTTCTTTTGTAAATTAAAATTCAGTGATGTATAAAGGAATGATTGATGTATGTATGTTTTTGTTAGAATATAGTAAAAGGAGAAATAGTTTCATATCAGTTAAACAAGAATAATAGATGAAAATTGTATTGCCACTGCTTTTCTAATTGTTGGGAACAAAACCCTTACATGTAACAACAAAGGCTGCGCTAATGGTGTACGAGCATGTTGCAGTGTGCCATGCAGGCAATGCACAGCCATGCTTCCTTCCACATGATACAGGCACAGAAATTGGCTTTCTGAAAGACACGCAGACACCAGTCACCATCAATTTGAATTGTTTACTATTTATGCCACTTTCTGTAATTTTTTTTTACTTTGTTTAATAGTTCTAAAATAGCCATCTTCCATAGAGTTGTCTCTTCATTTCAGAATCGGCATAATTATGACAGCATATTGGATTCTAAAAATATTCTATGCATTAAAAAAAAAAGGCAAACCATGGAAACCCTCCTGGCAAACAAAGGTGGGCAAAAGAGAGCTTAGCTCTCACAAAATATATGGGTCTCGCTGTCAGATCACCGAAGACCTGAGATGGGAAGCCGCCTTGTTTCGCTCTGTTCTCAAACGCTGTAGCCACTCTGCTTGGTTTGGGGTCTTCACGATAGAGCAATTTGGGCTGTAAATGAGAAAAGATATAAATACAAAAAGCAGAGGTCAAATAGGACATTGCTCACAAGCAGGAACTTGTGAGCTTATGAGGATCTTGTTTGCTTGCTTGTACTTTGATGTCATCTGTGAAGTATTTATATAAGAGACCAAACTGATTTCCAGGACTCGCCTAATGGTCACTTAGAGAAAGAATTGCCAAATATCATAAAGTACAAACCCAAGTAGGTTCTGATAAAGGATAAAAAGCTACAGCTCTTTTGTTTTGCTTATAATTGAATCTTCTTTTCTACAAAGACTGATTTTTTGTATGTAAAACTTGGGGAAATTTTTCATTACTCTAGCCAAACTTGGATAATTGTTACTGTGAAAAGCCATATGTTTCTGATTAAAATTTCCATATGCCACTTACTGAGACAAACTACCCATTCTTAAGGGGCTTTGGATCGTTTCAGATTGTTTAAGCTTTTATTAAACCACACCGGAGATTTTGGAAGGAGGTCATTCAATGCAGTACCTTCCCCAAGCTGGAAAGCTGATGGACTTGACAGCTGCTGCTGGCACCTTCTGGGCTTTTGAGCATTTTTGAGGAATAAGCACTTGTATCAGACTGGCATCACTTACCAGAACCTGCATGAGCTGTATCACTAAGTGTTAAGGAGGAGTTTTAGTGGAGGCTGCAGAAAAATCTAGTAATGCAAGACAAGACATTCAAGGTCACATTCAAGGGGGGGTCTTAGTGTGCACATGCTAATAGTGTGTTGCACTCTAGTGCATTTCAGCCTTAGACGTCAAGTTTTTGTGCAAGTATTGGCTACTTAAATCTGATTTGGGACCCGTGGTTTGGGTACTCATCCTTAGAGATGTGCAGACTCAGACACAGAACTTCGATGACTTCTCCAGAGTCATATCATCGCTGGCCCAGAGGCATCAGTGGTACAAATCCACATGTTTTTGGCAGATTAAATACATACAGCCTTATACTCACATGGGTCAGTTAAGTCCGACTTAGAATTGATACTGTGGAGATGAAGTTTAAATGACATCCTCACTCATTCATTAACTAAGGTTTCAGGAAGTGTTCATTGGGGAAACGTGTCTGCGTTCCTATTAAACCTCCCTGTTGTACTCTCCTCTGAAAACACTACTCATCACATCTTGACATAATGCTGGAGTTATTGGAGCTTACACAATATTTTCCTATTTTCAGTGGAGACATTGGTGTGGTATTGTATGCTCCAAATAAGCCCAACCTCCCAACTTGAAAAGCATTAATTAATAGTTTCTTCCTCGGTTGCTTCTCTTAATCAGTTCTGTCAATTGCTTTCTAAATAGAAAATGCACAAGTTAAACAGGCCAAAACATAATATGTGAGTATATTTTTCTTAAATCATGCAAATGTTTGATCCTGATTATTAGAAATCAGACATTTAAAATAAAAGCCTGATTAATCATTGGTGCAAGTGACCTGTTGTTCCTTGTGCAGATGGGTGCTGCTTTGACTAGTCAGGGTAAGCTTACATCTTTCTTGCATCTGCTGTCCTTTTCAGTCCTATGAATAGAAACAGTGGGGTTTTCACGGTCATATACTGCCTGGTGCCACAAATCCCTGGACTGATGACGTATTTTTACCAAAACCATGTGTGGGAATCCTGGCTCCAACATGAAGCAGTTTCTCTTCCTATCAGTGGTCCTCAATTCTGTCGTGTTTTGTTTGTTTCATGTATAAATATTTTTATTGAAATTAAAGCTCCTTTCTTTTTTGATCTATGCAGTGATAGATCACTGTAACTGAAGCAATTCACACCCTCAAAACTTCAATTAAGTCATGAAGGCGCCTGCGTGCTAAAACTTAATCAATTTACCACTTCCAGGCATTGCTTTGCTTCATCTTGTTCTCTCTCTCTCCTGTTTACCGATGCTGGTTGCATTGCATCTCATGTTTAACTGTAACCTCCTTGAATGACCTTGTCTTTTACCTCTATTATAAGGTATTTAGTACCCCAGGGGGTACTTTTATTAATCATAATGGGATTATTTTCAGATTTTTTACATACATGTGGCCAGGTCCGAGTGAGAGAACCTGTGGGATGCTCAGGTCTGTTAGCATCAGGCCACCAGACTGTCCCGCCAGCTTCCAGAGCTGCTACTTCATGTCAGCGTTTCATGTGTCTGTGCAGTGCCCTGTAACTATACCTTCCCATTTATCACGGTCCACATTTCCCTCTGGTTTATCCCTAACTGAACCTGGCTGCTGAAGCATGATTAAAGCATAGTTAGTCTTTCTACATGTTCTGGAAAGGTAGTCTTGACCTCCTGGTGTCAAGGATTCTGAACCTGCTGCTTTCCATTGTAGATTATTCCAGCAACTGATGATCATCACTCATAGTAAGTGTAATTTCTCATCCCTGTTTCCATGACTCCAGTTTCATATCACTGGGTTTTTTGTTACATCCTCCACTGGGTTAGCAAACACTTCAGAGGTGGCATTATCTCCTCCTGATGGTGCTTCTGCATGTAAACCAGAACTGTCTCACTTTTTGATCTGTTTAAGGCTTTCACTGCCTCCCTCCTAAATCTGGAATTTTCCTTTAATCTACATTCTCAGCTGTATTTAAAGTATTTGTGGGTTTTTTTGTTGTTTTGGTTTGGTTTATCTTTCAAAATATGGGCAAGAGTACTTGTGTTGGGAGCCAGTGATCTCCTTGACAATGTACACTGGAGAAATAGATGAACAGTAAAGTGTGGAAGAGGTTAACAAGAAGGAGTAGGAAACAGAAAAAGGAAGTAAAATATGATGCAGTAAGAAGAAGATGAATAGAGGCCAGCAACAGATGCAGAATAGCCATGAGGTGTCTGCTTGGGCACAGGGGCAGGTCCAGCAGCTGGACACTGTCAAACCTCAGCTTTCCAAGGTCACCAAGTTCGGTTCAGGGGCAGTTCCCAGTGGAGAGTGAGCTGGTGTCAAGGGAAACATGGAGGTGTTATAGTCCTGCTTCAAACCTTCCAAAACAGTTAAGTTTGCCAAGAAATAATTGAGCTTTCTGCCTTAGCTTCTGTCCTGGCATTTTTTGTGGGTTTGGTTTTTAATTGTCGAGTAAGAAAAAAAGTCATCACATGTTAGGCAGGGTCTTTGGGCATGGGGGAAGGCAGAGGGGAACTTAATGCTCTCGTCAGGGGAGGCACATACAGTCCAACCACTTAGGCTGTAATTCAGAGTCATTCTGCAGCTCTGAGGGTTACTTTTTTCCTTCGTTTGCCCATTGATTTTTCATCCCATTGATTTTTAATGCAAAGTATAGAGAGCCATTTCTTACCTACTGTCAGAGCAGGGGTAGAGGTACAGTGGACAGCGGTGTTTCCTTTGGAGAAAGAGAACAAACCTGGGAAAGAAGTGCTAGAGTGCTACTTCTACGACAAAGCTTTCTGCACAGGGGGTTTTCAGCACATCAGTTTAACTTTTGTTTAGCAAGTGGTCCCACTTCCAAGCATGGTATGAAATTTCAGTGCAATATTGTGCACCCACCTGAGCAGGAGCTTGTAGGAGAGGCTTTTGTCTGCTTTGAAAGTGTGTGAAAGCAGAGGAGAACCTCTCAGGTCTGCACATCACTAAGCTGTGTGCTTTGTAACCATTCAGCAACATGAATATTGTTCCTCATTTCTCAGCACAGACTGCATGGTGGTTAAATGAAGTTTCTTATTAATAAAAATCTTAACCATATTACTGTTAACACAAGTTACTATTTAGGTATTGCAAAGATAAATTTGAAGTGTGGATTTCAGAATGCACAAGCGTAATCAGCCTAATCAGTTTGATGAGGCATTAGCCTTTCTTATAATTATCTTAATCTTGTTAGTTTACTGGGAGCCAGATTTTGAGGACATGCATGAGGCTTTTCAGAACCAACAGTTGACTTTGAAAGCTCTCAATACTTTGCCCTGTGAGCGATAGTGATTCCTGGGTGTTCAGCCAAGCAGAGACTTCTTTTCCAGGTAGTGAGCCTTTTCATAAATGCAGAGCTATCTGTGTTGTCATCAAACAGGGTTATTTCTTCTTTGGAAAAATAAAAAAAATAAAGTTAGAGGCCTAGGTTTGCATTTAAACTGAGTCATGTACTTTTTCTCCATGCTGTTGTAATCAAGAGTTGCTGGGTCACTGAGCAGGTGGCTGCTTCGTAGGATGCGTAATGAAAGACCTTTCCCATTCCCTCCCCTGTGATTAACAGAATTCCCCAGGGCACAGTACAAGTCGGCTTTAAAGCACAGGCTCAGAGTTGATGAAGTTTTTCTTTCCTATGCTCAAAATCCAGACTTGGGTATGGTTGGGGTGGGGGGGTGTGGGTGTGTGTATTAAGGATTCAGGCTTGAAGAGTGAATTCTGTCTAATCTCTGAAACATGGGGTGTGTGTCTGTCTGTACATGGCCTGAGGTGCTGATTCAGTCAACGTAGAGGAAGGCAGCTATGCAGAGAGATGAAAAGTCTTCCACTATATATAATTTAAGACTTACAAATGCCTATGCAATGGTTTTCCAGCACATCTATATGCATGTACATAAAGCATCTGGTTTGGTGGTTGGGACTTGTTTTGCTTTTACGTTACTTTTTCATTTATCAGAAATAGTATGACTCTGAAAATGTTTCTTAATACCACATTTATTCCTCCAGGCAGCAGTTTGGGTTTAAGCTGTTGTTCCTTATGCAACTGTGCTCAGTGAGGAGAAGATCTGTTCTTGTTGCCTGTATGCAGTCAACATATATTTAAATCTATGGGACTGGTAGGTGGCCAGAGGAATGTCACAGTTCCTGAAAAGTGCCATCCCCTCTTTTGACAGTACTTAGGACAGGGCACAGTAAATGCCCCCTCTCCAAGTTAGAGACTCACACTGTGACATGGGGCTGGGAAACACTGTGATTTATTGTCTCCCTGTACCTCTGCTGAGTGAACCTGCTGTTAGACTGACACCCAGGTTCCATCTGGACTGGTTTTGAACTTGAGTGTAGGTGTGAACCTCTTGTGTGGACCCTAAAGCAAGGACTGCCTGTGTTCCATCAGCGTTACGTGGCAGGGCAAGGAGAAGAGGGTTGGACTAGTTTTGCTTTCACAAGTAATTCACTGCAGTGCAGCAGGCTTTTTAAGTCCCCACAATGTTTATCCACTAAAATGCAAATAAAAGAGCTGAACTAACATCATAATAAGATCCTGGGAATGATATAACATGCAGTGTAAGGGTATGACAGAGTGGTACTGGAAATGTCACGATGACTACCAGCCCTATAACAAATTGTCACTCACAACTCCCACTGTAGCTCCCCTTTTGCCTGGATTTTATCCTGAACTTGGCTTTAGCAGGAAGGGTCCATGAAAAAGCTTTCTAAAATGAATCAGTGACTTCTCCTGATTTTATTTATAAGATTTTTTTTTAACTATGCATGCCACTGCTTCCATAAAACATTTTCAAGAGGTGATAAAAATCAAGGCTTAATTTTTCATCCTTGTAACCTTATAATGATGTTCCTACTAGTTCCTGCTGTTAAATATTTATCACCTGTGTGTTTTCTCTGGTTCCCAACTGCACTGACAACAGGTTTGTAATCACCAAACCACAGCTCAGCTACACTGAAAGCAAAAAAAAAAAAACCAAGAAAGAAAATGGAAATGCAGGGGACTGTTAAAGTTAAAAAGCTTGCAAAGTGATTCAGTGTATTAGTGCTCCCGTGCAGCAGCTGATGGTGCTGATCAATACCTGGTGCCACTGCTCAGCTCCGAGTCACCTCATCACTTAATAGCAAGTTTCTTGAATTCAAGGGGAGGGAGATGCATTTTTGCAGTGCACAGCCTTTGAAGGAGAGGAAAAGGAGGGAGGTGGAAGGAGGAATTTAATTTAATTAAAGCACTGTGTGGCTAACCTATGGTTATTACAGAGACTTCCTTATGGGAGAGGAAGGGTTTTGACACATGGGTTGCAAGGGCATCAGTAACAAGTCTCCTAAAGGGAAGTGATAAGCCCTAAACGGGCTTATAACATCACTGAGGTGATCGTTTGTGGCAGTAATTCTTCATAAATTCATAAAATAAACTAGCAGCATTACAGGTTGCTGGGTTTTCTTTAGGTGTGTCTTCTCCCCTGGGTAAATTGGGTAAATCAGCACCTTTCCCCCCTTACCAGACCTGCAGCCTGCGGAGGCTTCGCTGGTGTTGCTGCGATTGCAGCTTCCCACTGCCCCACAGTCCACCCGGGTCCCACCAACCCACCTTCCAACCTGATGTTCACTCTGTCACACAGCAAAGTCCCAATGAACCTTCTGTCCTTCTCATGAGAAGACAAACACTAAACTCCCTTTAATTGAGTTCTTTCTCTTTTGGCAGATCTTGAGAACTTCAAAACCAGGACGAGAAGCACAGTGTCCGTCCGTCAGGGCCAGGGCATGGTGCTGCTGTGTGGACCACCGCCGCATTCAGGAGGTAAAGCCCTTTCCTTCTCTTGCTTTCAGCACTCAGCAGCAATTTACAGGATTTTCATTTTCAGGGTGGGTCTCGGGAAGATTAAAATGGAACACCTTGAAGAAGATTTGGTGGTGCCAGGATGTGAATGGGTCATGCTGAGTGACTGAATGCACAGGGAGGTCTGCAGTTGGGTGTAAGTGCAGAGAAGGACCCTAATTTTGCTGCATATGAGTATACAGTTGGGATGTGAATGGATGCAAACTAGAGCAATGTGTGTATCACACTTCATGGCATGAATGCCTCGCGTGGAGATGTGGTGACTGGTGCTGGTTCATGTAAGTGGTGGGAAGGAAATTGTGTTATGTTTGCTCAGGTGATTTAGGAGAGAGCTTTGGTCTGGGTGGATGTGTTGGTGATGATAAAAACATTCTAGAAATACGCTGGCTTTATGTCCTGTTCAGATTCAGTGTGTGGGAAAGAGCATCTTACAGTGTCTGGGAGGAGAGTGCGTTTCTGGTGCCCAGAAAGGCAGGAAACTGAAAGGTGATTATTTCCCTTTATCATTTGGATGGGGGATGACTTCCTACATGACCACCATCTATGACCTGCTCTATTCCAGCTAGAAAATTATCTAAATTGTAGTGTCGTGGTTTTGCCCCGGCCGAGGGCCGCACCCCACACAGTCGCTTGTACTTTTAAAAGGAAGGGGGAGGGAAAGTTGGGGGAGGGGAAAAAGGGAAGGAAGAAGGAGGAAAAGAAACCACAACCTATAAACCAGAACCACGCAGGTTGGGATAAGGATAGTTTACTAAACAATAACAGAAAACTAGATATAACAATAACAGAAGTTTAAAGTACAAAATAGATGAAACTGGTGATACACAATGCAGTTTCTCACCAAACCACAGAACCCAGGCCGCACAGCTTAGAGCCGTCCCCGAACCCGGAAACTGCCCGTCCTGGTGTTGTCTCCTCCTCTTCCCCCCATTCCCCCTTTATACTGAGCATGACGTAACTGGCATGGAATATTCTCTTTGGCCAGTTCGGGTCACCTGTCCTGGCTACGTCCCCTCCTTTCTCACTAGTAAGGAAGTATGCAGAGCTGAGAAAGGTCCTTGATTGCCCGGCAACAACTAGAAACATCAGGGTGCTATCAGCACTGTTCTCATCCTAACACCCAAACATGGCATTCCATCCACTGCTAAAAATAATTAACTCCATTATAGCTGAAACCAGGACATTATCCACCCCTTATTCCATACCATTTACGTCATGACCAGATCCAACAATTTTCTTTAGGTACAATCAGTTTCGTGTTTCACATACCCATATATGTATGTACACATGTATGCACACATACGTGCATACAGATCTTATTCCCTCAGTCTGTGAATCATCCCTCTGAAGTTGTTGAGTTCATTTAGTCCATGATTTTCAGGCTCCATTTGTCGTAACAGTTTCTCAGGATAATTGTATGTTCCATTGGCTCGTTGCATGCTGCATCTCAGGCTCTTGACTGATACACCTGGCATGGTCCATGCTCATAGTCTGTGGGTCAGAGTTTATTTTCAAAGGGAGAAAAAAAAGTTCTTAAGAGGCCAGGCTTCGGTTCCATCATCATGGCACTCATTCTTCATTAACTTGTATGACTCCGGCTATAATGCTATGGTACAACATACAGCAATCATAACAATAATGAATATACAATAATGGGTTATTTGGCAATTATTATAATTTCTACTCTATTAATTATATTGGCTATCATAACAATAATGAATATACAATAATGGGTTATTTGGCAATTATTATAATTTCTACTCTATCAGTTATATTGGCTATTCTCACCCAAAATCAAATCCCCTTGAGGTACACATCGAACTTCTCCATCCCTCTGCATTACCCACCAAGTACAGCCAGGTCCTTGAGCAAAAACAATTCCAGACATGGGTTTACCTTTGCCTGAAGCAGGGATGACCCAAACTCTCTTTCCCAATACACTCTTCATATGCACTACTGGGACTCCGTCTCCCTCTACAGTACGTGGAAATTTTGCCTGGGCAGGGCCAGCCCGATTGGTAGATCCCCTAGTGTTAACTAACCATGTGGCTTTGGCCAAATGTGTATCCCAATGCTTGAATGTCCCACCACACATTGCTTTCAGTGTAGTTTTTAAAAGTCCATTATATCGTTCAATTTTCCCAGAGGCCGGTGCATGATAAGGAATGTGGTACACCCACTCAATGCCATGCTCTTTGGCCCAGGTGTCTATAAGAGTGTTTCGGAAATGAGTCCCATTGTCTGATTCGATTCTTTCTGGAGTACCATGTCGCCAGAGGACTTGCCTTTCAAGGCCCAGAATTGTATTTCGAGCAGTGGCATGGGGTACGGGATATGTTTCTAGCCAGCCGGTAGTTGCCTCCACCATTGTAAGCACATAACGTTTGCCATGGCGGGTTTGTGGGAGGGTGATGTAATCAATCTGCCAAGCCTCCCCATATTTATATTTCATCCACCGTCCTCCATACCAAAGGGGCTTTAACCGCTTAGCTTGCTTGATTGCAGCACATGTCTCACATTCGTGGACAACTTGTGCGATGGCGTCCATGGTCAGGTCCACCCCTCGATCCCGAGCCCATCTATATGTTGCATCTCTCCCTTGATGACCCGAGGTATCATGAGCCCATCGAGCTAGGAATAATTCACCCTTATGTTGCCAGTCTAGATCTACCTGAGCCACTTTAATCCTAGCAGCCTTATCTACCTGATGGTTGTTTTCATGTTCCTCCATGGCCCGACTCTTAGGTACATGGGCGTCGACATGACGTACCTTTACAACAAGTTTCTCTAACCGAGCAGAGATATCTTGCCATAAGTCATCAGCCCATATAGGTTTGCCTCTACGCTGCCAGTTGTTCTTTTTCCACTGCTGCAACCACCCCCACAGGGCATTCGCCACCATCCATGAATCAGTATAAAGGTAGAGCCTTGGCCACTTTTCTCTCTCAGCAATGTCCAGGGCTAACTGGATGGCCTTCACCTCAGCGAACTGGCTTGATTCACCTTTTCCTTCAGTGGCTTCTGCTACTCTTCTTATAGGGCTCCATACAGCAGCTTTCCATCTCCGATGCTTACCCACAATGCGACAAGACCCATCAGTGAACAGGGCATATCGCTTCTCATTCTCTGGCAGTTCGTTGTAGGGTGGGGCTTCTTCAGCGCGTGTTACCTCCTCATCCTCTGGTGACATCCCAAAATCTTTGCCTTCTGGCCAGTCTGTGATCACCTCCACGATTCCTGGGCGATTGGGGTTTCCTATTTGAGCCCGCTGTGTAATTAGTGCAACCCACTTGCTCCACGTAGCATCAGTGGCATGGTGTGTAGAAGGAACCTTCCCTTTGAACATCCAGCCCAGCACCGGCAGTCGGGGTGCCAGGAGGAGCTGGGCTTCAGTTCCAATCACTTCTGAGGCGGCTCGAACCCCTTCATAGGCGGCCAGTATTTCCTTTTCTGTTGGAGTATAATTGGCCTCAGATCCTTTGTAGGCCCGACTCCAAAACCCCAACGGTCGACCTCGAGTCTCCCCTTGTGCTTTCTGCCAGAGACTCCAGGTCGGGCCGTTCTCCCCAGCTGCAGTGTAGAGCACATTTTTAATATCTGTCCCTGTCCGGACAGGCCCAAGGGCCACTGCATGGACTATCTTGCGTTTGATCTGCTCAAAGGCTTGCTGTTGCTCAGGGCCCCATTGGAAATCATTCTTCTTTCGAGTTACATGGTAGAGTGGGCTCACAATGAGACTGTAGTTTGGGACATGCAGTCGCCAAAAACCTATAACACCTAAGAAAGCTTGTGTTTCCTTTTTGTTGCTTGGTGGAGACATAGCTGCTATTTTATTAATAATGTCCATTGGGATCTGACGACGCCCATCCTGCCATTTTATTCCTAAAAACTGGATTTCTCGCGTAGGCCCCTTGACTTTACTTCGTTTTATAGCAAAACCGGCTTCTAAAAGGATTTTAATTACCCTGTTTCCTTTTTCAAAACCTTCCTCTGCTGTGTTGCCCCATACAATGATGTCATCAATATACTGCAGGTGCTCTGGTGCATCACCCTTTTCCAGTGTATTCTGGATTAGTCCATGGCAGATGGTGGGGCTATGTTTCCACCCCTGGGGCAGACGATTCCACGTGTATTGGATGCCTCTCCAGGTGAAAGCAAACTGTGGCCTGCACTCTGGCGCCAGTGGGATCGAGAAGAAAGCATTCGCAATGTCGATTGTGGCGTACCACTTGGCTGCCTTCGATTCCAATTCATACTGGAGCTCTAACATGTCTGGCACAGCAGCACTCATACCTGGAGTGACTTCATTTAGGCCACGATAATCTACTGTCAGCCTCCACTCTCCATTGGACTTCCTCACTGGCCATATGGGACTATTAAAGGGTGAGTGGGTTCGGCTGATCACTCCCTGATTCTCCAGTTGACGAATCAACTTATGGATGGGAATCAGGGAATCTCGGTTAGTACGGTATTGTCGTCTGTGCACCGTCGTCGTAGCAACTGGCACTTGCTGTTCTTCAACCTTCAACAACCCCACAACAGCAGAGTCCTCCGAGAGTCCAGGCAAGGCACACAGTTGTTCAATTCCTTCTGTTTCCAAAGCAGCTATTCCAAAAGCCCATCGGTACCCTTTTGGGTCTTTAAAATACCCTCTACGTAGATAATCTATACCTAAAATGCACGGAGCTTCTGGACCAGTCACAATGGGGTGTTTTTCCCAGTCCTTCCCAGTTAGGCTCACCTCAGCCTCTAGCACAGTTAGTTGTTGGGATCCCCCTGTCACTCCAGAAATACAAACGGGTTCTACCCCTTCATGATTCGATGGCATTAGAGTACACTGGGCACCAGTATCCACCAGAGCTTTGTACTCTTGTGGATCTGACGTGCCAGGCCATCGGATCCACACAGTCCAATAAACCCGATTATCCCTCTCCTCCACCTGGCTGGAGGCAGGGCCCCTCTATTGCTGCTGATCATATTTGTTTTCCACTGGTTGCATAAAGGACTTAGAGGTCCCTTCAAGAGGATCAGACACATCAGACATATAGGTAGGCCTTCCAGTTGGTCTAGGGAACTGCCCAGTAGAAACTGGTGCAGCCTTCTTCCTGGCAGAATCTCGTTGTGCGAATGTTTTACCCCGCAGCTCATTTACTCGTGCTCGAAGGGCTGAGGTGGGCTGCATATCCCATTCCCTCATGTCCTCTCCATGATCAAGCAGGTAAAACCACAATGTACGTCGTGGTGTGTATTCTCCCTCTTGGAACGATGGACGCTTTCTCCCAGTAGCTGCAACATTGCTCCATACGGGTTGGGAGTTGGACACATTGTTGTCAAGTCGTTGAACCAGTTTTTCTACTGCTGCAATGACGGAGAGGGAAACACTGTCTTGGTATTTCCTGAGTCGGCAGGCCACCTCATTTACGGTTGGTGGATCCATATCAGTCCAGTCAATTACTGCCAGTGAATTGGTGTACCCTGCTGGTGCACTTCGTACAACCTTACGCCACATAGCTGGAGTGCATAGGACTTCATCGGGATCAGCGGGAAGCCGTGAATTGTCCAGATCATAATAAATTATCTCCCGTACAGCTAATTCTCTCAGGTGCTGGATAGCTGTCTCTATGCTGTTACCCTTGGGTGTCTGACATGTAATATATTCCTTTATGGGATATCTTTCCTGCACACTTGACAGTAGTCGCCTCCAGAGGCTGAGGACTTCCGGCCTCCTCCCAATTGCTTTGTCAATTCCTCCTTCTCTAGCTAGGGATCCCAACTGCTTGGCCTCTCTGCCTTCTAACTCCAAACTATTGGCCCCGTGATCCCAACATCGGAGCAACCAAGTGATAATGTGCTCACTTGGGTGGCGGGTGAAATCTTTTCGAACCTCACGCAGCTCACTCAGAGTCAGGGATCGGGTAACAATCTCTGGTTCTGCCTCCTCCTGATATCCTCGAGATGGCCCTGGTTGATCATCATCATCATCCGTCACTGTGCGAACTGATTTCTTTGTGCATTTCCTCTTTTGTACGGGAGCAACAGACACTGGTGTGGGTTGGTTTTTCTGATCATCTGCACTGTCTGCTGTAGAGATTACAGTAGCTGCAGTGTCAGCCCCAGTGGTTGCAGCAGCTATAGTATCTGCCAGTCTGTTTCCTTTCCCTTCTCCCTGACAGTGCTGACAGTGCTGACAATGCTGCCTGCTATCAAGCAGTGTTTGATAAATAGTGGCCAGAGCCCAGCACAGTGCAGTAAGGTGTCCATCTCTGGGAAACCTACAGCAATTTTTCTTTAGGTATGCAGTCACTTGATCGGGGTCTTGTAGCTGTTCAGGAGTGAAGTTCCAAACCATCGGGCGTGAGAAAGTACCTAGGTACTTGCCCATACTTTGCCACATGCCCTGCCACTCGTGATTATTCTGTCTCGGAGAAAGCTCTTCAGTGGTATTCATAAACCTATGCTTGATATATAACAAAAACTGAACCATCTGCCCCAAACCTACCAATAGCAAAATGCTAGTTTGGATATCCCAGAGATATTGAAGGTTTTCAAAAATTGTCATAAGAGCTGTTGTATTTAGCCCAAAGGAAAAGAAAGCAGTGCTGTTATTAACCCCTCCCTGTCCAAAGAATGGACAGGACAGCAAAACCTCATACAAGTACCAGATTAAGCTCATGGTCATCGATATTATTGTATCATAGACCGATATCATAAAATACACTATAATGAAGTATGGGAACAAATATGGGAGCCGCAGACCTGAGAGAGTAAAGAATCCTGCCAGGATTGTATACAGCATGCGATGGTTTTGATACCACAGCCTTGTGAATAAATACCACAGCATCGTGACCAGAGATTGCTTAAACAACAGTGCTTATCTTAATTGCGATAGTTAGGGTCAGATCTACCGTTATCCCAACCGTTCGTGCCCCACGTTGGGCGCCAAAATGACTGTCGTGGTTTTGCCCCGGCCGAGGGCCGCACCCCACACAGTCGCTTGTACTTTTAAAAGGAAGGGGGAGGGAAAGTTGGGGGAGGGGAAAAAGGGAAGGAAGAAGGAGGAAAAGAAACCACAACCTATAAACCAGAACCACGCAGGTTGGGATAAGGATAGTTTACTAAACAATAACAGAAAACTAGATATAACAATAACAGAAGTTTAAAGTACAAAATAGATGAAACTGGTGATACACAATGCAGTTTCTCACCAAACCACAGAACCCAGGCCGCACAGCTTAGAGCCGTCCCCGAACCCGGAAACTGCCCGTCCTGGTGTTGTCTCCTCCTCTTCCCCCCATTCCCCCTTTATACTGAGCATGACGTAACTGGCATGGAATATTCTCTTTGGCCAGTTCGGGTCACCTGTCCTGGCTACGTCCCCTCCTTTCTCACTAGTAAGGAAGTATGCAGAGCTGAGAAAGGTCCTTGATTGCCCGGCAACAACTAGAAACATCAGGGTGCTATCAGCACTGTTCTCATCCTAACACCCAAACATGGCATTCCATCCACTGCTAAAAATAATTAACTCCATTATAGCTGAAACCAGGACATTATCCACCCCTTATTCCATACCATTTACGTCATGACCAGATCCAACAATTTTCTTTAGGTACAATCAGTTTCGTGTTTCACATACCCATATATGTATGTACACATGTATGCACACATACGTGCATACAGATCTTATTCCCTCAGTCTGTGAATCATCCCTCTGAAGTTGTTGAGTTCATTTAGTCCATGATTTTCAGGCTCCATTTGTCGTAACAGTTTCTCAGGATAATTGTATGTTCCATTGGCTCGTTGCATGCTGCATCTCAGGCTCTTGACTGATACACCTGGCATGGTCCATGCTCATAGTCTGTGGGTCAGAGTTTATTTTCAAAGGGAGAAAAAAAAGTTCTTAAGAGGCCAGGCTTCGGTTCCATCATCATGGCACTCATTCTTCATTAACTTGTATGACTCCGGCTATAATGCTATGGTACAACATACAGCAATCATAACAATAATGAATATACAATAATGGGTTATTTGGCAATTATTATAATTTCTACTCTATTAATTATATTGGCTATCATAACAATAATGAATATACAATAATGGGTTATTTGGCAATTATTATAATTTCTACTCTATCAGTTATATTGGCTATTCTCACCCAAAATCAAATCCCCTTGAGGTACACATCGAACTTCTCCATCCCTCTGCATTACCCACCAAGTACAGCCAGGTCCTTGAGCAAAAACAATTCCAGACATGGGTTTACCTTTGCCTGAAGCAGGGATGACCCAAACTCTCTTTCCCAATACACTCTTCATATGCACTACTGGGACTCCGTCTCCCTCTACAGTACGTGGAAATTTTGCCTGGGCAGGGCCAGCCCGATTGGTAGATCCCCTAGTGTTAACTAACCATGTGGCTTTGGCCAAATGTGTATCCCAATGCTTGAATGTCCCACCACACATTGCTTTCAGTGTAGTTTTTAAAAGTCCATTATATCGTTCAATTTTCCCAGAGGCCGGTGCATGATAAGGAATGTGGTACACCCACTCAATGCCATGCTCTTTGGCCCAGGTGTCTATAAGAGTGTTTCGGAAATGAGTCCCATTGTCTGATTCGATTCTTTCTGGAGTACCATGTCGCCAGAGGACTTGCCTTTCAAGGCCCAGAATTGTATTTCGAGCAGTGGCATGGGGTACGGGATATGTTTCTAGCCAGCCGGTAGTTGCCTCCACCATTGTAAGCACATAACGTTTGCCATGGCGGGTTTGTGGGAGGGTGATGTAATCAATCTGCCAAGCCTCCCCATATTTATATTTCATCCACCGTCCTCCATACCAAAGGGGCTTTAACCGCTTAGCTTGCTTGATTGCAGCACATGTCTCACATTCGTGGACAACTTGTGCGATGGCGTCCATGGTCAGGTCCACCCCTCGATCCCGAGCCCATCTATATGTTGCATCTCTCCCTTGATGACCCGAGGTATCATGAGCCCATCGAGCTAGGAATAATTCACCCTTATGTTGCCAGTCTAGATCTACCTGAGCCACTTTAATCCTAGCAGCCTTATCTACCTGATGGTTGTTTTCATGTTCCTCCATGGCCCGACTCTTAGGTACATGGGCGTCGACATGACGTACCTTTACAACAAGTTTCTCTAACCGAGCAGAGATATCTTGCCATAAGTCATCAGCCCATATAGGTTTGCCTCTACGCTGCCAGTTGTTCTTTTTCCACTGCTGCAACCACCCCCACAGGGCATTCGCCACCATCCATGAATCAGTATAAAGGTAGAGCCTTGGCCACTTTTCTCTCTCAGCAATGTCCAGGGCTAACTGGATGGCCTTCACCTCAGCGAACTGGCTTGATTCACCTTTTCCTTCAGTGGCTTCTGCTACTCTTCTTATAGGGCTCCATACAGCAGCTTTCCATCTCCGATGCTTACCCACAATGCGACAAGACCCATCAGTGAACAGGGCATATCGCTTCTCATTCTCTGGCAGTTCGTTGTAGGGTGGGGCTTCTTCAGCGCGTGTTACCTCCTCATCCTCTGGTGACATCCCAAAATCTTTGCCTTCTGGCCAGTCTGTGATCACCTCCACGATTCCTGGGCGATTGGGGTTTCCTATTCGAGCCCGCTGTGTAATTAGTGCAACCCACTTGCTCCACGTAGCATCAGTGGCATGGTGTGTAGAAGGAACCTTCCCTTTGAACATCCAGCCCAGCACCGGCAGTCGGGGTGCCAGGAGGAGCTGGGCTTCAGTTCCAATCACTTCTGAGGCGGCTCGAACCCCTTCATAGGCGGCCAGTATTTCCTTTTCTGTTGGAGTATAATTGGCCTCAGATCCTTTGTAGGCCCGACTCCAAAACCCCAACGGTCGACCTCGAGTCTCCCCTTGTGCTTTCTGCCAGAGACTCCAGGTCGGGCCGTTCTCCCCAGCTGCAGTGTAGAGCACATTTTTAATATCTGTCCCTGTCCGGACAGGCCCAAGGGCCACTGCATGGACTATCTCGCGTTTGATCTGCTCAAAGGCTTGCTGTTGCTCAGGGCCCCATTGGAAATCATTCTTCTTTCGAGTTACATGGTAGAGTGGGCTCACAATGAGACTGTAGTTTGGGACATGCAGTCGCCAAAAACCTATAACACCTAAGAAAGCTTGTGTTTCCTTTTTGTTGCTTGGTGGAGACATAGCTGCTATTTTATTAATAATGTCCATTGGGATCTGACGACGCCCATCCTGCCATTTTATTCCTAAAAACTGGATTTCTCGCGTAGGCCCCTTGACTTTACTTCGTTTTATAGCAAAACCGGCTTCTAAAAGGATTTTAATTACCCTGTTTCCTTTTTCAAAACCTTCCTCTGCTGTGTTGCCCCATACAATGATGTCATCAATATACTGCAGGTGCTCTGGTGCATCACCCTTTTCCAGTGTATTCTGGATTAGTCCATGGCAGATGGTGGGGCTATGTTTCCACCCCTGGGGCAGACGATTCCACGTGTATTGGATGCCTCTCCAGGTGAAAGCAAACTGTGGCCTGCACTCTGGCGCCAGTGGGATCGAGAAGAAAGCATTCGCAATGTCGATTGTGGCGTACCACTTGGCTGCCTTCGATTCCAATTCATACTGGAGCTCTAACATGTCTGGCACAGCAGCACTCATACCTGGAGTGACTTCATTTAGGCCACGATAATCTACTGTCAGCCTCCACTCTCCATTGGACTTCCTCACTGGCCATATGGGACTATTAAAGGGTGAGTGGGTTCGGCTGATCACTCCCTGATTCTCCAGTTGACGAATCAACTTATGGATGGGAATCAGGGAATCTCGGTTAGTACGGTATTGTCGTCTGTGCACCGTCGTCGTAGCAACTGGCACTTGCTGTTCTTCAACCTTCAACAACCCCACAACAGCAGAGTCCTCCGAGAGTCCAGGCAAGGCACACAGTTGTTCAATTCCTTCTGTTTCCAAAGCAGCTATTCCAAAAGCCCATCGGTACCCTTTTGGGTCTTTAAAATACCCTCTACGTAGATAATCTATACCTAAAATGCACGGAGCTTCTGGACCAGTCACAATGGGGTGTTTTTCCCAGTCCTTCCCAGTTAGGCTCACCTCAGCCTCTAGCACAGTTAGTTGTTGGGATCCCCCTGTCACTCCAGAAATACAAACGGGTTCTACCCCTTCATGATTCGATGGCATTAGAGTACACTGGGCACCAGTATCCACCAGAGCTTTGTACTCTTGTGGATCTGACGTGCCAGGCCATCGGATCCACACAGTCCAATAAACCCGATTATCCCTCTCCTCCACCTGGCTGGAGGCAGGGCCCCTCTATTGCTGCTGATCATATTTGTTTTCCACTGGTTGCATAAAGGACTTAGAGGTCCCTTCAAGAGGATCAGACACATCAGACATATAGGTAGGCCTTCCAGTTGGTCTAGGGAACTGCCCAGTAGAAACTGGTGCAGCCTTCTTCCTGGCAGAATCTCGTTGTGCGAATGTTTTACCCCGCAGCTCATTTACTCGTGCTCGAAGGGCTGAGGTGGGCTGCATATCCCATTCCCTCATGTCCTCTCCATGATCAAGCAGGTAAAACCACAATGTACGTCGTGGTGTGTATTCTCCCTCTTGGAACGATGGACGCTTTCTCCCAGTAGCTGCAACATTGCTCCATACGGGTTGGGAGTTGGACACATTGTTGTCAAGTCGTTGAACCAGTTTTTCTACTGCTGCAATGACGGAGAGGGAAACACTGTCTTGGTATTTCCTGAGTCGGCAGGCCACCTCATTTACGGTTGGTGGATCCATATCAGTCCAGTCAATTACTGCCAGTGAATTGGTGTACCCTGCTGGTGCACTTCGTACAACCTTACGCCACATAGCTGGAGTGCATAGGACTTCATCGGGATCAGCGGGAAGCCGTGAATTGTCCAGATCATAATAAATTATCTCCCGTACAGCTAATTCTCTCAGGTGCTGGATAGCTGTCTCTATGCTGTTACCCTTGGGTGTCTGACATGTAATATATTCCTTTATGGGATATCTTTCCTGCACACTTGACAGTAGTCGCCTCCAGAGGCTGAGGACTTCCGGCCTCCTCCCAATTGCTTTGTCAATTCCTCCTTCTCTAGCTAGGGATCCCAACTGCTTGGCCTCTCTGCCTTCTAACTCCAAACTATTGGCCCCGTGATCCCAACATCGGAGCAACCAAGTGATAATGTGCTCACTTGGGTGGCGGGTGAAATCTTTTCGAACCTCACGCAGCTCACTCAGAGTCAGGGATCGGGTAACAATCTCTGGTTCTGCCTCCTCCTGATATCCTCGAGATGGCCCTGGTTGATCATCATCATCATCCGTCACTGTGCGAACTGATTTCTTTGTGCATTTCCTCTTTTGTACGGGAGCAACAGACACTGGTGTGGGTTGGTTTTTCTGATCATCTGCACTGTCTGCTGTAGAGATTACAGTAGCTGCAGTGTCAGCCCCAGTGGTTGCAGCAGCTATAGTATCTGCCAGTCTGTTTCCTTTCCCTTCTCCCTGACAGTGCTGACAGTGCTGACAATGCTGCCTGCTATCAAGCAGTGTTTGATAAATAGTGGCCAGAGCCCAGCACAGTGCAGTAAGGTGTCCATCTCTGGGAAACCTACAGCAATTTTTCTTTAGGTATGCAGTCACTTGATCGGGGTCTTGTAGCTGTTCAGGAGTGAAGTTCCAAACCATCGGGCGTGAGAAAGTACCTAGGTACTTGCCCATACTTTGCCACATGCCCTGCCACTCGTGATTATTCTGTCTCGGAGAAAGCTCTTCAGTGGTATTCATAAACCTATGCTTGATATATAACAAAAACTGAACCATCTGCCCCAAACCTACCAATAGCAAAATGCTAGTTTGGATATCCCAGAGATATTGAAGGTTTTCAAAAATTGTCATAAGAGCTGTTGTATTTAGCCCAAAGGAAAAGAAAGCAGTGCTGTTATTAACCCCTCCCTGTCCAAAGAATGGACAGGACAGCAAAACCTCATACAAGTACCAGATTAAGCTCATGGTCATCGATATTATTGTATCATAGACCGATATCATAAAATACACTATAATGAAGTATGGGAACAAATATGGGAGCCGCAGACCTGAGAGAGTAAAGAATCCTGCCAGGATTGTATACAGCATGCGATGGTTTTGATACCACAGCCTTGTGAATAAATACCACAGCATCGTGACCAGAGATTGCTTAAACAACAGTGCTTATCTTAATTGCGATAGTTAGGGTCAGATCTACCGTTATCCCAACCGTTCGTGCCCCACGTTGGGCGCCAAAATGACTGTCGTGGTTTTGCCCCGGCCGAGGGCCGCACCCCACACAGTCGCTTGTACTTTTAAAAGGAAGGGGGAGGGAAAGTTGGGGGAGGGGAAAAAGGGAAGGAAGAAGGAGGAAAAGAAACCACAACCTATAAACCAGAACCACGCAGGTTGGGATAAGGATAGTTTACTAAACAATAACAGAAAACTAGATATAACAATAACAGAAGTTTAAAGTACAAAATAGATGAAACTGGTGATACACAATGCAGTTTCTCACCAAACCACAGAACCCAGGCCGCACAGCTTAGAGCCGTCCCCGAACCCGGAAACTGCCCGTCCTGGTGTTGTCTCCTCCTCTTCCCCCCATTCCCCCTTTATACTGAGCATGACGTAACTGGCATGGAATATTCTCTTTGGCCAGTTCGGGTCACCTGTCCTGGCTACGTCCCCTCCTTTCTCACTAGTAAGGAAGTATGCAGAGCTGAGAAAGGTCCTTGATTGCCCGGCAACAACTAGAAACATCAGGGTGCTATCAGCACTGTTCTCATCCTAACACCCAAACATGGCATTCCATCCACTGCTAAAAATAATTAACTCCATCATAGCTGAAACCAGGACAGTAGCCAGATCCACAATTAGTCTTAATTGATACCATTACAGATTTGTAACTAAGCTGGGCTGGAGTTATGCCGGTGGTTGTTTTCTGGTTTGAGTAGAAAGTATTTAATGGAAAGTCAAAATAGATTCAGTTAATTCAGTCTGAGACCCTTGTTCTGCAGGAACTGATCATCTCTGGGACAGTATTTTCATTCTCTTTGCCTTCCTCCTAAGGTTAGAAATAAGGATGAGTTTTAAAAGTCAGAACTGCAAAGTTAATGCTGTTCAGCTGTGTGCATCGCGTTTCTGTTAGCCAACTGCATGTCTCCCAGTGGAATCGAAGCTATTTGGTCTCTAGCAGTCACTGCACAATTACCACAGCTATCTCCTGTTCCAGCTCTGGGCAGATGGAGGTTCATAAGAGAATATCAGATATCACTGGGAAGTAGCTGCACATCGGAAAACTGCCGTGTTTCATCGGCAGCTTCCGTCCCCAGGGTCCCAGGCAGTGTTGGCAAAGCAAAGCTGTAGAGATCAGTTCCTTCCAATACCCCCATATCCCACTGCTGGGATATAACATTGCAAGTGTTTAATGTTGTAGTGCAACAGTAAAAAACGTTCAGGTTAGAAGTGAAAAATAAGACATCTTGTTGAAAGGGCGAGTAGTGTTATGAGAGAGAAAATGCACTCACTTATTTTGGAATTTGATGAGGATGGCAAACCTAACTTCATCATCCTTGCCAAGAGTATCTGGGAACATTAATGACCAATGCTGAAATGTAGGACTGTCTGGGGAAAAAAATATACTACTTTTATTATTGTTCTTCTTATTATTATGCTATTACTATTATTAAATCTTTAAAAAAAGGAGAAAAAAAGCAAAACTCTTCAGTTTGAGCATAGCTGTTGCCCTGATGATGACGGTATTCATTACAATAGTAGAAGCTTGGAAAAAAACCCCCATCCTGGCCAGTTCCTAAGCACAGAGCTTAGGGATATCCTCCTGGGTATCAAGAATTTATACCTGATGGGGAAAACTTCCCGAGTGCTTGAGGAGGGCTCAGTGTCTGTGTCTCCTATGTTTTGAGGAGGCTCAAGTGGCAAGGCCTAGAGCCCCCCTTTAACTGAAGAGATTTGATGAAAGAAAAGTGGTAAATTAGAAAGGAATTATTTTGTCTCCACTGTTGTTTCACTGGTCATCTTGGTCTTAAAAATTGTGGATTTTGCTAAAAAAAAACCCCACACCAAAAACAAGGTTGATGTGCATCCAGACCTTTATCCTTTCCACTGTAGTTTGCTCTAATATTCTGCTACTTGGAAACATCCAGATTTAAAGAACGAGCAGCTCAGAGTGAAATGATGTTGCCCTACATACATAAGTTGTTGAGGGTTTCTTTTTTTGATTGTTTGTTTTCTTAATGATGCCAAATAAAGAGCTTCCTACTGTTCAGACGTTGCAAGAAATTTGTCCTGAAAATGAGTCCAAATGATTAACAAGTATTTTCAGCAGCATAAAATGGTACAGCCTGCACAGAACAATTTGGGCATTGCCATGTATTGTCCCAATTTTTAGTTTAATATGAGTTGAAGATTCAGCAGATTAATCTAGGGGCCCCCCTCTCCCTACCCAGCTCTGGTAACCCAAGATGAAAATGAAATGTGTATTTCTTGCAGTGTGGTTTCAGCAGGGAGTCGTCGTTTTGTCAGGTCAGTGCATCCTGGTGTTGCACTTTGTTAAGCAGCATAATGATGTGATTGCCTCCTGTGATGAAGTGCTTGCTGAGTGCTGGAAATTTGGAAAATAAATGTTCATCTGGAGCTCGGGAAGTCGCTGGACTGATAACCAGAATAAATGCAAATCAAACATTTGCTTCTGTCGTATTTTCTGCTCTTGGAGCAGTAGATGTCTGAGTCCCCAAAGCCAGTCTTCCTGTATTTATGGAAGTTTCTCGTTCTTTTCCTTTCCCATTTCTTCCCTTCCATGCACTAAATCAGTATAAGAACCAGCAGACACCTACCTGGGTAGTTAGAATTTTCTGGAGATAATTACCCTGTGTGTGAAGGGTTTTCCCTCATTATTTCCACTGCTTTTTTTAATCAGAAAGCCTAACCATGGTCATGTCTTGACCGTTTTACCTGTGAAATTCTACCCAAAAAATGATGTAAGAGTAAACGTTGCTATGGGAACATGGCGTTCAGGGCTGGTGTGAGAGCACCAGCTGTGGGTATTTAAGTAGACAAGAAAGAACAGTCAAAAAATCTAACAGTATGGATGTAGTTGAAATATGGCTTTGGTTATGTTGTGGCAAACACAAGATGCTCTGTCCCCATCGCTACCGCGGCGTTGGCTGGGCAGGTGCCAGTAATTGAATCCCAATAACAGGGTTTGGAAACAGGAGGAACATCAAAAAGTTTTCATGACTTTTTTTTTTTTGATGAGACTAGTGAAGGTGCCTCAGCATGTCTTAAGAGGAGCTCTATTATTTGGATGCCATAAAACAATGTTATATTGCTTTACGTTTCCAAAGCCTTGCTAGATCAATACCATCTGCTGTCGCTCTTCAGAAGAGCTATGGGAGTAATCGATGGGGGGGATTGCTAGCCAAAGCAAAAAAAAATCCCAGAGAAAACAAAACACAAAACCAACCTTTGGTTTGCTCAAAGTGTTTAATTCTAATGTATTTTTTAAGCCTTTTACGTTATATTTAGATATATTTAGAAACCATGAAGCATTTCAAAGCAGTGTTCTCTCTGAGCTCTTGGGAAAATGGTTTTCCTTTTGAGAAGAACCTTGCAGGTTTAGCTTTTCTTGTTTGCCTTTTTGTCAGTATCGTTAAACAAATGTGGCAAGATACCTTTATTTGGTAGGGTAAACATAATCAGAATAAACAAACAGCCCCCAAAAAGCCAAAGCAAACGTTTGTGTTTCTCACAGCTCTGAATCTAAGTTGTGTTCCACAGGGGATATGCCTGGGAAGTATTTGGAGGTCGCTGTCCTTCTTAGTTTATCTACAAATTTTAAGACCAAAAATGATCCTTTCTGCCAAATATTTCTTTTCATTAAAGTTTGTGGGAACTGAGTCATTTAACTGCCACTTTCACTAGATTTATTTGATAGTCAGGGCAGGGTTAGTTAATATTTTAATAACTGCAGTTCTCAAATACCTTCTAACATCCCTGACATTTCACTGGGAGTCTAGGGATTAAAAAAAAATACAATCATAGAGAAGTATGGACATTTCACTTGATGGGCTGGTAGCACGCCCATAAGCATCCAGACCAAAGCAAGCTGTAAATCCTTCCCTCTCCCTTCTTGAGGAAGATGAATGAACTTGTCTTTCAGGATTTCCTTCAGTCCCCCACCCCCATTTTCTCTTGGTTGATCTGTAGACGATCTATACACGTCATGTTCTCATGGCATTTGCCTTCCTGCCCTCATGGGAAAACCCTACAGAGTTAGAGATTCAGATTTCCCGTGCCCTGAGAGATGGTGAAGGTACACAGAGAACTGCTGAAAATGATCTCCTGATTACTTGTTTATTTAACTGATGTTCCTTTTGCATTACCTAGAGGTATGTCACATTCAGAGATCTCGGTCCTAGCCCATACCTCCACTCCTCACATCTGTAGCATATTTATTCTCTCTTCTCCTAATTTATCTCAGTAACCTGTGGAAGAGATGTCAGATGACTTTTTTTTAATTTTTAAAAATTTTTTTAGATAGGAAAGTGCTTAAATATGTAGCTGGAAACTTGCTGATGTTTGTAGAGGATGTATGTCCTCCTGCCCATTTGCTTCTGGGCATAAACAACATTCCTAGTGACCCAGGAACTGAACCTTCCCAAGAGGATTTCCAGTCCTGAACCTCAATTCCCTGCACACTTTATCCCTCCGCTCTTTGCTGCAGACTCAGGCATCCTTCCTGAGCACCAGGGAACCCACATGAACAAAGGAAACAGTTAAAGGAAAACAAGTTTCCTGTCTCTCTGTGGTGCCTGTGTTCTCAATAGGCTTGTAAAAGTCCATCTTCCCGAAGAGGAGGGGATTCATTAAAGCTCAGTTGTTCAAATAACTCTTTCCCATCTGATGCCATTCCTTCTGTTGGAAGCACAGCCGTGGAGTCTGTGTCTGTGAGCTGAAATGTTGACAGAGAATTATTCTCATGTCTTTTCACATAATGGATGTGTTCAGGTTTTCTCATTTTCTCCTGCCTTTTTTTTTCCCCCCCAGTAGCTAGGAGAACTTTTAGTTCTGTTGCACAGCTTAATCAAGTAGAACTAACCAAATTTTAGCATCTGACAGAAGAGATGGCAATTCTGATTTCATCTCAATCTCAGCCTTTCGTGCTGTACGGTAGGTAGTGAAGTGTGGACACCAGACATGTTTTCAGAAAGCACTTTACTGATTACAGTGGTGCTAAGACCACTCCTGTGCTCTGCAGAAAAATGATTAGTGTGTGCTTACTCATCTGGACAGTTTTTCTCTCTCTTTATTAAATATATATATATATAAAATACAGGCACTTTGTGGGCTGGAAGCAGCGAAAATGTTTTGGCTGTAAGTCTGGCTGATGGCCTCTGTTATGTAATGCATGGTTTGAGGGGTCTGTCTCACAGAATCACAGGGGTTGGAAAGGACCTCCAGAGATCATCAGGTCCAACCCCTCTGCCAAAGCAGGGTCCCTAGGATAGGTCGCACAGGTTGGCATCCAGATGGGTCTGGAGTATCTCCAGAGGAGGAGACTCCACACCCCCCTGGGCAGCCTGTCCCAGGGCTCCCTCACCCTCACTGTGAAGAGTGCAGATTGGTGTGGAACTCCCTATGCGGAATCGTCTCGTAAATTAATCTATCACACAAAGCACGTCCCATGTTTTCATGCTGATCCAGCCCCTGCTGTATAATACAGGGAGGAAAAAGGAGGAAAAAAACGTGGGAAAACTCATGAAAACAGTGCAGAGGGAAAAAGGCAATTACCAGGCGTTTATCATACTGTCAGAGAATCGACGTGTGGGGCTTTTGCCCCCCTGAGCAGTGCTGCTCAGCAGGGAGAGCTTTTGGAATGGAGTTTTCTTCAGCCTGGTATTTGTGCCCTTTTAACTCCTGGTCCCAGAGCTCCAACCTTGCAGTTGTTTCTCTCTCCTCCTTGTAAAATGTCACACTGCCTTTTCATTTGTCACTTAGGAAGAATGACTATGTTATTATAAATGCTTCGAGCTGTCATTGTGACAATGGGAAGGGACATTTGTAACGCTCTCCTTTGGTGCCCTTACAGTCAACGTTAACCAAAGTTTATGGTAAAACTTTGGACAAGTCAGGCTTTGAAAGGTGGGATGGACCAGGAAGAGATGACTCTAGAAATAGCATGTAGCCAAAGAGACTAAGGACCTCTCCATCTAACGCTGACCTAAAAGCAGGGGATTACTTCATTCTGTCCAGGAGCATCATCCTGTTCTGCCCACTCCACAATGTCCATGTCGCTGTGGGAATGCATCTAGCATTTCTTCTGGATGGCTGGTTGGGAATGGCTCTGGGCAAGAGCCCTGAAGCACATGTTCCCCAGCATGTTAAATCAGCATCCCAATACCAGATCTTTCTCTTGTGGTGCATTCCCATTAATATGAAATCTTCAGAGGTATGGAAAGTTGTATCTTATGTGTCCTGTGACTGTGGTGTATTTGGGAGGATGAGAACGCTTCTCTGGCCATATTCCTTAGATGGCAGGTGACCTGGGACTTTGTCCCACCCCTCTTCAACACAATAAACTTAATAATCAGACTTTATATTCCTGAAGTTTCCTTCAGTGTGGGATGCCCATAGTGTTTAAAAAAATGTGCTTCTTGCCCAGCAGACTGCCTTGGTGCTCAGGCACCCTACCTTCTCCTTACTGAGGCATTCAGGGTTTCTCTTCTTGCTCCTTTATCATACATAGTGTCTTTGTAAGCCTTTGCTGCTTGGTCAGATTTGGTCCAGTTAATGAGATGGTAATTTAGAGAGGAGTTTCACACAGATGGATGGACAACCTGGTTGTAAAAGTTCCATCTCTCTAGGAAACCAAGCAAAAAATCTGCTAAGCTGGTTGCAAGTTGGTTCAAGTGTGTGTCAAAATGCTGCAAGGTCATTGAGTAGCTTTTCCTGGATTGCTCCAAAGGTTGGACTGAAAGTATGAGCAGAGAAGCTGTGCCTTGGAGCCAGGAAAGGAAAAGGAGAGCATTTTGCGTCAGCACTAGGCAGCAGTGCTTTCAGCATGTTCGAATGTGGTGGAGCTGGTGGGGTTGGTCTTGGCAGATGTTGTACCTGCAGCACTGGGATGTGTTGCAGATCTCTCTGGGTCACGGAGCAGGAGCTAAACTGCATCATGCATGACCAGTTCCCCTTGCAGGATGCAGAGAGTGGCAGAGGGAAGGCTTGGGTTGCAAACAAAGTGGAAGATGCCACAGTAGGGTGATGTTCACTGCAAGCTCAGCAGCCCACAGATGCCTTTGTCCAAATAGGGAAAAAAAAAAAAGAAATTCAAACAGGATTTGTCTAGGTGATGCTTATTGAAGGAGGACTGAAGCATGGGTACTGAAGATCTGTGAGTGGAGATGATCATGAAGAGAGCAAACAATATAGCTTCAAAGATACCTCAATCTATTATTGATGTCTCCTCTTCATAGTGACTGCCACTCACCTGTCCCCATGCAGTAGGCAAATTCCCATGACCAAAGCAGTGTCAACGTTTTAAAAGTGGTTTCCAGAGCATAAGCTGTTGAGCTTGAAAAGCCTCCAAGTGACTTATCTCAGCCAAGAACCAGAAAATAACTTTCCCCAAACATTCCAATTCCTTGGCACCTTGCAGTGTAACTCCAAGGCGAGGACCCTGCTCATGAGAAGTGAGATTACTTAAACCTGGTGCTGGATCTAAGCAGCCTGGCAGCGTTTCTTCTTGACAGCCCAAAATTCACACAAGGTATCTCTTTCCCTACCAGCGTTAGGGTGAGTCAGGCATGGAGCTTGCCGGTCTGGGAGCTGCAGGAGAGTGTAATTCTTTTGCGTCTGGTTCTACGTGTTGAAGATTATCACAGTTCAGCAAAAATAGGTTTCATTAAACTTAAAATCAGGCATAGAAGCTCTCATTTAAATAAGAAGTGATTGAGAGTTGTAACTTCCACTTTAAGTGCATCTCCAACCATTTATTTTTTATACTATGCCACAGTCACTGTTTAAATTATTAAAAGCAAGAAGTAAAAAGCTTCTCAGGAGATAGAAATGGATTAGATTAAAATTAATCTGACATAATCCTTTCTCTAAAACTGCTGATTCAGTTTGTGCACAAGTTTATCAACATATTTGAGCATAAGGGATAAGGATAAATTCTCCCTTAAGTTATGGGCTTGATGTTTCTGACAGGGTGCAGAGCATATAGAGCTGTTTCAGCTGAGAAATTAATGAAATTCCAAATATTCCCAATGACACATGCCGAGCTCACTCTGGATTGACACTAACTGAGGCACCACAGTTGATGTATGTGATCTGCCTCATTTCAGGAGGGATGGGGTTTGCAAGTTGGGACGTCTGGGGTTCTGGTATTCTGGGCTCCTTGGTATAAAAAAGCCAGGAATCTCCTGGAGAGCCCAGTGAAGGGCTACAAAGATGATTAAAGGACTGGAGCATCTTTCCTGTGAGGAGAGGCTGAGTGAGCAGGGGCTGTTCAGCCTTGAGAAGACTGAAAGGGGATTTTATTAATGTTTATAAATATCTCAAGTGTGGGACACAGGGGGACATGGCCAGCCCCTTTTCAGTGTCTGTGGGGACAGGACAAGAGGTGATGGCCTCAAGTTGAAGCACAGGGAGTTCCACACCAATCTGGGGAAGATTCTTCCTGGTGAAGGTGAGGGAGCCCTGGAACAGGCTGCTCAGGGGGGTGTGGAGTCTCCTTCTCTGGAGAGATTCCAGACCCCTCTGGACACAAACCTGTGTGACCTGTCCTAGGGACCCTGCTTTGGCAGAGGGTTGGACCCGATGTGCTCTGGAGGTCCCTTCCAACCCCTACGATTCTGTGAGTCTGTGAACACGTGCTGCCCACCCAAAGAGCTGGAAGGAAAGAGGCTCAGCTCTCCAGTAAAGACCTTGGAAATACCGAAATAATAAGGAACATGACATTAATAGAATTTTTATTTATCAGTGACAGCTTGTGACATCTTTAAAAAGAAATCATCTGTGCGCTAGGCATGTGGTTTATTCCCCTGTTCAGTTGTAGTTGCCACTAAATGAAGATTGAAATGGTATTGAAAGGGGGTAGAGTGGCAGGGGCTGGCTAAGGATGAGTGAAATCTGTCTGACAGAATTCAGTCGATAGGTATTTATCTAAAGTTGTAACATCTTTTGATCTCTATATAAAATAAATTAGAGAGCTGAGTTTTACTCTCAGGCTCTGCTAACCATGTTGCACCCACCCTTACCCTCTGTTCTGGTTTGGACAGGGATAGAGTTAATTTTCTTCTTAGCTGCTGGTGCTGTGGTTTGGATTTACGATGAGAATGATGTCAGTAACGCACAGATGGTTTAGTTGTTGCCAAGCAGCCAAGGACTTTTCAGGTTCTTGAGCAGGCTGGGGGCACAAGAAGCTGGGATGAGACATGGCCAGGACTGCTGACCCCGATGCCCAAGGGAGTACAGCATCCTACTCCATAAAGAACAGGGGTGTTGGCCAGGAGGTGGGGCATCACTTGGGTTCCATGTTCTTTTTTATTATTACTATTGTTATTATCATTATATTCCTGTTCTCTCCTATGAAACTGTATTTAGCTCAACCCACGAGTTCATTTTTCCCTGATGCTCACCCCCATCCCACTGCGGGGTGGTGGGTGAAGGGCCAGGTTAAACTGGCCAGGCTAAAGCACCACATACTCTAAACTCAGGTTTAGCTAGTCTCTTCAGATAAAGCTCTCAGCAGTGCCCAGGGAGGCTGATCTACTTTCAGCTCCCTTGAGATGGTCATAGCAGAATGCGTGCTGTTCACACAAACGCAGCATTGATCCATCTCTGTGTTTGCAATGAAATTTGGGGCTCCAGGTCCCTGGATGCATGTGCTGCTTTGTCAGCAGTCCTGGGTGCATGAGCACCCCTTTCTATGGGGAGTATTTGATTATTGGAAAATTACTGGGGGTATTGGTTTTGGCATTTTGTGTTCCCTGGTACACACAGAATGTCTAATTTATTATGTCTGTGATGATGTTTTCAGCTGGTAGGTAGCAAAACACTGTTTATCCAACAAATACACAAAGAGAATGGTTTTTTCCTGTGTACTACAGGCAAGGGCCACAGCATCCCATAGCACTGCCTGTCCATGCTGAGATTCCCCCTAAAGGACACACCACCCACACTGCTTGGGCAGATATTTCAACCTTGGAGTTGATCACAATATTAATTCACTGCAGTAAGAAAATTCTCTGCAATCAACTTTCTTTTTTTTTAAAGGTTTGATCTAATCTCTTACAGCTACAGTAAGAGGCTGATCAAAGGTAGTGAAAGCTGGTATTAAAGGATTAGCTAGGTCACATTGAAATATGTTTTAAAACAAGCCCAGGGACCTTTAGCTTTGCTGAAGCAAGTGCACAGGAAAAAAAAAAAGATGATGATTTTTAGACTGTCTCTGACTTTAAACAGAAAACAAACTGAGGGATTAAATCTGTGAGTCATTCCTTAAGGTGATATGTGTAGCACTTTACGTAGAACAAGCCTGGAGACTATAAGCAAAGGTTGAATCTCGCATAGCAAAAATGCAGTGCAGAATTAAAAATCAGTGTAAGCATCGTTTATGCACGTGCTCAGCCTCCAGAATATTTATTCTCATCTGATGTTTGCCCATAAGTAATTAGCAGCTTCAGCCCAGCCCCCTTTATCTTTTTTTACCTGGCTGATCTCTCCTCTTTCTCCTTTCCATTTGCTACTGACAGTATCTGCCACGGAGGTACTTTATCTCTGGCTGTCAGGTGAAGATGAATGTTTCTTTGGAAGGATGTTGATGCCATTCAGTGGACCATATCAAGCTGTTATTCTGGGTTTTAACCAGCGTTTCCTCATTGAAATCAACTTGCAGAGAGGGCATCGTACAGATCTATACATTTCTCAGTGGGAAAAGCTGTGAAATCATCTGGGCTGGAATCAGTGTCACAGGAGACCGAGCATGTGTCTCCAGAAGTACAGTGTTGTGTTATTAGTAGGGGTAAAGGTTGTAGTGAATATATAGCTGTGTACAGACATGTCAGTGCTTTCTACATTGCTGCTCTTTTTTACAGTTGGCTTGATGTGGTTACTAGCACGTTACACCTCATGCTTGGTAAGAATTTCCTGAAATCTGTATTTCACCCTAAATCAGCTGCCAGGACTACCTGTGGTGCTCCTTTATGCTGGGGGTGGTGGTGTCTCATTCCAGAACTCCCCATCAGATTATTTCCCAGGGGAAAGTTCCTTAGCAGAAATAAGCTTTTGATTTACAATTCCCTTTTTCAGTGGGTATTTCTCCTGGCAGGCCCAGCAAGCCAACTTCGGGAGTGTCAGAGTGTTGTTGTTCAAGGTTGGGATGGGGCATGGCCAAGGGGGGTTGGCTCATCCCACAAAGCCTTGGTCAAGAGCAGCTCCATCACTGCTGGGTTGAACCTTACTCCAAAAATCTAAGTTCAGTCCAGAGGTGTGTGAATCCAAGGGGCATCAAATCTACCCCTGGGCGGGGTTCACCCGTTTCAGTAAACACCAAACCTGGTTCCCCAAAGGTACCATAAGCCCGTGTGACAAATACAGGTTGAGTTGGTGGGTTTTTGTTTTAGACAGGACCAGGCTGAGCTGTAAATATCTATAAGACAGTTTATGAAGTTTGTCAAAGAAGAAACCATATTGGTTCTTCCAAAACCTGCCACCCACATGCAGTGTGGGCACGGGACGGTGTCTGCTGCCCATCGGATGCTTTTGAAATGGGTTTGTGCATTTAACTGTAGTAAACACAACAGCACAGGGCTCCATCTCATAACATTTTCTATTCAGTCATAGATAAAGGCTGCTGTTGATTTTTCTCCCTGAGGAAACTTGAAGTTAACATTTGGTCAGAATCCCTGATGGCACAGTGCAAGAGTCATTAACGTTCCTTCCCAGTGCCACAGCAGCCGGCGTAGCCAGCCATCAACTGGGGATGGAAGCTGTTTGCGAGAGATAAGCCAGGGCAATTGTGTACAGCCATCAAATATTTAACTGTTTTAGAGATACAGAAAAATGGAGATGCAGCAGATATGGGTGATTATTGATTAGGCTCCGGGTAATGATGACCTCTCACCTTTTTAATTACCCATACATGAAGCTCTACATAGCGGGCACGCGTGGAGTAGCAGGGTTGGGAAGCAACCACAGCCTTCCACATGCTGCAGCTGCTGTGAGGGTGAGTCTGACACAGGACTTGGATGATTAGTTATTGTTGGACGTTTGTAAGAAAAACTCTTGCTGTGCTAGTTGTGCCTGGGACTGGAGAGATGACCTCTCAGGCTGTTGGTTGCCCTCCACAATCTCACATCTTTGTGATGGTTCCCATCATCACCATGTTGCCACCGACATTGGTGACCAGTGGCATTTTCAGGCTAAGATAAATTCTGCAAAAGGATTTGTTAATATTAGCAGAGATGAAGGGCACGTGCTGCTTTCCATCCCATCTGGCAAGGACAGCACACTTCTTGGTGTGCAGGCTGCTGAGTAACTGCATCGTCAGGTTTAGCATAGCTGAGGGTTCATCCAAAAATGAATTATTAACTTTAGATTAATCTTGTTCATTATTCATTATTCTTTTTATTAAAACTTGCATTTGAGGCACAGAAGCTGTGCTGTTAACATAGCTGGGCGGCCTTGTGAGATGGAAAGGCCGGAGCACGGAGTCAAGGGGAGAATTACCGAGTGATGTTTGCATCCAGGTTGATTCCCTTAAATTATTCAGCAATTATTTAAGAAAAGAAGATAAAAAATTGATCCAAAGTGCTAGCAGGGCAATGAAATGGTCTCTAGGCCCACCAAAAAAACACTGCACGTGGTGCATAATTCATGTAGCTTTACTATTAAAATAAAACCATGAAAGAGAAAAATGGCCACAGACTCCACAAACTGCAGAGCGATTGCCAGGAGGTGACTGGTATGGGTGGAGAGGAGCGGGTTGGGTAGGGCCACGTACATAGTGTGTTGGGCCAGGGATTCCCCTTTCTCTGAGAATCCTTTCTTTTTTGGGCTCTCACTGTGTTGTGGTACATCAAGCCTCCTCTCCAGCTCATGTCGTGTTATACGTGGGCCTGTGGATGTTGATTGCTTAATCAAAGCACAGTGACATCTTGAAATTATGAATGTCCCCCTACAAGCAGTCAGCAAAATGTAGTAAGCGAGGTGAGAATACAGGATGAATTCACAGGACACTCATCAGATAATCAGTTCTGCTTTATCATTGCCCAAATTTACCCTAACCATCAGAACACCCAGTAGTACCACTCAAGAGAAATTTAAATGCTGAGGAACGCAAGCAATCAGAGCGAGGAAAGAAAAGCCTGCCAAGTGCTCACCAAAAATGGGTCACTTTGATGAAGTTTACACAACACTGCTGTTTGACAGAGGCATCATCCACTTGAACCCATCGCAGGGTGGTAGTAAAGGGGCTGTATGGCAGTCATGTCCTGCCAGAGTGAAGTCTTACACCAGGGTTCCTCACAGGTGACTGGAAAGGGCACACACAGCAACACAGAGCCAAAAAACTGTACTAAGTGTCTGTACTAAACCATATTCAATCCAGTCCCTTGGTACCTCCGTTTGCAGTGCAGTAGCTGAGGGCTGAAGGGAAGAGCTTCTCTCCAGGAAAAACTTCCTCCGAGCTGGGTATCGCCATTGGCTGTATCTGGAAGGGCCCCATCTATGACAGGAAGGCAGGGCTATGGAGTAAGACAGCCAAACTTCAGCACTTCCTATATCTTATGAGTAAGAATAAATTGCATTTGGAAAATAAAAAAGTAATAATAATTTTATGGAGCTACGTGATCAAGGGAAAAAACACAGACCTAACTCAGAGCTGCATTCACCGTGTCTGGGTTTAAATTGTCATGTATAATATGCTGGGATGAGCCTCTCCTTTCATTTCAAAATGCCTCAAAATTATCTCCTGCTCTTCCAGAATGCTGTAGCACTGCAATTATAATTTGGGTTGCTTGGGACTGTTATGAAGGGAGGGGATGCTTGATTTCCTATTTGTTTTTTGCCAAGTGTAATGAACCATAATTTTTCTGCATCAAGATTTACAGGAAATGCTGGAAATCTTTTGTTTCACACTGCAAAATGGTTCCTGCCTGTCTGAGTTGAGAGTGACATAGTAGGTGATAATACAGAAATTATAGGAATCATTAAAGATGGGATTAATCTCTGTAACTTTCAGTAATGCCTATAAAAAATAATAGTGTATTGTACCACACTGTTCTTATTAGAAATGATAAATGATCCCCATTTTTTTGTCTAATACTAATTTAAAATTTTCATTCTTCTATTCAGCTTTATGGTTACCATAATCTTGATGTTTTAATAGCTTTTCCCATAATAGCTACAGAGACCTTTTTAAGTGGGAGCCCTGATGTTATGGAAGAGACTTTAAAAAAAATCCAAAAAATCAAAAAGAAAGGATTTCTTGTACTAAAAGGCAAAAGACAAGGCAAAGACAAAATAGTGCCCATGTGACAAGACAGAAGACCAGAGAACATTATTTTGACGAAGCATATGGTCTAATTACAATAATTACTCATAGCAGAATTACTGTTTGGCTTTCAGCAACAGTTTTTCACCACTTACTGTCATTTAGAGGAAAGTTTAAAATTTTACAGTGTCTTTAGCTTCGTTTCTGGTCCCGAGCAAAGAGTATTCTGGGGGCAGAGCCAGAGAGACTTGTGCTTTCATAGTGTTTGTCATCAAAAGCTTTGCAGAAATGATGAGATCTGTGTGTGATGAGGAGAGGTGGACCCAAGCTGCGTGCTTTTCTGAGCAAAAAAAGCCCATAAAGCCAGACAAGAAGGCTTATCTTAAACATCTTAAATCTATATTCAAGGGCCATGAAGATGATTAGAGGGCTGGAGCAGCTCCCCTACAAAGAGAGGCTGAGGGAGCTGGGCTTCTACAGCCTGGAGAAGAGAAGGCTGCGGGGGGACCTCATTGCAGCCTTCCAGTCCCTGAAGAGAGAAGAGAAACAGGAGGGGAATCAGCTTGTTAAAAGGGTAGATAATGGCAGGACAAAGAGGAATGGATTAAAGCTGAAGGAGGGAAGGTTTAGATTAGATAGGGGGAAGTTTTATACAGAGAGAGTGGTGAGGGGCTGGAACAGGCTGCCCAGAGAGGGCGTGGGTGCTCCATCCCTGGAGGTATTCAAGGCCAGGTTGGATGGGGCCCTGGGCAACCTTGTGTAGATCCAGGCCTGGAGGTTGGTGGCCCTGCCTGTGGGCCTGAAAATGACTTCATGCAGTCAGTAAAGCAAGAAAAGGTTTGGGGTGGAATGTCATCATCTTGTGGTGGCTCCAGCCAGGATGCACAGCCTGTCTGTACCAAAAATGGGCGAGTAACTTCTCCATTCTCCTGTCTTTGCTGATTATCATTATACCATTATAGATCTCATTCTGATCTATCTTGGATATCCAGGCCATCAGGGTAGTGAGGAGAAGTAGAGTATCGAAGTACAAGACAGGTTTTTGCAGTGGATGACCAGGCAGGAGTGGAGATTCTGCTTGTCCTTGCCAACAGCAAACAGGAGGCAGAAACCTTCAGATGATCCTGAGTGTTTGAGACATCGGCCTGAATGTGCTTTAAGGGGCAAGTAAAAGCATTGTAAATTAGGCAAAATGACATAAAAAGGTCTCTGAACTAGAAAGGAGAAGTTTGTAATAAATTCCTCAAGGATGTAGAGTCTGCTGTGTAATTAGGGAACCGTGACTTGCCTGTTCCTGCTCATTCTGTGTACTGCTGGACTCTGTGTCTGTAACTGGGATGAACATTGGATCCCACACAGTCACCAGGAGCCATCTCAGGCTGCGCTGTCAGTGTCTGTGTACACAGTTGTTACAAATTGCCGATGGGATGTGAACTGTCTATCACTTCCAGAGCAATTAGCATGTGAAACCTTATCAAAAGAAATCTGTCAAGTTTGAAAAGCCATAAATATTGCACCAGGTTCTCTAAGGAAATCAAAGTGAGTTTGATAGAGTATTTATTTACATGTTGCTACATGAGGAAATGCACTCTTAGCTGCTCCAGTCGGGGTTATTCCCTGTGCTCTGTATTCCATTAGTCCCGGGTTGTTTTAGAGAGCAGGAGAGAGAATTATCCAGTTGTTTCAAATATTACATAGCAATAATGAACTATTAGTATCTAAGGCTGTGTAATTTGGGCAGTTGTATTTTTCTGGACAATTTCTTGTGCTGAAAGGAAGGCAGAGCTGTAACATCAGATCTTCATTGTATTCCTCAGTTTTATGCAGCCAAATTAATATTTGAAGGTGGCTTTTGGGGAGATTTTGATCTTTTGGGGAGATTTAGGAGAAATAGGTCTCCTTTAGTTCCCCTACACTGGGTTCCTCTGTGTGGAGGATTCCCAGGTCATCACCATCTGGTGGTCTCTTTGGTAGACCTCTTCACTACTGCACGACGTTGCGTTTGCCTCTTGCTCTCCTCTGACCTGCTTACCCAGAGTTTCTAACCTGGCACTCAGCTCTAAGGACACAAGCACTCAATACTTCTAACTACAGCAGAGGCTCGGAAAAGCTACTGCAATGATTGTAAGACTGGAAAGTCTGTCTTGGAAACAAAGGCAGAAGGGCTCTTGATGGCTCTCACCGGGCAAGAACTCTTTAAGCTAAAGACATCATTAGCCCAGAAACACATAGCTATAGACTACTAATGAAAATATTTAACCTGGAAATTAGAGGGTTATTTGCAATTACAGTAATTCCAATTTACAACAGAATCATCAGAGCCAAAAGCCTTGCTGCTTCTGAGATCTGTTTATGTGTAGGACTATTTAACCTCCTGGGGAAGGGTAGGGCAGGGCAGGGATTGTTGATCCAGAAAATCCCTCCCAGTCCTGTGTTTTTTCTGAGAAATGGGTGGTCAATTCACCACTCCACAGTCACTGCAAAATGTTGTCATGTTGCAGAGCTCAGGGTGCTTTGGTGGAAGCCTGCTCTGTGGAGATGCACTTGAATTTAAATGCCTCTGTGTGTTCCAGGGCAGTGATCTTTATTTGCCTATTGCTGGATGCTTCTGGAGGAACAAGATAATTGTTCACCAAGAGTAAATTAAAAAAAATCCAAACCCACAACTTAACTACTTGCAGAAAATAAGAAGCCAGCTGAGAAGTGGTACCTTGTTTGCTCCGAGTATCCTCTTGACATCAGCATGAGGTTACTTATAATTAGATGCACATGTGTAAATACGATGATTAGATATTCCCACATAAACATAATTATCACATCTTCCCAAAAGTCTAAGCAAGCATTTTATAATCCCATGGTTAAAAATAAATAAATAAACTCCAACAATCTGCATTCAGCCTCTCATATGTGTAAACAGTGGAGCACGAGGGCAGAATATGTTTTCCGAAGTACCTCATGGTAGTTGAGGTCAATTACAGTTATGACTCATTAGAGTATTAAACTAAGAATATGCTTTTTAGCATAATTAGTGTTGCCTTAGAAGACTCAGATTCGCTTTAGTTCTTCAAGCATTTTCAGGGTGTTGGGGCATTACGCTTAGGCAAACACAATAGGGTTAGGTGGCATTAACCTCACTTGCAAACTCTGCAACTGCTTGCAGCATCTCTCCCTTATTTTTTTCTCTCTCAAATAACTTCTGAAGATGTCTTATAAAACATGGAGCGTTATCTAATTAGTCATATAGAAGATTACAGCTGCTTAATTTAGTGTTTGGGTTTTTTGCTGATTCAGAAGTTCCAAAGAAATGAAACATACAGTGTGTGATAACACGACATGGCACATCCTCCTCCCAGCTGTCTTTAAAGGAAAAAACATTGAGAAAAGAGAATAAAATAATGAGTCAGGCTGGAACACTCGTGACAATAAGGTGGTATTCTTGTAAAACACATTGTGTTCTGGATTGGAAGAGTGCAAAGGAGCAACAGCAATGTTAGATCCATGTGCAAGATCAGGAGTATCACAGTTGGAAAGCTGTAAAGATGAGAACTTGCAAAATACTAGTCTTTTTATCATTTCGTAATTAAAATAATTGGGGGGGGGGGCTTTAGCTCTGACTTGGGATGGAGCCCGGGATAAGACAGTGCCCCATGGGGACACACACCCAGTCACTAATGCTGGTGGTACCTTGTGCTTCCAGAGCTCACCTACGCGTGGATCTTCAACGAGTACCCGACCTTCGTACACCAGGACAATCGCCGCTTCGTTTCGCAAGAGACTGGGAATCTGTACATCGCCAAAGTGGAAGCTTCAGACGTGGGCAACTATACGTGTGTGGTGACAAACACAGTGACCAACAGCAGGGTCCTGGGTCCCCCCACCCCGCTCATCCTCAGGAATGATGGTAGGACTTACTGGGGTAGGAGTATTGGGGGCTGGGATCAGAGAGTTTGTTGTGGGTTTTTTTTACTGGCTTTCACCCAGAAATGGCCTGAAATGTTTATATTGGAGTAGAGGGAGAGATTTTCCCCTTCACAGAGATTCATTGAGGCTGGAGACCTCTGCTTTAGCCATCATTCAAAGGCAGTGGTGGACGGGCGATGTTTGATGCTGGGGCAATGCGTGATGCTGTAGCCAAAGTTGCTTTTCCCAGCACTGGAATGACTCTTAGTATTAAGCAATAGTTATAAAAATAAAAAAACTCAACCCAAACCTAACCTGGTGATACTTGGTGAAAGACAGGAAATAAAATAAATTTTAGAGTTGGGATATACTATGTTTTTTTCTCATGTTAGGCATCCCAAAAGTGAACAAAAGCACTTTGTTGTTTCAGTAACTGTTAGCTCAGGCTGTGTTTCCCAGCAGAACTGGTGCTATTTTTAGTAGCCTGTGGAATAACACAAAAAAATCAAAAAGAAACCAAAAAAGAACTTCTAAATTTATACAGTCAATTGATTTCGTATCGTCATCATTTTTGAGGAGATAAGAAAAACAAATCTGCATGTTAATTTGCAATTAAAATGAATTAAAATTGGTCTGTTTAAAGGATAACAGCTAGGACATTTGTTCCAGAAATAGAAAGGCATTATTAAAAACTTCTCCTGGAAGGTCCATTGTCACCCAGTGGTATTTGACAGACTTTCCTTGCTAGTAGAATAGGGGCTCGTAGCTGCCAGCCTCCTGCCCACAGCCATCCCCTTCACATTAACACAGCTCCTATGGATGGGGAGGTTGGAAACCTTGTTGGGAATGAGGAAGCAGAGTGGTTAGACTGGGTTGGGGCGAAGACAGCTGCTTTTCCCTGCCACAGGGGAAGCTGCATGTCCGCAAACACAGCGGCAGTAAATCTGTCCCTTGGAGTCCTGAGTAAGTCACCCAATGTATGAACGGTAAAGCAGAGTGTTTAAATTTGTCTCATACTAACGCTTCCAGTATTGAAGAAGAAATATTTTGAAGTATTACATTACCAGGACTTTTATCCAACCCTCACCTAGCCTCAAGTGCTTCCATTTATCACAGTCAAGCTCAATGTCTGGTTCTGTTGGGAGCTGGGGCTGGTGCTGGGATGATTGCTGGGCGGCCTGATTGTAAAATGCCTCACCAAGGGCTTTACCCCAGCACATCGCTCCTCTGGGCACTCTGCTTTATTTACAGGGACCCATCGCCTTCCCCAGGTAATTCACAGGAACGTTGGCTGCTTCCTTTGAAGTGCACTCTGCTGTTTATTAAAGATATGAAACTAATTGAACCTCCGAGGGGCTGGGGAATGCGTTCCTGAGTTAAAGGGGAAGGGTGCTGTTGCATCCATAGAGCCAGAGAGGGCTGTACTCAAGAGCTGAACACGGGCTGGATGTGTGTGTTTAAAACAGGATTGCACTCTTGTTTTAAACACAACATCACAGGCAAGCTTCACTTTAAAAATCAGCAGGTCTCAGTTCTTCATTCTACATAGAGTACCCCAACAAAATGGGAATGTAACACACTGTCCCACTTGGAAAGAGAAAATGCCTAAGTTGCTTAAGGAGCATGAAGAACAGAAGTGAGTTAAATGCAAAAGGCACATCATATTTCCACTGGCAAATGTGTCTTTAATCTTCTGTATTCATATCTGACATGTCCAGTATATCTTAATGTATATGACATGCTATTTTCCTTACAACACTTTATCATTGAATTAGCAGGCTTAGAAGCTAGCTCGTCAACAATTAATGTTTCAGTTCCATTTAATTTCAATTAGTTAAGTGGGGGGAAGAAACCGAAATCATAATGTACCTCTCCCACCTGATTTGTGTGTAGGGAGCTGCTGCTCTGGCCGCAGCCCCAGGGTGGGCAGCAAGGTGGTGTGTCTGTCTTCAGGGGTGGCGGTGCCCTGTCCCCCCAGCAGCTCCCAGGTTGCAGAGGGGTTGGTGCAGCTCTGAAGTCCCTCAGCGCAGGGCTGGAGGGCTGGTGTCCCAGCCAGGATGTTCCAACCTCTTCCAACTCGCTCAAATTGTCTGTTGCTGCAAGGTTTGAAGTTATTGCCTGGTTGGCTTCGTACTGAAACACTATTAGGTGAATTCTGAAAAAGTCCAGGTACTTTGCAACAATCTCCTCCTTGTAAAATTTCAGATTTTCTCAAAAATCAAAGTTCTTTTTAAGCTGCAAAACACTTTTGCTGTCATGCAGACTTAATTATGAGTCCCTGTAGTTTATACATAACCCTGTTACTTTGAAAGGAACAAATGCTGAAGTATGATGCTATCTGTAAGAACTAAGAATAGTATTCGTAGTATGCCTGTTTTTGTTTTGTTTTTAATTCCTTCACACAGCTAAAGAGAGAAGACTTTTTCCTTTCATGCTCGAGATAATCTTTCACTCCAGAACTTTAAAACTTCCCAATTCTGGAGCTGCAGGAAGAAACTAGAGTTCAGACACTCACGGTTTGGCTGCTCCTTCACTGTTTGATAGCATGAATTTCAATTGCTTTAACCAGATACGTGTGTGAGTTAGGTGGTGGGTGCTGTTTCCTGTACCCAGTGTTCAAACCTCTCATCAAACCTACGAACAGCCCTTGCTGCCCCGGAGCAGCTCCCCAGTGCAGAGCTCACTGTGCAGGACAGCATGTGCTAGGCTGAAACATCATCCACAAGTACCCCAAGGTTTCTTTTCACAGTTCTTCTTCAATTTAGGGCAGGTTTTTTTGGAGACTCAATTGTGAATCATTTAGGCTTTTTGTGTCAAATACCTGCCGTCTTTGTCATGGTTATTTAACTTGAATGCAATCATCCTGGAAAAACAGCTTTCCAGCCTGGTGGGTTGTGGGTTTTTTTCTCTCAAGCACTGCTTGCTTTACAATGCCAGGCTGTAATCTGTAAAAGGAAAAGATCCGGAGTGTAGGGGAGGAAATCTGATCCTGGAGGCAGATTGCTTTCCCCACCTGTGCCTTTTCTGCTTCTCTTTGACTTGTTTTCAGCTGCGAGACTCTGGAGTTATAGATCTCCTGACGCTGTTTGCAGTGGCTGGTTATAACCAGCAGTACCTGCTCTTGTCGGCAGAACGTGGGCACCTTCCCTGTCATGATGCTGTGGAAGCAGAAGGTGCTTCTTATCCCATTAGTTATCCTCAGACAGCTTTTCCGCCTTGGAGAGATAAATATCATAGAGGGTTACAGGGTGATGGTAGGGACAGACAGTGCCGAGGCAGCTGTGGTGGTCAGTGCGAACACAAACTCTGCATCTGTGGACAGATGGTGTGTGGTAATGATAAATACAGTGTACAATGTATGGAAATACAGTGTACAATGTATGGAGCACGCTGGGGAAAGGATGTTTTTCCTCTGTCCCTCTTAATTCGCTGCCACAAACACATGCAGTCCCCCCCTGTTTAAATATCTTCCTGTAGCTGTATGGATTTGTGGCAGTGAGGATGCTGGCAGTGCAGATGGATAATAAACGATTTAAATACAGTATCATGTAAGTGCAGCAGTGCCCAAACCAGCACAGTGCTGGTCTGGGACCTGTCCTCCTGACATGTGCACCCATATTCCAGCACAGGTCCTTGGGAACGACGAGCGAACGGCTCTGCCTTTACACAGTGTAAGTGCCAGTGTATAGCAGAGACGATGGCTTTCCACATTTCCCAGGGTACTGAAGTTGGATTTAGCTTGTGTTCTGCAGGGATGGGAGTTAGTCCTGACTGTACCAGTCAGCACCAGTTGTGGAGAAAGGGCTCTCTGTGCTGTATTCTGTAAATAGCTAAATGTGTGTTGCACCAGAGGCTGGGGCTGATCCTGAAGCCTGCAATGGGGTGTCCCCAAGGACTGTAGCAGCTCAGGCAGAAAAAGGATGTAAATGTGAACCACTCTTTCCCAACCAAGCAGCCTGGCAGCTCCCTGTGGGAGAGAGGGAGGGAAGGGAACCAGCCTGCCACGCTATCTCCTCTGCTTACTAAACCAGTGTCTATCGCCTGGCTGTCCTGTCCCCATCGCAGCCATGGACACTGCACTGTGCTCCCTGGAAGGGCAGCAGGTCCCTGGGGTGCCATCCCTGTTGCTGCCACAGCACCCTTTGGACCCTCTGGGCCATCCCGACAGCACGGCAAGCACCAGCCTGTTAGGAGCACCCAGGGGTTCACAGCTGCTGCTCGGGCAGTGCCACGCTTCTCTTCAAAATGCACTCAGGGTTTTTTTACATCAGAATTAAAACAGTAATAGTAGAAAACAACTGAAACAGTCCTGGAATAAAATTACCATCAGCAGCAGCTGTATGGGCCAATTAAACTTTAACATTTCACAGGTGTTGTCAGGAAATGCGTATCATCTCCACCGACAAATGAGCTTGCTGCTGAATTCCTGGGACTTTCATCCAAAAGCATGGTTTTAAGCCTTGAAATTGGAGGAAAAATATGAAAGCCTCTGAAATGCAAACACGTAGAGCGTCTGATGTGCCATGACACTGGAAACGTTCTCCAAGCTACAAACCTGGTGTCTGTTTTAATCTTTTATTTTCTCCCCCATCCTCTCCACCTGCACGGCTAAGTCAGATGTTAAATCACCCAGGAACAGGAGGAAAAATAGGGACCATCTGTGTGGAAATGGTCTTGGTTTCGGGATAGAGATGCCTCAACCACAGTGATGTTTCTCCTGCAAAGCAGAGAGGGCAGGACTCACAACGTGCCTTCTGTGTGTGTGTGTAGGGATGTTGTCACTGCAGTGGGAGCCTTGTGATTTTTCCAGATACAAGTCCAGATTTTTAAGTGGATGTAGTCCATGGTGCTGGTCAGACAGCTGTCCTCACCACTGAGGCAGCAGCGGTTGCTAGAGCTGTGGGGAACAGCGGCCTATGGACCCAGGTAGCCTCCCCATCCTGGTCTGAGGATCCCATTCCTGTCACCCCCTGGGATTAGAGCTCACCAGTCCTGGCCTGAGGCAAAGAAATAGGAGCAGTAAAATAAATGAGCGCAGACAAGGCAAAAAAAGTCTTTTTTTTCTTCCTCCCTCCTATTCTTGTCTCCTGCTCTGCCAGGTGAATACTGTATTAATAATACATCCTGCCTTAATTTCCTAAATAACCCATTAGTGTCAAACTATTCTTTACAGCCTGCTTTGCCTAAGGGGCCGAGTTCCTGCTTCAGCAGGGCAGGAGGCACAGAAGAAGGAATCATTCTCATGGATTTGCTTGTTGAGAACTGGTTTGTAGCCAGCAGCTCCTCAGGCCACCTTCCTTTCTCTCATGTAATTCGGCTGCCACTGCATCCTTTCCCCTTGTCCAGCTGGCATCTGGTGGAGCCTGCAGAGCGGTTTTTGGGGGAGCTGCATCCCCTCTGCTCAGGCCCTGGGCTGCGGTGGGCAGGGGTTGGCTGGTGGCACAGGTACCAGGGAGCTCTGCAGCCATCTCAGGGAGTGTGGTGGAGACCATAATTTTTCCAGGTAAGTCTCCAATCTGAAAGCCAGTGTCTTCCAAAGTCAGGCAGCTGCCTGAATCTGCCCAGGCTTTTGTGGGACACAGACACTCGAAAGCTCTTCCTCTGCCAAATTTGTGGTCTTCATTGCAGAACATGGAAATGCTCTTCTGGGAAAAGATCTCAGTAAGTTTAATGCCGAGGAAACAGTGCTGCTGTTGCCAGGCATTCACAGCCAGTCTTGCCCTCACGCACTGCTGGCAGGTAGCTGGTTTGGCTTGGTTGAAACTTACCCATAAATGTTTAGCATGGAGTCTGGAGGAATTTAGGGAAGGCTTCAAAGATCTGGAGAAGGGAGGATTTCACATGACATTAACCGTGACAGACCCTTCCAGCCCTTCAGCAGTGTTCATAGGCAGAGGGTGAACGAGCAGCGTGCCCTGTAATTCTTGCTTGCACACAGTATATATGCTGGAGTGCTGACAGCCTGGTGGCTTTCCTGCTATATGTGTTGGCCAGGCTGTGACTACGAAGGGAGCATTCATATCCTTAATAAATGCGTTTAACTTTGATGGCCGATGTTGTGCAGCAACTGCTCTTTATATAATGTAGCGGCAGCGTGTATTTGTAACAAATGGCTTGGAAGAAAGCTGATGTAACCTGATGTTGCACCAGCACAGGTGGTGTACAGGTCAGCAAGGGAAGGTGGGCTATGTAAGCTTCATACTGAGCATTTCCAGCTTTAAAATTCAGTGAAAAAGTAGAAGAAAAAGGCTTTTCTTACATCCTCTTGGCAAAGCAGAGGGAGAGAGAGCAGCGCAGCGCAGCAGATGCAGGCCACCCTCAGCAGCCTTACCTGGGTGTCTATGCAAACTGGCACTGTCTCACTTCTGTGGTACTCATGCCATCTCATGTCTTTGTCGGTGTCGTTTGTCTGGTGGGGGCTAGCACTGCTCCTGCCTCGCAGCCCTGTGCGCTCCTCGCCCGCCCTGCGCTTGGCCAGCGCCCAGGAAGCGTCGCGCAGTTAAGATTTAAACTGCAATCATCAATTAGGTGATAATCACTATCGGTGAAATTATATGTGCCGGTTTTAAGACAGTACAGTGACTAGAAATGGAACCATTTATCATGAGTGTAATGGCCTTTTTATGTGCACAAATTTTTAAACACAATTTCATAAAGAGGCTGCCACAATACATGATTTACTGGGGCAATAAAAATAAAGAATTTACCCGAAGAGCAACGATCTCTACGCATCTAAATCCTTGAAGTTAATAGAAGCCTTGATTAGCTCCAGTGCCTTTAAAACTTTTCCTAATGGCTATTTGTTCCGCGGTTCGTTCTTCTGTAAGGTGGTGAACCTCCCTTGTTACTGCTTTCCTGATTTCACGAGTTACCTGCAAAAATCCTCACTGTTCAAAGCAGAAAGTAACAGAGCCATGAAGAGATTTTAATCTTTGGCAGATGGTGTGGAGCACCGGTTCAGATTTTCCTCTGGCAGTAAACAGGAAAAGAGCCCACACTACTCGCCTGTTAGAAACAGGCCGTGTTTAAAATGAATGGATTAATTGGGCAAGTAATGATGTATGGAACAGCTCTGTGCTAGCACGGGAGCACTTGTGAATTTATTGCAAAAACTCAACCAAGCCTTAGCGTCTATTTTATGTTCGCAGGGGTGATGGGAGAGTATGAGCCGAAAATAGAAGTGCAGTTCCCAGAAACTGTTCCATCTGCAAAAGGAACGACGGTGAAACTGGAGTGCTTTGCCTTGGGGAAGTAAGTTTTGATCCATTGTTATTATTCCTCCAGCTTCTCGCTTCCATAGTGCTGTGTTGTGGAGTTTGCAAGGCTTGCTGATCCTTTTGCTTTCCTCAGCAGAACTTCCTCACTGCCAGCACTGATAATGCACAAGGGACTTGGGGAGCAGGGGCCTTGCTCACCAAAAAATAGGAACTCAAGGGAGAGAGAAGATGTAACACACTTTGTACACAAAGATGTGTTTGTGTATGTCCTGTTTCGAGGCCTTGTGCAGTGCTTAAAGCACAACTCTTGTTCCTAGAGTGAACGCTAGCGACCCTTCAGACATCAAAATGGGAGGCTGGTCAGGAGATGGCGGTGCTGTCACAGCAGAACCCCAAACTCAACTTGATTATAACATCATTTTGTAATCCCTCCTGCTTTTAAGGCTGAGTCATACACTGTTGGTATATATTTACATTAGGCATATATTTATATTAGGTATATATACATTAGGTATATATTTACAATAGGCATATGTTTACATTATACATAAAGCCACCTGTAGTAAAACTGCTCCAGATCCTATGCAGAGTCTTCAGACTGACCGTGTCCTCTTCATCCTCAAACATAAAACATCCAGTCTTGTTGTTTGAACAAGAACTTACTGGGACAAGACCCATAGCCTTTTTCCTGAGTCTTTCTTTCACTTTATTTCTCTTATTTAGCCCGGTTCCTACAATAAGCTGGAGGAGAGCAGATGGGAAACAGATACCCAGGAAAGCCAGGAGACACAGATCAAGTGGGCTTCTCGAAATCCCAAATTTTCAGCAAGAAGACGCTGGGCTCTATGAGTGTGTAGCTGAAAATGTGAGAGGGAAAAACGTGGCACGAGGACAACTGATGTTTTATGGTAAGCAGGCTGCCTGCTCTCAGAGGGGCAGCAAATATTTTGGGGGGGGAATTTTTGAAAATGACTTGCTTTTAAAAACCAGCACACCCCAAAAAGGGTGTGATTTTTAAATAAAACCTGTTGGAATGGTGTGTACTAATTGAGAATCAGAGCAGCTGGAACAAAAGCATGTTGGTAATGTGCAGAAAGCACTTGCAGACAGCTCCTTGGCCTTCCTGTGGGTGTGAGTGGAAAGCTGGTGTTCTGGTGGGGCGTGTGGGGGGCTACAACCTGGGGGGTGTTACCTATGTGTTAGGCAATGTGAATGGCTTCTAACCAGTGAAGTGCTGCTTTCAAGGGAGGTCACTGGTTGCACAGCCTGGAAAGTTGGAATTTAAGCCTGTTGGAGTCTGCAGAGTCTTCTTCACCCAAAGACTTTCTACACCTGCTCCTCTTCCACTGAAATCAGTGCCATTCATCCAGGAGCAATAAAAATGCAAAGTTTCAGCTTCCCAGGCCACCTGTGTGAAGCAGAAGATGCGTCAGTGCCTCTGATCCTGGTACAGGTGTCTGCCCTGAATTCCTGCTGCAAACAGCCCTGTCTTGCAAAACAAATTAAATTCTTCTAGGAGATGAGCCAAGCTTGCAAGGGGAAAGTTCTGCCTGTTCTGAGCTACTCTGGATTTACCTGCGTAGAGGTGAATGAGAGGCACAGAGAGAGAGTTTGAGGCACCAACGGGCTGTTGGTTTGGCACTTAGTTTCTGTTTGATGTTTTTTGGAGGGCTGCAGGATACATCTCCCACACACAGGAGTGCAGAGACCTCCCCACTGTCAACAAAACCTCTGTTTTGTTGCTGCCCTGATGTCATCTGCCCTGTTACCATCTTCAGGAGCATAACAGAGTGTCCTTGTTTATTGAAAACATGGAAAGAAATTCAGTATTTCCCCCCTCAAATGCTCCTGAGGCCCCAGCTCCTGTCAGCAGGGAAGATTGGGTTGAACTCCAGAGATGAAAGGAATGGTTTTGATTTATAGTAAATTTGCTGCAGAGAAAGAGTTTGGGAGCTAACCCTCCTGGCAAAACTGGATTGAATTTGGTGAGTAATGTAATTTTTGCTTGAAAAAAGGCGTATGTAAGGATGTTTTAAAATTGGAAACGTTTCTGAAAGACATTTCATTTGGAAATCAGAACTTTTGGGGCTTACATTTCAACTGAACACTTCTCCTTTAAAAACTGAGTAAAATATAAAATGAGAAAACATTAAAAAGGAGTCAAACAGCAAGAACAAAGTGAAATCTTTCATGTTAAGGAAAGAATCTGCAGTTGATTCAAACTGGATTTTCATTTCTTAATTAAAAGATTTGAAGATTTCTCTTTCTGTTCATCAAACAATGCTGTTTCTCCTGATTTTTCCCATGTGGACAGTAAATGAAAAGACTCATCAGTTGTAGAGTTCTGCTCTACCCACGGCCAAATCTGCCTTCCTCACAAAGCAGTAAACCGAGCCTTTGGTGTACTCCCACAGTAGCACATATTAAGTTATAATCTAATTACCCTAATGAATTTACCAGTCTGGATCCTGTTGCTGGAGCACTGCAAATCTGACACAAAAGCTGCCACCGTGGCTAGTGCTAGTTTTCACACTCAGGAAGGCATTTCAGCAAAGCAGCTCAAGGTATCTGGGAAGAGGAGCATCCTCCTCTCTGATGCTGGGAACTCTTTCCCTCTGCTTTTCTCCATGCTGGAGACTGGGTTAAAGATAATTGATGACAATATCTTCCTTGTCATCTTGAGGATGGTGTGTTACTGGTTTGTAAGTATGCAGCTTTCAGGGATAGCTTGTGTTTGGCAGCCGTTTAGCACTGACAACGAATGTCCTGAAAAAACACTTGCCTTCCCTAAGTCAGGCTCTGGAGTTTCACGTGGCAGCAAAATGTTTTTAGGGCAAGTAACAGGGTGGGGGATGATGTGATGGAGAGCAGCCCTGTGGGAAGGACTTGAGGTACTGATGGACACAAAGCTGGACACGAGCCAGCAGTGTGCCCTCACAGCCCAGAGGCCAATGGCATCCTGGGCTGCATCCCAAGGAGTGTAGCCAGCAGCTTGAGAGAGGGGACTCTGCCTCTCTGCTCTGCTCTGGGGATACCGCCCCACAGTGCTACAGCCAGCTCTGGAGCCCTCAGCACAGGAAGGACATGGACCTCTTGGAGTGGGGCCAGAGTAGGCCACGATGATGATCTGAGGGTTGGAGCACCTCTCCTACAAAGCCAGGCTGGGAGAGCTGGGCTGGTTCAGCCTGGAGAAGGGAAGGCTGCTTCTGGGGAGACCTCCAAGCCCCTTCCAGTGGCCTGAGGGGACCTACAGGAAAGCTGGGCAGGGCTGTTTGTGAGGTCAGGGAGCAACAGGACAAGGGGTGATGGTTTAAACTAGAGCAGGGCAGGGTTAGATGAGACCTTGGGAAGAAGTTCTTCCCTCTGAGGGTGGTGAGACACTGGTCCAGGCTGCCCAGAGAGGCGGTGGAGGGTCCCATCCCTGGAGATATCCAAGGTCAGACTTGATGGGGCTCTGAGCAACCTGCTCTAGTTCAAGGTGTCCCTGCTCACTGCAGGGGTGGGACTAGATGGCCTTTGAAAGTTCCTTCCCACCTAACACACTCAGTAATTCTGTGAACTTTCTGTAAACATTTTCTAGAAATAGCTGAAACTGAAAGTAATTTTCTGTAATTGTTTTTCTTCATGAAGCTGGGAAGTGTTATGTTGTTACCGAAATACAGCTGTGATGCTGGCAGAGGTGTGCAGCTTGCTTTTGGTGGGTCAGGTCTGGTGCCCAGAGAAGGGAACTCTCCAGAGGAGCGATACAGGTGTTGGGATATGCCCCCTACGCACAGTGATGTGCTCTGTCACAACATATGACCTGGAGATGGCAATCTAGCTCTGATGGCATGCCTCCTTTAAACCCAGTTATCTCCTCTCTGTATAGTATGAAATAAAAAAAAGAGAAGAAAATTAAATTCAAACTTGTCTGCTTGCTGTAGATAACCCAGCGTTGCCTCCATTGTCAGGTCCTTTCAGTGCTCCTGGAAGTTGTCAGGGAAGGTTGGCTCTTGCTGTATTTCATTCTTGTATCAATGTTTATTTTTTCCTCTGCCAGCATATCAGTGACATTGAGGTTGTTTGACGTTCTCGCTGCAGCAAGAAAGGTTAATTAAGCAAGTGAGATCTGCTCTTCCTCTGCTTTCTGTGCTTTGAGCCCCTGCAACAGGCTGTGGTTTATTGCTCTCTGAAAGCATTTGTTCTGAGCGCTGTACGTCCTGCTTGATAGATAGAGCTACACGATAGAAAACATGTTAATGTTATTGCAATTACAGTGACTTATCCCTATTTCCTGGACTATTATAACTCTGAACAATGTAGTACTTGGGTTTTGCTGCGCTAAGTCTCTTGTTCTGCCTGCCATCCTGACCAGATACCACATACCTCAAATTAGCCCCCTATAACTAATGAATTAAACTAAGCAAGAGTTGTCCGGGCCTGGAACAGGCTGCCCAGGGAGATGGTTGAGTCATCTTCCCTGGATGTGTTTTAAAAAAGGGTAGATGATGTACTTAGGGATATGGGTTAGCATAGAATGGGAACGGTTGGACTTGATGATGATCTTAAAGGTCTTTTCCAACCTTGTGATTCTGTGAAACAGCAAACCCTCTTCTGTCCCACCCTCATTTAGCAGCCACAAACATGCCTCATGCTGCATTCCTGAACTTGCATCTCTCTCCCCGTGAGCCAGACCCAGTCAGTCGCTGTGGCTGAGGCAAGCGAGGTTCCACAGCAGGAGCTGGCATCAGCACAGCCTTAGCACATCACTGGCTGCTTCCAGCATCTGCTTTCCCATTGAGCTCTGCAGCGAGGGTCTGCCACACCGTCAGCCATACGTTTTGATCCACGGTGTTTCAAGAGCGCTGCCATTGACCTGATTCTATTTTTAATCTGGCTGCTCATAAATTTTAAATTTTGTAACCCTCCATGAGGCCAAGATTCAGATCAGCAGCACCGACAAGTTTTTTTTTTTGGCAGAAGTACAGTACATAGATTACCTTAGCTTGCTAATTTAAAAAGAAATTGCCTTTTTGTTCGAAAGAACCAGCATCAAGGAGATGCCTACTGTGTCAGTTCTGGGCTCCTCACCATAAGAAGGATATTGAAGTCCTCAAGTGAGTCCAGAGAAAGGCAACCAGGCTGGGTAAGGGGCTGGAGGGCAAATCATATGAGGAGCGGCTGAGGGAGCTGGGGGTGTTCAGCCTGGAGAAGAGGAGGCTAAGGGGAGACCTTATCACCACCTACACTGACCTGCCAGGAGGGTGCAGAGAGGTGGGTGATGGTCTCTTCAGCCAGGGGACAGGAGATGGGACAAGGGGCAATGGCCTCAAGCTGTGCCAGGGCAGGGGCAGAGCAGATGTGAGGGAAAAGTTCTTCCCTGAAAGAGTTGTTGGGCTGTGGAACAGGCTGCCCAGGGAGGGGCTGAGTCCCCGCCCCTGGGTGTGTTTGATAAAAGGGTAGATTGGGTACTTGGGGATATGGGTTAACATAGGATGGGAACAGTTGGACTTGATCTTAAAGGTCTTTTCCAACCTTTTGATTCTGTTATCATTGCAGATATTGTTTCATTCCCTTTACCAGACAGACAGTTGCAACCCAGAGGTTGTCCCGAGCACCGGAGAGTCAGCAGGCAGATGCACAAGCCCAACCAACTGGTAAGGTGTTGTAGCTGCTTATCCCGGTGCTCAACACCTTTCCTGTGATGGGCAATTCCTTGTGCCTCTCTACAGCTCCAATGACCATCCTTAAAAATCTCCGTATCACCACACTGGCATATTCCTCTCCTTGTCAATAATATGAGTGTATTTTTTAATGCAAAGTACGAAATGAGATAGTTGTGCCAGCTCTTACTCCTTGGGACCACCTGAGCGTGCACATAGACTTTCCTGTATTGACTCCGATGAGACGAGTCAACATCTTGATCCCCCCCACCCCAACAGCATGAGTAGCCCGAGTAACAGAACATCCACATTACAGAGACAGAGTTAATTGTAACTAATTACAGGTTGTTGCAGCGTTTTTTGAGATATTCAGAAGAAGCTATTTAATTGGCAGGGCTGCTTTTCAGATTAAATACTTCTCAAATCAAAGTCCCAACAGGAATTTATGTGGCTCCTTAATTTTGTAGTGAAAAGAGTCCCCCTTTCATCAGTGGGCTTGTGTGTTGTTTGTGTGAAAGCTACTTTATGCCACTCTGTAAAACAGCCTCAAACATGCGTCGCATTACGCTCTTCATTATGGTTAGAGGTCTAAATGCACGTCTCTACTCCATTTAGGCCCCAGATCACACATAATTTACTGAAAATTCAAAGCCACTTGAAATAAAATGAGTTTCTGTGCTGATAAAATACAAGAAAAAAAGCGCCTCACACAAACAGGACAAATATGTATTATTATTAATTATAATTCACGTGCCTTGCTAGACAATGTGGTTTGCTACGTGTTATACAGATAAATTACCAACTGCATTTTCACCTTCAAGCCTCTCCTTGCTGATTTTATTTAAAGTTCTCACATCTTGTGTTGTTGCAGAATATCGTACCAATTTAACTCTTGGTTAACCACCGCTTAAACGCTTGTTGGCAGCCAAATCCATCCTTCCCAAAAGGGATGGTTGGGCTTAGGAGCAAGCCTTGGTGGTTGCAGTCACCCCGGAGAAAATCACTGCTCTGAGGGAGGATGTCTTGGCTCCTGACAGTGGAATATACATTTTCATAAACTTCAGTGCAGGAGGGTGTAAGTCTCTCCGAGTTGGGAATAACTTGCTGCCTGAAGGAAGTCTTGCATCCAGAACAAGTCTCTGCACAGAGAACAGGCATGTTTCTCCTCCACTTTTCTCTTTCCAGGGGGTTGCTGGAAACCTGCTTTTATAGAGAAATGATTTTTTTAGGAGATTCAGAAGTACTCAAATTATTATAATTTTGCCTTGGAAAAAAAAAAATCTCTCCAGCAGGAGAAGCAAAAATAGAAATACGTATGAGAAATGAAGTGTGAAGGCTACTCACAGAGCACCCCACATCTTCCTTACTCCCCTGGGAAGCTGCAGTCTGGACTGACAGGGGTAAAAAAATAACAGAATCCCCAAGGACTGGTCCTTACAAATGGGTCTGTAATACCCACAGTCATTTTGTACGGAGTAACTGGGGAGAAACTCACATTAATGGTGCAGAATAGCTTGTGGAATGGGACGTAAATATGAGGAAGGGACAATTTAAGTAATTTTTATATCAGCAAGGTTAACTCCTTCCGGTTTTTCTATGATGTTTAATATTTTAGTCCCAGGCAGATGTCTTGGGCTGGTTCATGATAGTCTGCCTGGTAGGGAGGCAGGAAGGAGACATCCCTCCCCAGTAGCAGCGTCTGGTGAACTTTCCAGAGATGCAGACAAATGGAGATCGTTTAGGTGCAATGTTCAAGCAAATGACTTTGGAGGAGGATTTGCAGAGCTTTGAGAGTCGTATGGATTTCAAATAGTCCTTAATTGGCACTAGAGGTCAGGAAGAAGGGCTTAAGAGGAGGAAAGGAAGAGAAGAGGAAAAGTGGTAACTTAGTCCAGTTTCATGTTCCTGTGATCACTGGGAAGGATAAATTAGGGATGTATGGGGTTTGTTTACAGAAACTATATCCCCATTTGGACCAGGATGGTGCATAGACTTGTCAGCACAAGCCTTGTACATTGGCTGCATTCTTTATTTTTAATTACTCCTGTATTTTTCACCATCCGTTTTTCTTGCTTCTTATGCTTGGCTTTCTGGTCTTTAGATTTTTCTGATCCTGGGCTCAGTCTCAATCTCCTTAGATTTAGTAATGGACAAGTCATTCAGCCTTTCATCTGCCATTAATGATGAATTACACAGCCTGCACTAGGTCATCAGCTGCTATAAATTGGCTTAGGAACACTGAAATCAATATACACCGACCGAGAATTGGATTCCGTATATGTATTAGTCCCTCATTTGCTTTAGTCTTTTTTGCTTGTTTTGAACTCAGAGACGGTTGTAAAGTCCTATAGATTTATTTCTGATTTCTTTCTCATTTTGCTCCCATAATTCTTTGGCTTTGTTACTCATTTCTGTTGCGATGCATGATCACCAACTGCATCGTTCCATTTTCAAATGCCTTTTAGGACACAATCTCTCATCCAGCTTTCCAGTGCCTAATTTTGCCTTTCGATTTATTATGAAGACAGACTCATTCTGGATTTTCTGGTCTTAAAAAAAGTAAGAGTATATTTCGGCATACTTTCCTAATCACCTGGTTTAAAATGCCCTGCTTGGTGAAGACTGAAAAGTGATCAAAGGTAGTCAGGATATTTTTTTTTTCTAAGTGCTGCCATCATTCTTCTTCTGTTCTCCTGAGTACAGATTCCAGACAGCTCTCATCACCTCAGAAAGGGATATTTTTCTTTAAAACTGTTCTTATGTAAGACTCATGCTTATATTTTTAAGCTTTTTCTTCCACTTTATAGATTTAGCATATGAATTTTTCTTGCGACTCAGATGAATTCTTAATCAGCTTCCATGTGTTTTTTTTCTTCAGCACCAGATTTTTCCTCTGAGATGTTCCCAACCAAGGCCAACAACACCTAAACACTCCTAATAGGGGCAAAATATTGCCAAACCCATGATACAAAAGAATTCTTCTTTGCTTAGCACCACTGCAATGATCCGAAGTGCTTTTTCTAGAGTACTGCTACCAGACACAAATTAAACCTTGTCATTATCTCCAATAACTTTGCTATATAGTGTTGCAGCATGGACCTGGTTTCACATCCTTATTTGAATTATTTTAATTATCGTGCTTGAAATCTGGTGTCACATTACCATGTCTTGGTATGATCCCCAATGGGAGCCTGTCAGATTTCATTATATTATGGCGATTCTCATTTGGTGGTTCAAACATATTTGCTACGTGAACCAACCCTTGTGTATTGCTCAAGATTAAGTCAAGAGCGTGCCTGCTATCCTCTGAAATGAACTGTTGAAACAAGAGGTTGACCTAATTAGAAAAGTTCTCCCAAAGAGCAGCAGAGAATGAAGCTCCTATGAAACAAAGGGCTCCTCCAGTGTTTGCTGAGATTTATTTTTGACTTTATTGTGCTCATTCCATAGTTGTCTGCATCATAAATAGCAGTAGGATAGAAAGCTGAACCGGTTACAGTGACTGGAGGGGGGTGTTGAAGAGTGGTGCGAGGTGCAAGGCTGTGGCTTGGTGCTGACTGAAGAGTGAAAGGACTATTGGGGTGGTGGCTCCCAGCACTTCCAGCACCACACATTGGAGTCTCAGCACCACCATCCCTTAGGGCAGGAGCTCAGATCTGCAACCTGCAAGGTGGAGCAGAAAGACTGGGCAGGGAAAGCCGCCTGCTGTGTGGGGTGAGGATTTTCCTTATCTGAGAAGTCGGCCTGAAATGATGTTAGGTGTTGAAATTACTTTGCTCCTGACACAAGAGCTTTCTTTTCATGTAGCTTATGTTTACATGTTATGGAGCTCACCTTACCTCACCCAGGTTTTGCTTTGCAGGTTACTTCGAGTTGCTTTGTCGGAATTTTCTTGTTTTCATGCAGGAGGTGGGTAAAATGCTCCGTGCTGCCACAAAGGCAGATGGATCGGTGGGGTTTTATAGAGCTCCTTTAACGCTATCGTAAGACTGTCTTCAAAATTATGAGTTGGATGCTGGAAGAATAGTAAATATGTAAAATCCATGAGTAATTTGTAAATGTCCTTGAACCATGAACCCATTGCAGTTGCACGGGATGTCTCATTTAGGAACTGTTAGGATTCTCACTCCAGATGACAGAATTGACTTTTATCTTCCTACATTTAAAGGCTTTCCCTGTCATATCTCTTTAGGTAGAGATAATAAACAAGTTTAAAATATTACATGGGGGGGTCGCAGAAGTAGACACAACTCGCCTCTCCTTTTCAGCTACTTCTTTTGCTCGTTACCTTTGGTTTGCCATTGCTTTCTTTGCAAGTCCCTGGGAGTTAAGCTGCTGGGCAACACTCTCCTGCGCTTTGTTGATTGTAGACACCATGAGAAGGGAGGTGTGGTAGGTGTGGGGTTACACACGTCTGTCGCAGCCTCAGCACAGGTTTAGAAGGCACTCAGCTCTGCATGCGAATCTGCAGCATCATGTCATGGTAGATGTACTGTGATTGTAGGTATAGTCACACCAACTGTATGTTGAACTTTGATGTATTTCTTAATTTATCCTTTCAGATCTTGCTCTGGTCCTTGTCTCTATCAAAAGGAGATCTATAAAATTGCTACCTGTCTTTGAGTAATCTTAATTTATTTTTTTTAACTGAGTACATGGGAAAAAGTATTAACCAGGTTCCTGGAGACCTCTGCTGGCAATATCTTCCTGCGAAGTCTCTCCGCTTTCCTTGTGTCAAAATAGGGCAAATGACCATTAAAATCCTGAAGTTTCTCTCCCTTTTTTTAGTGGAACTTTCTGGAAAGTATTGTAGATAGATGTAGATTGATGGAGTTTGAGAATGTAACATGCAAATGTCAGAGATTTTGTGTGGTGTCCAGAAACAGGTGGCAGTTTTAAAGGAATTCGATTTGCATGTGGAGCCTGGCTAAACTTATATTGTATTGTATATAAAATACAACAAACTCTGATAAAAATATGTGAAACACAACCAAAACCACAATCTCTTAAGCATCTGAAAGCTGCCAGTGCCAGTTTTCATTCACCAACTTCTACTGAAATGTATCTCAAAATACCAGATCGCAAGACTGGGACTTTCTAGGTTTGATCAGTGTCATTAATACAATTAACGAGTGCAAAGATTTTTTCATACATGTGGAAGATCTTCCTATGGCAGTACTTGTAGGTGTGGCCCTAACCTAAAGGACTGAGAATTTGGACCTAAAGTAGTGCCTGTAACCACGCAGGTTTAAGTCACTGGAATAACCTTAATTTTAATGCAGTGGTAGTTCTACATTACGAGTTTTGAAGATGGATGCTAAATTGTGGATCTTCGGAGTGTAAATTGTATAGATCCAGAAGAAAATGTCTCTCTTTGAAGGACCAGGGGTCTAACAGTGCCATTTGTTCTACTGGAGCAGCACGTGAACTGAGATTTGTTTTGCACAATGGTCAGGATTCCCGAAGCTGCTCTTTTTCATTAGGTGTTTTCATTAAAATTAAAATGAAAATGGGTCTTGAACTTGTGCTTGCCACCTTAGAAAGCAGAACTGCACTGGGGAGGGGCCGGGGAGGAGTGGGAATCTTTAGCAATTAAGCATGTTGTTATATCCAACTCTTAAATGCGCTATCAAGAAAGAAATGGCTGTAGCAGAGAGCAGGGTGTTAGTTACAGGTGAGGCTTCATTCCTTGCTTCTGCGTTGCAGCTCAGCCCAACTGGATTCAGAAGATCAGCGATGCCCACGCAGCCATAGAGGAAAGCGTTGCCTGGGAATGCCGAGCGAGCGGGAGACCGAAGCCCTCGTACCGCTGGCTGAAGGACGGGGAGCTGCTGCTGCCTCAGGTAGGCACTGCTGGAGCCCCTTGCTGGGCAGGAGGGTCATGGGCTCTGTGGCTGCGTTCATGCACCACAAGCTTTCACATCTCTGCACGTGTTGGTTGTTACCTTTGGGATGGAAATGGGATGGCAGTGTTCTGAAATCCCCCTGCAGCACAGGCAGTTCCTCTGTACCACGGCTTCAGGTGAGCTCTGCTAGCAACAGGTTGGACCCACGGCAGCTCTGCCTTCAGAGGTCTTCTCCATCACCCGTGGAGAGATCCTTGTGAAGAAAAGGGTATAGCCAACTGGGGCTTTGGAGTCTGTGGCCAGAAAACCATTATCCTAGACTATTTTTTTGTTGTTAAGATGTTCAAGTGAACTTGGTGATTCTGCTGGTCTCCAACAGCGTTCCCATTCCTCCTGCTGAACTGTGTCCCCGTGCAGGCAGCTAGGAGCTGATGAGGATGAGTGATGGGCAGGAGCCAAGGAAACACACCTCCCTACACACCATCCTGTCCACCCAACCCCTCGCTGCGGGGGCATTGCCCAGCCCTGGCATCGCCACCCCGTTCAACCACAGTCTGAATCAAGTCCCCAAAGCATTGGTCTCATGGTAGCCAGCATTTGTTTCCCTTCGCTTATTGTGAAAGAACATGGCAACTAGGATTTGATCAAACCCCAATAAAGATTGCACAAACATTAAATTTCTACCCTACGGCCAAGTAGAAAGCCAATAGCTCTTTGTATTGCTATTTTTTTTTTAAATGGTGAAACTCCCAGGGAGGGAGGGAATGCTTTGCTGTACTTATTAAAATTGATAACAGGAGCTCTGTATCCTTAGGCTGACAAATGATACCCTGGTCTTTTGTTCCACACACTAATTTTACTTGCTTCACGCTGGTCACTAGCAGATGGTCTTGTACTTAAATCACGTTAGTGGCTGATATGGAGTAAAGGATCATTAAATTATTAACATCTATATTGTTTTCAGTAAACTGCAGAGGATTTTAAGTGTTTCTGTCTGTGGTAGCTAAGATGGCAACGCGTCTCACTAACCTTCATCACTGTGTATACTCGTAATCCCATTGTTGTATAGAATATGCCACCGTGGAACAAAAGTGCATTTTTGATTCAAGTTTTAGCAACTTGAAAGGGATATTAATCTAAATAGTTTGGGTATTAAATCAAAGAGAAGTCAAGGGAAAGTCCTCCAATTTGAATTGCATTTACTGTCTACTGTATTGGCTTTGCTGTTTAGCATCTAACCTGACATAAATTCAGCTGGCAGACAAATAGATTGAAGCATGCAAATTCTTCCCATTACTGCTACTTGGGGTTTTTTGAGCATCTCTGTATAAAATACAGCTCACAACTACTGGGTTTATGTCCCAGAGAGGGATCTCCTTACCTACTTATTTTCATTTGTTTCCCTGTTTCCTACAGGGCAGAGTTCAGCTGGAGCAGGGCTCGCTCACAATAATGAACGTCAGCCTGTCAGACGCTGGGATGTATCAGTGTGTGGCAGAAAACAGACACGGCATCATTTTTGCCAGTGCAGAACTGAGTGTCATAGGTAAGTGTGCTTTCCTGAAGTCTCAAACCTTGCAAAGCCTTCACCCAAGCTGGTTTTTTTCCCCCTAACTTTCAGCATCAGAAGCAAAAGAGCCACTGAGGATCTTTGATAACCTGTTTTTAAGTAAGGCATGAAATGAAGACTTGAGAAAGTAGATTAGAGAACAGATTATTTTTACATCATCCCGTCTTTCTCGTATTCATCCAGGTGACTGAGCTGGGAGAGCTGGCACTAACCTCTTGCTGGTTAAAACGTGTGATGGAGGAACCCGTGTGTTGCTGTTGCCCCAGTTCAGAGCATACCGGACAGTAACTGGCCACTTGTGAGCCACAGAGACTGACTCTCAGGAGGAAATATTGAAAACTCACCTGCCCACATAGACCTCTCACCATTCCGTGGCAATTATTAACACTCCCCTCCCAAGCCCTCACCTAGAAAAACAACTTCTACCCCACCTGTTTTGTGTATACCTACTCTGCTAGTCCCAGTTAATGTCAGGAAAAGCTCCTCTGAACGAAGGTGGTTAATATGAGGGGAGGGAGCACATAGCCAGGATAATTTAAATGGAAGAAATGCAAGGACAGGTTGCCCAGAGAGATTGTGGCATCTCAATCCTTGGAGATACTCGACACCCACCTGGACATGACTGCAGCAACCTGCTGTAGCTGCCCCTGCTTGGGCAAGGGTGGGACAGGACCATCTCCAGAGGTCTCTGCCAGCCTCGGCTCTCCTGGAGTCTGTACCTCGTTCACAAGCGTTGCTGTTGTTAACAAGTTGCAGGCCTGGGGACCAATGCATCAGCATAGATATGTAGTTTCAATGGGTTAAATAGAATTAGTGATTACAAAACAGTGGTTTAGTTGTTACAAAAAGAATGTTCAATAGCATTGTTCCCCACTTCATCCTGAAGAACAAAGCATGAGGTCTTCTCTGATTATGGCATTTTCAATATCAGTCATTTTTTATCAGCAGCGATAGATGCCTGCGTATAAAAAAATTCATTTGAAAGATTGTCATTGTTGCTGTTCAAGAAAAATACAATAATGCTCAATAAATTAGACTTCACAGCACTAAGATTTATTGGCTGTGTTACTGCGTGAAAGAAATTGAAATAAACCCACTGATGATTTTCCCATCTATTCAAAGCCCTGGTAAAAGGCAGATCTCAGAAGACAGAGCCTTAGCCTGTGTTTTGGGGTACCTCCCTGTGCACCCAGGAGCTGACCTCATGTCTGTGAGAGGGGAAGCCCTTGGAGAGCTCTGGAGAACCTGCCAGATGGCTTGTATCAGGCTGACTTCTCACTTGGGTTACACGATCGCGCTGCCGCGTGTCGCAGGAAAGGCATGAGAAGGATGTGCTGAGCAGCAGATGAGTTTCTGTGGGTCCATGCTTTCCTTTTCACTAGCGTTTCAAAGGAGGTCAGCATCCCCAGCTACCCCTGAGAAACGTTAGCTTTTAAACCTCTTTCAGAGTGTAAAAATGGTGATTTTCAAAGGTCCCAAAGTTAAGCACTTGAAATGCATAAACACCACTAATAGCGAGTGAGACTTGGAGCAAAATTAAGTGAAAAAGAGAAACGGAAAATTACAGGGAGAGCTTTTCTCAGAGTGATTCTTCTGCGTTATCACTGCCAATTATATTGCCTGGAGTCTGCAGCTAAAAGCAGGATCCTGTTGTGCTGGGCATCGCAGAAATGTGTGGTAAGACGTAGTTGTTGTCTGAAGGAGTTTTCAGGCTGAGTGTGTAAAAAGAAAAAATTAAAAAGTAGAAAAAAGGGGTTGGCACAGAGTGAAAAGAAGTAATTAAAATCCTCGTTTTACGAACAAGGTGTGAAGGAATTGAATGCATCACCCCTGAAGTGGCACAGGGAAGCTGTGGTGGTGGGGCTGAGAACTGAGCCCACAGGCAGATGACAACCTCAGGTGGGACCGAAATGACTTGCAAAAACTGGCTTGCAAAAACCAGTGCGTTACAGGGATGGAAACAACAGGATTATTCAACAAATCTATTTTGCCCATAGATTTGGGGGAATCATCTGTGAGATTATTTCCAGAAATGATCCTGTATTAATTATGATAGTATGATATAAATAAGAATCCCTCTGATTCCAAGTGCATTGGTGGGAAGTTGTCCTCAGGATGCCTCCTCTAATTCTGAAATAGTTTATGTAGCCAGTGTCAGTTTCTAGACAACTCTCCTATAGTCCTTAATAACATACATGTTTTCCTCTATGCTAAAATGAAGTCAGCCACCTGTGATTAGACAGAAAGGACAAGACAGCTCAGAGATTAGTGAACTCTGATTCGTGAAAGTGGAAAACAAGATCTATTCGATCATAAAGCACATCCCATTATCAGTGTAGGGATTATGTTTTATTCAGCTCTTCTGTGGCAGGGACAATATCCAAAAGAATTGAGGCAGACAAGATGCCCTGAGAAAAATGAGTTTGCTTTCTGTATCACAAGGCAGGTTTTTGTCTCCCAGCTCCTTCAGGTGAGCTTTAGATCATTTTATGGAGCATCAAACAGACGTGGTGCACAGTGATCTGAACTCTCACATCCCAGAGTGCAGCGAGAAAGAAAGTTGAGGAAAATGCTGTAGGTTTGGGAATGCAGGGATGGGGCAGGATGCAAGCACACAGCTGGCACGGGGTGGAGAGCGTGAGAGGCACTGGGCAGAGTTTGCTGACACTGATCTGTCAGAAAGTAAACTGTCAGCAAAGGTACAGCGGCAGGGCAGAGCTGTCCACAAAACCCGTGAGCTGCCTCACCTATTCGCTTTGAGCTCCTACATTGAAAAAATTAATCGTCCCACTTGATATAAGTAAACCCTTCTGGTCACCTTTGGGGAGTTCGCTGCTAGTGTCCGTCTAGAGGCAGCTGCCTCGAAGCTCTGCCTGTCATCGGGTCCCATCAAATGAATCATTAAAAATCCTTTGAGGCAGGAATCAGAAGCCCAACAATCTCCTCCCTCCCCGGCCAGCCTTCCAGCCAGGCTGCAGACTGCCTGCAGGGCTTTGGCAGTTGCTTCAATGAACATCTGACTCTTTCACGGTGTAGAAGAGTGTGCCCTGGAGCGATTGAAGAAGATGATTTGAGAATACCTCATGCCCTGGTGCCTACTCAAGTCTTGCCTTGGTTTGCTTGGTTCAGGACCTGACTGTGCCAAAGTCTCCCAACTTTACAGCGATAAAATAAAAGACCTGGTTTATGCAACCGTTACGAATATAAGTAAAAATGTCAACTTTTCTGGAAATATTACTCTTTCTGACTAATGGTAAGGGTTCTGTGTGTGTGACTTCTGCTTGCTATTGCACTGCTTGACAAAACAATGGTCATGCTGTTATAACACCAGAAAAAGAAGAAATGATACAGTTCATGCAGGCAAAATCCTTAAGGGTGCTGCCCCAAATAAGATGTGTTTCTGCTGCCTGTTGAGGACTCTGGTTTCTGAGGCTTGTAGTTGGATGTGCATTTCTAAGCGAGTAAAGAGCTGAAGCATTCAGCAATCCCTTGTATGTGCACATAGTTCCTAAAGCCAGATCATTTAGGAATTGTGGGTGAGAAGTATCCCTGCAATACTGAGATGCTTAAAAGAGCCTGACTTTTCCAGAGGGAATTCTGATATATTGTTTTTTGGTTTGTTTGTTTGTTTTCTTTCTTTCAGCCGTTGGTCCAGACTTTTCCAAAACACTCTTGAAAAAGTTAACCCTGGTTAAAGTGGGTGGAGAAGTAATCATTGAGTGTAAGCCAAAAGCTTCCCCCAGACCTACTTACTCGTGGAAGAAAGGAAAAGACATCCTAAGAGAAAACGAGAGGTAATGCCTTAAAGTAACCATTTCTTTCATTAGCTTGCTCCAACCCAGGGGCTTTCAGCAATGAAAGCTAAATTTGTCATTAATAGCTTCCCAAAATTGACTTGCAAATAAATGTGAAAACAGCCAGCGTTCGGTCTCAAGGAGCTGGGGGTGACATTTCTATTCCCACTGTGTTCATGTCTCTGTGTACTATTAAAGCATCCCTGCCAAGCAGCTGATAAAGATACATTCTAGAAAGCAAATATTTTGCCTCTGCATTGCTCTAAATAGCCATTGTTTTTAAAAAAAAATTTCCCAGGAGATAAAACCCACCACTGCAAATTGCACAGCTCTGGTGCATTACTCAGTGTCCCACAAACAGGTACTGTTTGGGGTTAGTGATTAATTTGGCAGTCCTAATGCCTGACTTGGAGGCAGGTTTTTCAGACTGGCCAAGTCTTTTTGTTTTCTTTTTTCCTTTTTAATTCAAGAGGAGAACATTAGTAAGGAGTTGCAGCCTGCCTTTCAGCTTTGTGTGCGTGGCTTTGCAGTGATGTGCTGTTGACTGCAGAGATGTGTGGTTGTGTTACCTGTCCTTCTCGTGCTGCTCCCAAGAGCAGGACCTGGATTGCTGTCCTTGACAGTCGCTTGGATTGATGGAGAAAATCCTGTCCTATTAGTAAAGGTCAAAAAGCCAGGTGTTACAAGAAACTGTTACCTTTAAAAGCTTAAATCCATTAAGAGTTGTTCATTTATCTTGGGAAGTCTACACTTGCTCCATCCAACCTGCCTGCCTTCAACAGTCATTGAAGTTGTACTTCACTGATGTATACAAGTATGTGCAAAGCTCTAGTTGGTTTAGAGCCAGGTGAGGAAAATAATATCCTGTTTCTGACTTAGCTCCTGTTCCCTGGTCTTCACAGAGCTGTTGTCTACAGACCGTTCAACTTCATCTCTTGGAATAAAAAGACTTGGGTGATCAATTACCCAGAGCTTCCTCTAGCAGCCAGGGTAGAAAGCTGTGCGAGGTCAAAGTTATAATAGATCAAGGTATATTGATTTTTAAAACTGAAATAACTTGTTCTTCTGGTGAAGATTGTGCAAAGGATGGGAAGTACTAAATACTGGAAATTTTGGAGCGTCAGCCCCATGAGCTCCCATCCATCTCCCTGTCCTTCCTGCCACTGTCTGTAGACATGAAATGTTTTCTGTGATGCTGTTTTCTCTGGTGCTGGTCTTCTATGCATGGTATGGTTCTTTCTGTTCATTTTAATTTAGGAGTGAAGGAAGGAGCATTAGTTTATTTGAGCAAGGGCTTAGGAAGGGAAAAAAAACCCACAAGCAACTGTTTCTTGCACAGTCAGTGCTGTGCAGTGCTGACAACAGATTTATCTTTTATATTTTTTTAGCACTAGTCTCTCATCTGCAAACTTACCAAAAGTTGGAAGCTGTAATACAGCAGAAACCCCCAGATCCTGATTTCCCACGGGAACGTGGCTCACACACTGGTAGCATAAGGCTGAATGGCAGCTCAGGTTGCCTGTGTGTTTGCCTGAATGGGCTGTAGATGTTTCAGCTGGTTTCCACCAAAGCTGAGAGAGGAAGAGATACACCTCAAAACCAGGAGGTTTCTTCAGAGCTTTGTCACAATAGGTAACTGGGAAAAGGAGACACTATTATTTCCCTTCAGGGAAACCCTGTCACTGAAGGTCACGCCATGGTGGACATGGGGGAATTGGCAGCGGAGCACGCATCCCTGTCAGGAGGGGAAGGCCATGCTGGGTCAGTGGCGTAAGGCTGTACCTACAGTGTTTTCCTGACTGACTTTCTCCTGAGGCATATGGCAAGGAGCAGGTACAGTCATAAGAACTTCCTAAATGGAGTGTGTGTGTGTACACACACCCTGCTGTGTGCTGGCCTCAATCCCCAGAGCTCAAGCAGTGTTTGGGAGGACAGGCTCTAGATACACCACAGCCCTCTGAGCAGCTCAGTGTTGAGCTCAAACACAAACTGCAACAAGGCTGAAGTGTTGATGCTTATGGCAGGGGCTGCCACACTCCTCCTGCTCCTGCCGAGCACAATGCTCCAGGACAGGGAGCCTCCCACCCAGGCACTGAGCCCTGGATGGGAAACCAGACGTGAAATGTGCCCAAGCAGGTGTGAAATTTTCTGCTACTTCAGCCCAGGGGTTTGTCTGCCAGCCACATCATCCAGCGGGGCCTATCTGGCAAAATGTCTTAATGAACACTGCTCCATTGACTTGGCAGTTGGATTTATTTAGTCCTTATACGCAGTTGGTTGTGTCTCCTGTGGGTCCAGAGGTGTTGAATCCTTGCCATCGCCTTTATTAACCACACCATCCTTGCTATCTGTGCATGGCTGCTGCAGGAAATGTACAGTTAGGAAATTACTGTCCTCTATGATCATCTTTGTTCATCAGCACTGCATCTGATGTCACAGAGGTAGGTGAGACGAATCACCTGGACCTCTGCTTGATGTTGCTGTCTTCCTGATTTCTTCAGCTGCTGAAGTGTTTACTCCTCCCTGCCATCTCTGGGGACTGCAGCCCTGACTGGAGTCCAGTCCTAGTACCTCCCTATACCCATGCTTATGTGTGTGCTTCAAGCAAGAACTTTTTTGGCTGCTGAAAAAAAATCTGGTGAAACATAGGAAGAAAGATGCCAAGAAAAGCTGTTGCTTTTCTTTTCTAGGGCAGAAAACAACTTTGAAACAGGCATGAGAAAAGAAGCTTAAATGAAATCGCTGTTTTAAACTGATGTTTTGAGTTTGAGAGGCACCTAAACATCTGGCTACTTCTCCAAACTGAACTTGATCATGTGAAGGTTAATCAATATAGATGGTCCTTCCAATTCCAGGTGGAGCCAAAGGCGATGTTAATGTGTTGGTCCCTGCTTTGAATTCTGATGTACAGCCTGGCAGCTACCATGGCAATGGCTCAAGCATTGCTCCTGGGGCTCGTGTGACTTTTCAGGTAGAGTGTGATGTTAGGGACTCCTTGCTGGTGACACAAATAGTTCACATCATACTTTGCTGCTGGGACTCTAGCTCTGGAGGGTACCGCTGTCCAGGAGGCAAAACTAAGTGTGTTATTCAATGTTTGCCCAGAAGGCAGAGACTACCATGGAAAAAGAAGCTTTATTGTTTTAGGTTTCATACTCTTCTCTGAGGCTGAGGTAGTGTGTACTGCACCCCTAATGAATAACCTGCCCTGAAGGTATCTCTTACTGGTGGCTGAGAACTGCACAATCGTGTTATTAGAAATTCTGCCCTGGGGTACAATTACATTATTGCAGTCATTAAAGGCAGTTCATCTCCATAATAATGGAAATCCTGCCTTGGAGGGCTAACTGAGACAAAATAATGTTAGTAGCCTGACTCCAGAAGGTAAATTTTTCTATAGAAACAGCTATAGTGGAGATATAGATGTATTGCAAATGCTGCTTGGAAACAAAAGACTGTCTCTGTATGGGTAAAGATACAGAAATCGTTTTCATTCCTTGATCTTCCCTTCCCATTTCAGTGCAAAACAGCAGTTGCACTGTGTGGGAAAGGTCTTCGGTCCTGTTAATGCCACAGATCAACATCACTGGGCCCCATCCAAAGGTTCTCTTTTCTCATGTCCCAGCTACATCACTGTGACTCAGAAGTGATGCTGAACTTGAGCCTGTGCGATGGGGATGGAGAGCGCTCGTGCCCAGCTGCCCAAGGAGGGCTGGCATTCAAAGCCAGGAGATAACTCCTCCCCCCTTAGAGCCAGGACTTAGGGGTTTTATTTACATCTCGGCGGTGCTTTGGTCTTAGAGTCTTATGTCTTCATCATCCTGTTTTATGAAATAACTTAGTCAAATGTCAAGTGTGTTAGCATCTCTGGCATCATGTGCACAGGAGACAGGCGTCACATGGGCGTTACATAGAGACTTGGTCTTCTGCAACTACTGTGCTGTGCAGAAGACAAATTATTTGAACCGTGCCTGTACTTCACTCCAAAGTGCTCTCAAAAACCAAATCAGTCATCTCTAGGTGGCAGTGGGAGTTACTGAGGTAGAGGATAATTTTACCTGAGATTTACCACTATGAAACAGAAATCCATAGTTACCCATATGGCTGGAAAAACTTCCATTAGTTGATGGCCCCTGTGTAACAGTGAAGTGAGTGACAACAGCTCCTTAATGCAGGGTCTTTCTGTTCAACTCCTCAACTGCCAAAGCCAAGCATCCTCCAGTCCATAGCATTTCCCATTCCTGACAATTCTTTCCTGGCATTACGTTGTACATATTATTCATTGGTGGGAGTAGGAGGGGAAATCACAGCAGTCAGATTGTTCTTGCCGGATTTCGTTAATCCTTTCATAATAATTCAATTACATCTAATGCCACAACATTAGATACATTTGTTACTGAGACTAGTGCTTTACAACCTTTCTTTCCAGGTGATCTTATCACAGAAACCTTTCAATTTCTTCATAATTATGGCCTGGCTCCCACGGAGAGCTGCGCTCGGTTGCAGTTGTGAGCGGTTCATCCTCGCGGTGGTGGAAATCAGAAGTCGCTGTAGTTGCCGTCTCATTCATTCAGGTTTCCTGGGTGCAGGAGGGAGCATCAGGCTGTGTGTGATTAGAGAAAAATCCCAGAGCTACATAGAGTGCTGCCAGCTGAAATTAAAATAAGCCTCTGTCACAGCATCCCCCACGAACCCAACGGCTGGGGGAACGTCCAGCAATGGAACTGTAATCCTCCTTGAGCTATAGATCAGGAAGAGTTTTTAAAATACTTCAAACCAGTTAAACCAGTTAATTTTAAAACAATTAAATCTCCACCAATTTTCTGACGGTTTTCTGTAGCCTGGTCTGTTGCAGCCCACCAGACCCGCAGGTGTTGTTCAGTAGGTGCAATGTCCAAGGGCTCAGTGGGGTTCAGCACCAGACTGGATACTGGTCCTGTGATCTGCATCCACAGTCCAGGGCTTTTTGGCATTTGGCTGCATGGATTGAGCTGTCTCTTAATAGCTTACCACCAAAGGCCCTTTTGCTAGAGCATCTCAAGGAATCGGTCGAGGGATGTATTGTGCTGTTGGCGTGGGACTTGCTGGCATGGCATTGGAAGGGGTTGCCTGACGTGGCTGTGTAAGGCAAGATTTGCATCACTTTCCCTACAAGTCTCTCCTGTTTTCTCAGGGCTTGTTTTGGACTTACAGAAATGGACATGCCGTCATAGTAATAATTACATTTACTCATGTCAGACAGAGTGTTTCATTTTAGATGCCAGTCAGTCTGAGACACATGTACTGTTATTTCCCAGAGGTGAAGCTGTAGTGTTGTGTGGTTCCAGAGGAGACACGAGAGAGAGACAGACATCACGCTGGAGCCTCTCGGTCTACCCTGCCTTCCTGCTGCATTCATCCTCCCTTCCTCCCCAACTCCAGGCAGCAATGACAGTGTGCAGCAAAACCCAAGATAGCATTTATTTAGGGAAATACCTTATTTCTGCCAGTTTTGTGGTTTGGTACCAGCCACCTGTTGACATGTTGGTGAGCCAAAGCACAGGGACAGGCTGTGGTACCATGGCGAGGAGGGGAGCGGGGCCGGCAGTGCTGTCACCTAGTTCATGCACACATCAAAATCTAATGGGTATTCCCATGACATAGCCAGTGTTTAAAATATGTGCACAGTGGTTTTCATTCCTAATACTCTCCCAAGGCTACTGGAAGTCACATTTACCCTGCTACCCAGCCCAGGACAGAAAAATAATGGCACTTTTAAGGCCCCAAACAGATTGCTTTTCTGCTGTCCTTGCTCATGTAGAGCCCCCACATCGTTAGAGCTCTTTCTTTTCTATGAATATACAGCACATGCATTGTTTATACGGTTTAATTGTAAGGAAGGAAATTCATAAAAAACAAATGATGTTCTGTGCTGGTTGCAAAGAATATGAAAGTGTCCAATTAAAGAACTGCTCAGTATGACTTGTGTAATAGCAACATCTGTTATCTTAATTAAACAAGTTTCTGTATAAAGGGACCCTCATAGTGCACTTTGTTAGAGCAGGATCTGACCTAGATACTCCAGGCACACTCACCATCTTCATGGAAATTTTCCCAGTTGGTCCCATTATCTTGCAGTCTTGACAAGCTTGGTGATATATGAGCGCACTCTTGCACACACAAAGCTGTACTGCTTAAAGCAGGAGGATTTTTATTTTTTTTCTTTGGTTGTAAACCAATAAAAGCACAGAAAAGCAGCAGATAGTGGCATTTACCCATGGACTTCAGTCACGGCAGCATTTGGAAGTGTAAAGAGTGCCTGGCTAACTTGGACTTGTTAAATAATGTTCACGAGAAAGAACTGTGCTTCCAGAAAGTGCTCACAATTCATTTTCAAAACTGGTTTATGTGCTTTATTTAAAGTAATTTAGGTCCATATTTTCCCTGGTATTCATTCCATTGCTGCTCTCCACCATAGCCTAGGGTCAGAGATGATCTAGAAGGACAAACAGCTTTGAAAGTCCCATGGTGCCCTGGTAACTTCTGAAAGGAAGCTGAGGACTTGAGATTGGGAAAGAGCTGTGGGAGTCCAACAAGGACCTGGGGCTTTTTACCCATCCTTGAGGAAAAACCCAAACAGAGCCACCCCAATATTCCAGCCCCATCAGAAGATGCGGTCTGGTGCTCGGTGCTGCGGGAGACCAGGAGCCCTGTGCCTGGGGCTGTAGGACACCGGACAGCTGTAGCTGAAAAGCCTTTTGGATGTGTTAATGCACAGCTGTGCCTGCAGGCTTATTAGTGTGGGCAGGGAATGTTAATTTGTTCATAAGGAAGAGACTGCCCGACACAGCTGTAGCCAGCTGCTACCAAGAGGAAGTTGAAGTCCTGCCCAGGGGAAGACAAGTCTCACCATCCTGCCCTCAGTGCCCGGCCAGCACAGTGTCGGCAGGAGTCACAGGGTAAAGCAGCGGCTGCTCATGTGTTCTGTTGTCTTCTGCACTTAAAAAACAGTTCAGAAGGACTCTTCTTTCTGGAAAAGGTCAGCCTTTCTCAAGAGTTCACAACCTACGGGCCTTCTCACAAGGGTGTCAGTGTACACACCCCTCGGTGTGATTTTTGTAACTGGAATGTTAGCACTTCCACCTCGATGCTCTGCCAGTTTGAGAAAGAAAACGTGAGAAACCAGACAAGAAAGCAAAGGCTTTTCTCTTCTTCTTTCAGCATGTCTTGGGTTTAAAATTTGTATAAATTCCAAGTTTTTATTTGTTGCCTCAAACTTCCTAATTAGTGGTTAATTACTTTAAACAGCCAGAAAGAAAATGGCAACAGGACAGACAGCACATCTTTCCCAGCCTGGTGCCAGGGTACAAACCATGGTAATATTTTTATACTGATTACTTCAGAGATGAATTGCCAGCAGTGGCTTTTGGATGCGCAGTCTAGTGACACTTCAGCAGAAAATAAAACCTCAAAGGATGCTTCCTATCATTGTTTTGCATTAATTGTGTTGACTGGCTCTTTTAAAAAAAATAAAGCACCTGTGCAATTTCTTTAAGGCAGACAGGTAACCAAAGCATCAATAACTTGTCGGGTTTTCATTACATCCTGCCCAGGCAAAATGAAAAATGACACCCTGCAAATAGCTTTTTGAAGTTTGAGTCGACAGCACAGCATTCATCTTCGTTTTCAAAGACAATGGTGGAAGATGGCTCTACTTCCCTGGAACACCTGAAATAACTGGCGTGTCAACTGACTTTAACCAGTTTTCTGCAGAAAGAAGTAAGGTGAACTAGGAAACCCCCTTGATTTGGTGGTCTGAGGTCTTGGAAAGCAGTCGTCCTAGGCTTGATGGCCTTGTGCTCATGGAGCGTTTGTTGGGTTTAGCTGGTTTTAGCTGGTTGTAGCTCTGTGTTGTTCTGAAGATCATGGTAGGTTTTAAGATGAGCTCCTCATGGCTCTGGGTCTGTTAACACAAAACACCTGTAGTTCAGTCTGCACTAACACTAAACCTGCGGACTTGCATGCTCTGTAATTCACTGGTAAAATCCGCTCAGTTTTGGCCTGGTTCTCTTGAGGAGTAGGCCTCAAACCTCTCCTTGCTTCTTAAGGACAGTTACATGGATCTGTTTGCTTTCCTTTGCATGTGTCACACCAAGACAATGGTTCCCGTTGCTTTTCTAGTTCACAATACCTATGGTATGGCTGTATGCATGCACTGTGGGTATATCTCCATGGAGCTTAGCTGTCCATCTGTTTCACTTCAGCAGCCTTCCCATGGCTGAATGTTTCTTCAGCAGTGATAGGCAGACAGTGACTCTGGTTCATTCTCACATCATCTTTTCCTCCTGGTTTTCAACAACTGTTCTTAGCGAGGGGGGTATTGGGGTCGGTCTCTTCTCCCTGGTAGAGAGTGACAGGACAAGGGAAAACGGTCTTAAATTGTATCAGGAAAATTTAAGTTGGATATTAGGAACAATTTCTTTACTGAAAGGGTTGTCAGATATTGGCACAGGCTGCCCAGGGAGTTGCTTGAGTCACCATCCCTGGAGGGGTTTAAAAGAAGAGTAGATGATGTACTTGGTGACATGGTCTGGTGTTGGACCTAGTAGGGCTGGATAGATGGTTGGACTTAATGATCTTGAATGTCATTTCCAACTGTAACCATTCTATGATTCTATGAAAGATTACCTGAGAAGGATTAGAGAATTCTCTAGAATCTAGATTCAGTGCTGGTTCATTTCCTATGTGTAATTAGGCTGATTCATAAAATTTGGGAGTTCATTTATCTGTTCATGTAGAGCTAGGAAATTATTTCCTATAATGAACTACAACTTGTGGAGCTTACAGGATGAATGTAATCCCAACCTTTGCCAAGTTTCGTCTCCAGAAGTGAGACACTCTCACACCTCGACACAGTCTCCTATAACAGCAGCAATCTGTTCCTATTTTCCCAGCAGATTATTTGCAACATGGTGTTATTGTAGTATTCAGTGATGCACACGCTGGTGCTGCTGCTGCTGCTGGAACAAGCTTCTGGCTGCAGCCCAGCCATGGTTTGACCAAGCTCAGTGCTGCTGTGACCCAAGGTACCTAAAGAAGTCAATGGGCTTTTACCTTGGGACTTGGGTATTCATTTTAAAAAGAAACCCAAGGTATCTAGAGAAGGCAATGGACTTTTGCTGTGAGACTTTTATATTCATTTTAATATAGAGAGGATGAAGCATGCAGAGAGCCCCATCTTGGAGGTATCAGACCACCAGACCAAAGATGTGCCCCGAGTTGACGCATCCTTATCAGAGAGACTGTCACTGCATGCTGTTAAACAGCTGCTGCTTTTCCTGCTTGAGGTCTCTCATCTTTCTGATTATTAAAGTCATCTCTAGGTACCATGCATGCAGCTACAAGTTACTTGTCTCTCCCTGTAAAGATGCTCCAGGAAAGAGCACGTTCCTCCCCGCAGTGCTGCTGTGTCTGGGGCAGCAGGATCTGGCTCCAGGCAGTGAGGCAGGTTCCTCTCCATTGTGAGCACACGCTGCAGCCAACGCTTTGAAAAATAAATGCCTTTAATTAGTCTCCTAAATGCAATTAGAAATGGATGTGCAGTTCATACTTGTCCTCCAGTTGGAGAAAATAATAATGCTTTTAGTAAGTCTGTAGCATTTGGAAGGGAAAAATTATTAGCAAATACTTCTCTTGGATATTTTCATGATTAAGAGCAAGAAGGTAATGACTTTACAGTTAGGGCCACGCTTTAAGAAATGCACGTTTAAAATCCAAGGAAATAATTGTATGTCTGTGGGGCAGAAAAAGATTCCTAATGAACTACTCGGATAACCTACCAGACTTGGTGATATTTTTGATGATTATTTAAATGTCGTTTTGAAGTGACATAAATGTGTCTTTGGATCTTGCAAATCGACATTAATGCCAATTACAAGCAAGTGGGTAATTTATTTTGTACTGTGGGCATTTCTTTTTGTTGAAAGTGGAGGACAAGCTGTGTTTTCTTTGAAAGACTATGCCTTTGGGCTTCTGTTCAGGTGGTATCAGCTGGAACAAATACGCTGAGAACGCGTTCACTGCTTCTGCTCTAATCTCACGAATGCTCCCAGAAATGGTTTGTGTCAGCAGCTGATGCACAGAAAATCTTGCATTAATATTTTTTTCTTTTTCTTCATAGAAGAATAATTTTTATGAGCTTCAGTGGACTTCCCTTTAATGCTCATGTTCTCCAAAAATCTGAAGCATTTGCTGTAGGCAGAGGGTGGTGGCTTGTCCTCACGGAAGGAGCTGTTGTGTGAGGGTAGCTGGAGGTTGCGTTTCTAAATTTGATTTCAGGGATTTCCACCGTCCCTTTGCATGTGCTGGGAGAAGTGACTCAAGCTTCATGCCTCTGGCTATAGTCGCTGTCCTGGAAGAATGAACATAGCAGATACTTCACCAAACACCAGGCAGACTGAATGCAGTAGTGGCTCCACAGCATCTGCTGCTTTCTGTACAAGGTTCACTTGGCTTCCGAGCACGGTGGGTAGCTTTGTGGGGAGCAGCATGTCTCAGGGTAGGGAATTGTGCATAAAGGGATGTTTTAGCCTTTCATGGGGCTGTTTCCAAGTGTGCTTTGCCCCTCCACCACCACCTCCTAGCACTGCTGGGAGTCCTGGGGCTGTGGAGCATCCCCATCCTTCACCGTGCCGTTGGGGCTTTCAGGGTTTATGGCAAACAGCCAGCTTTGTCTGTGCAAATAAACTGTGAAGTTGAAGGGCTGTGTCAAAAGGGCAATTTCCCATGGGGTATTGTCTTCATTTCCCACCAAAATCAATGGAAAATTGGCTCTCTGCACCACTGGACCCTTCTGGACTTGCAAAACTTCCCATATAGCTCAAATAATCATCACCTCACGTCTAAGGAATGAAAGCCGGAAAAAAAAAAATGAACTTTCCTTCGCTTTACTCAAATCTGCTTCCTCAAATATTTATTTTCCTGACATGATATTTCTTACTGTATTTATTTTAATTTTGTGTGTAGTGAAAAAAGAGCAGAAAGGGAGAGAAGGCAAAAGGTTTTTGGGTATTTGAAATTCACAGCAGCCTACTCGTTTCCTTCAGGGTCTGAGCAGTGTTTGTGTTTGGTTTTCATTTGTTTCTCCCTGTTATCAGCATCCCTTAAGAAAGATATTTTGTAGAGAACTGTTCTTCCTAGATAACCTAGGGATATTTTTATATTTGAATTATGACTCTAGGCATCTTTTAAAGAATTTACATGAAGTCTCTAATAGCTGTAAACGCTCCTTTCTTTCCCTCCCACCGCCTCAATCCTTTGGGATGAGGCTTTGTCACTTCCAGACTTGTCCTAAAAATTTACAGGCTAGGGGAAGATGATGACAAAACACAGCTTTTGTGTTTATAGATATTAATATAGGCTGGGTGCAGTATTATTTATTTGGACTGCTCCATCATTGCAGATAAGCAGTTTTTTGCAAAAGGAAATTATGGGAGAACTTAGAATGCCAGATCCATGACTGGTTGAAGCTGATGCTGAATCCAGTAGAGTTATGTTGTTTGATGTTGCCAAAGGGGTCCCTACTATTTTCTCCAAAATATTTATCTGAGCAAAATATGTTCTTTCCCCTCTCTCTCTAGAATAGCTTTTTAGGCTAATCTGAAAGAATTGCAATTTATACTCTCCTCACCTTTAATTCTTCATACTTAACCAGCCTGTAAATGAAAAGCCTAAAATGAAAACACATTTACACACAGCAGTTCACATCCATGGATGAAGTGTTCTTAGTATTTTCTCAGGGATCAATGTCAACAATTAAGCAAGAAAAAAAGTGTAGTGCTCTGTGGTTTTCAGTACAGCAAGATATGAGCAGCTATTACCTAATCCAAAAGATGTGTTTTAAATTTTTGTACCTTCCTATTGAGGTGCCAGAACACAGGAAAGGACAAATGAACCCCAATTCTGTGCACCATGGATGTGCAGCCAATTCACAGTTCCTGTAATTTAGCAGCAAACCTCCTGGTGTCCTTCATGACTCAGGTGTATGAGTAAAAGTGGTGCAAAGGTTCCTCAGTGCCTAATCCAGGACAAAATATCTATATTTTGGAGATGGAGCAGCCCTGACATGACAGGGAGCCCAGCATCCCCACGGAGTTGTGCCATGCACCACCTCAGGAGTTCAAACATTCCATCCACGGGCTCCTTGGCTCTGCTCAAAATCTATCTCAAACAAAGCCTGTGGGAAATGCTCTGTTGAGCTCCATGCAACAGAATTTACCTCCGTTTATTCTGAGCAAATACAGTTCTTACCTGAAAATTAATTATAGGGAGTTTGCTGTTGAGAGACCTGCCAGTTGTCATGGATAAGGAAGGCCTTATCTACTGCCTGCTTTCACCCAGGGAAAGACATGCACTAAATTAAATGGGCTTTGACTGAGGCACTAAATTAGCCCAGGCTTTTCTGTGAACCATGAGAAGACAAGTAGTTATAGACAAATAAGTACCAAAGCAGCTGTAGGTGGTTATCTAAATCAAAACTAACAGGTCCTGGACGAGCGGTTGCAGATGTGTAGAAGACTCCCCATGCAGTTTGAGTGTCCGTGTCAGCTGTGAGTCTAGATGGGTAATCAGATGGAAACAGCTGTAATGCCAATCCAATGGACAATATGGTCCTGTGTTTCACTTGGAATTACCCTAACGGCTCTTAGACATGGACACAACTCGTCCTCACCGTGCTCACGCTGCTGTCCTGACCACAGCCCATGACTTGTTGATGTCTCACTCTGGTAACTCTGTGGTGCATCTTTTGCACCCATTTTCAGAAACATCTGGGGTAATGGGATGTGGGCAAAGCCTGAGCCTGGAAAGCCCTGTCTGCTTTATGGTGTGATGCTGAGTAATTCTGGACAGTATTGATGTAGGGTGTGAAGTCTCAGATGGCATGCCAAGGTGCTGGGGGAGGTGGGATCAGGGCTCTCCCCTCGCCCTCTCCTCCCTGTGCACCATCGAGGCTGTTGAGTGGAGCCCCTAAAAGCTGGGCTTTGACATCGGTGTGTACTTCAGTGGGGATTAACGTTGTGAAACAGAAAGCTCTGACCTTACTGCTGTTTATTTATGCAACGTAAAGGTGGCAGTCACACATGAAGACAGCATCCCAGGGCCACAGAAATTATTAGTTGTGGACCATGCTCCAAACTGACCCATCCTTCAAGTGTGACGGTCAGGTACTCGTGAGCAGAGTCCCAGATTTCGGGGAGGGCTGTGCTCCAAGCAGTGAATCCTCCCTCTCAGCCAAACCTGGGAGTATTTCTAAATCTCAGTCTGTTTTCCTGAAACAGCCTAATGGCCAATGCTGCTTTTATGAGGTCGTTTTAATAATCCCAGTCTCTGCCTCATTGCGTAGGAAGTGTTATTAAAAAGGTAATAAACTGCTACAAAGACATGTGATAGAAACAGAAATAATTTGATAAATAATGCAATTGCCCGGAATCATTTACATTTGCAGCAGAGCTGTGGCGTGAAGCAAAGGCACTGTTAGGCTAAAAATTGTTGTAGATATTCCTGCCTATGAACTCTGGGAAAAGGCTGAGATTGCAGTCTGGTCTGCCTTGTGCTCTTGCTTTCTTCCTCTGCTTCAACCCCCCTGCCTCAGCTCAAGCAAGGCTGGGAGGATGGACAATAAACCATTCATCATATCGGCTGAAATACACTGTTTTTCACAGGTACATTTAACCTAAATCCTCTCTCAGAAGACGGATTATCTCTTAGAACTCGGGCACCACAGTCTCTTTTCAATAGCCACGTCAACCACTGCCACAAAGGCTGTACATGAAGGGATCAATGGTAGTTTTATCTCAAATTGCACTCAGTGTGTGTTTCTTCCAGCTGACATTCATTTAAATGCCTGCTCTAAGACATCTTTTCTCTCCATAATAGAAAAAGGATAGGACATCCTAAGTATTGTTTCCTGGGGAAAAAAAAATAATTATTAAAATATTCACTTGGCTAAGCATGAAATATTTCGGATGCCTGTGTTTAATCAACAGTGAAAGCAACTGTAGTTACGCTTGTATTTCATAAATTAGAATGTTAACGTTACCAGATAAGAAACAGCATACCTTATTTCACTGCTAATAAAACCATTTGAAAGGAAAAAGTAAAGTCCCTTTATACTGATGAGCACTTTGCTCCAAGGAAAGGGTTGGAGCACTGATCTGCAGTCTGGTAGCTGTGCTGCTGCCCGTCTGCGTGCCGTGTCCCTGGGGAGCGTAGCCGCTACCCTTGCACACGCAGCCTGCCATATGCACTGCATTTGTAGTCCATTGATATTCCACCTGTTTCCATCTGCTGAACAGAGAAATAGAGGGCAAGCTGAGAAGAATATATTGAGGGATGCCTGCAGCATCATCTGGCTGGTGCAGATCTTCCACTGGTGACGTGTGTGCTTTGCGAGTTAGGAAACAAATGGGCAGTGAAAAGGGTAGCATGTGGACCCATGACTTATCCCTGCAAAGGCTTTCACCCCAAAGTGTGGCTGAGGTTGAACAACCCCTGGCTCTGCGGTGCTTTTGTATTTGGTTCCTGGACCCACATGGATTTTCCTTTAATTAAAGAACAGAGCAAGATGTTACAGTAGGTACTGTAAGTCCGAGATTTTTTAGCCATTCTGTCAAAGCAGGAGGTCAGACCTGAGCAGCAGGTCGGAGGCATGCTTTGGTAGATGTGAGTGATGCAGTCAGACACCCAAAGGTCAGATTGCCTTGGAGCTGGGCTGGAGGTAATTACTGATCCTCAGTTTCATGATGTGCTCTGGGAGCCTTGCCTTGCTTTGCTCCTTTTCAGTTATCATTTATATTCCAAATAAAGGCTTGATCTCCTTTTCAGAAAGACAGTGATAAAACATAGTGATCTCAACAGGACATATTCTATCTCTCAATGCATATGTTACAGGCTGAGAAATATTTATCTGCTCCTGGGAATCCTGCCTGGCCCTTGGGGAATGATACAGTGAGCTACATGAATCAGATCTATTGTGCTCGGTTTGAGGCTGGAGGTAACCTGCTGATGGGTGACTTAACAGATAACAAATAAGTGCTAATAGATCAATCAAAATGGTTATGCGCTGCTGTTTTCTCCTTGTACTCTTTCAGGTCTGCCTGACCTCTTCCATCAGTTGCCAGCAGCTGCTGGAGACACTGGGCAGGTCAGCATTGTTGTACTGGTCCAGGCTGCTGGCCCTGCTGCAGTGGCCGTGTTGCCAAGGTGTGGGGTCTTTCTGGGTAGGTTGGGGGTCTGTGAGAAGCAGCAGGGCCCTGTGCAGCCATAGCATGCACTCAGCTATTTTTCATCCTTAAAGATGCTCCTTTCTCACTCCTGTAGTTTTCAGGGTTCGCACCAACCCAAGAGGGAAACCCCTTGAGACATCTCCCATGCCCGTGGAGCCAGCAAAGGGCACGCGCAGTCATTGGGCATGTAGCATCCATGAGAAGCTGCAATCGAAACCTTTGGAAAAGGCTTCTTTAGGGGAATGTGAAGTGTTCAGCTTGCAATTTTGATGCTTGCTGCTGCAGTAGCAAAACAAAAAACAAACCAAAAGCAAGGAAGCTGGTGAGGAATGTTTTTGGCGTTTTTAAAGGTCCTTTGTCCTCAGAAGAGTTTTGATCAAAACACTGACAAGGTCAGTTCTTCCTAGGGTAGAACCTGAACCTTGGGTTTAGGAAACAAACAATCCTTTTATCTCCTGATTTCAGATGTCTCTGCTCTCTGTGGACCTGACATCTCCAGCTGACAACACAGACCAACAGAATCTCTCTTACAAATGCTGTGTTTAAAATAGATGACCTTTCTTTTGTAACGATGCTAAACTATCTTATATCTTTCTCTTTTTTTTCTCCAAATGGGTATTTTGCTTGCCTTTGGTTTTTCTGTGATATAAACAGTGTCCATGAGCCAGGTTATTAGCAGAACTGTTGCGTTAACCTGTACAAGGAGAGATTTACACTGCAAGTTATCGTTGCCACCGTTGTGGTTTAGTGTCAGGGAACCCCAAACACTCAAGACCCAGTCAACAGCTCCTTTTTTGAGCTCATTGTGGTTTAGAGGTGCACACTCAGCAGCCAGCTATCTGAAAAGTGATGCACACGTTTATCAGAAATGGGAGTTGCTTTTATGTCTTCTTAGCAATCTTATTGGGAAACAGTCTGGGGGTGTATTTCAGAAGAGGAAGAAATGGTACTGAGCAGCTCTTCATTTAATCTGAACTTTGTGTCTTGAAAGAAATTCATCAACCAAACTGTTCAAAGTGGTTGATGAAGGGATGCTGGCTTTCGAGCCAATTAGCAGTTTGAGAACCTTCAGAGGCCCGAAATGAGCCTCTCCTCTCGTTTACATCTGCAAAGAAAGTTTGTGGATTAGCAGAATCCGTGAGAGTCCTTCCTACTTTGTCAACTAACTGTAACAAACTTCAAAGTGTTAAAATAATTACTTGTTAACTTCCAGCACGCTGGATTCAAATTAGAGGACAAAACATTCAGTGTAGAAAAGCACCTTCAGCAAAAAAGAGCCGCATAACCATAAGGCCTCCTAATCGATGAGTCACAGTGAGGTTTTAATGGTCTGATTTATTTTTTTAAAAAAGGAAAATTTAGTTAACTTGCACAATTATTTTTCAGTTTTAATGCTGGTCATTTACAGGAGTGTGCAGGGAATTACTTGGTTACCAGCTGAGAATTAAATGTGTCTGGAGAGTCTCCAGGGAATGGGTTTGGCCACCTTGATGCAAGTCCCACCTGAACTCTTTGTAGCCCTTAGCAGAGTTAAAGGATGCTCAAACTGTAAAGCCACCTGACTGCGGCTTTCAGCTTTGAAATGGAAGGAGATAAAGGTGGCATTGACTGCCTGAGATGTGCTAGAGCCAATGTGGGGGGAGGGTGGGGTGCCAACTGTCCTCACCCAAAGGACATCTCTGGAGCAGTCCTGCCCACATGAACTGCAAACCAATTTCACATTGGAAATAAAGATGACTTAGAAGGAAACTTACAACATGACCAAGAGACAGAAGAGGTATTAGAACTCGAAATTAAAGCTGGGCTCATTAACAGATATAATTAATCTATGGAAGAGATGATCCAGTAAACAGGCTTCCACCGTAGGGCTAAAAATAAAACATAAATATATAAAAATAAAATAGTTGTATGGAAATAATCTAAACCATCACTTTTTTTCTGGATTTCTTGGAATAGCAAAAACACAGCGGGAGTGAGTGCAGAGCCTGGCAGGGGCAGTGCCAGAGCCGGGTGGTCCTTCCTGAGCTGGAGCATATTGCTGAGCTTGTTCTGTCGTTTATATTGATTTGAATTTTAATGCATGCCAAGGGCACCTTCAGCTTTCAGAAAGGCACTATTGTTTCCGAAGGCCTGAAATTGATAACAGCAGTAAATAAATTCCTTGGGAGCTCCTGGTGCTGCTGCTGCCCAGGCTCCTGCACTGGAGGCCAGCGTGGCAAGTCCTGTGCTCCAGTGCACGTTTAATGTAATACGTGCATTGATTTGTGCCAACATAGTAGTGGAGATAAGAGACAAGTAGCTATATACTACTCTCTTCCAATTATTGAGCTGGACCAACTGCTACAGAAGCAAATATATGGCACTGGACTCCCACAAAAATAAATTACAGTAGTGAATGCTACTGACTGCAACAATTTGGAGACCTATAAGCCAGTTGAGAAACTTCTATTAATATTGCTGCTACTGATGTGTGAAATACAACCTCTGTCCCTGGTCTCTGCCAGCTGGCCTGTGTGTTGTCATGCTGCTGCAAGAGCAGGTCAGGGAGAGGCTAGACAGGCCACCGATCCGCTGCTGCTGTTGGAGCATCTCATGCTACCTCCTTCCTCCTCGGTCAGTACCATCATCATAAAGACACTCGAATTGTCCCAAGTTTTGAAGCCTGTGGGCTGAGTAGCCAGTGCATGCCCATCAAGAGAGCATGGCGTGATGCAAGGTGCCCGCACCAGCTCCCTTGTGATGTCTGCTGAGCCTCGCTGCAGACCATGTTCAGCCTGGTGCCTGCAGCCAGCAGGAGCCTGGGGAGCCCCGTGGCTGCCGTGGGCAGATGTGATGTCCTTTGGCTTGTGTTCACACTATGTATCACACTGGTACTTTATTCATCAGCCTCAGTGCTGCCCCATGGCTGCACAAAAAGGCTCCTGTGGTCCGTTTCTTGGAGCCCTCTCAGGTGGCTCGTGCCATCTGAGCTCTTCTGCAAGTGTTGTTTGCCATGTTTCTCTCCTTCTGATCTCTCGATCCAGTTGTGCAGAGCTTGAATGGCATTAAGGATGCAGGAAGGCTTCTTCATTTTCCTTCAAATTAGTTAGATTGGGAGGGAGCGGACGGGGAGAAGTCAGGACTCAGTAAAAGATTTTCAATGCAGGTCTCAAAGTGGCTGAAGGGGAGAAGGCAGATTGTCCTGGAAGACACAATTCTGAGCAGCCAACCAAGTGTTTTGCTAAAAGAGGCAATACAAGGCTGGGGGAAAGGTTTTCCTGGAGTCTCCTTAGATTATACCTCTGCAGGGCACGAGGCATTCATGTTTCAATGGGATGTACTGGGCAGGATCAGGTTTTCTGTTTTCAGTGACTCAGAGCAGAGTAGAGGAAAAGGTGAACAGGAGACAAAGCTAATTGCAAGAGCAAGGCAAGCCTGGAGCACAGCCCTTAGATGAAAGCAGGGCCAGGGAAGAAGGGAGCATACAAACGGGAGGGGAATCAACTTTTTAAAAGGGTAGATAACGGCAGGACAAGGGGGATGGATTAAAGCTGAAGGAGGGAAGGTTTAGATTAGATATTAGGGGGAAGTTTTTTTACAGAGAGAGTGGTGAGGGGCTGGAACAGGCTGCCCAGAGAGGGGGTGGATGCCCCATCCCTGGGGGTGTTCAAGGCCAGGTTGGATGTGCCCCTGAGCAACCTTGTCTAGCTCCAGGCCTGGAGGTTGGTGGCCCTGCCTGTGGCAGGGTGTTGGAACTGTGTGATCCCTGGGGTCCCTTCCAACCCAGACTAGTCTATGATTCTGTGATTCTATGATCCCTGCTCCCGCTGTCCAAGAGACATGTCCTGCTGCAGATAACGCTGTTTTGATGTGGAGTATGTATGTGAGGAAGGAATGGGAATGAAATAGGATTTTTTTTATAAATATATATATTTTCTTTTTTTTTTTTTCTTTAACCTGCAAGTGCAACTGCAGCTAAGCCCCATGGGCTGAGTTACACTGCAGGCAAGGAGGGGAAGCTTGGCAGCATGGTATCCTTGCTGAAAAGCCATCAGCCTTCTTGAAAAAAAACCAAACAAAAGCAGCAATGAAACACCTGCTTCATTGCATCTGTTCAGCAGAAGCTTTTACATTGTTAAGCAGCGAGCATGGAGATTTTTAGAACTAGCCTGTGTACCACATGTTGCAAGGGTTGTCATGGTGAGTGCTGGATATCAAAGTACAGCCACATGTAAAACCTATACAAGCTGCTGGTGTGTAAATTAAAGTTGCCCTCAAGTAAAGACACAGGAAACTCATGTAAAAGATGCATTCAGTATTTATGAATTGCGTCCTGAGAGATTTCTGTCAGCTACGCTCCCTTTGTAACGGGCAACGGACTGTCTGTTGTTCAAACCATCAAAAATTGATGCACTGGGAAGAGTTTTATGCTAACTGAAAAAAATACCTAATGTGTTTGTGTCTGCTGCCTTTCCAGAATCACTGTTCTGGATGATGGGAGCCTCCGGATTGTAAATGTCACCAAATCTGATGCGGGAAGTTACACCTGCGTGGCCACAAACCACTTCGGGACAGCGAGCAGCACGGGCAGCTTGGTTGTGAAAGGTAATTGCAGTTTGTATTGCCTCTGAACAATGCTCTGTTCCAGCACCAAAGAGCATCCCAAGCAGCCCCATGCATGTTGCACCTTCCACGTTGATGCTGATCCAAGTAGAGCCCAGGAGGGGATTAAAATCTCAGAAACCTGCTGAGCCTCGTGGGTCGGAGACAAGGGTAAGAGGATGAAGGTGTCTGTGGTTGCACTGCCTGATATTGCTTCCAGCAAGTTAATGCATTTCTTTTCATGTGTAGTTTAAAATTATACTGCAGATGAGATGGGAACTGTAGTGCAAAGCCAGGTCCCTGCTCAGTATTGTTGTGCAAGTTGTTTCTAGCTGTGGCTTGAGAAATACTGGCTGTGGTGGCAGCCAGCTGTGCCTTAGGATGCAGCTTTGCAAAGGACATGGGTAGAGCCATGGCATACCTGTGGGCAAGGGCTGCCTTCTGCATGCTGGGATTAGGCGGTGTCTTTAAAACCATGTCTGAATCTCGTTCAGCTTTGTTTATTCTTATGACTTCTAAACTGCTATTATCTTTCTAAAAACTCAACTCATTAATACATTAGGGCTACAAAGATGATGAAGGGCCTGGAGCATCTCCCCTCTGAGGAAAGGCTGAGTGAGCTGGGGCTGTTCAGCCTGGAGAAAAGAAGACTAAGGGGGGACCTTATTAATGTTTATCAATAGCTTAAGGATGGGCTGCAGGGGGAAATGGCCAGCCCCTTTTCAGTGCTCTGTGGGGACAGGACAAGGGGCAATGGCTGCAAGTTAGAGCATAGGAAGAACTTTTCCCCAGTGAGGGTGAGGGAGCCCTGGGACAGGCTGCCCGGGGGGGTGTGGAGTCTCCATCTCTGGAGAGATTCCAGCCCCGTCTGGACGCCGCCCTGTGCAATATGAGCTGGGGAGCTGCTTTGGCAGGGGGTTGGACCCCATGAGCTCTCGAGGGCCCTTCCAACCCCTGTGATTCTGTCTTGTGATTCTGTAATTCTATGATCTTGTCTTGTTGTAGAGTGATGCAAGAGTTTTCACCCTTGCCATATGATGTCATAATTTCGGAAAAGATGAACAAATGCTGCTTTAATTTAGTTACTTCTTACCAGGGCTGAAGTTCTGCCTGTCAGGAATTCAGTGTTTATTCACGTGTGTTCAGAATTTTCCTGTCAAATATGTTTTTCAAAAGTTCAAGCTATAATGTCTGACAAAAATATTTAAAGTGATAAACCATGAGAGACACTGACAAATGTTTTAACTTAATTTTTGGCCTGCTTATGAGTAGTCCAATGTCTGATGAATTATTATAGGCAATAAATATATAGATTATTACAGTTATAATCACTCTCCATTGTCGTCTTATTTGGGGAAAAACCTATATTGGAAAACAAATCAGGAAAGATTGATTACAAAGCAATAAATCAATCACAAAGCTCTAATGCTGTCAGTTTTAATTCCCTCATATATTGGCATTGATGGATAGTGTTCAGTTAGAGGTTCCCCCCGTCAATTATTTTTATGGTGTATAGGGAATACTTTAAAATGTTTCAATGCCAGGTTTAGTCCATGGTTTTTACAGTCTGAACACATTTCAGCAAGTCCTGTCAGGATCGAGCAAGTGCTGGTGAAGCTGGTGAGCCCCCAGTACAGTTACAAACTGGTGGTGATGGTGGTACAGCAGCAGGTTCTTCCCAGAGCACAACGTTTGCCTCAACCTCTGCTACACAGCCAGGTATTTATGGTTAGAAGGGATGTTCCTGGGGTTCCCCTATGCTGAGGGGCCAGCAGGGCAGCCCCAGGGTTGGAAGGCTGTGCCATCCCTTCACATCTCCTGTAACACACTGACACCAGGAGTTCTGCAGGTTTGGGGAGGTTTTGGGTATGTTTTGTTACATCATTTGCCCATGCTCATGTCAGTCCCCACAAACAAAACCAGAGACGGGTGAAAATGAGCGTTGGGTCTGTATAGAGCTGACTCTGCCTTTTCTTAATCCCTGTTGTCCTAAGGAGCCACCCACAGCAAACTGGTGGAGATGCTGAGGGACCCAAGCAACGCTGAGGGAAACTGAATGTATGCAAGACCTTGTCTCTTACTAGAAGTGTTAATCAGCTACTATCTGCCCCAGAGCAAACCTGGAGAGAAGAGCAGTGACATCCACAGCCCAGGCATCCTTCCCTAGGCTCCATGGGGATGGCAGGAGAATGGCATGTGGGTGGCAGGAGGTACCAGCTCTTCACTGAGGTCCTCCTGCTTCCCTGAGGCACCAAAGGCTTGAATAGGGCTCTGCAGTTCAGGGACCACTTGTGCCACCATAAATAAAGCCAATCATTGAAAGCAGGACCATGCTTTGTTTCTGTTACCAGAGAGCCCTGCGTCTGCAGCTCATGGCTCATCCTTTCTTCCTCGCAGCACCCAAGGAAGAGCCCGTAACTCCGAGCACAGCAGTCAGCAGCTATTGTACCTGCTCCTTGGGTTCACAGGGTTTAGGAATCACTTTTCTTTGCAGTAAGGTTATAAAGGATTAGCAAGCACTTTTTTCTCCCTCGGTGCTCCGTTCTGACTCCATTCCATTAGCATTAATGGGAGCGACACGTGTGCGTGAAGCAGAGAATAAACTCTTAAGCCTGAGATGTGGATATTAACAGCAAACTGAGAAATGCAATTTCAAAGTCTACCCCATAAAAAGTATAAAAGAGCAGAGACTATTCTGAACTCCAAATGAACTGTGTAAAATACTGTATTTTATACTGAAATGCTTGAGTTTCTCTGCCCTAAGTTAAACACTGGCAAGTTTTGACAGAAATAAGACAGAATACCTTATTTTAACTCAGTTTTGTGTTCTACAAAAAGACTAATTTATCAGTTGATGAGTTGTTTGACCTTAAGAGATGCTTATATTCTTTTATAACTCATGTCATTGAGTGAAAAACTGTGAAGGTCAAAGGACGTTTTTTCTAACCTTCCTGTGTTCTGCCATTAATATTGCAGGTTCTCTTTTTCTTTTTTTTTTGTTCCCTTTCTTTTAATTTTCCTTCCCTCTCGAGGAGAGATGCTGACAATGTCAAAGACAGCGTAGGTAAGGATGGGAGGAGGAGGAGAATATCTGTTGCACCAGAACCAAGGAGCTTAAAATAAATCTCTGGCAAACAACCAGAGAGGGATGGATAAATATTCATATTATGCATGAGTAGACAGCTTAAAAAATATGAAATTCTGACGGGTGCCCATAGGGCTGTGTATTAACATGCTGTTGTCAGAACTGGTGAACCTAGGTGGTTTCCCAAACCAGGGAGATTGTGGCTTGGGTTTGTTCTGTTGGTCGGTGCTGAATGAGCACCGCTCTGACCTCTGAGACCTGAAATCTTTCGAACTTGCTTGTACAGTTTGACCTTTAAATTAGAAAATCAGGATTGAATTTGTACGGATAGAGGAGAATCCCACAGATGCTGTTCAGAGCTATGTAAAGCATGGCGTGTGTTTACATCTCGTATATAAATATTAATTTTCCATCTTTCTTTTTCCTTTCTTTCCCTGGACTTAGGGCTAAATGTTCAATTCTTCCAACACACAGAAAGACGACAGACTTTCTCAGTGCTGGGGATTAAGTGACAAACAGCATAAACAGGCATAGGCTGTACAATGTGAGTTTATTTGTATTCAGTGCAGTGACAGAGCTGTTGGAGTGAGTCCAGAGGAGGCCATGAAGATGATCAAGGGGCTGGAGCACCTCTCTTGTGGAGACAGGCTGGGAGAGTTGGGCTTGTTCAACCTGGAGAAGAGAAGGCTCCAGGGAGACCTAATTGCGATGTACCGACACTTAAAGGGGTCCTACAGGAACGTGGGAGAGGGGCTGGTCACCAGGGAGTGCAGGGACAGGACAAGGGCCATGGCTTCAAGCTGAACGAGGGCAGGGTTAGGTTAGATGTTAGGAAGAAATTCTTTACTCTGAGGGTGGGGAGGCCCTGGCACAGGGTGCCCGGGGAGGCCCTGGCACAGGGTGCCCAGGGAGGCTGTGCAAGCCCCATCCCTGGCAGGGTTAAAGGCCAGGTTGGATGGGGCTTTGGGCACCCTGGGCTGGTGAGGGTATCCCTGCCCATGGCAGGGGGTTAGAACTAGATTTTTGAACCCCTTTCAACCCAAAGCATTCTGTGATTCTGTGACATAGATTGGCTGATACAGCAGCAGCTCTGAAATAGGAAACTAATTTCAAGCCATAGTAATAAAGCTCTGGGTACAGGCAGTGTGAGGAGAGGCTCCTGCACTAACATCCTGGCTCATGCAGTGCCTGAGACCCAAATGAAGTTTCTCTGGCAGCATTAGGTATGGAGGAAGCAGCAAAAAGGAGCTAATGACAGGAATGCAGATGATCACAGAGTATTGCCACCATTTCCTTCACAGGATAAGAAAATCCTTGTCATGTGGCTTCTTTCCGCTACTTCTTTTTCCACTACTTCTGTAGTGGGACCTGTATGGAGGGGAACTGGCCATGGAGGAGAGGTGGCAGGGAGTGTGTCGCAGCAGAGATGCTTTTGGCTTTCAGAGCACTCCAACCTGCCCGAAGCAGCTTTTCATACCATTTATTATCCAGTTGCCTTTGATTGCAGAGCAGGCTGTTCCAGGCCTTTCCAGACTCCTTATCTCTGTGGTTTAATGGACAGAAACTGTATGTGAATGTCAGCAGAGTCTTCGCATTTCTGTTCTTTACGGGACATACAGCAGTTCTGGTCACAGTGTTGCATCTCTGACAAGGGCAGGTTCTGATGACTTTATTTGCCTGTTTCATTATGATGCACCTTTAACATTTCCCTACTGCCATTAGCTTATCTCATTTGGACTATCACGGAAGGGCTCGAGGCAGTAAAAGCAAGAGAACTTTTGTTAGCTGGTAGCCATAGCACTGTAGCAGAAAAAGAATACAAAGATAATGTCAGTAGGTTATTTCTTCCTCACGCTTGAATAGACTGATAGTCTTGATTTTGTCCAGCACAGTGATCCAAATTATTTTCTATAAAATTGCATATTTCCCATTCCAAGCCTATTCCTTTGTGTGAACATTGAATCAGGCTACTCCATTTAAAATTGAAACGATTGATTAAATACTGTAAATTCTGGCCCTTCAGATGTTATTGCCTTTAAACCTGCCATTGTTATGGTGTTATTCCGGTCCTTTGAAAGTAGCTGGGCTCTTAGTTGAGAGGCAGCACTGTGCTGATAAGCACGGGCACGGCGTAAAACTGGCGTTGGTGGGATGCAATGGCCTTCCTCTTCCTTCTGGCCATCAGTGGTTGCCACTGTTTCAATATCATTCAGTCAGTTCTGAACTACATTCTTTGGACAAATGTCTTGTGCTTGCTTTGTATCCATGGGGCTGCACTGGGTTTATACTGCAATGGGCTGTCTTAGTAGATAGGGAATAAACCAGTTTTAGTAGATAGGGAGCAACAATTTTCAGTAGATAAGGGATAACCATTTTTTCATCTTCAGATTGTTAATATTATGCCACCCATAAAGAGCTGGAAAGCGTTTGGTTCTCCAGCCCCACAGGTACACACCAGTGGAGAGACATCACTCTAATGACTGACCATCTTTCTGCCTTTGCGTGCTGCAGGAGTTTTGTTTTGAACAAGGTGACTTGTTTGGTTTTGTTTTGGGCCAAGATGACTTGGACACCTTGGTGCTCCTCAGCTTTCTGAGGCTGAGCGGTGCAGAGGCTATTGTAGAACATGTTGTGCCAACGGTGAAACATCATCTATTGCATTCCACAGGAGTAGAGTTTCAGTTGTTTGTTGTTCTTTTAACCTTTGAAGATGTCATCATAAACCCCCATAACTGTGTTAATGACAACTAGGTGTAAGACCTTCAGTTTGATTTTTTTTTTTTTTTTTAAATGTATTACTTGTTTATAAATTTAAAGGTCCAGACTTTTCACTTAATCCTGTTTATGTCAAGTTAGTGTAAAGAATACAGCTAGAAAATAGAACAAAATCAGGTGGAGAATCATACAGTCTGAATATCTCTCTTGGGTTTTCAGAGAATTATTTTATTCTCTTGGAAATATTTACACATATCATGATAACAGGGGGTTTTGTTGGATTTTGATAGATAAACTCAGGGCATTATTATACGAGTTTTTGATCACAGTTTTTTGTTCCTCACAAAATTCTTTCCATCCTTAGGGCAGTGCATGGGTCTGTATCTTGTTTTGTACTTAAAAATAATTTATTTTCCCTTATCACAGACACTGATTCTGTGTAACAGAGCTCCTATGGCTGTTGTTTAGCATCTGCTTTGGCTTCATTGCCAGCCTTAGATCTAAGGTGATGGGCATTTCCACGACTGAGATCAGCAAACGCAGGACCTGCCTACAACCGAGCTCGTTCCTGATAGTGCCGTTACCGACTCCATCAATAAACCGGTGGTGTTTAATGAACCTGAGTTTCTCTTACGCAAAAATATGTACTACAGCTCTTTCAAAATGTACTTACCAACCCCTGCAGAGGTGTTGGGTGCATTAACCAAGTGTCTCTCCTTGTCAGGGTATACTCTGAGTGGGTCTGGCTGCAGGAACTCTGCGATGGTTTGGCTTGGCTGCTGGGTGAAATGCTTATCTGTCAGCAAGGAGTGGGTGTGTTCTCATGAGTGCCCCTTTATTTGGTTCGGGTTTTTTTTAATCAGTGAATACAATTAACTCTAGTTAGAATTTTACTAGCTGTTTGCATGTATGTCCTGACTACTGAGTACCTGGGGTACCTGTTGCTTGTCACGTGGGTTTAGCTTCATTCCCAAGAGGAAGAGTAAACCATACATTAAGATTAAGGCTTTTTTACATTAAACAGGAGAATAATACAGCAGATATTTACATCTCTTGACCCCTTTAAGTACTATCTACATTACCAGAAACCCTCTCTATATCTTCCTGATTTTTCCCTCATCAGACACTTTGCTGCTTCTGTGCTCATATGGAAAGCTGTCCCAGAAAGCTATTGCAGGCATTTTCCATACCACCCAGCCATATGTCATGGGTTTAGCAGCTAGTCATTTTGAAACATAAATAGCTCCTCCGTCACTCTTTGTGAGGTCTGTCTTGATCCAGTGGTGGTAAAGGTCACATGAGGTCTTTATTCTTCTTTCCTCACAGTTCAATTCGATCTCATTTAAATTCATGTTGGTTATGCCTCAGCCCCTATGAAAGGGCCTGGTTAAATCACACCTGGTGTTGAAAGCACAAAATATAATTTCAAAAAAGAGAGGCAGAGTTTAAAGTGATAATCCCAGAGCAGCACTTTGGGGCTGTCCATGTTTTATGGGCTTTTTATAATTATGCTGGATGGCTCATGAGGTGAGTGTTCGGTTGGTATCAAAGCCAAGATCTTGTACAAAGACTCAGAACTCTGAAAAAGTCAAAAGAAGTTTTATTGTTGTTAAAGGCTTAGTTTAGTAGTTGTTGGGCAGGGTTTTTATATGTAGTCCAGACATGAATAAATATTCCTTATCAGGCATAACAAATTGGTTTTTTTTAAATTTCAGGGAGAAAAAGGTCAATTTACAGTACAAACTGTTGTTCTCCTGAATCTTTAAATCAGGATTTTGTCGGCAAAAAAAGGATTAGAGTGACCCATAGAGATATGTAAGCATGGATTTATTCATGAGTATGTGTTGCTGTATTCTCATGTATAGGAAATAAAACTTCTTGCTAAGTTTGAGAATCTTTCTTAACTTTAACTCAGGGCCAGCAGCAAATGCTTGATTTTAACAATTGACAATGAAAGCAATAATCTTTGGCTGTAAAATTGTGAAGGAACATATTCAGCTCTAATTGGATTATTTCCACTGACACCAATTATTTCTAGGACACAATTAAGGGTCTTTTGCTAGGTTTGGGTAAAATTATGACCCAAAGCACTGCATGAAGGGCACAATTATAAATGAGAGAGCTGTGCATCCCCCACATCTGCTCAATCGTGAGAGCCCCGATGCTTCAGGCTGCACTTTACTGGATCTTCTTAATGAACCCTGGGTGGGAAAACTTCAAGCAGAAGCTGGTGATGGGGCTGGTACCCAGTGGATACTTCAAGGTCCCTGCCACTTTTAAGGAGCTCTTCTCCATATGGCACTTCAAAGGTAAGATTAAATCCGGGTGTTTTGTAGTTGCAGGCAACTGCTGTAATTGTTTTCAACTGCAAACCGTGGTCAAGGTGGTTATAAAATGCCTATCCAGGTTGCCTTCTGCATCTGTAAGGAGCTCACCTTCATGTTTCAGAGCTGGCAGCTGCTCTCTGTGCATGGCACACCTGAGTCTGGAAAACATGTGGGTTTTCTCCCAGCTCCATTCAGGTGAGAGCCTGAGGTCATGAGAAAAATCAGGTCAGCCCCAGTGCACCCCAGGGAAGGTGAAATAGCTGCTCATCATGTCAGCATTTCCATTTTTCTGACAGTTAATCGGAGCAAAAAGGGCAGTAATCGTTCTGAGATTATAGAAGTGGCAAAATGGGAAGCAGATGCCTCATGCATCTCATTTGGCCTTCCAAAAGCCACCCCTCCCTGGATCTGCATTTGATTCCCTTCATGTGAGCTTGTGAAACACAACAGCCCTGGACACTTGGCTGCGCTGTGCTGGGGAAGGTCGGTGACCTTGACATTGCTGAGGATGATAGCAAGCCTCAGAGGGACTAGCCCATGGCTGACCATTCCCATCAACCCCTTTGGGGATGTGTTGTAACACAACTTTGTGGTCAAACTGTTGAGTGATGCTTAACTCAGAACAACTCATGAACGAACAGCACAGCAAGGGCTGTTGGTTTCTTATTTGCAAAGAAAAAATACAGGTCAGCTGCTAAGGACAAACAGCAAACAAACATGTAAATGAAATAACTGCATAATGCAAATGGTTTGCTCTTTGGGCTAGTTGAATGAAGTAAGTTAGTTGGGTTTTTTTGTTGTAAACACTTTACTGATCATAACAAAACTTGTAAACATAATAAAACTGTTAAGCTTCATTAAATTTGCAGCAGGCAATTAATTTTTTTTCAGGCAATTCAAAGGGTCTTCTGTAGTACTGTTTCAGTTTAATTGAATATATTACCACAAACGGACAATAAGAAATATATTGAAGATATCCATCTGGCTTGCACTGAAAACCTTGTGCGGTTCGTTTTCTGGGGCTGTCATGGACCTTTACTAATTGCCTCATTTTGGCTGTTTTACAATCAGTGTGATTTAGCCATTAACATGATAAAAGTCATCTTGTGAAGAGCTCGATATTAAAAAGCATAGATCTCCAGCCTATCTCTGTTGCCAATTTTGGACTTATCTCTAGTGTTATTAGAGCCATATTTAAAAGCAGAAATACAAATATATTGACTCTTCTAGAGGAGCTTCTCCAGGTACTTTGCCTATCTGATTCTGATGTAGAGAGTACCAGTCAGTGTGAAATATTTGGTCTTGATAATAGGAAATGTAGCAGATTCCTCCCCCACTTCCATCCCCACCACCTCTCTTTTGTCCTCTGTGTCTCTCCCAACCCCTGAGCCAAACTTTTAGGCACATCAGGGGTCTTAAAAATGATGACTGCATGGGGAAAGAAGGAAGTCAGGACAAGAACAAGTAGCTGTTGCTTATAAACAGGCCTGATTCAGCACATAACCTGGGAAAAAATAGTACTCTTATTTTTTTTAAGGAAAGTTCAACCATTATGTCTGTACACCCTGTAGGGAGGAAAAAAAAAAATGTATTTTTATTAAAATTATTAAACTCACAATGTATTGCAGGGTCAACATTATTACAACCTCTCCTGCCATAAAAAAGAGTTTAGAGTAATTCCTTAAGAAGCTCAGTGCTTTTGCTTTAGGAATTTTCTTGTCCTCTCCCATAAAAGCAAGAGGTTGGGGAGTTCTCAGTCATCAATAGAAGATCAGGTTGTTTAGCTCATCATTGAAGATCAAATCCATACATCAGCTGAAAGAGGAGATGACCTATAGGTTAAATACAGACTCTTAATGAGATGAAAGCAGGTTAATTAACACTTTTCATCAACTTGCTTCAATTTATTTTAACATGATCCATTTCAGAAAGGTTAAAATATTTTTCAGGTTTTGAATACAAATGAAAACCCAACATAGTTAAAATGAAACCACAGAGCAGGGACTCCGGATAGGTATTTTAATCAAAATAAATGCAGTGTATTTGATTATATGTGTTTATGGATATAATGGTACATAAAACATAAGTAACCAACTATTTTATCCCATGGTTAATTTTGTAAGTGAAGAAGATTAGCCAGTTAACTGTGAGTTACTGTCAGACCAGTGATGGCTACAAATTCCTAAGTGTTTGACTTAATGTTTTCCACATTGGATATAAGGAGAAAAATCTCAGTTCCTGCAGCTTTGTATGTCTTAGTGGAGTTACCAGGAATTTCTGGCAGGGGAAGATCTGTAGTCTTGATGTCAATCCCCTGCCTCTTATATTCTTTACTTAAGAAGATATTGCATTGTAAGTCTACTAGCATTATGAGTTTGATCTTCATCCCAAAGGAGGATACAGGATGAACTTCCAGCCATGAGTTTCATGGAAATCCTGCAAATCTTGGGTAAAATATGGTCATAATCTGAGAAGACAATACAACAGAGAAAACTGAGATCATTGTGCTATATGGACCTGTTGTGGAAGGTGGAAGCTGGTGTCCCTAGACCCACTTCTCTCCACATCCAAGGGATTCGGTTGGACTGTGCAGTTAGGGAGACAGTGATCTAAGCATGATGTGCATCGAGACAGTGGCTACCACTCTGTTCTGGGTAAAGATGAAGGAAGCAGTCTGGGAGAGTAAAGGAGGACAGTGATAATGACTCTTATCCCAAGAACTTTATATCCTCAAAAACAGTGACTAAGAACAGCCTGGCCTGAAGGCTATGTTTTTAACATCAAAGGTACAGAAGAAGTGCTTAGAGAGCACATTTTCTGTCCTAGGAGGGAAAAGTGTTAAGAGTGTTGAAGAAAAGAATCTGGGGCAGGACTTGGGGAAAGATCAATCCTTTTGTGTATTTTCTCAGCAGCACTTTTGGAAGCAGCTTAAGCAGAACCAAACTTCTGAGGTTTTGAGCTGTTGTGACTTTTTCTTCCTGAGTCTAGCTGGATTGCAAACAGGTTACTCAGGATTGCTTATCAGATAATAATAGCCAAAGCAGCACACAGATAAAGACTAGGAGTGGTGGGGTTTGACACATCAGAGAGGAACTAAAGCGCTGCTGAACAATGATGAGGTGGTGCTTGCAATAGTAGGGACTCCTGGGGCCTGATTTCCCTCTCTTGTATTGAAACTTCAGTAAGATTATGTGCAATCCCATCAAAATTAATATGTAGAGACTAGAGTCCCTTGCCTTAATCCCAAAATTGTGATGGCAGAGAGAATTTAATGTCAAACACCACCAGAACTTTTTAAGTTCTAGGTGTGCTGTATCACAGTGTTCAAGCCACTCATTTGGGAATGAGATATGAATACGAATGTTCCTGACTCCAAAGCAGGTTGGCTGAAGTTTTGTCACTGAATTGACTTGCCATGGCTTGGGTTGGTTCTCTCAGTCTCCATTACATCCACAACTGGTATATGAATTTCATTGTGTTTGAAGTTGTTAAATGACGAGCTGGTGTTCAAAGTTGTAGGGTTTAGTGCTGTGTTTTCTTTTAGCTACACTGTGAATATATCTCAGTAATAATCTTTATTAGAGTTTGTTTAGAAAGTCAGCAGTATTTCACCAATGGAAACTTCAGTTCCTTTTCTCTCTGAGTGCACATTAGAAAATCTCAGTAAAACTCTAAACCTGAGTCCATTAGAGCTGTTAACTAACCTGCTTGGTGCCATTGAGGAGGAGCAGCAGCCATCCACGAGTGGGAGTGCTGAGGAGAAATGTTGTAGCCCATAGCTGAAGCCCTAGCAAAACTGTGCTGGGGCTGTGAGGTGATAGTGCTGGCAGGGTATTTTATCCTTCCTCCCTGTATCTTTGCAAGTTAGAGCTTGGTTCTTGTTTTGAAGCGATTTACATAAGAAAAACTTGTGGTTAATTTGAAGTAAAATACCTGTAAATGGGAGAAATGTCAGGGAATCTTTTAATGATGCACTATATTGAATGTTCATTCAGTAGCTTCAGGAGCTGAAGATTTTGAGCAATTTATAATGATGAGATGGTCTTACAGGTTATTATTTTCATTCCATATGAGATCCTGCCTCCATCCTGTCCCTTCCCATAACATCAGTAGCAGGACTCAACCAACAGGAGAGCAAGACCCTTTAGAAGAAGGGTTTGCCTTCTCAGTGTGTCACTAATTAATTAGGACATGGAGACACAAGTCTTCCTTGCAGGAGATCACAGGACATTGAGAGACCATCTCATCTTCACCAGGGAACAAATTAGACCTTTGTGGCCCAGGAAACCTTTTTTCAAGGTTTGTTCTGTTCTTACTGATGCTTGATGTGTTTGGAAATAGATGTTTGGGCTTCAGTCTTGCCCATGGTAGCAACAGAGATTCAAGAAAAAGTTAAATATCTGCTGTGCACAGTGGTATTAGACAACAAAACAGTTTATAACAAAGGTCTTGTTTCCATTTTATAGGCTGGGCGAATAAGGCAGCAAAGACTTTTAATGATTTGTTTAAGGTCAGACAGAAAGTGAGAACTTGTTTGAGTCCCTCACCTCAAGGTCTGTGCTGGCCTTCACCCCACAGAGCAGCCTTGCCCTTCACTCCATGCTCTTCCCGCTCTTTTACTTACCTAATTCTCTTTTTGATGGAACACGGTTAAGCTGAATCGTTCCAATTCAGTTGTGCTTCAAAGCCTAAATGTTCCAACTAATGTCTGGGGGCTGGTGCCCTGCTGTGCTGGCCCTGAGCCGGAGCCCGTGCAAGCCTGGGTGCTGGGGCTGCCCCCTGCCAACAAACACTTTCTTAATTTGGCTTAAACTCACCGGTACTTTTTGAAGTGTGTATTTTCCACAAGTTGGCTTGAATAGGCTTTAATTCCCCTGTATTTATATGCCCAACTCAAGTAAGAATTCAGTGTTAGCATGAACTAGAGGCATCCATTGGCTACTCGAAATAATGTTTTATTGAAAGTTACTTCAATTTTGTTTTCAAATAACTTTAAATAGATGAAAACTGAATGTTACCTGTAATAGCAGTATTTTTTCTAAGTTTGCTAAAAAGTTTTACTTTTTTATTTGAAGTTAGCCTTTTGAGCTGACAGAGGCTTTTTTTGAAACTGAGAATAAACCTTAAAAAGTTATCTGCATAATTGATTGTTGTACCTGTCTGCAGATTGTCGTGCCTCATCCCGCCCAATGCAGAACAACTTCTTAATTATGTCTTGTTGTCTGGATGTCATTTCCTGAGGCACTAGAGAAATACCCAGCTTTCTTCTTAATGTAGATTGTAAATAGCTTGGGAATTTTGGATCTTTCTTTTGTGTGGTAGAGTCATTTCTCTATGGGAGCTATTTGTGAGAACTTCTACTAATTATATTCTAATTATAAAAGAGTAGGAGCAGATGCTGCTTTAGAGAAGTACTTGGGTTGAAGGCATTCATGGGAAGGACACAGCAACCCACCCAGCAGATAAGCTGTTGTAATAACAGCAGGAGATAGACAGTCAGTGGTGGAAATGGAGGTGGTCTTTTCCTAGTGATGGATAGCCGTGAGTTCCAGTGGGAAACTCTCCAGGTTGTTCTTGGGTCTTTATATTGAGTTCTGTGTTCTAGTGGAGATTCAAACTACTTAATAAACAAATACATTTGGTACCTACTAAAATTAGTGCATCTTGGTAGTCTGCCTTCTGTGAAGATTTATTTTTTTGAGATCTGCCAAGAGGTGAAGGGAGGAAAGGGAAAAAGGAATTGTACCTTAGAAATGAGGGGAGTGAAAGTAAGGGAGTAAGTCCTAATGGCTCATTAGTGCTCAGCCCACCCAACGTGAGGGTTCAGGCATCTGGAAGCACTAGAGGACATGCTGAACTGGAATGGGTTTGTGTTTTAAAGGTAGGGTTGAGAATTGGTACTACATCTTTCTTGTATTGCGGGCCCCAGCTCTGGACACAGGACTCCAGCTGGAGCCTCACAAGGGCAGAGTATAGAGGGACAATCACCTCCCTGTCCCCACTGGGACATCCCAAGGTGAAGAAGATAGCGCCTGAAGTGAGTTAGGGACATCCCTGAACAGAGGCCACCACGCAGACCTACAGTAATGAAAATCAATTTACTTTGGGTTATGCGTAGATAGGTACCAGAATGGTACTGTGACATCCTCTGTGTTGGGGGGGGAGGCTCTATGGGGAGTGTAATCTGAATGTAATAATGAGGAATTTAGTATTACTGAGAAATATCTGTATGAATTTTGAGAACTGAGAGGTATTGTGTCTTCCTGTAGATGACATTACTGTACAAAGTGGTATTTATACGGATACCTGTGTTACAGCCTGTGTGTGGGCTTTACTGACTGGGGGGAATATACTGATAGAGGAGTCTAGTGCAAAAGTTTGTTATCACCCAGTCAAAACACACTGAGATAGAAGTAAAATAATCTTTAATTTGCCTGTTTTCTTAATGTGAAGGGAACAGTACAAACTTTCCCTGCTTTCAGAGGTATCCTGGGTGCTCCCATCCAGCTCTCCCTGCCAGCACGAGCGGTGACGTGCTGCATTCACACCAGGGAACACTGAGTGTGTGTTGGGCTGGTTGATAAATGACCTGTACGCCAACACTTGCTTATCCCAAGACATTCGTGACACATGCAAGCCTTGATCTGGGTGACATTAAGGAAGAGTAAGCTGTGGATCCTTCACTGGGAAGCTGGAAAGTCTAGCTGGTGATTTTCATGCTGTTCTCTAAGTTTGACAGCTCAAGAGGCATCCATTTCTAATGACTCTTAATTTGGGATTTATTCTTGCACGTCAGCTAATTCCTAACATCTTGGTCCTGATGAGCAGGGAGTAGGTAATAGACAGAGAATTTGGATAGGAAAGACATAAAACAGACCATACTATAAAAATATAAAGGCTGTGCCAGTCACTTCCTAATTTTGCAGGTTGAATGCCTGCATGTCAGCATTGCTGCTCTGCTTCTGCCTGGAAAAATGTTATTTATGGTCATTACTATTCAAAACATATTTAAAAGCCCCATAAATCAACCATCTCAGCAGGCTGAAGTGTTCAAAGGGGCAAAGTGCTGTTGGCCAGCGTGCACATGGGCTGCACAGCAAACGCCAGGGCTTTGCACAATTACCTGTGCCTTGTGTTACATGGAGAACAGTGATTGATCCTTGAGTGACTTGCAATTTATCAAAGATTAGATATGATTTCTCCTGTATCTGATTAACCTTCTCTGTAAGATGGCCATCATTTTTGCAATGACAGTAGATTATTCCATACTTGAAAAGACGGATATCAGCTAGTTGCAATCAATAGCCCACAAAAGGTGACACCCTGAATTCCTTGGCTTATCTATAAAGTGTGTCACAAACAGTTCAATCGTTTGTCAAATACACCGATTTCATTTAAGGCACCCCTGAAGTGAAGTGGCTTTTATTTTAGCCTGAAATGCGAGGAGATAGAGAAGGGATGTTTGGGCTTTATGGTGTAATCAGGCACCGTTGCATGCTGCTATAAAGAGCAAGTACACATTTCTATGAGTGACAGATTTGATTGTCATTTCCAGACCCCATTATGTATGATTTTCTTTGTCACAATTGTATGGAGAGAGCTTGATTTGATAAGATTGCATTGCACTAGGTAAAATGGAGGTTAAAATGAAGTATTGTGCCCTCTTGTTATTTAAGTAACACTCTCTGTACTCTCGGTGGAGTGGATATATTTTCATATATTTTGTCTCTGAATTTGCTGTAATGCCACATCCCTCCCCAGTATCCTTTGATGCAATTCCATTCTTAATGTGTTTTCAGATTTAAATTAACCTTCATTTATTATTCAGCTGCACAAAGAATACATATTTGAGTATGCAGAAATGCAATCTCTTGATTGACTGCCTGGTCCCTGTCTGGGAGGTGGGAGGCATCAATTCCTGGGAGGGAGGCTCTTACATCAAGTTTAGACAGTTTTCAATCTGTGGGAAGCTCTTTTTTCAATGCTGGTTTAAGAAATATGTTAATAACTTGTACCTCAACTGCGGTTCAGCTCTGAATGAAGCTGAGAAAGGAAGCTGCCAGTCTTGAAAGGGAATCTTCAGCAGCTGGATGGGCAGGTTACGTAGGAGTGCAGTCACGAGGAACAGCATCCCCGCTCTCCTCATGAAAACCACTTGCCCAGGCTGACAGTAGAAGCTGCCTAAGAGAAAGGGGACATGCTGAAGCACCTATATAAAATAATTGCATGCCCCCCCACACTGCTCTGGTTCTGATATGGTGAGGTTTAAACCAGGTAACCTGCATGACAAGGATCCTCTTTCAGGAAAGCAATTTTAGCCTGCCCTAAATGCCCAGCTCGACTGTTGCTGACTCAGAGGCTCCGCTCTCACAGGGAAGGTCAGATGTTCCACCCCTCCTTCCTTAATCCCTGCTAAACATGTGGCCATGTATCACTGCCTTCCTTGCCAAAGATCAGCGCTGCCTGATTACGTGGGAAGATTTCGACAGCTACCCACATACATCTCTGAAATCAGAGCAGTGACCACAGTCCTGGGCCTAAATTCCCTTTTCTGAACCAGTAGAGTTCCTTTTGCTTTTAATAAAATTACATTTCATTAGGCTGAGCTACTGTAGTGCTCACCAGAGGATACTGCAAGTGCTGCAAAATTTTCAGTTAAGGAATGTGCCGTATGAAGCGGTTCCTTGTCTTCTGAGAGCACAGGTATAACAGCTGATTATATGGAACAGGGGAGTTATATTGGCGTAAGAGCCACGTGCCTGCTCCTGGAAGCATCTATGTGACTCACTGTGATACTGTGAAGGCCAAATATTGGAAATTCTTGGGCATTCCCTGGTTTTTGTTAATCTTAATTTTGGCCATGCCCCATAAAGTACTCAACCAATCTATTCAGATAGCTGTAGTTTGCTATGCTAATTCATACTATGTTGTTCACTGGTTTATTAATCTCTTTAGTTTGGGGTCATATTTTCCTCTCTTCAGAGTTTCTTATAGTGCTCAAGGTGCCCAGAGCACCAAGAGCTGCCAGCAGCTTAATCAGTCATCGAGTCTCAGATGCTTTTGACTTTACAGTCTTGGATAAAGATGCCCCAGGATCCCTGGCAGGGTTCAAGGCCAGGTTGGATGGGCCTTTGGACTTGGGGTTGGGGGTCCCTACCCATGGCAGGGGGTGGGACTAGGTGGGGTCTGAGGTTATTTGATGAGAAACGTTTCATTCACAAATAGAAGAGAAAGAAACATCAGAGCACATTTTGAGTATTGATGTATTGGACTTTGATTCTACGGTTGTTCATAGAAAACAGATGATTCTACTTCCGAGATTGATTTTTATTATCTCCAGACATGATTTACCTTGAAATCAATACAATAATACAAAATATGATTGCAAATCGAGGACGTTGATCTACAACGTATTTATCAGCTCCCTCTGATAAAAAAAAACCCAAAGTGAAAACAGTAAACATGCTGGTATTCCATAAGGAGAAAAAGTGAGTCCCAAGTATTTAACTTAGAGTTTAGCTACAAGAAAAACCTATTTTAGAACCTTGTACAGGAGTATGATTTATACAGATAAGGAAAAAAATGTAGCTGGATCCTTAACACTGTTACACTAATGGCTGTTTAAGAGAGTTAGGTAATTAGGTGGTTAATCAAACTTGAAAACACTGCTTAGGTCCACATAAGGAATATCAGCAACATGAATGGAAATTCAGCCCAAGGAAAAGCAGTGCTCTGTCCCTTCTCTCTGGCGTTGGACGCAGCCCTGTGTGCTTGGCATCGCCTGCCTTTGTCTTAGCAGCTTGTTTGAAGCATCTGGTAATTGAACATAAACTCCTGCACTTGAGCGTTCATGCTTGAACCTGAAATTACCTTGTCATCCACACTGGCTTTCATTAAACAGCTAACAGATGCCCTGGCACGCTGCTATCACAGTACATGATGCAGAGAGTCAGAACCTTGTGTGTTGAAATGGCTTTGGTCTGCGTGGTGTCCCCTTGTCCAGCCTGGGATGAATGTCCTCGGCAGCAGCCGCCCTGGCCATTGAGCTCCTCACTCCTGTTTAACTCAGACATGCCCTCTGAGGAAAAGAGCTGGGACACTAAAATTTCTTAGGTTCTCGGAGAAAATGTACATACCCCTCATTAAAAACACACTCTGCTTGGGGGGGGAGAGGGGAGGTCCATTTAAAGAACCAACCACGTTTCTTCTGTCTGTAAGCAGCAGTTGCAGTTTTCACGAGCTGATTTGTGTCCACTTGCCATACCTTCCTCTCCAAAGCCATGGATACTTATGACATACTCTGCCTATTTAGGCAAAAGAGTAAAGGGAAGAGGGATATATATATATATACTGCAGACTTTCAGTGAAGAATCTAAGTTTCCACTAGCCAAACCTAGCAGCATAAACCTGCAAACAAATCTTGAGTGCAGGGAAATGGGCAGGGCTGGAAGAAGAAAGGGGGGAATAAGTCTTAGCAAAATCTTGGAGGATTTCCTTTGCAAGTCAAACAGTTTGAAGGCACCACTGAGTTTGAGGGGAGTTCTGATTTCTCCGGGTTTTTACCCTGGAAAAATATTTCAAAACCTGAGTGTTCCCTTCTCTTCATTCTCCTGTGACCTCCTCTATGCCAGGACAGATGTCAAAATAAGCATATTATTAATGTTGTTGCTGTACAGGTAGTAGGCACACAGGTTCCAGAAACCAGCATTTGGGATGCTGACATGATCTGGGTTTTGAGTTTGTCTCGGAGATACTCAACTCCACTGATTTGAAGCCAACAACAGGAGCTGTATCTCCTGATCTTGTCACAGTTCAATCTTTTATTATAGTAAAATACTCTATATTCCTTCTGCAGCCAGGGCTGGCAAAGCATGTCGCATTGTTTACTGAGCACTTTGATAGCCTTAAATGAAAGGCACTGTGGTTATTAGCATGGCTGAATCCCTTCCCAGCAGAGCGGAGCACACAGTCTCCACACCTGAGCCAAACTGGAAATGAGCACGTTTGGAAACAGGATGCCAAGGAGCATCCAGTGCAGACCAATACGCTTGTCTCTAGGTGGAAAAAACCCCTCTGGTGAGTTGAAGTCTTGCTGATGGGCACAATGTCTGTGACATTGCTTCCTGCTTTGCCCTGGTCCTCTCGTATCACTCAGAAGGTATTTGTGTGAATCACAGATTCTGCTCTGGCCTGACCTATTTTTTTTCCAAAAAAAAGCATTATCTCTGAGTGTCAGTCTCTGATTCATTTTATGTCACTTACATCGTGCCACTGCAGATTGTGTCCCGCTGGGCCGTGTCCTCCTGATCAATATGACACCACGCCGCCCTGCCTGCGCTACAGCAACCGAGCGCGGTGACGCAAAGCTGTGTACGCTAAACAAGTAATCCCTCCCCACGGACACCCAATCGATAGGAAGCCAGGGTGGCATGGCTTCCTTCAGGCTGGATAACTGTCACCCTCAGAAGGTACCCGACATGCCTGCAGCCAGCTCAGAAATGCATCGTGGCTTCCCAAAATGAGCTGTGAATGCAGGTGGGACTAACAGCTAATGCCAGGCTCCCTTTCAGAGGGATGAGGGCCAAAGCGAAGCGATTACAGCCTTCCTACAGGTGGGAAGTGATGCTCAGCTCCTTCTCATCTAACAGAGAGAAAGCTAGCAAGAAAACCCCACTAAAATCTCTTGTAGTATAAACCAAATGCATTCACTCGCTCAGAAATACACCAGATTCTCTATGATATGTTGCAGCAATGCGACTATGGGGGGTAGCACAGGGCGAAAGGAGGTAAGAAGAGCTCAGATAGCCTCTGTGCATGCTGCTGGTGAGCCCAGGGCTGGTGGCCCAGAGCTGTCCTGGACAGCAGCACAGTGTCCTCCAGCTGAGGACCGTCCCCAGGAGCTTTCACGCTGCTCAAACCATCCCAGCACTGACAACAAGCTGCAAGCTGAGCCGCTCCGTGAGCTGCCAGCCTGCCTGGCATGCAGGGAAAAACCACGTACAGAATGAACAGTGCTGTGCGTGTCACGCTACAAGTGTGCTCGTGGAAATGGGAAGAATGGCTGAGAGGGAGCTCTGCTGCTTCCTGAGCCTTCAGTGACACCTACAGACACAGCCCCTGCCACTCGCAGAGCCTGCAGCCCCCAGCCCGCAATGCCTCTGCCCTCACTGTGCTCTGTGGGATGGGGTCTCCTCTGATTCTCCGTAGCAAAGCCAAGTCCAGGCTGTGGTAAACTCGCCCACGTCTGCTGCCACTGCATCCGCTGTAGCTACAGGATACCTCCTGAGTAAGTTTGCAGGTACAGTGTAGTTTTTTTCTCCCTGTTTCCTGTTTAAGACTGAAGACCAGATTATTTTACTTCCCAATGACAGAGGCTTGTCACCCCTAGAGAGATTCCCGTTGGCGTGCACCGGTCACATTTTCTCCCCTCAAAACTTCTCAGTAATGCCCAACATTCTGTCTCAGAAGTGATTTTGCTTGGGTTTTGTCTCTTTTTTCTGAAGGGTAGCTGGGACATGCCAGGTGCTGCTTCCATCTGTGAGGGGCCCCGAAACCTGTGGGCAGCTGTAAGGGGAGGTGTTACTAATAGGACTCCTGACCCTCTACCTGCAGCTCAATCTTTCAGCCTTAGTTTCAAAGCTCTCTCAAAATACACCGTGGTGTTTCAAAGGAGAAGATCAGTTCAAAATATCACCAAAATCACTATTTATTTCATATTTTAAAATTAATTGTTCTTGACATCTAAGGAAAATAACCTGCACTTGGGGCAATAGGACAGTAACAGAGCGTTAAGATCAGCTCTCCTGTAGTATCTGTCTCCTTAATTGCCTCTCTTGCCTTGGAAGTGGACAATAAATAAATGAGTAGCTAGCTCAGAAAAAAACTCAAAACAAACCAATCATAGGGAGTTTTTTATTATTTTTGAGTTGGATTCTAACCAACATGACTTTGGTATCATTAAAATACTCGCCCTGGGTTAAACAGCGCCTGATGGTACAGGTTTGGAAAGCACAGATCTAATAGTTTGGATTACCACTCAACTGCCCTCGGTTGGCTCTGGAATAACATCTTCCATTTATTGCTCTGCTAGGATATTATGGTGGGGAGAAAGGGGATGTTGTTTCTCAGCTTTTGCAGTCCTGGAGAAGAGATGGGTAAGCATTCTCCTCGGGTTGATTTGTAAGGTGCATTGCTGGGGCTCACACTCCTGCTGAGCACGGCTTGGGTTGGAGCGCACCCCGCGCATCGCTCCTCACCACACTGGGTCAGCCCTTCCCCATACCTGCTATGTTCAGCTGTAGGATAGTGATGCTTCTCAGAGCGACTGGATTGAGACCTGGAGGCCTGGTTTTCAGAGGCACCAGGCACATGGAGTTTGTGCGATGTCCCCTGGAGCTGCTTGGGAAAGCAGGTCATTAGCAAACACCCATGTTTTGTTCTTTCTAAACCATATGCAGTAGGATCATAGAATAGTCATGGTCAGAAGGGACCTTTCAGGTCAACACCACCACTAAACCCTGTCCCCAAGCACTGCATCTACCCATCTTTTAAATCCCTCCAGGAACAGCAATTCCACCACCTCCCTGGGCAGCCCATTCCAGGAGGAATCAGATTTATGATGTGGACTTCTCACTTCTTCCAGAAAGTGCCGTGGAAGGGAGGGTTAGCTACAGCAAAACCTCAGTGCTGACACTTGTTAAGGACCGCAGCTTACACGGATCATTGTGGGACTCATGGAGGAGAGCTCAGGGCTTTGTGGGAAGCACCCATTTCACCTCAGAGTCAAGTCCTTCATAAATATTTCATACAGGCTTTGAGCAGGGCAGAGGATGAATTTCTGATCCTGAAAGGAATTTCTCCTAGTGAATCTGTGCTGAGCATTTCTGTAGCGTCCAGAGCTTGGGATGCTCCAGGCCGGCTTGAGTTTCAGTAGCAGCAATCCCAAATGAGTGTAAGATCCTGGTATATCAGTTATACAAAAGCAGTGTCATAGGTCTAGGCAATAATTAAACATTACTTTAGTGATGTGAACTTACACTGCTTAAGCTGAGAAACTTCACACACTTCTGTTAATTAGTTAAACCTCGTAACACCTACCGTGGTTCTGCTAAGAGTTACTTTGTTCTGTTAGAAGTGAAGCCAAAATACACCTAAACTAATTTTGTTCAAAATAATACTCTCAAGTCCCTGAGAACTGGATCAGAAGCCTATACATATAGTCAGCGATGAAACCTTTTTCACCCCAGTAAGTCCGGTAGGGTCTTTGAAACCCAAGAGCAGCTCCACATGCCCTGAACTTCAGTGAGGAGTTCTGCCCAGGGCACATCTTTGTTGCTGTATCCTTATTATTTTTGCAGAGAATTAAACAGCCGGCCAACAGTCTCTGGAAGAAGTAGTTAAGATTTTGGGTTCATGTACCAGAGGATGAATAATGCTGGTAGTATTTTAGCATGACAGCGCTGCAGAATAGACTTTTGGAATAAGCAAAAATATCTATCTGTATATGAATTTCAGACTTTCTGTCTCATTGTTAAGCAATATTTTTTCTCCTTTTCATTTCCTCTGAGGCCCTGTAGAAAAAAATTACTGCGTTTTTGTCAACAGAAATGAAAGACAAATGTTAACTTTAGAGGCAGAGGGAATTCACAGGCGCAGATGAGGAGCTGAAGTCTGCATAATGTGTCATGGCTCATCTTTCTGTGCCACTGTTTTCCTCATACTGCACGAGGAAAGTGAAAAATAGACAATTAAACCAGTGGTAAAGGATCCATGTGAACTCCAGCTGCGAATAAGGGATGGAGCGCTGGGACCCAGGGTGGAGCTGGTGCTGCTGCTGCCTGTGTGTAACAGACAGAATGTGCTACACCATGGATACATGGAGGTTTGGGAGCTTCCCTTTGGAAATAACCTGTTTGGGACCATGCCTTTTCTCACCTTTCTTCTGCTTCACCGTCCCAAAACACTTCTCAGATCTTATTCAGCAGGTCAGGGACATCTCATGTAAGACCACAAAGGTCCTAAAAGGTGAGGTGGTCTTACCTACAACCTGACCCAGATCAGCTGCACATCAGGCAGGGAAGTTTCTACACCTAAAGCCACGTCTTACCCCAAAACTCCTCTGTCTGAAATCATTACAGGACTTACTGGTACAGTTCTGGTGTCCACGGTGCAAGAGGTTTGGTTGGTATCGCTATTACATGTGTATTTACTCTTTGTGTGGGCCCTCAAACACAAAGGAAACTACCTGGATTAAAATGTAAAACCATCCATCAGACAGAAAACGGGGCCAATATTCTAAACAAGCTCCAGGTTTCAATGAACATAATGTAAGATAACAGCATTTGTTTAATCTTTCCCTTTCCAGGTCCAAGCAGATATCACTCATGCTTTTAATACACCCTTCTTCATTCCAGTTTTGGAGAGTGTTTTCTTAGGGCAGCACTTAATTTAGCCAAAGCAAGCGAGTTCTTTTGATAACCATGGCAAGCAATGTATGACTTTGAAACAAATCTTTAAAGAAGATGGCAATAAAACAATCTCTGCTCTCCAGGCTGCTTCAAAAATCTTAGCCAAGCCTCTCAGATCTGCTGTGCTCTTTTCCAGCCTTTTCTCATCAGGGTGGTGGCTGGAAGAAGGTTCTGGAGGATTTCCTAATAGTGTTTCACTCCAACAAAGAGAGAAAGGTATCAGAAGATAAAATCAAAGATGTCCCAGTTCTCCTTTTGCATTAAGGATCTTCCCAAGCAGTCGCTGCAAGTTTTCCAAGTTCTGATGTCCATGCTGCGGTTGTGGATCTTTCCCAACTCCTCATGTCTGTCCACGTCTCAGGAGGGCAGGATTAATGCTTTTTTTTTTTTCCTCCCCTCCCCTTTATTTTCTTCCTTTTTGGTAGATCCAACCCGGGTTATGGTGTCACCTTTCAGCATGGATGTCACCGTTGGAGAAAGCATTGTCTTGCCTTGTCAGGTTTCTCACGATCACTCGCTAGATATCGTCTTTACCTGGTCGTTTAATGGACACCTGATAGACTTTGAAAAAGATGGGGATCACTTTGAAAGAGTTGGAGGGGTAAGTATTAAATCTAAAGCAATCTCCTCGCAGAACCATAGGTAAGTAGCATAGAAAAGAGCCTCTAGCAGAAGGAATGGACTAAGTAGTAGGAGCTGTTATCTTCATTCTCATAGGCTGAGAAGATGAACGTTGTCGATACGCTACCTCCTAGTAGTTGATGGAGGATTGTTATCACATGGCTTAAATCTTACTGCATGAACTATGTGGTCACAGTGCTGTGGGATGTAGGTCAGAAGACCTATAATACAGTTTTTCATTGCAGAAAACTTGCCTTCCCATTCAAGAAGTCCATAGTAACAGTAAAAGAAACATAAAATACGATAAATGTAGAGCTTTGTCTTTATATAAAGATAAGTGCAGGGAATTAGAGGATAGCCTCAAAGTTGGTTAGGCAGTGTTTGCTGCCATGATTATCTCTCTGTCCTTGTGACCACTTGCTTAGAGTAAGCATTTGCCTCTGCACAAAATAACTTGCACAGTCTTACAAACATGGGAGAGGACATTTCTTTACGGTGTTACCTGCACACGTTACCCAGCACTGGCACATCGGTATCTTTGGGCTGTCTGTTTGTTTATATATTATATATAAAATTATAAATAAAAGGATCTATAATTATAATTCTAGATAAAGATAATAAATATAATATAAATTATATAGATTATATAAGATTATATATAAAATGGTCTATAATTATAGACAACAGTTATAATTTTATATTGATATATCTATTTTATATAGATAAAATCCATATAATTATATATTATCTATATTATCTCTAGATAATTTTTATATATATATATTATATGTGCACCCTGGGCATCAAACTTGAAGTCCATCTTTTAATTATATATATATAAAATTTTAAAAGTGCGGGGTGCTGAAAGGACAAACTTTATTAATATTCTTCAGTGGGAAAGCCCCAATCCCAAGGTTACCCTGAGATTCTAACATATCAAATGCTTCGTGTTGGGAGAAAAATTTAGAGAGTTTCCAGCTTCCTATACATACAGAAACATAATTAGTTCTATTCAGCAGTTAATCAGACATGCACTTGGCGTTTGGAAAACAAATTACTGCTGTTAGGTGATGCAAGATTTCCTCGGAGAGTGCTGTTCTCATGATCTTTAGCACAAAAATGCCGGGCAATCAGAATGCTGGCAGGAACACAAAGCCATGAAACTATTGCAGATGTCTCATCATTTGGGCTGGTGTTCACTTAGGAAATAGATGTAGACACAACTTGGGCATCTGAATACCAGAGAGGCTGTAAATTGGCATATTTAAAGAGATAAAGGAGGAATCAGAGCGAACCTGGCCTACATAAGCTTGGTCACATCGTTTTAATGGGGAGACTGCTTAACGGACCCAAACGGGGCTCCCCTGCCCCTTGTAGGAGCCATAATTTTAGAAACGCTCCCGCTTTTATCTTCAAGGCAGACTCACATCATTTTAATAGGCCACGGCTTGCATTACTAATGTTTTCATCAGCCAGTGTAAAGTAAATCCATTAGTCACAGTGTCCTTCATGTGATAATGATGTTTAGCGCTCATTAAAAAGTAATTGTAACCACTTTTCCCTACTTTATCAGCAGGATTCAGCTGGCGATTTGATGATCAGAAGCATCCAGCTGAAGCATGCTGGGAAATACGTCTGCATGGTGCAAACAAGTGTGGACAAGCTCTCGGCTGCTGCAGACCTGATTGTAAGAGGTATTTGAATTTTGTTACTGTTGTTGTTGTACAATTTCCTTTTTTTTTTTTTTTTTTCCTATCTCCTACTGCTGGTCAGGCAGTTCCTGGGCTCTGGGACAGTCACTGGGATCCCAGCATCTTGTAGTTAATCAAAGAAATAAGCTCTAAGTACATATGAGTATTCACAATTTCCAACAGTGCATATAAAGATTCTTTCCTATATACATACTCACATGACACATGGCACAAATAGACACACTAGTAGATGTTCCTGTCCCAAACACAGAACTTGCACCAACTGAGCTCATTGGTGTGATGAACCGTGCAGCAGGACCCACATCCAGCTTCTGTCATTCCACTCCCAGCATAAACGTGGTTTAGTAACTTCACTGGTGTTTAAAGATCTGCTCGTTACCACGCAGTGGTGATCTGTGAGCATGACTGTAACAGAGATGCAATTAGTTAACCCAAGTCTGGACCCTTACAATCAATCTGATGTTTATTTTCCTGCTCCTTAGCTTTTTTGGGGGTTTGTTTTGCACAAACATTTCAAGGCAACGTGCAGATGGGCTCCTTGGGTAGGTGCCTTCCTTAGCACTGGCTCAGTAACAGGAGGAGCATTGAATTCTCACTAAAAAATGACCTTTGGTGATGGTAAGAACACTGATTTTATAGCTTCCTAAATACATGAGTGGGGATGTCTCTGTCCCAGCCAGTGGTCCCACAGCTGCAGGGAGAATTCTGCTGTACCATCTCACTGACTGCATAAAAACTGGTAGGTATCCCTGGGCTGTGAGGCTGGAGGGGGGTGAACAGCCAGTGCACACATCGAGCTTTCAGAATAATTATTTAGATGGTCCCTGAGGCCACCTTGCGTGGGTACTCCCCCCAGCAAGACAGTTCAAGGGTTTCATTGCTGAGAAATCAAACCTGCCTAGATCTGCTGAAACTTCCATTTTAAAGCCAGGATATTGGAAGGTTTGGGGTTATTTTAGATATTTAGACATGTCCAGCTCTCTGAATACCATATAAGAATAATTTTAGTCCACAGAGTGAACTGCTTGAGATGGTGCTATGGGAGAGAGACTTCATATCAGGCACTGCTGCTGACAGTAACGGCTGTACGACAGCAGGGAGAGGTCCTCTCTCTGAGCAGCGTGTCGTTCGGTGCTCTGCTGCTTCAAAGGAACCCAGCAGTGAAGCAGAAAATACTGGTCCCTACTCAGACACTATGCTAATTACAGACAGGTCCTCTGTTCCTCACCAGCCTCTGGGCACATCCAAGCTGCAGCCTAAATTGTTCCTTGGATACAACGGGGCAGTCCTAAAGCAACTGCCAGGGGATGGCAGGTGATCCTGAGGGATGGTCTGTCAGGTGGCTCAGCGGCCCTACTCATGGGGAGGTAACCAGGAGGCCTGAGTGAAGCTGGGCCTCTCCATGTTTGGGGACCTCCCAGTGCCATCTGGGCACTGAGAGCTGGACTGTGATTAACTCCTCTGTGGAGACTCTGTTACCTCTGTCCTGGGCGAGGGAAGAGGACCAGAGCACTCCTTCCTCGAGTGACCGCAAAGCCTCGAGTGCCCCTCTCCTGTGTCTCTCCCAACAGGCCCCCCAGGTCCCCCAGAAGCTGTGACAATAGACGAAATCACCGACACCACCGCTCAGCTGTCCTGGAGGCCAGGAGCAGACAACCATAGCCCTATTACAATGTATGTGGTGCAGGCAAGGACCCCCTTCTCAGTGGGATGGCAAGCAGTGAGCACAGGTAGGTCCATCACCTGGCCTCTGAGAGCTCCACCAATGGAGCATCCATCGGGACCACACACAGCCCAAGGGGAGCATCTCTGCTCCCTGAAGGAAAAGCAATTCCACCACCTGCAGAGCACTGGTCTTATTAACTAGCTTCAAGCCTAGCAAGCCCAAGGTTTAGGGTCCAGCAGTGCTATTACTCATCCATTTTTCTCATGAATGTTTAAGGGAAAACAGAACGAATTCCTATCTTTTGTTGCCACGCTGGAGATATACAACAGTAATTGTGGTCTGTAAAGACATCCCTCAGGGACAGACCGTGTCATCCAGCCTGTCCTTAAGGAGAGTTATTTTACTGATAGAGGGAAAAATCCCATGAAGGAATTGCTTATTCCATCAGAGGTTAATTTTGTTCTGGTGACCATTAAAGAGAGAGAGAGAGAACAGTGTGTTTTAAAAAGAGAAAAATAAAAGCCCTTTAAACCTTTTGTCTGGGTGCTTTGTTTTCAAAAAGTGGCAATTTAGGAGGAGCTCTTTAATAGTAGAAAAGGCTGTGCTAAAAGCATGATGTTTAATTGTGCCTCTTCTGCTTCCCCATGGCTCACAAAATGTTCCGAAAACGGGGAAAGCTTTATCAATCCACATTCCCTTTGTATTCACATTAACCCTTCACTTTTTATTCACATTAACCCTTCACTTTTAAGGGTACCAGGTACTTGGGACCCTTTCTCATTTCTCATTGCACTCCTGACCCGTGGCTGTCTCCTAGTTCCAGAGATCATCGACGGCAGGACCTTCACAGCGACAGTGGTGGGTCTGAATCCTTGGGTGGAGTATGAATTTCGAGTAGTGGCTGCCAACCTGATTGGGATTGGAGAACCCAGCCGACCTTCGGAGAAGAGAAGGACTGAAGAAGCTCGTAAGTAGTGGTGGGCAGCTGAGTTAAATCTTGTGGAATAAATAAATTAATGCTCACTGACACTAAGGGATGAGTTGTGCTGGAGGAAGCTGAGGAGCACTTTCTGCTCCCATTGCTCTCCTCCCTCATGGCACGTTGTGTGTGGAGTTCCTGATGGGTTCCTCTGCTCACTCTGTGAGTATAGGAGGACTTTGTGCTCTGCAGCAAGCAATGATTTACCCCAAAAAAATGATATTTGGGCAGGTGTTTTTGGAAAATACTGCCCATTATCCATTGTTGGGAGATGTTCTCTGAGAGCAGTCCTTCTGCTCTCCTGTGATGAATGTGATGGAAACTCTGGAGCGCAGACTACAGCACGTTGAGAACAGGAGTTTGGGCTTCACTGCCAAAAAGTCAGCTGTCCCTGGATGCTGGGGGCTTTCCTCATTCTTGGAGTAACTTGGACCTCACCTTGGGGGGCCATTGGTGTTGGAGCGACCGCCCTGGGCTGCCCTTTGAGTTTGATCATTTCATGGGCTTTCTGAAGGGCTGGTCATTCTGCAGAGCACAGCAGTGACCTTCCGTAGGGATTTTGGCACACGCTGCCGGCCTGCAGAGCTCTAAAGCTCCTTGATGCTGTCCCCATCTTTTGATCTGGCAGGAGGGTGTCATGGCAAGAAGTGGGCTCAGCGTGGTGGCTACAGGGATGTGTGCCTTGGCTACAGGAGGCTAGCAGGCCGGGGCTCCCCTCTTCTGTTTTACCCTGTACTGGAACAGAATATGAAATAGGAAAATAAATACAAGCCCTTTTTTATGAAAGATAAATGTTTAAACTAAGCAATTAGTAACTGAATACACACGTTAATTGACATACTTTTAATATAGCCTTATTGACATACTTTTAATGTGCTATTTGCCGTGACAAATTAGCCATTTCCTCGTAGTGTTTCTGGCAGGCAGCAGGGGAAGGCCCGCGGAGCCCTCTTGCTGTGCAGGTCGATGTTCATTTCATTGGGCTTTTCTGAGTCACCAAGCTCATCTCCTGCATCTTTCTTTGCAGTTCCTGAAGTGACCCCTGCTAACGTCAGCGGCGGTGGAGGGAGCAAGTCTGAGCTGGTCATTACTTGGGAGGTAAGCAGAGCTCAAACAGGGAGGAAAATTAATAATCCTCATCTAGATGCACCCTTTCACCCCAGGCCCCAGCGAAGCTTCTGTTGGTGTCAGACGGCGTGTGGTAAAAAGCACAGGTTGTGTGATGAAAATAGCCCAGCTATTGAAACTGCCCTGAGCCCCTTCCCCATCCCTGAGCAGGGGCTGCCACGAACAGGCTGCACGTCGCCCCGAGCTCAGCTTCTCATACAGCAACACATGGGTGGGCAGAAGCAGAGTTTGTGAGACCCAATGTGGCACATCCCGACCTGGCTGAGAACTCTTGGGTCAACTCCCAAGCTCCATCCTTCCACCTGCACCGGGAGGTGGGCAGCAGGCAGTTAAGAGTTAGCACAACACGCCACATGCTGGCTAATGAAAGCAGCTAATGAAAGAGGAGATGCAGAGATGAAAAATGTTTAATATTTCTTAAGGCAGCCGGGGTTAGAACTTTAGTCATTTGTCTGCTCATATTTTCATGTTATGATGCGATGCAGCTGGCATATTTTTCCTAATAATGAACTTCACTAGACATGCTAACACTTCCACTTAGCGCTATTTGTGACCAAGCTGGCAGAATGAATCGCCAGAGATATTTTTAAGGTTATTAAAAAACTATAAATGGGTTTTTGTCCTTCCTGCACAGCTCAGTGTGCTACATTTCCTTCTCCGTTGGACTAATTAGCTACGCCGTGTCTCCTAAAGATCCGGCAATATGTTTCAAAAACACACATGGCAGGAACATCAGCCATGACTTTGAGCCATAATTTGCACCAAATATAATTTGTATTTTGATAGGACAGTCGGTTTATTCTTTTGAATGTCCAGAGGCCTTTTCTTGGTGGCCTGGGGTCTCTTTTGAGCCTTACCTTGCAGAGTAAGAGTGGTCACCAGCACCAGCCCCTGTGTGTGCTTAAGCCCCTGGGCATCAGTGGGAGAGTGGCCCGGAGTTACAGGTTATTCATTACAGTGAAGCTTTGGAGTTTGATGCAGATTTGGGGCGGTGCAAGCCTGAGGGTAGGAAGTGGCACGGTGTCCAGACATCAGCTGAAAGGGATGGGTTGCTGCTTCTAGCTGTGACCTAGCACTTACCAGTCCTTCCGCGTCCCAGTCATGACAAGCCACTCCCTGCCGCTGCAGTCTCCAATGGGTCACATCTTATGGGATGTGGGTAGTCAGCTGAGCCGGTCCAGTTGGCTAGGAAGGGACCACCAGTCCCTGCAGTGAGGGACCACCAGCCCCATGCTGGCTGGGACGTTGCCAGGGTATGTTCTGCAGGGCTTCCCCAAGACATGAGAGCAGCTGCACAGGTATTGGGGAAGCAGGAGCTGTGTCCTCGGTTCACCCCAACCAACCCCAGCCTCTTCATCACCGAGTGCCTCCAATTACTGAGGGTCCATCCAGGCAGTGAAGGGAGGTGGGTACCCACGGAGAGGAGCTAAGGCTTGGGAAAAGTGTCTTCTGGGGATGCTGCTTTCCTCCCAGCTGCGGGTTGCTGGCAGAGCAGTAAGGCTTTCACATGGATGGGGTGGGGTGAACTCAGGTTAGACTGGAGAGGAGAGCGGCTCCAATCTCCGTTGTGGCCAGTAGCTTTAGAAGGACAGACAGCTGAACTAGCCAGCTTGCAGATGGAGAGAAAAACACTTGCTGTTGCTGAAAGTGCCGTTTCTCCCATGGTCTGCTGCCCACAGACAGTGCCTGAGGAGCTGCAGAACGGCGGCGGCTTCGGCTACGTGGTGGCCTTCCGCCCCTTCGGCACCATCAGCTGGATGCAGACAGTCGTGGCCTCCCCGGACGCCGCCAGATACGTCTTCCGCAACGAGACCTTGCCTCCTTTCTCCCCCTACGAAGTTAAAGTGGGGGTGTACAACAACAAGGGGGAAGGGTCATTCAGCCCCGTGACAGTCGTCTACTCGGCAGAGGAAGGTAGAGCCAGGAGCCCACCCCACCGCCTCTCTCTCCTCCCCGCCGCTGGACACGGGGAGGTTGGCCGGGTCTGAAAGGGTTTAGTATCCACCTTGACATATCCTTTGATACCTAATCCTTGCTCTGATTTATAATAAATGGCAAGCCATGATTAATTCTTTTGATAGTCATTAAAATAACATTAATCGTAATGAAATCTTTTGATATTAATGGAAAAGTAATATGTAATCTGGAAAGAATTCCACTGAGATTTACAATGAATTAATGTCCACTGATTAGAAAATGTTCCCTCTTGTCCTAATTAGAGTACATGGTATCCTGGGCTGAGTTTAGTAATGACATCTTATTATTCCGTAGGCAGAGAAGCAGTGCTGTCTGGCACAGGCTGACAGGCCATCATTTTGGAAAGGGGGAGTTGGTTTTGGTGGCATGCCTCTTGTCCCACGAAGGAAATCGATCCCTTGAAGTTAGGGACTAACTGAATGTCAAAAGTGAAAACTCTTAATTCTGTTTTTAACTCCTCAACCCAGAGCCGACGAGAGCCCCAACCACCGTTCTGGCCAGAAGTCTTTCTGCCTCAGATGTTGAAGTTTCTTGGGCCCCACCTCGGGAGAACCAGCACAAAGGAAGAATACAGGGGTATGAGGTATGGAAACACAACACCACGTCCTTTCCAGACTATGCATTGAGGAGACACAGAGATACATCAGGGCCAGTTGATATCGTGCTGCTCCTGCCTGCCGTGGGGCGGGTGGGTTCCTGTGGCCAGTCTCCTTCCTTTTATCTCTGTACGGGATGGTTTCTCTCACACGGTGAACAATCACACGTCTTTCTGTGCATCATCTGGCTGAAAATGGAAAGCAGAGCTTGCTGGGGATATCCTGGGGTGGGGGATGTGCTTCCATGGCCAGGCAGCGTCCGAGGGCCTGGGCAGGGAGCGCAGCAGCCAGGCTGGTTCCTAGGGAGAAGCAATTGTGCCAGGGACCTGTCTCTGACAGATCTGCCTGGGATCTGTCTCTGGGGCACTTGCATTTTGGGCAGAAGTACTAGAGAAACAACTGTGTTCCACCAGCCTGTGGGGAACATGAACCTGCTCTGCTCCCAGGTCCGGTGCTGGAGACACGACGAAAAGGAGGAAAACGCGAAGAGGATTCGAACTGTTGGCAACCAAACGTCGATGAAAGTCAGCAACCTGAGAGGCAACGTGCTGTATCACTTGGCTGTCAGGGCATACAACACGGCTGGGACTGGCCCCTCCAGCGCCGCCGTCAACGTCACAACCAAAAAGCCACGTGAGTGCGCGTGGGGATGGGGGGTTTGCCTGGGAGGGTTCTGCCCACGCTCCCCTCTCATGTTTTGAAGCTTTCTCAGGTCTGAAGAAGCTGTCAGACTTCTCTTTGCCAGGGTTTTGTGCAGAAGACTTCCCAGCATTGGGGGAAGGGTGTTCCCCTCTCTTATTTTTTCTCTTTTATTTTTTTCTTCCCTTTTTTTTCCTCCTTTTTTTTTCCTCCTTTTTTTTCCTCCTTGTTTTTCCTCCTTTTTTTTTCCATAAGGCCCTTCCCTGTGTGAAGTGAGCAGAGCATGCAAAGCTGAAATCACAGCAGCACAAGAGAATTAAATATTTATCTCATCGTTCAAGAGGGCTTTTTTTCTTCTGGTCTCAGACATGTTGAGCAACTGATTGAATCCTTTTTGCTTTTAGACCTCTGTGTTGTGTCACACCTCCAGTGACCAGCACGGATCACAGCTCATTAGCTTCCCAGGGTGATAGTGGGCACACTCAGCCATGGTGGTGGGACTGGGAGAGATCCCACTGGGCAACGGTTCTCCTTAGAAACACTGTGCTGGGTGTCTTTTGATACAGCACCGAGTCAGCCTCCCGGGAACATCATGTGGAATTCCTCCGACTCCAAGATCATACTGAACTGGGACCAAGTGAAAGCGCTGGATAATGAGTCTGAAGTGAGAGGCTACAAAGTGAGTATCTTGCTAGCAGCGGCAGCAGCAGCAGCTGGGCAGCACTGCCCTGCACCTCCTCCCCACCTGCAGCGAGCCCTGCCCAAGCCCCAGCCGTCCCGGAGCCTGGTACTGGGCTATAGGGAACGTTGCCATGAGTCCAGGCTCAGTGTGGGGTTTGTAGCAAGACCAGACATGGTGTTAAGACAGGAGCAGAGGCCATGTCAGACTTCTCTTTGCCAGGGTTTTGTGCAGAAGACTTCCCAGCATGGGAGGAGGGGGGGTTCCCCTCTCTTATTTTTTCTCTTTTTTTTTTTTCCTCCTTTTTTTTTCTCCTTTTTTTAAGGAGACAAAAAAATGTACTTGGCATGGCCTCTGCTCCTGTCTTAACCTAGACATGGAGCAGAGGCCATGCCAAGTACGTTCTGCGGTGGTGCTCGCCCCTGTGAGCATCAGCGTGGGTCTCAGCCCACAGACCATCACTCACCCCTTCCCTCTGAAACTCCCACATGCAGGACAGCTCTCCCTCTTTGGGGGAAGCCTTCTGCACTGCAGTTGGTGCCGTAATTGCAGATAAATAAAATGCTTTCTTAATAGTTCCTATTTTCTTCAGAAAGCGAAGCCAAAAGGAAAAGAAAGAGAACCCTCGTTAGTTTTAATAGGGTACAATTTAACTAGAGAGAAATCTTGGGAAGCATTCAGCTCTGTTGCTTTACACAGGGGTTCAATTTGGCCCCAAGAAGATGTCGATGTGCAGTTGCCAGCTGTGTCCTTGCAGGGCAGGTGTGCAGGCGTTTTTGGGATGCTGAAGAACCTGGACACGCTTTGTGTCTTGCTGCAGCCTCTGCCAGCCCTCCCGAAGTTCTGTGCTACCATTTAAGGATCTTTGGTGCATTGTATTGGATTATCAAAAATAAGTAATTCCTCAGGGCTTTTAGTCCCAAACCTGAAACAAACCTCAGCAGTTTGGCCAGAGTTTTCCCTACACATTTTAGGTTTTACATGCAAGTTGGGAAGCCAGCTGAAGGAGGGAGAGAGACTCATCACCTCAGAAAAGCAAACTAAAAAGTCCGTTTAACTTACTGTTAGGATAGTGCAGCCAGGTTGATTTCTGTCCAGAATCATAGCAAAGCATTGCCCATTTGTCTTCTTTTTTTCCTGGAAATCTTATGTTGTGTGTCACAATTGATGATCTAAATTAGCAGAATTCCCAGATCTTAAAAGGTCATTCAGGAAAGCCATTTATGCTGGGAAGCTGTTGGCGGCACTGCATGAAATAACCCAACTCCTATTCCTGGAGAAGCATGGTAAGAAGTTCCTGGCCTCTATAAACAAACCTCAAGGTTCATTTTAGCTTGATGAAGCTACAGATTTCACCAAGGGGCTCCACTAGGTCCAGGATGCTGCACATGGCCATCGCCCCACTCCCAGTGTCACCTCCATGCCCGCTGTGCTGGTGGGGGGCTGCACTGAAACCCTAGCAAACACTGCTAGGCAGGGGGGGGATCCAGAGGCCCTGGGGACAGCGGCCATCCCTACCGCCTCTGCCTCCTTTTCTCTCCCTGCTGCAGGTTCTGTACCGGTGGAACAGGCAGAGCAGCACGTCGGTCATAGAAACGAACAAAACCTCGGTGGAGCTCTCGCTGCCCTTCGACGAGGACTACATCATCGAGATAAAGCCGTTCAGCGACGGGGGCGACGGCAACAGCAGTGAACAAATCCGAATTCCAAAGATATCAAGTAAGGATGGGAGGAACCGGGGGGCAGGAGGGTGTCATGGGGAGCTGGTGTCCCCAGCCCCGCTCCTCCCCGCCCACCGGCAGCACAGACCTGCTTCCCCCCAGCCAACCTCTGGGTCTGCAGGCAGGGATGGGGCAGAGATTCGGAGCAGGGACGCACTGTAGATCTGGCCATTGTCAGGACAGGGACCTGAAACCTGGGTTTAGGTGGGACCAGAGGTTGTTTCTGATTTCACCCTCAGTGACAACTAAGCCCCAAGAAATGCCATCATGAGTAGTTACATTTGCATTTAAGGTTTCTAGGCACTTTCCCCTCTCTTACTTCCATACTCATTTATATATCTATATGTTGAATATATTGTTTCACTGCAATTCACCATAACAAAATACAAATTGCAGTGTTCAGAGGCTTTTAAATTTATAAGGCCACTGTATAGCCATATTCCATTGTGTGCTGGATGCATAAATATTTATTTAGGGAAATGAGGTTGTGTAGAAGAACAAACAGAAAGGAGAGTATTTTATTACACAACACTGCTTTTGCAAGATCTCCCTGTCCCATCTTCTATTAATAATGCCACAGTTTATAAGCTGCATTAAATCAGGAGCCTCTGCAATGCAGGAATATGGCATTAAAATTACAGCAATGTAAAAAACCCGGGGTGAGAGCGGAATTATCTCCACCATGGTTGTACACTGTGGCTGTATAAACCGTAAGCAGGAATTTAATCAGCAGACCCAGGAGAGCGAAGGGGAGTGGGAACGCATGCCAGCTCCTATTTGGCTCAATACGGTGGGCCATGCAGCAGATACACAGCTCCTCCAGGACGTGGATCCTGCCGGGTTCGTGCCATGAGTAACACCTTGAACATAGTGCAGACGTAGGAGAAAGAAATCAGTAAGCAGAATCACAGAATTACAGGTTGGAAAAGACCTTTAAGATCATCAAGTCCAACCATTCATGTCCTATGCTAAACCATATGCCCGAGTACCTGATCTCCCCTTTATTTAAACACACCCAGGGTCAGCGACTCAGCCCCCTCGCTGGGCAGCCTGTGCCAGTGCCCGATAACCCTTTTGGTGAAGAACTTTTTCCTAATGTCTGATCTGACCCTGCCCTGATGCAGCTTGAGGCCATTTCCCCTTGTCCCATCTCCTGTCCCCTGGCTGAAGAGACCATCGCCCACCTCTCTGCACCTTCCTGTCAGGTCAGTGTAGGCAGTGATAAGGTCTCCCCACAGCCTGGTTCCCTTCTCTGGACTTGCTCCAAGACCTTGATGTCCTTCTTGAGGTGAGGGGCCCAGAACTGGACACAGCACTCAAGGTGCAGGCTCACTAGGACAGGGGCACAATCACCTCCTGGACCTACTGGCCACACTATTGCTGATACAAAACAGGCCACGAAGTGATGTAATTGTGAAAGCAGACTCAGCGCAAAAGGGGCAGGAGTTTAACTTAAACCAGAAACTCGGTGAGGGAGGTGAGACAGGAGGTTACTGAAGCAGGAGGAGGGGACCGTGCCAGGGGTCTGACCCTCCCAGAAGCCATGGCACCTCCTGCCACCACCACGCTTCGTTGTGGGGGATGAACAGAATTCCAGTGTGGGGGAGAGTTTGGGTTAACAAAGGCCACTCCTGTCCCGTCGCCCTCACCTCATCCTCTCCCCTCTCTCCTTTGCTCAGATGCATACGCAAGAGGATCCGGCTCGTCGACCTCCAACGCCTGTACACTGTCGGCCATCAGCACAATAATGATATCACTCACAGCACGGTCCAGTTTATGACAAAAATTACATACAGGACTTCTTGTTTATAATATAAGCAACATTTAGCTAGTTGTTTTGAAGACACCCAGTACTAAGTAATATTGTGGTTTGAGTACATCTTACTACTGGAAAAATGTTTATGCTTCTTTAGGAATGGCATTATACAGTACTTCCTCAAAGCAAATATAGCTTTGTCTGAAGTTTCCTTGGAAACTCTGCAATGCACTGAAAACATCTGTAATATGATGTTACCAAAGCAGTTTACATATGTCCTTATATGCATATTTTTTATTATATATTTAGTGTTTTATAGAATTTTTTAAAGTTAACATATGATGTAGATATTAATTTTTTTTCCTCTGCTCTGAAACGCTACGGACGACGTTATCACGACAATATTGTTTTGGAATTTTTTCCTTTCTGATGGAGAGTTCAAAGTTGTTCTCAGTAAATTGGCTGCAACTTTCCTGTACAGTTTTACAAGGCTGCACCAGGCAGAACTGTTCCAGATGCGGTTGGGAATGCGGCTGGATTTCAGTGGAGGTCACCGTGATCCTTGTGTTAGATTGAGTGCTCATAAGACATGAGGTCTTGTCTTTTATTCAGAAGTCTAAGCAAGGCAAACTCGAAACACTCAGTAAGAGCACTGCAATCTTGAAAAACCACACAGATTTTGGTCGTTTGTGGACTACAGGACCTGTAGCTAAAACGCTGGCATCATGCAGTAAGGGGCTGGTTTTTTACTGTCTTGAAATAGCTTTGGCTTGATCATCATTAGCATTCAATGGGTAGGAATGAAGATACTGCAAAGATGCCATCTCTGCCTCTAGTGACAGAAAGGGACAGGTACCCAGAGAGAGAAATGACCTGACCGGTTCTCACCTTTGGGTGTAAACCTGGCTAAATCCACCTTGCTCCAGGGGAATTTTCCTCCAAGGAAATGAGAAGACAGCACCTCTGAGACGTAAAGCTGCCCTGGGTTCGTTGTCTGAACACGCGCTCGCTTCTCCACGTCCATCAGACTGTAACTCCTCATCCTTCGTAGCTCCGCAGTGTGGAAAGCACAAGCACGTGGGAGATCCCATCCCAACGTAGAGCAGCAGAGGAGCCATGTGGTTGCTCAGGCTTCCACGGAGGTGCAGGGTGTCTGTGGGGAGGTGGGATCTCCTGCTGGGAAACCCACAGTTCTTTAGAAGCTCTTCATAGACACCTGGAAGCAAAATACGAGGCACACCAGTACAAGTCACGCTGGAAAACAACGATATCCACAGCAAAATAATTCTTCTTAAGAGAAGGACTGTTTGTTACTACGGGGTAATTTTGTAAGTGGACTCAGATGGGATAATGCTAGCAAAAGGAACAGAATTTTCTATAAAATTTTCAAGTTTAAATGCGCTGCAGTGGTTTATTAATATTATTTATTTTTCCCTGATAGCTTGAATTTGCCTGTAACTCGTCTTTTTTTTTTTTTCTGGCTTACAAAATAATACAGTTAACTTTTAGACCTTCTAAATATATTTATTCAGTAACTCATAATCAGGATTCCACTTGTGTAAAAGTCAGGGGTGTTGACCAGAGAAATATTGTCAGTATTTCAAGCTGTGTTCCTTTCTTAGTTTGATATGGTTCCTTCTATGTAAAAAAAAAAAAAAACAAAAACCAACAAAAAAACCCACAAAAAAAGACAAAAACAAGAAAAATGGAACAAAACAAAACAAAGCTTCTGTAGTTTTCTCCCCGGTGTAAATGATATTTATCAGTGATCTAGCAGATGTAATCTTTTTTTAAAGGTATTGGTAATAAATATTCTGTCATTTGTAAAGATACCTGTCTGCTGGGAGCATTTTTTTCTCGAAGTTTCATTGTAGCCAGTGACAAATCTCCCCACAGCGGCTGCCAGGGTTGTCATGGATGTGCAGGTATAAACCAGGAGCTGAGCTCAGTCCAAACTTTGTGGAGGCAGGGAAACAAAAAAATAATCTTATTTATTTGCCTCTGCTTTAATTCTGCTTTGGAATATGCCTGTGTGGGTGAACTTGGTGTGATAACATCTATTTCGGTAGGGTCCTGAGCTTTCTGGGCTCGCAGGGGCTGTGGGAGCGGAGCCTTGCTGGTCCTGCGCCCCAGTGACCCCCCCCAGGTACAGCATGGCTGGCCATCTGCCTGGGTGTCTGAGGCTTTTGGGGAGTGCTGCTTGGAATGGCTAAACCCACCCAAACCCTTTTCTGATGCTGATGGCGGCGCAGGAGTCGTACAGTTGCACTCTGCATCTCCAAGGTGCAGCATTGCGCTTGGTAGTCCCTGAAACTCCAAACTGGAGCAGCCAGGTAAGGCAGCTTTGGGGGTTTGGATGTAAAATCACTGTCTCTTGAGGTGGGAGAGGGGTGTGATCCTGGGGTGTGCTCAGAGACGGCGGGGAAAAGCTGTGGCAGGTGGAGCGTGCTGGGGTTGTGGCTGGGTTTAAAGGGAGAAAAAACTTCAGGATGAGCGTTTCTGTGCACAAAACATGTCACTGATGTGGGAGGTTGGGGCACAGGCTGGCATAATAGTGGCAGAATGTGACACGGGGCCCCAAGCGTGGCCCGTCCTCTGCGTTCCCACTGCAGAGCTGGTGAGCGGCACGTGGCAATGGGAGGAAATCGCCCAGGATGTGCTGAATGTGCTCCCAAAGGATGACTGCTCCGAGAGTGATGGCTGTGAGGAGGCAGCGCTGCCTGGAACCAACTTCCTCCCCCTTCATGGGTGGCTCTTCAGCAAAGGTGAGGTACCCCCACCCACACCCCTGGTAAACAGCACTGGGCTGGACCCACGGCCTGGCTGGGGAAATGAAGATGCTCCTGCTACTTCACACTAGCTCAGTTTTAGTTCCTAGAGAGAGTAGAACATCCATGTGATGCTTTCAAAGCCATCAGGCCCTGACAGTCCCGGAGGAAACCCATCCTTTGGGAAGCACCCAGGTTCTAGCGTGTCCTTGCTGGCCAGAGGAGCAGCCAAAGGGGTTTTCTCAGCATCACCAGCTCGTTGCAGTTGTCTGCTTTGCTCTCCCGTGATGCACATTGTTATCAGTGACATGGAAAAGCAAAAGTGGGTTTCAACTCCCCTCACCGCCCCAGCTCCCTGCCCACATGTCCCAGGAATGCCAAGGCTGCTGTGGCCTTCCTTCACAGCAAGTCCTGAGCATTCAAATGGCTCAAAAGCAAAACACACTGAAATATGTGAGCGCGTTAATCTCTGTGATACCTTCCCACTAGTGGGAATGAAATTATTTTTAGAAATCTTATTTATTAGGCCACTTAAAGGCGTGACATAAAATTACAATAAATGAATTCTCTTCAGTCTCATTTCCAGGATTTTGGTAATGAAATTCAGATTTTTAGACTGTTGAAGCTGGGCACCTCAAATCCATTAAAATCACATGCAGGAGAGATGTTTGAGGCACAAATGTTGTTACATTAATGAGCTACATTAATTTCGATGGAGCCCTGCTATTTCACCCAGATGAGAACCAGCTCATTCGTTACCATTACTTTCACAACTGCAGCACCTGGGAACTCCATTACATTTGGCACTTCCCAAACCATTTACTTACTGGGACAAATCTTGCTTTTTTCTTGTGTGTTGATGTGCTTAACCCCACCTCTGGCCAGCTCGACAGTCAGGAGGTTTCCCAGAAGCAGAAGGGACTCTACAAGAACAGGAGAACTTCACGGTCTGCAGCCAAGAGAGGTCAAAGCCAAGTGGTTGTTTCAGGCAGGAGTTTATTTGGTAACTCCCTTCGTGGATTACACAACGTAAGTAAACAAATCACAAGCAGAAACCAACACTCTCAAGCTCGGTTTGCTTAACACTGAATAGGAGAGAGAGAAGAAACACGAGTCGCTGTACTGGGCTTGGATCTCCAACACCCAAAGGCAGCTGAGGCTGCAGAGGAAGGAGGAGCCCAGCTCCTTGCAGCCCACAAAACCTTTTAGGAGCACCACAGGGCCCTTGGCATGGTCCTTCAGGTTCCGTACAGCCAAAAGCCACATTCCCAGGCCATACGTGCAAGCAAGGGAGTTTATCAATTTGTGGTATTTGTCTTTTATTATTTTTTTTTCTTTTTTTCCCTCCTTAAGCTTTACCCTCTTGTGCCAAGGAGCAGGTGATGTCAAATGCAAGAGCCTGCAAAGAAGCCTTGGACTGGAAAGAGCCAATTGGGAGCCTCCCATGCTTCCCCCCCATCCCGCAGCCCCAAGTGAGCAGCCGGGGTGGGGGCAGACAGGCAGAGCCCACCCATCCCAGCAGTATTCCCTCACTCTGGAGAAGGGAGCAGAAGGAACACAGGTGACGCTCCCATTTCCTGCTGAAGCCAAGGCCTCACAGCGTCCAGGCTGCAGCCTGGGCCGGACACCGTAACCTTGCGCAGGCATCAGCCATCACAGCCCCACCAGCTTCACCCAGGGGACGTTTCAGCTCCAAGGAAACCAGGATATTAAACCCACCTACTTTTTTCTGCAAGCTGCACAAGTCTTCCAGGAAAGAAAATAACCTGCAGATAAAAATATACGTCCGAGGAGCAAGAGAGGAATGAACAGTGAGGACTCCTCTGCATGCTGGGCAGCTGGGACACCTGGGGACAGGCATGCAGCCCACATTGGGGTATCGTTAGTTGAGCGTCCTTATCCACACAGTAGCAGAAGTACACAAGCTTAGGCATTTTTACCCCTGTCCTGGAATTTCACAGGAAAAATGGGAGGGTGAGACTGCTCCCCTGCCCAGGTATCCCCACGTGCCTGGCACAGAGGGGTCTGAGCGGGCAGAGCCGGCAGTGTTTCAGGAGCTGGCAGTGCCCAGCCAGGGGCTGGGAGCTCTGGCTGGGGGCTGCCAAGGGCCCTTCAGCTGCCAGTGGCTCATGAGTGGAGACTCCTGTCAGTTTTGTGCAGTATTTCATAGCTGTTCACCAGAACAGTTTCAGTTCCCAGTTTGGCTGTGGCTCCTCGCAGGCCGGCAGCGCACACAGTCCGTGCAGCACCCCAGGCCACGCTCACAAAGCATAAGCAGGAGTTATGCCTGTGGCAGCAAGGTGCCGGCACACACATAACCAGATGTCGATGTTCAGTCAGTGAACAGCATTTCCATGGAGGTTATCCAGGTTATTTGCTGAGTTCATGCTGTGTCATTATGGAGTATATTAGAGAAGGCAAAGTGGGAGTCCCCACTCGTGATGGAGTCACGGTAGCATCAGGGATGACAGCATTGGGCTGCTCTGCAGTCCGTTTTACTCTTTTCCTGATAGTTGACCCACCTTGGGCTCTGCCAGGGGCCACAGGTTGGTACCTTGCTGCCAGATACAGGATGCCCCAAAGTCCCAGTTTGAATTTTGCAGCTTGCCAGAGGCATTTTTAAAAAAACCCAAAACTCTCAAAGAGTAAGCTGTCAAGTGAGAAAAAGCAGCCATGAGTCCTTTTCCAATGTTTTTTCCCTATGCAGCTGCTGTACCATGTATTTATATCCTTCTTAAACTGGGACTTTTTGTCTAATAGCTTAGCATTATGCAAGGCACCTCGTGGAAGCAAGTTCTCCTTCCCCGGCTGGACCCACCGCCGCAGCAGAGGTGACACGAAGCTCACTCCGGTGATGCTGGGTGACAAGCAGCCTTTCCAGCCCCACAGCCTCTCAGAAGACGGGGTCATCAAGGGTGCTGCAGTAGAGATCTTCAGTGAAGCTGCCAAACTCGGTCTCGGTCTCGCTGGTGCAGGTACGTGCTCTCTGGAAAGCAAACACGGCTTTTAGCTGGCCAGCTGGGAGGGAAACTGAGGCTATCAATCAACTAAACTGTGCTAATTAAGAGAGAGGAGTCATGACATAGTGTTTTAAGCCTGTGTGGAATCTTCATTAGGAAACAACCGGTGCAAATAGTCTCCCAGTAACAACATGAGTTGGTGTGTGTAAAGAAGGATTCACCCGAAATGTTTCATGGGGTAAGAGCTAGAAAGAGCACTGGGATCAAGAGAAGGATTCTTCCAGGAAGTTCACGCTGCTGCTGAAGTTCTCACAGGGCTGCTCATCACTCTGTCCCTTGGGCCAGCAGCCCCCTGCACCCACAAGTTTCCTACTCAGCCACAGTGGCCAGCAGACAGCCCTTGGCAGCCAAGGGCGGAGAGCCCTGGGAAGAGCCAGACGGCGTGTTAGGAGGCACACACATCTATCTGAACAAACAGCAGCAAGGAGCCCACTTGTATGGCCAGATCCCCACACAAGCAGAGCTGCATGCACAAGCGTGCAGGGACGGGGTGCCTCATGGAAGGAAGGAAGCAGAAAGCAGTAGCTGGGCTGCCGGGAAGCCCACTGGGGTGGCGGGAGGCAGAGCTGCTCCTCGGGGCCCAGCCGGTTCCCACGGGCTGCGCTGGGCTTTCATGACCTCACCTCACTGTTTACACTCTGAATTTAGGAACTGAATGTCCACAACAAACAGCTGTTGGGGGTTTCACTTTCTCAGGACATGTCAGCAGACAGCAGGGCCAGCCAGCACCCCTCCCTCACAGCCCCTGTGCCCCCAGCCAGTATTGCCTACCTGCACCAAGCTCACTTCAGCTAAAGAGACAACTAGTTACTGGGCAGTGCTGCTTTTATTAACGTGACCCAGCCTCTGTAAGCTCACAGGTTTTTAGCTGCAGTGTTAATATTTGCTATTTCTCATATTCTTACTTGTGATACCCTAAGTCATGTTATTTTTCAACCAGTGAGTTTAATTAAAACCAAACATTAGATGATAATCTTTTAAACCTGTTTCCTTGGCCAGACCATGGAATAAGAATGATACCCCAAAAAAATCATCCTCCTATTCTAAGGGCACAAATTAAACTGAGTCACTGAGCAGCACTTCCCTTGAGCAGACAATAAGGAGCTTTATCTTATCTGTAAGGCAAATGTATTTATCAGGAAGCAACAGCAAACATAATAAGGCTTAAGACCAGCTTAACAGTAGGACTAAAACATTTCCCAGTGTTAGGTTATAAATCAGCTCTCCAGCAGCCAACCTCCAGTCACTGCCAAGAGCTACCTGGGTGGAAGGACCAACAGCATTGCAGCTCTGTACCAAAGGCATATCACAAAAGGTGTCTCCTTATGAAAAGCAGAGCACTTGATAATAGCACTTAATCTTTTGGGTTGTTTTTAAACCATTTCCCCCAAGAAAAACCCTACAAACAAGGCCAGATCTAGAGCTACTGCAGACTGGAACCTGTCCTCAGCAGCGGAGGTGGCCATGCGACCAGGTGAGACCCAACCACAGCAGCTACGATTGCAAGAACAGCCTGAAAACTTGCCAAATTCAAGGGCTACCTCAACATTCCCATCAGGGCTGTGTGCATGTGGAGTTAACTGCACCACTGAATCTCCACTCAGCATGTTTTGCACATGTTTAACGGTGTAGCCCACATTTAATAGGGGTATTCTGTGAGGACAGAAGGCTTTAGCTGAGCACTAACAAGCTGGGTGCTCCCAGCCTCACAGGGAAAGAGCTGCACACCCACACAAGCCTTCCTTCTAGTTAAAGGGAAAAAAAAACCACCCCAAAAAGCAAAGAGTGACTGAAATGTTACTTTACCTCGTAGTCATTGGGGAAGGGATCTCTGAACTTGTTGCTGGGTGTTGGAATTGGTGGGAAGAGTTTACTCCATACGTGGTTTCTGCAAAACACAGCGGTGGGAGGGTGTGAAAGCATTGCTTTCTGGGGTGGACAACGTGTCCAACAAGCAGCGTGTGTTTAGCCCTGCGTGAAGACATGTCTCCTGGCACCACCACACCTCCTGCCCTGCTCAGTCATGGGTACCTGGCAGCAGCAGGAGGTTCAAAAGATGTCAAAGGAATGGATTGTGGTGCTCCAGAGCACACCATGAGGACTGGGCAGGTGAACCATTCCTAGCAGGACCCTTCTGGACCCTGGGGACATGTGGATGGTGAAGAGGAGGTGAGCTGATGCTCTCAGTCATCTGCCTCTCCCATTGCAGCCACAGCAGAGAGCTGGGCTAGTTCTGATCCAGGGGGACTTGGCCACAGCTTTTAACAGCCAGCACAGGCCTGTCTTGGGGAGAAATTAATTGCTTGTGTCTGTTCACACTCACATTCTTCCCAGGGGCCGTGTTGTCATGTACCTCATTTGGACAGTCAAGACAGGTTGCCTCTTGCTCAGGCTTTGGTTTCTGGACATAATCTGCCTGCATCTTGTGGCAGGAGAACAACCACAAATAATTGTGTGTTCTGAGGGAACAAGGTAAGGATGGGACCAGAGATGGCTGACAGTAACCAGTTCTGCTCAGCGGTGTAAGAACTCCTCCTGCTAACACCCTGTGAGGTACTCCTTCCCTCCTGGTACTGCTATGGCTCAAGCATGCAGACACAGGTATTCTTGTGAGAGCAAGTGCTGCAGAGTGAAGGTTTTCTTGCCTTTGATATATATCTCAGAATACAGATTCCACACATCCAGCATCAAAACACACTTGCTGTCTCTACCCCTAGGCTGCACAGTGTCCAAACAGGGATGAGCATCACTGGAAACTTGGCTTGAGTGAGTAGTGTAGGATTCAGCTCAGGATTAGTAGCCAGAGCCTATTCTGTGGAGCAAACCTGACATCCACGACGCAGAGACATGGCCAAGGTGTGCAGCCTGTTGGTACCAAGAGCAGATCTGCTGCTCTGCCCCGTTTATTTTGTGACAGTTCTCCTGGCTGATGTCTGGTTGGGTCAGTGCTTATGTTCTTACAATTACTCTTCTTCCAAAAGCTTTCTGAGTTCTCTCAAGTTTCCTTTTAACCTGTTTTCTGACTCTCAGCTTGGAGCTAAACCTTTCTGGCTGAGCTGCTGCTGCCTGGAAGGACACACTGATGCTTAACTAACTATAAAGCAAGAGGAAGGGCCATACACTGCTCACGTGATAGACCTGACCAAACAAGCTATGGGATGCCTCCCCATTGCTGCATATGGGTGAGGGTTTGTGACAAAGGTGTACAGCCAGAAGTGGGAATAAGGGGAGGAAAAGCAGGGTATGAGTTGGTTTTAGGAGACATTTGCATCCCCTTTGTTGAAACACTGAAGGCAGCCCAGCCATCACTGGCTGCAGACAACAAGTCAAGCTGCGTGGTCACCACCAGTAGAGTGGGTGAGTAATGTGGCACTGGTGTAACCCAGGAGTGGGACAGGATGAGTGCCAGTATCAAACGGTCCAGTGCCTGACATCATCTCTACTCTTCCCAGCTTTCCTGCTCAGGGTTAGGTCTTTGTGACCATACCCAGGTGAGGTTTGCAAGCGCTGTTGCTGTCACAGCTCCTGCACCCCATCATGTCTCCCAAGCCTTTCAGGAAGAAGGCCCCAGAGGCCACATGTTTTCAACTGCATCTTATTTCATCTCCAAGCATGGGTTTGAGTTATGCTGTTGTTGTGTGAAGTAACCAAGAAGATTTGGGTTGGTTTGGAACTGGCGTGTTTCTAGGTGTGCTCTTTGTCAATGAAAGATTGGGATGGAGCCATATCAGAATTATTTATTGAATCAGCAAAAGGCATAAATTACATGTCACTTCTGAAACCGAATCGCCTAAGGAGGGGTGCACCAAAGCCCAACAGCGTGAGGCAGAAGCACACCTGTGTTTGGGGGGGGTCTGCTTGCCCCTCAGGTGCAAGAGTCTTTGCAGTGAGGCGCTGGCTGGGGGTGGTGGCAGTGGTGCCCTCAGCATCGTCCTGTTCTCTTTTGCAGGACACTGAAAAGGTGCAGTTATGTGATTAAATATCTTGTCACCAAAAGTGTTCCAGTTATCTCTGCTTGTCTCTACACGGGTTAGAGCACAGCCCTTTCCATTAGCACTACTTGGACCTTCAGGCTGTGGGTCCCCACAGGACCCTCGTGCCTTAACTGGGTATTTCAGAGCCTCAAGCTCTTGTGCTGGGTCCATCTTTCTGAAATTAGCCTCTTTCCCCACAGGCTGTGACATGAAAAGGACAAAGATAAATAAAGAGAAGTAAGTAAGGGAACAAGTGCTTCTTTTCCCTCCTTTACCCACATGATGAGACTGAGAAATTATTTGTTTTCACAGGTTTTTAGAGCACCTTTTCTTAGTGGCTTGTGCCCCCCGAGATTCCCTGGGACATTCTCCAAATGACTTCCCTGTACCAGGTGGCTGGTGGCTGCTGCTCAGGGACCGGAGTGCAGTGCAAAAGAGGGAGGGGGGGACCTCATGGAGCCTGGGGTGACCACAGTGGTCTCGGGGATGGAGGACTGTCCTCATGTCAATTAAGTGGAGAGCAGCTGGGATCAAGTTATTAACTACATCCTCCTGTGGGCTCACCTCCAGGAGAAAATGTCATTCCAAGGCCCAGCCTAAGGAAGTACAGGAGACTCACTCACAAAGGCAGGGTGCAAGCTAGGGAAACGTTCAGTCGTGCTTATCTAGACAGTAGCCCCATCAGCTGCTGCAAGGAAGTGAAGGGAAAAGGCTGTGCAAACAGTCCCACGGGACTACTTTGCCTTGCAGCATTTCTCCCAAACGGTGGGCTGGCTCTCTGGTGCCTGCAATCACCAGAAGGTACACAGAAAAATGTCTAGAACTCTTTGCTCTAATCTAATTCCTTATAATGGCTTCAAATCATATGAAATTTGAAATTATTCTGTGGCTTAAATTGCATGGGACACTTCATGAATTTTCAAGAGCAGTAAAAACTGAGAGTAAGAGTGGGAACGTGATCTAGGGAACCTGCTCTATTTTTCTTTTTTTAATATCTGCAGATAAAACACATGAGCACTGTGTTTCATCTTATGTGTCCCACATCCTCCCAGGGTGGGCTGGGGGAACTGGAGAGGTGGCAAGGACACAGAGCAAGAAGCAGCTTGGGAAGGGTGGAGTAAAACAAGTTCATGAAATTCAGTGCAGCAGGCAGGTAAAATTTTAATCACTGGCAAAGATGGAATGTAATGAGGCTTTGGGTGCTAGGGAATCACACACTAGCCAGGCAGAGAGAAACTCCTGGAAGCAAACGATGTTTCATCAAGCAGCTGAACCTGGAAAAGTTAGTTTAAAATTGCCTAATGTATTAAAGTTCATACAATGTGTTTGCACAGCATCTTCAAGCTGGTCCTTGAGTGGAAATCTTCCCCGTGCCTATTTATCCCCGGCTGTATCTCTTCCAGGATCTCCCCAGGGAGTAACTGAATATCATCCAAATACTTGCAGAACTCCACAGGAAAACATGGAGTGGCATGACTGCTACTAACTGGTGTTGGAACTACCTGCTGTTGGTGTTTGCTGTCCCAGAGAGAGAGGAGAGAGCTGATGAAGATGATGCTGGTGCAGTGGAGGACCTACAGACAGGCCAATCCGTAAAAGAACCAGTGATGTGAGTAACAGTGGTTTGGGGATTTCCACTGATGCATTAAGGCTGCATAATTGGGAACAAGTGTGTATGAAGCAGAACATGAATAAACTCTGAAGAGTTACTCTATCGTGTTCCAAAAGGCTTATTGAGACCTGCTATACTACTTAAATTAAGAACAGGTTATCATAGACACCAGACACTTTAGGGAGAGACAGTGAGCTATTCTAATATGACATGCCTGTAGATAAGAACTTGATTTGCTAAAGGGACTGTGGTTTGGAAAAGAAAATAGCCAAAGACACATCAGGATGACCAACAAATTAAAAGGCATTAAAGAAATGAATAAGAAATTAGCAGGATTGAGAACAGCACTTACATTACTCAGAGCTGTTTATTGTGGACTGATAATTGCTGCTTGCTGCATGTTTCAGGGGAGAATCTTGTAATTACATTGATTCTTTAATTGATCACTTATGATTTAACTAGTCACAGCTACAGAAATCCGAAGTGTAGCCGGGTTTCTTCACAGTATGTTTTGGGAAGTTTGGCTATAAGGCATCTGTTTCCACTACCTGGCATCCATAGCCTCTGTAGTAATTAAAAATAATCTAAACAGTTCAAAAACTCAAAGCAAACAATAGTTCAACCACAGAGGCACTAAATTTTTACCTCTACAGAGCATCTACCACACTCCTTGATGTCAACTGAAATCCAGATTACGTGCCTTGGGCACAGTATAGATTCTGCAGGCTGAAATAGGCATGACTGAGAAAACATGCCTGGACATTTAAGCTACAAGAGATGCTCTCAGCAGCTTTCACCAGGGTTAAAGAGTCTTCCCAGGGAAAATCACTGACCCAACTAGATCCACTGAAATGAAGAAATGAGATAAGGGCAAACAGATTTTTAACAAACTCACCTCACTTAGTGTATGGTTTTGTGGTTAAATGAGTTATTATTGATAATTAAAGAGGCTGATTATTACTTATTCATTACTTTTGCTTTGTATAATTATGCTTGAACACCAAACACAGTGCCCTCTCTTAAAATTAAGTAAAAGCTTGTAACATCCCCCATACCTGTTGAACAGCTAGTCCTCAGTTATAGTGTAATTAAAAAGAAGATCACAGAATCACAGAATCACAGAATTGTAGGGGTTGGAAGGGACCTCGAGAGATCATCGGGTCCAACCCCCCTGCCAAAGCAGCTCCCTAGCTCATATTGCTCAGATAGGCGTCCAGGCGGGTCTTGAATATCTCCAGTGAAGGAGACTCCACCACCCCCCTGGGCAGCCTATTCCAGTGCTCAGTCACCCTCACTGTGAAAAAGTTCTTCCGCATGTTGGTGCGGAACTTCCTATGCTCCAACTTGCAGCCATTGCCCCTTGTCCTATCCCCACAGACCACTGAAAAGGGGCTGGCTGATTCTCCCTGCATCCCCTGCTTCAGATAATTATAAACTTTGATTAGGTCCCCCCTTAGTCTTCTCTTCTCAAGGCTGAACAGTCCCAGCTTACTCAGCCTTTCCTCATAGGGGAGATGCTCTAGGCCCTTAATCATCTTCGTAGCCCTTCTTTGGACTCTTTCCAGGAGATCCCTGTCCTTTTTATACCAAGGAGCCCAGAACTGGACACAATACTCCAGGTGGGGCCTGACCAGGGCAGAGTAGAGAGGGAGGATCACCGCACTGAACAGCCCCAGCTCACTCAGCCTTTCCTCATATGGGAAATGATGATACTTACATTTTGCATATTACAGCAACAAGCAGTAATGTGCAGCACGTGAGCACACAAAGCACAGCAAGGATCCAGGGTATGGTATTCTCCAGTTTGTTTTGCCCTGAGTTTAAAAAAAATATATATATATAAATATATATATACATATAAATACACACACACACACACATATATATAAAAATTCTATATATTATTTTAGGGCAGTTTAAACATACATCTTATTAAAAAAAAAATCATCAGCTGTTTTATGTGATTGCATTCAGATCACAAACTAACATTCAAACGATTATAGCTTGGTATCTGGAACCAGAAACAACACTCATAGCTTCAAGAACAGTTTCTACTTTCTACTTTCAACAACAGATTTCTTTCATTTTAATGTGAAGGTGAGAACAAGCCAAGTTCATGAGGAGCCAGGCCCATCAGGAGAATGTGAGGTGCCAGGCCCACCAGGAGGATGGCATGGTCCCCAGACACACTGCCATGCAGCGAGGACACCACTGGTACTCAACAAAGACGCTGTCTGCTGATAGTATCAGATACAAATGATTTGATTCCCATTAAGCCATTCTTCACTGCTCTTAATCCTGTCTAGCCAGGAACTGGGTTCCTCTGGCTTCCTAAACTTGCCTGTAAAAAAGACATGGAGCCCCTCCACCCCTTTGTCTTGTGAGCTGGTTGCTGCCACATTCCCTGAGGAAGACTTTCCCCACTGCCTCTCTGCGTGAGCAGACACAGGTATTCCTGTCAAGGCCACTGTTCTGAAAGGCATTGCTCAGTGGCCACAACTGCTGATTTGTGGCACATCATGCCACCTAACAAAAACATTTACACTGAACTGCATTTTCAGAAGGCTGCTGAGTCTGTGTCTGCTTCCAACAATGACCTGTCCTGTGCATCAAGGTGTCAGCACTGCCATTGCCAGGTGATTGAAAGGATACACATCAGCCAGCAGCAGGAGCCTTGGGTTTATTGGCCCTGTAGACAAAGCAATATTCCATTGCAGATTTGTTTCTGAGAAGCAAGGAGCTGCCCCTGCTGCCTCCACCAGCAGTCACTGAGAGCAGCATGTGGATGCCACCATGAGCAGGCCTGCGTGATCGGCCTGTGCCTCTGTGCCACCATGACAGGGGTACGCAGTCAGCCTTGCTGTTACAAAGGGGTTGGGATGGCAGGGTCCTATAAGTCTCTTCCATCTTACAGCCCCAAAAAGGCACAGTCAGGCAACACTAAATCTTGCTGCAACTCAGAGTAAAGTGTGGGAGAAGCAGCAGTGGCAGAGGCCGTGCTGTGGCTCTGGGGACCTGCCCAGCATGCTCCTCCTCAGGCTTCTCTCCCAAGATGTGCCAGGAGGCACCAGCCCAGCCCTGACACTGCTGCGAACCAGCATGAGCCCATGCACCTGCCTAGTGAGAGGTTTCCACGCAGTACATGGAACAGAGGGACCAGAAGAAACTTCCTCAGAGTGACACAGCACGTAAACAGCAACTCTGACAAGACTGGACGTACTGGAAGCCACCGGCTTATGCTGTATTGCGTCAGTGGGCTGCAACGAGCCTCAAAGTGCCCCTTCTCATAAGAAAAAGATGAAGTGATTGGGCCTCCCCTTGGCTATTTTTGAAATTTTAATAAATTTTATTGAAGACCAATTTTATTTTATTTTTTTCACCCTCAGAATGAAATTTCCATATTTGATCTTTGCAGAGTGGGAGTGGAGGTGTCCATAATGGTGTCCAGGTTCCTCAGGCACCGTCACGCTCCGCATGCATCTCTGCACAGCAGAGACAGCTCCAAAAGCTGAGGGGCCCTCAAATCTTTCCACCTTGCTGGGAAAGCGAAACTGGGACAGAACAAATGTGCTGTGAGGTATGTCTCAGCTCCAAACTTGACCTGTGGATCTTTTAAACTGTGAACTCTGGCAGTGGATGTTCACAGGTACCTACAGCTTCATCGATTTGATTCATGTTGGGCTGCCCTGCGTAGTTAATGGGGGTCTCCATCCCCCTTGGCTACACTGCTGGTGTTTATGTAGCTTGCTTTGCCAGTGATGCTTCTGAACCACCCTTCAGAGATGGCTGGGGTCAAGGTGCAGCATTTTGGCAGCACAAGGCTGCATTTCACCACAGCCCAAGGAAAGAAAACGGAATTGTCTTTCAGCTGGTAACAAAGTTGGAGGTAACTGCTACAGGATGGGCAGCTGAGGCCAGTGTTTTTCCTCAGAGTGTGGGCTCAGAAGAGGTCTACTGGTCTTAAAGCTGGTCTCGTACAAGTACTTCCCAGATAGGTGCATGAGGCTAATACACAGGCCTGGTTTTCATAATTAATGAGATGTTTGCTCAGCCCCCTGCCCTGGGGGAACAGTCCGGTTGCTGAGCCTCTCTTCCCAAGGGCTTCTCAGTGCCACAGAGCCAGGTGGGAAGGCCAAGGGGATGTGTTAATAGGAAAGGCAGCGAAACACCAGCAAATGTAATTGCATTCACCAGCAAATAGATGTAAGAGGGAAAAGCGCAGTAAACAGGAGAGTGTTAGGGACCTTTTGTGTGTGTGTGTGTTAGTGAAAACCAGGAAGTTAAGAAACTCAAGAGATAAGAGCAAAGGAGGATGTCTAAGAAGAAACAGTTGATAACGTACCATGATAAGGAAACTGTTATTTCCAGAAAAGCACGTTCAGCAAGCAGGACATACAGAACAGCGTGGGCAAAATATCATGTTCCAAAGATGCTAAGACCATGCTCTTCCCTGCCTCCACCTGCCCCAACATCTAAGAGTTTGGATAGCTCCAGTAAAGTAATAGTTGCCAAGATCACTCATGTTAACTTCCAGCATGGCCACCACAATGCATGTCATGGGAAAACATGTTACCACTGTCTAAGTAATGCAGCTAAATGCTGCCTAAGATACCTCTCCCCATGTCCAGGAGTTTGCTTGGAAGAGTTTTTAATTACTCTTAATGGAACACAGATTTAACTTCCTTGGCATTAAGAAGCCAGTTTCTTCCTTCAAATACCTATTTCCCTGGCTTCAATTAAAATTCCTTGATGGCGTGCGTGGCCATTCTTAGGCAGCTCTTGCTCTCCAGCAATGTAACACACTCACTGCAAGCCAGAAGCACATCATTCTTACCAACATAGATAATTTCAGTCCAGTCACTCCAAACTCCTCTGGCACAACAGATGTGATGATTAGCTCTTATTTGTACGGCGTACTGGCTGGTACCATCAATCCGAACTCTGAAGTCATTGGAGGATATTTTCAGTATCTGTTAGGAAAGCAATATTGTACTGTTACAGATCACTTAAGGCTAAAAAATACCCAAAACAAACTTTATACACCATTCCCTTTTCCTTTTTCTTTTTAAACTCCTTTACTAGATTAGGAGCAAGCATCTGGCCTTGCTTTGGGAGCAAGATCTCTATTTTTATAGGTGTCTTTTCTCCCATAATACACCAATATTTCAGGGCAGTTCTTAAAAGATGCCTCATTTTTGCATTCTTCCTTAAGATGCTTGGTGCTGGATTTTCAGGACTGTCCATCCTCCTACTGTTCTGAAGCCAGACATGTAGAACTGAGTAACTCCTATCTTTGCCCTCCTGCTTTCCTAGGTCTCTTGGGGATATTTTGTTGCAGGCGTCAGTGACATCCAGAAAAAGGGGGGAAATAGGAAACTTGATGAGATGTTGGCTTTACTGAACTCTAATCACAACCAGGACACAAGTTTCACCAGAAGTTTGTACACTCAGAAGCACACTAATAGCAGGTGTTATTTTAAATGGTTTAAATTTAAAAATACAGAGCTAAAGTTTAAATTTAAAAATACAAAGCTACTTTTTACTGTGGTTTAGGGTTTGGTTTTGGGGTTTATTCTACCTGTATAGGACAGTCAGCTCAGGGACAGGGGTGCCAGGTGATACTTGGGCATCAGAGAAGCATTTACCTGCTTGGTACCTGACTTCAAGTTGAAGAGGTAAAGTTCATACTTAAAACATTCTTTACGGAAAGAAGAAATTGGCTTCTCCCATGTGGCCAGGAGGTCATTTTGCTCTAAGAATACAGTGACATTTCTGGGAACATTCACTTTCTCTACAAAAAGAAAATTGTACTGGTGAGTTATTTACAGAGCAAAGTTTAAATACTAACCACTGGAGCATTTTATGACCTGATAGTGTTTCTGAGTAGGGCCTATAATCCTTGAATTTATTTTACATTTTGGACACAAAAGATAAGGATTTAGGAGGGAAAACTATACTGCAGAAAATATTTAAGTGAAAATAGTTTTAGAAATCCACTTAAAAGTTTTGGAAAACTAGTTTACTGGGAGGGGATGAATCTATTAAATTACATTTCAGAAAAACATTAAATTAATGACAGAACAGTGAGGAAAAAATTCTTTTCAGGAAAAAAAAAAAAACAACAAAAACAGGTATAACCAGGAGAGTTACTGAAAACTAAAATAAATTCAGAGGAATGGATCAGCAGCTATTATGGGGGTGATTTATAAGAAGGAAGAATGTCACTTGTTTTATCTTAGTGAAGCCATGAAAAAGGGAAATTTTGTAAAGAAGTGAAAGGCATGGAACTAATGAAGGAAAGGAAATCATTTGTGTAGATGAAAGATGCTAGACATTCGTGGCTGACAGTAGCTTTTATTTCAGAGTCTAATGTCTTTCTTTAAAAAGACATGGTTATCTTGAACATCATGTGTCTTTCTCCTTTTAAAGAAAGGCTGTGAAGTAAAAAGCAGTAAAAACTGTATTTAAAGGTATACTGACTAAATCAACTGAAAATGGAATACTGGAAATAATGCTTTGGTAACTAACTGTCTTTTCTAGTGCTTGGGTTTTTTTGCTAGTTTGTGATTTAAAATAAATTATTAAATCAAAGTTAGTTAAAACCATCCATTTTTGTCTCATTATGTCTTCTAATTTCATTGAAGGCCACACAAAACCAGCATATTTCACCTGCATTGAGAACCATCCAATGCAGTAGTATTCTCTCACAAATCCTTTGATGGTCCTGGTAGATGTTTTTAGGGGTTTTTTTAATGTTTTTCTACTCACCAATGGCATTTTGGTTAAACAGCTGCTGGAAAGGCTTGATTGCAGCATACTTGCTCGACCCATTAATGTGTATCACAACGAGATTGTCAACCTCTTCGGGATCAATGTGAGTCACTGCAAATCTGCACTCAGTATTCCTGTGCCACTTGTCTTTGACATAATCCTGACATTCTTCAGTGTACTTCTCATACCTAAATTAAAATATTTGTATGACATAATGCTCTTAAAGAAATTAATTGCTGGCTAAAATGGAAGACAACACCAACCTGTAAAACAGAAAGTATTTGGTATCTTCTGGTGCCCCTTGGCCAGGGAGCCAAGTGCAATGGAGGGAAACAGTACTGGAAATGGTGATGCGAGTAACACAGGACAAATTGGTGACAGATGTCTCTGGAGCACCTAGAGAGTTGGGGGATTATAAAGCAGACAGAAAAATCTTATCCAAAAAGTCATAAGAAATTCATGTTGCTCCAACACTTTGATTACAGTCTTTGGTCCATTACATCTATGTCTACTGCATCAAATTCTACTCCTTATCACACAAGTCTATCAGTTATGGATGGATGAAGTTTGCCAGATGGTGGAAATAAAGCTGTACCCCACAACACCAGGACTTATCCCATATGCACCTCGCAATTCAAGGCAATGTGATCTTTTAATATCTGAGTTTGCATGAAAGGATGTTATCTTAGCCTTAGCAAGGACATTTTAGAAAATGTATGTGGGTTATCCATGTTGTGCACCTCCAGATTGTACTCCAGGCTCCACAGCAGTAGGGAAAGTTCTGGGCTATGTCATTTTGTAAGATCAGTGTAGCAAGTAGAGGGGAAACTGCAGTATTAAACCTTCCACCTTTTGATGTCTAGTGCCACAAAACTGGTGCCTAGAACACAAAAATTCACACCTTCCTGGCATTTCTTCTTACCTGGTGGAGGTGGGATTTTTTCCATCACCCAGTCACTTCCCATCTCAATGTCATTATGGAGCAGTAAGGTCCGAATGTGTGCAGAGAAACCATTGTGCAGCGCGGCTGTTCGGATGCTGTGAGTCTTCTTTGTATCATACTTGAAATAAAGCAAAAAAAACAGATCAAAAAAACCCAGATCACGTGATGAAAGTCGAATTAAAGCACCCACGGACTGATCCAGTCTTTGCAAAGAGGCAGACCAGCCAGGTTAGCTGGTTACACCACATGCATAAGGCTAGAGGGTACAAATAATCCACTCGAGGTTTCTCATTTAAGGCAGCAGGACCCCCATCTTATCACAAATGTGTCTATAGCATAAAGCAGTGATGAAGAGTGGCCTGAGGATTTAACAATATTGATGAGAATTAACTGAGCTGACTTCAACAGGGAGCAGTATCACTTAAAACCAGTATCCAGCTTCCCCCAAGATGAACGCTGCTGAGACCACCAGTTCCCAGGCCAACCCTTGTCTCAGCAGATCTGTGCCCATTAGCTGAGCTGAAAGGGAATCTCCTCAGTGCTCTGAGTCTTTGTTTATGATATCAGAGAATAAGTGAGTCAATGTGCCAGTCATCTGAGAGATATATCACACCTTCTGCACCCTGGTTTGGTGCAACATATTTAACTCAACAGGAATTTAACCTTCTTAGGATGCTGGACTTATCTTTTCTCTTACCTCCTCAGGCACAGGGCTTAGGATTTTCACATCATATCTAACAGTGTAGTTGCTTTGTTCTTGTCTAGGGTTTGGCTTCCAGTGTAAAAGTACTTGTGCTAATGCAGAGACTGTAAGGGTGAAGTTAACAGGTGGGAACACCTGAACTGTAAGGGCAAAAATAAACATATTAATCCAGTGAATTGTTCAGAGCAATAACTTTCACAAGGAATGAGCCATACAAGCAAAAAAATCATTTCAATATAATAGTTTCTCAACAGCTTCTTATTAAAAGTTTCTAGTAACAACAGAACCTTCATCAAGAGTTACTTCATTAAAAAAACTAATTTTTACAAATTTCCAACTTGAAAATCACAATGATTTACTACATTTGGCTTGTTTTTCTACTTGATCCTCATAGCCACATAGACCCTGGGCATCTGTACTGAAAGGGGGCTGATAATTCTCACCCAGAGGAGCTTGTGGAAGGGTGTAACATAGTGGGGGTTCTACAGGAAGGCTGACAGCCACAAGAAGTTATATGTGAGAGAAGAAACCAAATGATGAACAGAGGAATTAAGTACAAATAGAAGAAAACATAGAAGGATGGGAATGATAATTTAAAACGACAGGGCAAGAGGGATTCCTGGAGCTCATATGGAAATGAGGATGATCTCGTGCGGGGGGATAATGTTAGCATATAAATAGCAAGGCAGTGAAATAATCCATCTACTCCCCTCCATCTCTAGAGTTCTTCAGAGCCTGCCCTCCCTTAACAGCCATCTCCAGGGCAGCTGAGGGCCATCAATATGCACTTCTCCCATGATTTCAACCTTTGATGCCCACCAGTTCAATTTTCAAGCGTGCACCTTGCATTAGGAAAACTGCCTCACATAGGCTCAGAAAAACCTCAACATAAACCACCCTGAACTGCTTCCCTTCAAACATTCCTTTGCTGAGAGTGCCCACAAAAAAAGTCCCCATTAAGGTCGCTGCCACCCCAGGATTATACCAGTGATGCTTTGTGCCACCATGTCTCTGCAGCTAACCACAGTTTTGCTCCTGGAAGGCAAATTGCTAGCTAGAATCCAGCCTGTGCTGTGTCTGGATTAAATCATTGAATAAACCAGGCCAGGAGCTACTGTCCAGTCCAGAGGGCAAGTGGCACAGCACAGCTTGCATCTGCATGCCTGATGGTCCTTCCCTCCAGCAGTAAATCAGCCCACAGGCAGTGTCTGGGAGCAGTCTGAGATGGGGTACGACTGTGCCAGGACACACATTGACACAGCACGGTGACCTGTGGTGCTGTACTCACAGTATGCCACAGGCTGGTTTATTTATGTGTAGAGTAGCACATCTGACCAACATGTAGAGGGGCTGAAGCTACACAATGGCCGAAGGCAAATGCCTTACCTCCTTTGGCTTGCAGTACGTCTGGCTGCACCAAGGTCACTGTCCAAAGGAGGATCAGGAAACCTCTCCCCACGCTGGCCATAGTCTTCAGATGGCAAATGAGAACAGCCACCTATCAGCCCATGTGCCTTGGCACCATTTCACAGAGGTGACAAGAGCTAAAAGTGAACACAAGCCCAAGCGTTAAGCAGCCAGACCAGGGACCATGGTATATCCATAGGATCAAAGGGACAAAACTGCCACCTTGCAAGGGACAGACCCGAGGCCTTTCCTTGAAGGAGAATGCATCTTGCTGTAGATAACGTGAAGTGCCACCTCCCACATTTCATTTTGCTTCCTTGGCTCTTGCCACCCCCCTTTAAAAAGCTCCTAGTTCCAAACACTGCCACGTGTAGCGGTTCAGATCAGCAGTCTCAGACTTGGAGCACATCTCCACAGAGAGGAGCAAGTCGTGCTGATGTGTATTTGCTTTAAGTAAAGTCCCATTTACTCCAAAACCAGAAATAACCATATTTTAGCTGCCACTACATAGAATGGCTACTTACTGGAATTTACTTTCCGGTTCCTGTTCCAATAAAGCTCACTAAAGAAGCCAGCTCAGTGCTCACGTCAAGGCTGATTCTCCAGTGTTAATAACTGGGTGTAAGAGAAACTCTTTTGTTTGTTTCTGATTTAAATGAACGACTTTTTTTAATGTTTAAAACCAGCATGTTCTTAGGCTTCCTACAGATTGCTTCATGAAGTACTGGGAAGGGAAAAAAAAAAATCTGTGTAATCATTCATGTATAACCTAATATAAGCAACATGGAAATAGAGAACAGCAGCTTTCCAAAATGTTCTTAGCAAAGAGAAATACGCCCTCCCAGCCCAATTGCACCACTTCCCCAGGGCACGACAACAATTGTTTGCATGGAAAACATATTTTCAGATGGTAATGAGCAGAGAAAGCATCTTTAACCCATCAGTTCTTCCTGAACCTCCAATAAATAACCCAGGGACTGGAAGCTATCCAATTGATCACAGTTGGAGTACTTCTGCTATACAGTAACTATTTTTCAAAACCCATCTATGAATACTGCACTCATTAAAAAGACACATCATCTACAAGACAGTGAGTTTCTTAATGCCCAAGTCCACTCATTAGCTCTATTTGTATTTTGGGTGTATCTTCTATTCTACTAGCCCAAATATGCTCAGGCTCATTGAACCTCAGAATTCCTGGGGAGTCAGGGTTTACTTTTACATACGTTGGGTTACTGGAAGGCATTTTGGGCCAGGCATTATGTTTCTTCCAAAATGCCTGTGAGCAATCAGGTAATTATTATTCACACTGTACATTTGTGCCTAAGTGATGCCTCCAAGACAATTTCCCATCATGTTAATGTTCATGGAAAGTCTGTTCTTCGAGATTTTCTGACCTGAACACCACACAGACCTCTGCTTCACAAGACAATGTTATTCTGGGAGGCATTAAGAGGACTAAACACAAGTTTACAATAGCATCTGCAAGCAATGCTCATTACTGACCACCTCTACCACACCAATACTGCTTTACTGATAATAAAACCTTCCAGAACATGACACACATTTCCAATATGCCTTTGTACAAATTACTGGTATATCAGGCTTTCCTTCCTTCAAAACCCACCATATAGCTCGTTTACCTGATGAGGCTATTAATAACTTTTTTTCCTTTATTTTTAAGTGAAAATGTATCAACTTCAAGCCCCTGAAAATAAAAACTGGCTTCTTGTTTCCATGCTATGCAAACCCCCAGGACAACTCTGCCATGGCCCAGCTCTGAACTGCACATCTGCCTTCCTACCTGCCTATTACCATTACACACCACATTCGTCCCAGCTCTCCCACTGACCACCCACAACCAAACCCAGCATCTGAGAAGCAGTTTCCAGTAGATTAAGCTCTTGTAATATGTATCAGGTACCGCAGTGAGACACAAGAACCCACCACAGGGCATTTCACTGGCATAGGAGAGAGATGGAGAGACAGGTTGTGCTCTCCCATCTCCAGTCAAAGCCTTCATCAAATAAAATATCAGGTACAACTATGAGACTTTGGGAAAGGAGCTTCATTAGTTCCACTGCTAAGAGAACTCACTTTTTTTTCTTAAAAAAAAAACCCCAATCACTTCAGGTCGTTATTAAAAATAAAGACATCCTCAAAAAACCTCTTACTTTGTCCTCAAAAAATAAGGATTCTGATTCTTCCTGCTTTTCCTCCTACTTTTGAAAAGATCAACTTTTTGAAAGTACTTTTGTGGTCTGAAAGCATGCAAGTATTGGGCACAAATGTAACATTTTCTGAGAGGCAGCTTACCAATTGGTAATTGGGTATAAAATGCTGCTGTAATGCTGATTAGCTTTCAATTATTATCCCTGGGTTTATTATCCTGGCTTTCAATAATGCAATTTTAATTTTTCTTGCTCTCAGACTAAGATTAAAAATACAGCTTTTGGAAGAGGTATTTCCCTAGCTGTGTGAGACCATGACCTGTAAGGACACCTTGCAGTCTGTGATACCCAGGGTGTTTCATGTGAGAAATTACTGGAAAGAGAATCAAAGTAAGTGTAATTCAAGTAACAGATGTTAATGAGAAATCTACAAGAGGATTACACTCACAAAAATGGATATAGTAAGTTCTCAGGACATATAAAAGCCTTGATTATATTATGCTTTGGCTATATATATTGTAAAATAAGCAGAAGGTAAAGGGTTTTTTCCCTTCTTAAAGGGTATGTTCCTTCTTAAAGGACAGCAGAAATCCAAACCATAGAATGCAGCTTCTAAAAGGTGATGATTTTCTTTTTTTTTATAACTGATGTGTCCCACTATCTTACAAGCAACTGGTCAGAAGCAGATTCCAGAGGCACTTCCCAGTGCAATGCAAAGCTGGCTTTGAAAAGCAGGACCAAGATGACAAAAACAAGCCACAACAAATATCCCAGGAGGTTACCTGTGGAGTCTCAAAAGTTCTGTGAAGAGTCCTCTCTGTTTGTTCAAACGTCCTCTGGGTCATCTCCCTGTGGGTTTCTTCTATAACTGCTGCCTTTCAAGTACAAATGCGATAGGTACCCCAGAAATGATGGCAGATGATAAGTTAGACAAGCATGCATTGAAAAAGGGAACTACAGATTTAACCACAGGATGGAAGGCTCAATACAAGTTGAGCCCAGAAAGGGTTTTACTTATTTATTGAGGGTTAATTATATAGCAAAGTCAGATTATTTCCTAATAACTTTGCAAAAGCAGGAAGGTTCAATGACTGGATACAAAGGAACAATCTATAGCCAGCTACTTACAGACCACTGCTGCTATCCCAAGCTGTTCTTCCCCTAGAAAATCAAATCCAAATGTTGCTGGAAATCTGCAGGTTTTGTCCAGTGGTTTTACACCACCTTGTCCAATGCTTCTGCCATACAGCCACGTTACCAGTACCACAGCAAGACCACGCTCCTAACCTCATGCTGGGAGCTTTGAGCTGTGATCCAAAGAGTAGATAGCACAGGCTCACAATGGGGTAAGCAGCAGAAACCAACCCAAGGGTCCAGAAAACACCCTGACAAGAGTGGGGCTGTGGGTATGGAGTTATAGGAAGGAGGAGAAGGGGGGCCACATACTCGAACAACCCAGACTGCAAGTACAGGGAGCCCAAGGAATGTGCAGGTGACACAAGCTGGGAAAAGTATGTGCTTTGGAGACCAAGACTAGAGTTAAGAAAGTTCTTCACAAATTGGGTGGGAAACAGGTGCAGTTCAATGTGGAGAAGCTCTCAACTGCATTCAGGCATTATCAACTGTAAAGTAATAATTTGCTTTTAAGTATATTGATTACTTGTAAGTAATCCATTATCAACTGATTAGGTATCATCTGTTCTGCAAAGAAACGATCTGGGGTTTCGGAGGGTCGTGAGCTGAAGAGGGCTAAACAAAGGGAAGCCCTGGTGAAAAGGGCACCCCAGGTCAGCTCAGTGTCCTCTGCAAGACACGTGAAGCAATCGTTCCGCTCTGCATGGCGCTGATAAAGCCTCTACTCACACGGACTGTGTCCAGCTGAGCCGCTGCGCTTAAGCAAGCCATGGAGCAGATGAGGAGAAGCCAGCACACAGCAGAGGACACCACCAGAGCCTGACCAGTACCAGTGAGGGAACAAGTTAAGGAAAGATGTGCAGAAATATCACACATCAAGGCTTCCACATGCTCTCCCAATCCATTCACCTGGGACTAGAAGATAACAAGTAAAATTCAGATTAGGTATCAGGGAAGGCTCTCAGTGCTGAGGATGGGAGAGAGCAGAGCAGGCACCCCAGGACTGAAACTGTCACTGGGCATCTATAGACAAACATCAACCACGATGACAGTCGTAACTAAATCTTGCCATCAGGCATGAAGATAAATTAGGTGATTTCCTAAGGTCTGGCCAACCTGGATGTCTCTCAGCAAACAGCTAATTACTGGGCAGAGAGCTCTGACCCAGCCAGTCAAATGCTTCTGTAGAAAAGAGATAAATTCTAATAGTGAAGCAGGAGTTTAATAAGGAACAGTAATCACACAAAAAGAAAAGGGGGGGGGGAAAGGCTAAGAAAAGGTTATGTTCTTCCCCAGGCCTGACTGCACTATCACAGATCTGAGATAGGGGGTGTTTTAATAGCTCATTCCCCAAAAAAAACTTCTGCGCTTGCAGGCATCCTCCTTTAAACAGGGACACGCTCATTTATTAGGTGCCTGAAAGGCTCTGGGCCAGTTACCAAGAAACTGTAGCACTCTTTGTTTTTTGCTGAGACAAGAACTTTATTCAGCTTTCCAGCTTCACAGGGAACCACACTCCCAATTATCCTCAACATGAGCAAGCTCCTCTTTCAAGCACCATCGGCTCCTTTGCACCCTTTCTGGGCGGGCTGGCTGCTGCGGGGACGAGGAGACCCACAGCTCTCCGGAACGTGCAGCTGGCTGAACTCGGTGCCAGGTCGGTAACCACTCAGCACTGAAGTCACACTTGTGAGGAGGGAAGGAACCGCATCAAAACCCAGGGCTGTTCTCGTCTCTGTTCCACACATTTCCACAGAGCAAAGACGCCTTAAATCAATCCAGGCTGGAAAACAGAAGCCTGGTATTTAAACTGGTATTTAACTGGTATCTAAACCACACTGCGCGGCCTCGCGTAGCCCAGCGGCTGAGCTGGAGGACGCGGCCGCGCAGCTGCCAAGCTTAACGCGACTCTGAAGCGATCTCAGACGCGGCGAGCCGGGGTAACCAGCCCGTCGCCTCCCTCGGGGCTGTGTCATTATCAACATACGTTTCCCCTTCCCCCTTCGAACCCCCCTTCTCTCCATGCTGAACCCAAGCCGCGGTGAACCGTCCGTGCGCCGCACCGCTCCCTCTGTAAGGCCGGTCCCGTGAAGCGGGATCGCAGCCGTCCCACGGCACGGACACCCGGGGGCTGCGCCTGCAGCTCCGCCGCATCCACCCGTGCGTGGCCCTTCTGCGCCGAAACACACGGCCCTGCCCCGGCCGCCAGCGCCGCCGAGACCCCTCCGGATACCGACACCCCGCCCTCTCCGCCGGACCCTCCCCAACTCGCCTCGCCTCGCCTCGCCCTGCCCTGCCCTGCCCTGCCCTGCCCGGCCCGGCCCGGCCCGGCCCCGCCCCTGGCTCCTCCGAGCCCTCCCCGAGGAAGAGGCGGGCCGCGCTCCCGTCGCGCCGCTGAGCTCATCACGCAGCGCCGGGGAGAGTGGAGCGGTGGGACCCGGCTGGTCGGGCCTGGCGACTCCTCCTCCGCTCCTCGGGAGTCCCGCGGGTACGTGTGGCGGCCTGGCGTGCTGTGCCAGCCGGGGGGTGTGAGGGGGGTCTCACCGTGCGGCGGCTGGGGGGAGGTGGGTGTCCGTGCGGGCCGGTGCGGTTGACGCGTGGTGTGGCTGTCTCTCCGCAGATGCGGGCTGAGGTGTTGCTTCTGCCCTGCAGAGCCGGGCTGCGGCTATTCCCGCCGCTCCGCCTGCGGCACCGAGCGCCGGGCGCCATGAAGCTGCAGTCTCCTCAGTTCCAGGCGCTCTTCACGCCGGGGCTCCGTAGTGTGGCCGGTGAGTACGGCCCGGTACGGGGCAGCTGGGCCTGGGCATCCTCGGAGAGCCGAGGCAGCGTATGCAGGCCTTGGGCCTTGCGTCCTGCCGCTGCTGCGGGGCAGCCCCGGGCCCCTGGGCAGGGAAGCGGAGAAAGGCCTTCGTGGCGAGGGCTGGCTCGCTGTGTCCGGGAGGGGCGGCCGGCTGCTCAGCTCCAGTCCCGGTGGCTTTAAAATGACTCGGGGGCCGTGGTGGAGCTTGGCTTTCCTCAGCTGTGTGGGGGATCGCTCCTGAGGAACCCTGGGTTTGTGGTTTGCTGTGCTCTTCCAGGAGTGAGCTTACCCCATGTGAGTTCCCAACTGCTAAACACGTTCTGCATCCCGGAGTCACTCAGTCAATTGGCAAGCTGTTAGTACTTAATTTATGAGATATACACTGGAAAAACAGTTCAGAAATTACTTGGCAAATCCTCTGGGTGCTGGGCTGTGTTCCTGGCTGGTGTGTTTTGTACTTATGTGTTGCTTACAGTGTATTTAAGTCCATATTCCCACATCTGTGATCGTCTCTTGTGAAAAGGTAAGTTATGGCTGGGAGTGTGCTGCAGTTTTTATTTGAGAGAGTGCTTTTCCTTGCCTTCACAGAATTGTTTGAGAAGAAGAACTATGAGCTGAGAATAGCAGGAGGTGCTGTGAGGGATTTACTGAGTGGAATGACACCACAAGATATAGATTTTGCCACTACTGCCACGCCAGCAGAGATGAAGGAAATGTTCACATCTGCTGGTGTTCGTCTGATCAATAACAAAGGAGAAAAGCATGGAACCATCACTGCCAGGGTTGGTTTGTCTTTTGACTTGATCTTCTCTAACTGGACGTGCAGGTGTGCAGCATATCAGACAGAAAACTGGCAGCATGCTCCTTCTTTGTTAAAGTGTCACACCAAGAGTTTGAATGAGACCCTGCTTTAAAGTGCAGAGTGACTTTCTGGTTACTCGTTGTCTGTAGAATTCACTTAATTACTGTATTTTAATGCATGTTATCTCTGCATTGCCCGTTTGTGCTGATGTGTCATCATTAGAAAAGATACCAGGCTGCCCATGTGTTCAGGCAGTGTGGGGAAGTTGATCCTAGTGTTTCCTGCTCCATATTTTCCCCAAGTCTTGCTTCCTCTACCTTGCTCATTCCTCTGCCTCTTAGTCCATCCTCTGCAGGAGCATTTCTGCAGGCTATCACAGAAAATGAGTGATTTTCAGGTGTTTTTTGATTGTCTGCTCTGTGTGAAAACATGGTATGTGTTGGCTTGCATGTGTCCAGCTTGAGCACTAACTGGATACAACCGTGAGGCTGAAAAGATACACAGCTTTTAAGTTTATATTCATGTGTTGAAGTAACATTGTCTGTGGGGTTTTCAGGTCCATGAACAGAACTTTGAAATTACTACTCTTAGAATAGATGTTGTCACTGATGGACGACACGCAGAGGTTAAATTCACCACTGACTGGGAAAAAGATGCTGAAAGGAGGGATCTGACTGTCAACTCCATGTTTTTAGGTAAATTCTAATCAGAAACAAGTATTTAGATGATACTGGCTTAATCTGAGGGCAGTGCAACTCCTCTCAGGCTCTATCAATACTGTTTGTACTGCTGTCAGCTGCAAGGTCTGTACAAATACATGAGATGCTCTGGCAGACCAGCTCGAATCACACAACGTGTCTTCTTGTCTTTTCAAGTGAGAATGTTTAACCATGCCAGCCTTCTTTGCAAATTCATAGTCTTCCTCCTCCTTTTTTCTAGGTTTGGATGGCATGCTGTATGATTTTTTTAATGGATACGAAGACTTGAAAAACAAGAAGATCAGATTTGTAGGAAAGGCAAGTGAGAGAATACAGGAAGATTATTTACGAATCTTAAGATATTTCAGGTACTAGGTTTTGCCTTTCCTAGATTAAAAAAATGAAGTAAGCATTGCAGAAAGTCTCAGAAATATGCAAAAAGAGATAGGAGATGTAAAGAGAGTTGTAACTGTCATATTGTTGAGTTTCCTTTAGAGTAAAGGAAATAAATCAGAATATTTAAGTGTCATGACATTGATGGTCTGAGTAGCAGTAATACATGGAATAATTGTTCTCAATTTAACACAGAGGGTTTGTTTTTGGGGCAGGTTTTATGGAAGAATCGCAGAAAAACCTGGTGATCATGAACCTAGTACACTGCAAGCCGTTAAAGAAAATGCCAAAGGTTTGGCTGGAATATCAGGAGAAAGGATTTGGGTGGAACTGAAAAAGATGCTTCTTGGAAACCATGTAAATCATTTGGTTCGACTTATGTACGAGCTGGATATTGCCCAATACGTAGGTAAAGTGAAATGAAGATTGATTTCCTATGTCATGTCCAAAACCCTTTTTATTCAGAAAGAAATCAGGTATTTTTGTTCTGCAGTTTGTTCCCTGTTTCTTACTGCCATTCTTCCTTGCACATTTTTGTGTGTATCCCTTTAGGACTGCCACTTGATGGAAGTTTAGAGGAGTTTGACAGAGTCACTAAACATATTCAAAATCTGTGTCCAAAGCCCATGACTGTTCTGACATCATTGTTCAAGGTGAAGGATGATGTCACAAACCTTGATCTGAGGCTGAAAATCTCAAAAGAAGAAAAAAACCTTGGCCTTTTCTTAGTGAAGCACCGGCAAGAGTTAACCAAAGCTGCGGGGCCAGAACCACTCAGACCTTACCAGGACTTCATCATGGATGTGAGTGTATTTCACCTTGCTTTATTTTGTGTGTCATAGTGAACTCAGTTTCCAGTTGTACAGAGTAGCAGAGCTGACAGTGCCTGTGGGAAAGGGCGGGCCTTAAAGAGTCCAAAAATACTAGCCAAATTTTGTAAGAGTATCTTTGTGTACTGTTTATTGACACTTGCTCCTGTTAATGAAAGTGTGGTTTGTTTGTTCTTCCCTTGTTCTTCAGTTTTTCCTCTGCAGAGGGGAGCAGAAATTAACCTTTGTGATAGCAAACATCCTGGTGTATCTCTGCAACATAAAGCAGAAACTTTGGGATAGAAAGATCCTTTTCCTTCAGTAGAGTTTAGTTTTGCAAGAGGATAAACAGCTGACATCTCTACTTGGGTTCAAAAGCTTTCTTTCCCATCCAAAATACTACTTAGAAATTTATTTCAAACAAGCAAAGAAGAAAACCCACTGTATTTTTAGCAGTTCTGAGCACCTTGTGCTCCACAGCAACTTTTTGACTGGATTTAGAAGTCAGGCTCATGTGAAACAGAAGTTACCTGGAATTCAAGAGGTGTCCAAGGATCTCCCATAGAGCTGCTAAGTTAGGACTGAGTTTTAAATCTTGTGAGGCAGAAGAGATCCTGACTTTCATAGTTGTGGTGCATTGGGAATAACACAAAGCTGAACACAGTTTGAGCTGTTTTCCACTGTTTCATAGTAAATCCTATATTTTTTTTTAAATTTTTTAAGTCTAGGGAAGCAAATACAAACTCCAAGATCTGTGAGCTTCTGAAATACCAAGGAGAAGAACATCTTCTAAGAGAAATGCAGCAATGGACTGTTCCTTCTTTCCCTGTTAGTGGCCATGATTTAAGAAAAATGGGTGTCTCTTCTGGAAAAGAGATTGGAGCAGCATTACAGCAGTTGAGGGAGGAATGGAAGAAGAGCGGATACCACATGGATAAAGAAGAGCTGCTGAGTTGCCTGAAGAAGTTGTAACATTGAATAATAGAGAGAACAGGGCTTGGAGTGAGATACCAGTAAATACTTCGTCACTGTGCTCACAGCCACTAGTGTGTCATGTTTCAGCTCTTCAGGCAGCATGGTTCTCCTCTTTCTTTATAATTTCTGTAAGGAGAGATTTAATTTTGTAGTTACATAAAATATTAATTGCCAAATTCCACATTCTCTACCTCTTTTTGTTGTATTTGAATGATAAACTACTACATATTTATCTCAACTGGGGCATTAGAAGTGATACCAAGATTCTTCTCATTCTGACTTTTCTTTGTTTGGGTTTTTTTAGATGTGGCAAAAACAGTGTTTCTGTCCCTTGGATAAAATAAGGGTGTGGGAGGGGCCTAGGAAGGGACAAAGTGTCTGGAAATAATGAGCTCTGGGTCTTTTTGTAGTTAACAGCTAGATGCCAGATTGAAATACTCACCCCAGCAGTTCCCAAACCGACTTACCATGTAAAACAAATTTGTTTGTTTTTCTTTAAAGATTTTTATTTTCCATAATTCCAGAATCAATTTCAGATTAAAAGGGTGATTTACAGGATCAGTATCATGAAGACAGGTTTTTGAAGCCTTGCTGGTCCTGCCTGGCTTGATGAACATATCATACCAGCCCTGGCTTTCTCTGGTATGCTTTTCAAGAACAAAACAATAGCTCTAACTGAGAGCAGCTCGTGTGTATATAAATTTTATGCCAGGGTTAAGTCCTACAACCCCTTGGTAACTACTAATCGTTTGGATTTAGTTTTCCTCATATACCATTCTGCAACACCAGATGGCAGCTGTGCCAGAGCAGTGCCACAACAAAAAAAATTAAATAATCAGCATTTTATGCTTTCATACATTCAACTTTCCAGCTCCTTTGTTGGTTTTTGTTCTTTTTTTCCCCTGGGATGTCAGTTGGTTTAAATAAATGATTCTGGAGATACTTGGGAGCTTCGGGAAGAAAAGGGAACTGTTTTTCTCTTGTTAATAAGGAAGGAAAATCTCATAAGAAGGTTATGGTGTTTGATTTAATGATGCAATTAAATTGAAGCCTCCTTGTGCAATTTATTAACTACTGAAAGCTTGGGAGGGAGACAAGTGTGAAATTTAGTGCTGCAGGAGGTTCTTATAAAAAGAACACAAAGCTACATCCTTCTTAGCAACTTCCCTGGAGGTGTAAAACATCAGAACCTATGCTTCATGCTACCCAAAACTAGCACCAAGGTCAAACTCCACAAGTGGAGAGGATTTTTAGGCACACCAGCCTAAAACTTCCACAACCTCCAGCATTTGTGAAAACCAGCCCAGATTATCCCAAAAGCACCTTAATTAAACAGACCTGCTCTGAATTGCTCAAGGTTTTGGTTGGGCTGTCGAGCATCTCTGGTTTACTGCATTTCAGAGACATTAAAGCCTATAAAAGATGAAACTGCAGTAAATCACAACAACAGTGTATTTTCAGCAAGCAATGGCAGCTTGTGTTGTGGAGAAATGCTGCACTTGAATAAACACTTTTATAGAGGACATTTAAACTATTTAAGTAGAAAACAGCAAAGTGGGAGGGAAGAGATGAAGCTCTGTGGTACAGATACGGCCAAGTACTCTTCTCCCAGGATTACCTGACTAGTTAAACAGTACTCACAGTGTGTTTTAATTAAAGTTACATACCTGAAAGACCCAGGGGGCTTGGCTGCTTCCCAGCTCCCCAGTGCGACAGCCCTGTCCAGAACTGGCTGCCAGGACTGACGTTAAGGCCATCACGCTTGGTGCTTGTTGGACAAGTGGAGGACTAACGCTTTCTGTTCACCTGCTTGTCCTTGGCAGGGATGTAGCTCAAAAGGTCACAAAGAATAACAAAATAAACTCTTTCCTGTGGGTGGAACCAATTTTCATTAAAATGTGAGCCCAGAGAGGCAGGGCCACAGTCCCCACCTGCAGAACAAAGCATCCTGGGTGGGGTGCCCCAGTGCTCCGGTGTGCTGGGAGTCCCTGGCACTGTTCCCCCCATCCCTGCCCAGGAAGCACCTGTGAAGGGCAGAGCGGTAAATAACAGCAAGTGCCTTCCTGTGCAGATGGTGTCTGAGGATTAATGAGGGTTTTTACCATTCTCCCAAGATGTAATGATCTGTAAAAATGATTAAAAGGCTAGATTGGCTTGGAGGTGTTCTAAGGGGAAAGGGAACAGCTAATTCTCCCTGCAGCACCGGTAAAGCTCAGGCCTGAAGCAAAGAGAAAAGAGAAGAGCACCCATACCTGCCCTGAGACTTGGGCACCATGTGTGGGGAGGTGCAGGGGCTCACACATGCCCTTCCCTATCTATCAATGGCTCCTGAACCTCATACAAATGAATAACTATTGTTAAAAAAAAACACTATATATGAATAAATCTATATCTACATATTATAGACTATCAGCATATACATTAAATGATATGTAACAATATATTTATATATTGTAATATATACACATTAAAAGTTTAGGAGCCATAGAGTTTTTATATATATATATATATACACATACACACACATCTATAGATACATATATTGTATATTATATTTTATCATATTTATTACCACCTGTAATATATGCTTTATTACACTATACGAATGACAATGCTGGCTCTACCAGGGCTTACGTTCAGGGTGACCTTTCTTGTGAGCTTCAGTAAATCCACAGGTCCTACTGCATGCCCTGGGGTGTGACTGGTGCCTTCTCCTCTCTGGAAAACCTGCTCCAGATCCAGTGGGACAGAAAAGGTGATGGGACCTTGGCGAAGTGTTAGCGCTAGAGAGACCGGTCGGTGTCCTTTGTTACTGGGCTGTGCAAGAGGACAAGGATTTAAAGCTTTGACATTTCAGATAATTTCTTTATAATGTGGTAGGAGAATAGTTCTTTAAGGGTCTGAAATTCAATTCCCCATGCTCCACTACCTGCACATCGCCTGAACTGCCCATCCTACGGCCTCGTTTAGGCACTGCTCCTCAAACCGCTCTGTGGAAAGAACCAGGAGGCTGGGAAGCTGTCCTTCTTCACCACGTGGCTTTGTGGAGCAGTGACATAGTGACACCCATAGTAAATACTGCTGTTGTTGCAAACTCCTTGTGGTATTTGTATAATGCTTAGGGAAAACTGCAGGACTTCTCCAATGGAGTGGCAACCACTCTCCATCTGTGCTATCCAAACCTTTGTAAGGAGGAACATCACCACACTCACTGAAGAGACAAAGGTCTTAAAATCCAGAGGAACAGGAAAGCCCACAGCAGAGCAGGGTGAGCGCAGGAAATCCTGCATCAGCAGCATGGCTGGGGTGGAAAACAGCACCTGTGAAGGGAAGCAGCACTGGCAAATCCCTGCTGGGGTTCCTCTGGCATGAAGGCCAAGGCAACAGCCAAGGCTAAGCCAGCTCACCTGCATCTGCTTTGAAAATAGTGAAAAACAAGAAAATCAAGTTTACTCAGAAACTAAACCATTTAGTAAATCATCAAAGAACTGCTTGACGGTTTCTGGTCTATTTAACTACTGTGTCTAGGACAGACACGTGTGACCATCACCCCTCCCCGTAACCCCCTGGGAGAGCAGTATTCAACATGGCTTCTGACCATGCTCCTAAAGGTGAAACAGGACAAGGACACAGACATGGCTCTGAGGTAGCACGGAGGGCGTTTTGCAAAGGATCACACAGGGAAACTGGTGGGTTGTGGTTTAAGCCCCAAGGCAGGATCAGGCCCATTTCACGCACCAAAATCAAGCTTTCTAACAGCAAATTACATGTCAGCACTGTGTGTTTACCTCAAACTCTATCCCGCTTATCCGTGGCTAACCCAGTCCACAGAACATTCTCCTAATAAAACTGATGAAAAAAGATCACTGGGATGCATTTCTGGTGCTGGTTTAACCAGGACAGGACAGTTTGGCAGGAACCGACATCTGTGGTTCATCCTGTACAGCTGAACTCCCCCCTTGCCCGTTAACTCTGCCCAAAACAGGACCTTGGAGTGTGCGAGATTAAAGCAACAGGCTTGGGGGAACCCTGGCTTTCAGCAGAAGTTTCTGCAGCTCAAAATCCTCTCCACTGGCACCTCCACATTCCCCTTGCTGCTGAGATGAAGGACTGTATGTTTGAGCATCCGTTTGAACAACAATCCATGCTCCCACTGAGCCTGCACATTCTTTGAAGCTGAAGCTTTACCAAACATGTTACTTCTTGCAGCTAACAAGTTTAAAACACCATGTAAACCCAAACATTTTCCTTCTGCCCAACGATCAGAAAAAAAGGTCAGTTTTGAAACAAATTGAATTTTATTCTTTGCAAATGTTTGCAAGCAACAAGATTCTGGAAAGAGTGAGAGCAGAGAACGTGCTGCCCCTCCTGCAGCTTTTACAACGCAACCAAGGTGAAGGAACGATGTGAACAACAGGATGGATTGCAGCATGTACAAACCCAGCATTGTTAGAAAACAAACAGTGGAGTATCTGAACTTGTTTTAGACCAAGTGTGTGAGTGTCCTAAGTGATTCTACTTCTTCATTGAAACTAAACTAAAAGATAGGAAAATGTGCAGTACTACAGGCTCCGATTGTACAACGTCTTTATGCTGCTGCAAGGAAGGCCTGAAAACAAGCAATTCTATGCTACGTGTACTCCAAGCCAGCCGAGTGAGACCTGCTGCCACACAGGACAGCCCTTCTGTCCCTGCAAGACATGTGTTTGTCCCTTCCACCCTCTGTCAAGCCTGGTGGGGTTGTGGCTGCGCAGCCGGGACACCAGCACTGAGGCTGTCTAATCCCAGATCTCACCAAGGACAGAGACGGTGGTGGGATGGAGGAGGAAGAGGAGAGAGAAGAGAAAAAAGATCCTTTTGGCAGGAGCTGGCAAGTCAATCAGATTAATTAATGTCTGAAGCAACATGCCAACCAACAAACACAGTAAATACAGGAATTATCGTAAAATGTGATTGCCTTAGTGTTCAGGTCTGGAAAGCATAAAATGCTCATACCTGTCAGTAACAATCTAATCCTCCACAGTCCCAATCTCGTGGTTTTTTCTCCACAAAGGAGAACAGAAGCACAGAAAGTATTAGCCAACATACAGAACCACTCCAGCTGCATGCTGTGCACTCTGAGCATCTACACACATGCTGCACCACAGCAGCATTCAGCAGCTTGGCAGCAACCTGAATCATACTTGTTTCCAACCCAGAAAGCATCATGGACTTTGAAATGGCCAACATTACACACAAACTTAGGCAGATGTAAAGCATCATCAACAACTGAATGAAATTAATGCTAAATTGAGTCCTGACTTACCTCATTTGATTCTATTACTTTACATTTGACTGTATATACACAATACCAAAAATAGGCCTGTTCTGTATCCAAACATTGCCAGCAGAACGCCATTTTTAGTTGAGGCAACCTAAAAGACTCAGCCAAAACCTCAAGAAGTTCAGTGATAGCTGAGAAAAGAAATCGCCCTGAAAACCTCACCTGTCCTGTCCTGGGTGGACCCCTAAAGGCACCTCAGAGCACTTAAAACTTCCTGCCACCCACACGCCCTACTGAGGGTAACGGGAACACCAGAAACCAGGTATTGGGAGGGGGAATAAACCAAGCCTACAGCTGAGGCGCAGATGTCTGTGCACACATGGGTGTGTTGTGTCCCAGCTGTGTGTGCACGTGCAGGGCGTGAGGCGAAGTTAAGCTTGATTCCAGTGGTTATCCAAGTACAGGGTTCTTACAGAGGTTTCACAGGCTCACTCTCACACTAGTGCTTATCATTTCAGCCTTTTGAAAGCTTATTACAGAAATATAATCAAGACACAGAACGTTTTCTGGAAGAAAATGCGCCATCATCCCCCCTCTATTTGTTATAGTCAAAGTATTGCTTTTCAGAGTTCACTGCCACGTCTGAGCACTGCACACACAATTAAACATGGTATTAGAGATGTCTATGGAGAGAACAGAAGTTACCACAGAGGTAGAAGGCTTCAGAGAACTACACCTGAGTTACACAATTACTTTCTACATACGCAGCATGATAAACTACCCAAGAGCCTTTCAGCACCTGGCATCTTTACACATCCGCACTGCAGCAGGTACCACACAACCACTGAAACGAGAGACTTGTAGGGCCAACACTGAGGACAAGTTACTACAGGCTGGTGTCTTAAATCTTAAGTAGTTTTGTGTCGTTATAGCAGTATGCAAGCTCTCAAAGATTTACTGTGAAGAAATAGTGACTGTTACACCTTCAGAAAAAAAACAAGTGCGTATGTACACAATCATGCTAAAGAAATAAATCTTTAGTTGCCAAAGTGCATTCTGAGGAAAAAAAACCCCCAACAAATCAGTGGCAAAAGCTGCCCTGTTTTGGCATCTGATTTCTGTAGCACAGACAGCACTTCAGTCCAAAAGCCAAAAGTGCACTGCCTTTTATTTCTGTTTTACTTAGAAACTTTTGCTTTTTGTAAAGTAGGGATGATAACGTGAAATGTTACTTTATAACAGGAAAGTGTGAGAGAAAGAAAAATCAGAGATGGTGCCTCCCCTTGTCAGAATAAATACCACCAAAACATCTCCACAGTTGGTGTTCAGGGAGTACATCCCACAACCCTGACATGTACGCTGGCAAAACAATCCTCACAGAAAGGATTCTGAGAAGCAAATATAAGCACATTCAACATAAAATGAGCACGTAAGTTTTACGTCCTGGGACTGACCTGCATATTTTATATAAATAGTTTGAAATTTAAGACTTCTAAAGTCAAACAGACTAAATGGATGAGCCAAGGTGTAAGGACTGGATCCTTCAGCAGGCATCGTGTAACGCGGCTGTTGCGGCTGCAGCTACGGCACCGCCACTGACATCACTAATGCAGCATCAGCCAGAAGAGATACTTCAGGCTTGTATTCCCCGTGACAGTTACTCAGTGAGTAGCTGAGGAACAGCATGAGCATGAAGGCTGAAGTATTCCACAGAGCTACAAACAGGGATTCTCGCAAAACCACTTGTAAGAATACTACAGGAAGTATTTCGCAGTAAGTATCTTACCATCATACATATATTGCATAAATTACACTGTTTATTTCTAATTTTAGTTCCCCCCCACCTTCCTTCACTGCAAGTTGAGAGCAGTAAACAACATTTTCTGAAATTATACAAGGAAGGAGAAAGTTCAGTCTCCAGTCAGTCTGGACAGCTCAGATCCAAATCCCGGTGTCTCATGTCACCTCCCCTCCGCTCCCCAGCTGTCACTTCAGATTCATCCTTCAGTCCTCAGTGTGTCTCAAACACCAGCGATGGGGACGCACACCCAACCCAAACGCAGCGAGCCCACTTGCCTGGTCGGTTTGTGGGTGGGGGTTTCTTGGGGTTCTCGAGTTTAAGTAAGCATCAGAAGCAGAACGGAGCAGATGCGTTTCAGAGACAGACTGCTGCCTGTTCATCTCCAAAGCAGGTTGTCAGATTACAGGCAGAGTAACGGTGACCTATCGTGGCCTGAGTCTTCCTCCGCTTCTGGGATCCGAGGCAGCAGAGCAGACCGTGTCAGTCCCCAGAATTTCTGGGGTGACATATCCTTTTTGGTAGCTGTGAACTTCCATCCCATATGGTTCCCACAGATTCTGCACTGGGCTATAGTCCAGGCATACCTACCAAAACCAAAACAAATTGTCACTAAACCTGTAAGGAAAACACATTTTAAAACCCTGGAACACAGCTCACTCGTCAGGTAAGAAGGGGATACTAGTCCCAAGCTAAACTTTCAAAAAATCTTCTGGAATCAAGGTGCCCAGCTCACAACTTAAAAAAAAAATCAGCCTTTGGGTAGAGAAAGCAACTAAAGGATTTTATTAGCACAACATTTCAAAAGTATGATGAAATGCTGTGTGCCTTAAGGAACAGCCAGAAAATGGTTCTCAAACTAAGTTCCTTAGCAGAAATGAAAGTGATTTTTGCTTTACTCTTAGATTAACAGGGAACTGCAGTTTCCAGAGCAGTAGAGCTTTTTTCAAGAGCCTTAAAAGGTAGAACATGAATATTTTAAAACCCTCATAGCAGAAAAGAGCTGAGAAAACACATAAGGATGAGGAAAAATTAACTCCAGATATTATAAGCTACAAGGTTTCTTCAGGGAGTCTGAAACCGTGCATGACTTGTGGCAGATACACCACAGACCTTTCAAGTCATTACTCAGCTCTAGGTGATAATCCAGAGATGATAATCCAAAGAAAACCCCTAAACACAAATCAGCACTAGAAAATGGCAGAGTAAATGTGTACATACACAAGTCATGAACTCTGGACTGGCTACAAATACAGCAACATAGTATTTTATACTGGTTTAGAAGAGAACATGATAGCCAAAAGCGACACAAGATGGGTGATGGGCACCTCACACTATGGCACAGAAAGGACCACACAGAGAAGTGATATAGTGATAATGTATCTAAGGAATATTTTTGTGAAGCTAAAATTCAAATAGAGTTTGACATTTCAGCTATTTTAAGAGTAAAATATTCAACGTTTTGAACAAGTGCCTGAAGCATGCTTATCCAGCCAAAAAAGTTAAGTTTAAACTACCAGAGATGCAAGACCCTTCATTATCAGGCAAACTTCTACAGCTGAATAGTTAATTCTGCTACTGTTTTGGAGAGCAAGACTAATAAATAATCAAAACTAATTGGATTCATACAATGTTGGTAATTTTAAAATAAATGTAATGTTCCGTTTTTAGATATAAAAAGTATTTTGGTGCAATAACTGCATTTATATATTGTGTTTCCCTTTTGCACTTTATTTACTTTATGATCAAAGAAAGCTGCTTTGTGGTGTGTACAAACTGTTCACAAAGAAATTCCCAGACAATCAGTATCCTGTTTATAGTTCTCAGATGCTAAGCATATATTAAAGATCTTAAGAATTCCATATGGTAAAAAATTCCAGAGAAACTCTGAAAGCATTCTATCTGAATTTTAAATTTTATTCTCTACTTTGAAAAAGTATAAATTCACATTCCTGCTTTTCCTGTGTGCAACGACTGTGCACGCTTCAGAAGTTATGTATTTGCTATTCCACAATCACAGGATTACAATTCCAACCAAATTTCTCTAATTTACTAATAAAAGTTGTTTTAAACTGTTATTACCCAGGAAACCAGCTGTGCTCTGTCGATGGTCGTCCGCTGAGATTGAGATTGCAGGCTTTATATACAGTAAGGGTTTCATGGATGTACCCGTGAGGATTCACGTATGCTGCCATGGGTCCACACAGGGATAAACTGCAAGAGACAATTAACAATTTGGTCAGAGTTCAAGGAAGAAACAACACCCAAGGGCAGTCAGACATGAACAGAAGAAAAACCATGCTTAAAATTGCTTTCCATAGCAAAAGGACCACTTTAGGCTGTACCTTTAATTGTATAACTGAAAACTGGAAGAAAATAACACTCTAATGTCAAATATCATTGTCAAGTTTTCTTATAACTGCAGAAATTTAAATTGCCAGTGATATGGATCAGATGCAGTCCTCACTAAGTCCCTACTTCAGAAAAGATATTTAAAAAGATATTTGTGCACATAAGGATTAAAATATTTTCACTTTCAGATGAACCTCACCCAGCTGTTTGTTCCAGTGGTCAAGTCACTTTGAGGACAACTGATGGGATGCTACGGAAACTACCTCATTTAAGGCAGTTATTAATCTTTCCCTCAAAAACATAAAGCTCAGTAGATAAAAAAAAGTATGACAGATTCATAATTTTGCTTGCTGCTTTTGAATAGCAATTTCCAATAAGATAAGTAAGATCTATACTGCTACTCTTCAATCCAACTTTAAAAGTAAGCAGAAACATCCATTACACTATGTTCTCCTCATTCTTCTCCTGCAGTTCACTGTATTGAGACAGCAGCAATCGTGGGTTCTGGAAACCATAATCTGATTAGAAGATAAGAAATTACTTCTAATTATGACGTCAGCTTCTTATCACACTGATAAAGGAAAACTGTGGGGTGTCTCACTTTGTTAAACCAAGACATCTGCCAACCTTTACATTATCATAGCTGATGGACAGGTATTAGTTATTCAAGATTAAAATAGTGACAAGGCTGCCAGAAGCAGCAATTATTTGGAAAATTTATAGTCTTACTGTTGAACATGGAAGATACTGTATAGATAAAATATATAATGGGAACACACTGTCTAGTGCAGTTGTTAGGATTCCACTCTATAGTCTTAAAATAAAAAAAGGAATCACAATGCTCAATGACATAAATAGGAAATTCCCTTATCTCATGTCCTGGGAGCCTGCCTATACCACACAACAAGCACCCTTCAATCTGCTGCTGAAGCTTGTTGACATACAGAAGTCAGGATGAAGTGTTGCAAACTGATTTTTTGTCCTTTTATTTCTGAATAAAGTTCAGGAGATCCCAAATTTCAGAACTAACACATCTGTATTTCAAAACTCAGTGTGCATAATTCTTCAGCAGCAAGGTGCTGGACTCAGTGACATACAGCACTTCACACAAGCTTCTGTCATAATGCCCATGGTCATGTTTGGATTTACTAACTTCTTACTAGAAAAAAACCAAAGTAACCAACCTGTTTTGGTTTATGAAGAAAACCCCCTATAAATATTTATTTAAATTTGATGAGAGCTGTGGAGAACATGATAGTTATAAGACATAACCTCACTTCATCTGTTTTGTTGTACCAATGGTTCTGATCAAGAACCTCCCAAAGATTAAAAGCAATAAACTCACCTGAATATTTCATTCTTGGTAGTTATTTCTGTGTCTTGGCATTGCTTACAGCAGAGAGATGTACACTTGAAAAGAAAAACAAAGAAGGTAATTTCATTCATTCTGACACACTTGTTGGCACAGTGACAGTAAAAATCTCTCCCCCTTTCATAACAGATTTTCTACCAATTCTTTTGTTTATCTGGGCAGCAGTCACTGACTTTATGTCTATCAGAGGGTAAAAAAATTTCCTCTGGAGTTCACTTATTAATGGTAAACATTCATTGTTATCTAAATGACAAAACACAGTTCTAAGGTATTTTTCCCATCCCCAAATCCACACAGAGAAGAGGATATGAGCACGCAGCAATAATAAATGAGTCAACCTTCCAAGGCCTTTAAAAGCTAATTCAGAAAAAAGCCTCTGCTGTTCAAAGATGTAACAGGGAAAAGGGACATGAGTACAAATTCAACCATTAAGTTTTCATAAAATTTCAGAACACTGCAGATTAGTGGTTTTTATTTCCTCACGAAAAATATGTAAAAATGATTAATCTGTTATAATCTTTAAGAGAAATATCAATACAACCCTTAAGATTTCTAGAAAGTGGAACAAAACAATTTACCTAAATATCAGAATATGTTTTGAGTTTCTGAGTGAGAAAAGACAACAAAATTAATCAGAATACAGTGCCTTACACAAGAAGCTGTCCATTTTTGTCTCAGAAACTTAAGAGATGTTTTCTGCCTCCTTTTCTCTACATGCTCCCTTTTAGATTTTTGGTGCATGAACTCTGGGAAAAGGAATGGTATTCAAATGACACCCTGGTTTCTCTTTTCCCCAAAACAGGCAGTACTTTTCAGGCAAACAGGCAAAATTTCCACCACTCTATATCCAGCAGCTAAGCCCTTCACTGACCAGGGTTACACTATATTAACATTTCAGACAGTATTCTGCTATCTCCAGCAAACTTAGAACCAGCAAGGTGAGGGTCAATCAGGGTGTACGTAGCTCTTCTTTCTGATATTAATGTATTAAAAAGCTGTTATTTTTTCTCTCCATTCAAAAAGTGAATAGTAAATATTCCAGCTACCACTATCAAACCCATAGGGAAGGTTACACTTAACTTGTATTTATACCAACGGCTTTTCCAGTGTTTTCTCTTTGGAAAGAGCACAGCAATGTGAACTGTTATTGGAGATTCTGCAAATGCTGCTCCCAGAACAGCTGGATTCAATGTGAGGTTGATTTGATTGATGCTTAGCTGCTTTATCAGTTATTATAAGAATATATAACTCGTATTATGTAAGAGATGTACTATGTAAAAAACCCAACAAAGCACCACTTTAATGTCCTATATCTACATCATTCCATAGCCACGGCAGCGGAAAGAGAGGGAGGGAAGACAAGTTTCTGAACATCTTACAAAGGCACTGCCTAACAAGGTGATAGATGTCTTCTGCAAAAATCCATTCAGCCCAATGCTTAAGACTTTTACTTAATACTACAAAGATTTATCTTCTGTTACAAAATCCACAAGTTTTGATGGCAGAACGTTACTTGATTGCAGTATATTATACCGTCAGTATGGGGTTTTGATGTTCATAAGATGGTTATGAGCAACACTGGACTTCTAGCACCATCTCTTGGCTAAAAAAGTGCTGTGAGGTGTTGATATATGACTTCTAACAAAGGCAAATAGTACTATAGGTTTCTCCCTTGCTGCCAAACATGAAGTCTAAAAATGCTCTCTCAGTACCTTTCTTAAGCAAACTTTTAAAGGTGAAAGAAGAAATGAAGTAACACCCAAACCATTCTCTAGAAGTATAATTCGGGAATTTCATACATTTTTGTTAGTTTATAACACTCACTCCTATTATTTTTGGTGAGAACAATTTAATGACAAGAAAAAATACTCACTTTGTTCATAATATCTAATTCACAGCGGAGCCGCTGAACAGCACTGCCTATTTTAAGCAACTGTATACGTAATGCATCATCAATTGGCAGGCAAGCAGCAACTCTGTAAGAAAAATCTAGAAATGAGAAAGTACCAGGCCTGTTAGAATTTGAGAAAGAATTAAAACCTCCTACTTCTACTCAGGTACAGAGAGTGTGCTGAAACTTTGGTTTATAATAGACTTTTAGAGGTTATCTTGGTACATCCTTCTGCCCTAAGGCTAGATCATGTACAAGTAAAAACTCTATGAAGATCTTTATCTAATCCACACTTAAAGATCATCAGTGATCAGGACTGAATGAACCTGGTAAGGTAATGTAGTCTAAAAGCAGAACACAACCCTGGGGAACTTCCACTTTGACAGTGAATTACTGAGTTTTCCAACCAACTGTGGTTATTGTTATGCTTGCACTTCCTCCTTTTTTCCTTTTTTTTTGTTTTTAATCCAAAAGGACAGACACACTTTTATGAGAGAAGGAGAAATAAAACCCCAAACATACACCTCCTTCATCAATTACAATGAAGTTATGTTACTCACATTCGTACTAAGAAGGTATTTTTTACTGTTAGATTGCAAGAAGGGGGAAAAAAACCCCACATACTTTGGACAGACTCTTCTGGAGGTTTTATCCACATTTGAATGCAGATCAAAAAAGAGTCAACAGATTTTTTTTTTTTAAAGTTTTAATATAATAGAAAATTCTCTGGCAGCAACTTTGATGAGGTATTTAAGGCACAAACACAAATGGTATCAGACTGTACTACAGTCATTCTTTAACTTAGCTAACAAAAAACCTTGCTAAACTGGAAATCACTCCCTACCTCACAGCCTGAGAAAGAATTCAAAAGCTGAAAATTAAGTCAGAAAAATATCACTGCACTGTGGATCATGAGAAAAGAAGTGCCAAAAAAGTGTTAGGTTTTTTTGTTTGTTTTCAGATTATTTCTTCTGCTTCTCATATATGGTTCTCTAAGGAGCACTCTGGGCAAAGCAGATGGGAAGGACTTTAAACCATCACTTTAGGCAAATAAAGAGTTCCATGGACATCAAAATTATTAAGCCCAGACCTGTATTTGGTGCTTAACTGATTTTAATTGAAAGCTGCAGTTTGGACTTCCCCTTTATTAGGCATCTGAAAGTCTACACAGGAAAGAATGTTTTTCCCTTTAGAAAGGCTTAAATTGAAATTTCCTTCTTATTAGATGTTACAGACACACAGCAAAGAGGAGACTTGTTCACCAGGGCATAACTCCAATGCCTGCTAAGGCATGAAATCTGATTCCAGCTTTTCTGCAATTCAATTCCTGGCGCTATTGTCCCTCATGTCTGATAAGAGGTAATAAGTAAGAACAAAGAGATAATATATTCTAACACTCAGTCTTACATACAAATGATAATAAAAAAAATCTAATATGCTTTTGGCTCTTGTTTTCTTGCAAAATGCTTAGATCACATTCCTCCTACCACAAAGCAGGAGTGCCATTTCTTTTACTGAACATGCTTCCACACAGCTGAAGGATGATTATGTCTTTAAAAGCTCTGTCACCCTTTTGTCAAAGTCAGTCATCAAAATGTATTGGAAACTGGAAACGAGGGATGGACTGTCAGTAAAAAGGTCATTATCTAAGGGTTTTTTTCTTAAGAAATGAAAAAAATCTAAAATTGAACTCAAACTAAACATAATCATACCTATTGGGTTGGTTGGAAGAGATTCATCTTTAAGATTTTCATCCCATTCGTGTAGCTGCCTCTTGACTCTTTCCATCAAGGTTTCCTTTTGTTAGAAGAAAAGCCTAATTTAAATACATAGGTATTTCTGTTTTCTTAGGAAAAAAAAAAAGGAAGCAAAATGTAGAGTAAGCTATTTTCCCTAAGTGGACATTAGCTTTTAAGACTTATTAAATACAGACTCTTTTTGCACCAACATATTTTAAACTAAGAGCAAAGTAAGGATAGGAAATGGGCCAAAATGAACCAAGGTGGTTATAACCCTCATGTGAGATAAGGAGAGAGCTGTCCAAATTCTGGGGCTGTACAAATGAGATGAGGTCAAGCCTCCTCCTTATTTCTGCCTCTCTCATGCCAAATACTTTATGTACTAACATACATATGTATATAAAGAAATACATACTTTTTAAAGAGTAAACTAACTCCAACAGAAAAGACTATCCTGGTGGTTAGGACACTTGCCTGCAGCATGTGGGATGGAGGATCAAGTTTCTGCTCCAAGACAACACAGCAGGAACCTGAACTGCTGTTATCCACCCCAGACATGCTCTGGCACGAGGGAAGAACTATACTGAAGTGGAAGCTCTTCCTGCTCTTAACAGTAAACTGAAAGCTACACACTTCTTTGAGACCTAACTTATAAGCCAACAAAGCTAAAGCTTTTACATTATCCAGTAAGTAGATATTGAAACATATAAAGCTAATTATAGTCTATTTGGTAAAAATAGTGTGAACTCACAGCATCATAGAGAGAGTAGAGCCAGGGAGGCCAAGACGTCAAACTTGCACAATGGAACTTCCTCTACAACCAAAACCACACATATTTATTCTTTAACATTAGCAGATTTTAGGGACAGTTCTTATTCAAACAACTAAAGCAGAGAAAATCACCAAAGTATTGAAAGATACAACAAAGGATCACCATCAGGACCAGTACTTCAACGTGAAGGTTCCAAACCACTTCTCAAATGCACTGAGAGCTCAGATTTCTGTACAAGACATGGTATATGGATTTTCTCAGAAAACTCATCTCAGCATTAAAAGCTTTTCTGATGTTTAGTAATAAGAAATAATTCCTTTCAAAAGAGCACCTGAAATTTAGATAGTTCAAAAACATTAAGGACTTTTAGATAGTGCACCTGTCCCAAAGTCTCTCCATCAATTGCAACTACTTCAGCAACCACAGCAAACCACTATGTCAAGTGAAGAAACTACTCATAGCAATTTAGTCAAATGCATAAGTAAGATGAAAGGAGGAGATTAATGGGTTGTATCAGGTATTTTAAGCTGACATATAAAAATTCAAAGGATACATGATGGTATTCTGTAAAATTAGTTTGTTAAAAAAATGTAACTCAAACTACCAACACACAAGTCAGGTGGTCCAGAGGATGCTTCCTTACAGCAGAGCAAACACTGATTAAGAGAACTCGGTTACTCTTTATGTTTAATCACCTGTTGCCATCTGTTTGCATCCTGGTACCTATTTTTGTGCTTACTGAACATCAAATACTTATGCCAGCCTACTGAAAATCTATTAAACAGCTTTATTATAATGACCCAAAGTCAGTGAACAAAGTACGGTAGCGTACCCATCTAATGACATCCTGTAAAGAAAAATTTAAAAACTCAGAACCAGATTCAGCACAGAGTAAGAAACAAACGAGGAGGAAAAGAAAAGCACTTTAAAAATTCCCCTGAAGGTCTCCTAACTATTTTTATTGAAGGGTATTCTTCCAAAATAAAAATTTTACTAATAGAAGGGGCCCACACAACTGTATCCTATTTCACTGTGAACACTACTAACACATTCACTTCAGTTGTGTACAGTAACACCTACACAACAATACAGAACAGATATGGAGGAACAAAATATGAATGGCCACAAATATCACCTCTAAAAAAAAAACATCTTCAGCCTCTATATAGCCTGTGCATACACAGCAGACAAGAAAGCCAAGATGATAACTGAACTTCCTTAACTTCCTTCTGGGCTTGTTAACTCATGGATGAACCTGTTCAAGAACTCTGAGGATCAATAGCTTTTTGTTATGATTTTTTTGTTGGATTTTTTGCTACACAGTTCAAAACCTCTGAAGAAAAAGAAATAAAATCCAACCCTTAACTGCATCTGAGAGTGAGGAGAGTTACTGGGATTCTCTATTAATTTCTGGTGGGAGTTCCAAAGATCTCTACAGATATAGAAGACTTCAAGGTCTCTTTCCCTTACGCACCACTGACTGAAACAGCAGATTAAATAAATAATAAATCAAAAAGCTGCAATTTTAGTTATTATTTTCACGAGCATCAGGGTCCCCCTTTTCACCACATCCTCTCCTACCAACCTCAGCACTAACTCTTGCCCTGATAACCTTACCATGCATACCTGTCCACTGCTAATGACAGCCTTTGAAAAGCCTGGGAATGAGCTAGGTTTACATTGGAAAGGCTTTTGCTGCTGTAACTATGTTAGTACGACACCCCAGTGTGGTGCTTATTATGGGAAACATAATTTATTCCGGCTAATTTATCCTTTTGATAGTATGCTTTATTTCAGTCTCCTAAAGGGAAACGCTGCACACTGGTAAAAATGCACATTCACTTGTGTAAATGCATCTTTTAGCACCTTTTAAACAGCACAGCTGTCCCCAGCACAAATCACACCTTACTGTTCTCCCGAGCAATGGGAAGGTTTGTAGCTTAGACCTGGTATCAGCCACTTAGGACTCTTCAAAATTCTGCCCTACCATCTCAGTGTGAATTCCCTCCTGATTCCAAAGACTGTCACAGCTGCAGTGCTGCAGGAACAGTGTAAGCAAAGGCAGAACTTGTGCCAGTGAAGCAAAAATAGGACAGTAGAACCTAATTCCCTAATGATACCAACAACATCTTGGCAACAATTATTCCTGCTCTACTCTTTTTTTTTTAAAATCAGAGTCAAGTAAATAAAATTCTAGAAGCTTTCTAAAGAAGTTTAAATTCTGCATACTTATTAAAAAAATCTAGAAAATAAAATGAGTAGAACCATGGAACTACCAATTTACCTGCTTAATTATTAGTGGAAGATGGTGCTTTTACAAACAACTCTGTCAACATATGTAGAGTGCATGTAAAAAATAGATTCCTATGACCCTCTCCTACCCTGTCAATTTTAGTACTGTAATAAAATGTAAGAGTTTCTAAATTCAGTTAAAAAAATATAGTTACTTATTAACTATCACTGAAGGTAGATCTGTTGAACAACTACTAATAAACAGAAAACAGAGCTAGAAATACATAGGCAATTGCTCATAATAGATTGTATAGAAACGTCGTGATATGACAAAGATAACGATTAACCACAAAAACAATCAAGAACTTCAGACACGTTATAGAAAAACTTTACAAAATGGAAGTGCAGCAAAAAGCATGCTCAAAACCATCCACTACAGCCTAATTGTTGGCCAAGAGTCATCTGGGGGAATATCTGACTGAGTTACAAAAAGAAAACACCCTTCTGCCTGTCATTCTAACACAGAACCAGATTTTCTATAAACTGCAGGCACTGAAGTTAATCATTTAACCAAGCCAAGTTTTTAAGCAAAATTAGCAAATGGAATTGTGATTCCAAAAAAACTAAGATATCACAGGTCTTCTCTTTAGAGAACTCCTAACACAAAATGTGAAATGTGTATCTCCCCACTGTTGATGGCTGATAAACAACCACACAAGATGAAAGTAGGGGGTTGGTACCTAGCATCCCAGTTGTGCATCCTCCTCTAAAGATGAAGAGATGGAATTTTTTTATTGATTTTCCAAAATGCCATCAAAAATTTAAAGAAAAACACCACCACAACTAGCTTCTAACCTTTTGGTATTTCTGCCACCACTGATGTATAGCTCGGTCCTGCCAGGCTGTGGGTTTCGAAGCAGGGAATATATGGTGCCGGCTGAGGGACTGCAGCTGCACTGCTGACATTGTGGAAGGCAGCACACGCTCAGGAAGGATCTGCACTTTAGCCTGCTGGATTCTGATGAAGGGAAGAATTAAAAAGATGAGATATACACACATCTAACAAGAATTTTTAAAAAAGAAAAGTTTCACTGCTTAGAAAAACATAGGCCTGCCTAATAGATCTAGTCACTACAGAGCATTACAGAATTTAAGCAGCAATCCATTTCATCAGATTTTTAAAGTTGTACTGCATAAATCACATTACCTTAGGGAACATACAGCATATCTGAGCCAGCAAAACACATACTACTCTAGAACACAGATTCTTTCAGGCATGTGGCTAAATTATTAAAGCCACTGTGCTGACTGGACTTCAGTCTACCTAAAGTGAAGACTGAAGCAATCTCTTTTTTATTTATTTTCCTTTAAAAAACAGAATTTGTTTTTTCCAGCTATTTTTTGTACTGGCACACAAAACTCCACACAGTTTCCTGGTTTAGCTCTTACAGCTAAGTTTCTCTGCTGATCCCACCTCCACCCCACCACTCTGTTAGTTACCTTTTCCATGGGAACCAATGGGCTGACCTTGTATTTTAGAGTGTTAGATACATGTTGGGATAGTGGTGAACAGAATTGAAGCCAGACTGGCAGTGAATTTTCTACTCAGAATATTAACAGCAGAATAATCTACTGCATCAGCATTGTATTTTTAGGTTTTTGTCTCTTCAAGGTCCTTCTGGTATAAGCTATTAGTTAGCTATTACATATCAAACCCTCAGGAACCTTAGCTGAAATGCAGTTTGCTATCTTCATCCCACAAAAGCTTATGTACTTAGCTAGAGTTCAGTTATCAGCAGAAATAGGATATAGACTCTGATCATCTTTTAATATCCCAGCATCCACCAGGTCATCTATTCTGCAGAGTTCAGTAAAAGTTATATGGCTACTAAGGATATTGCCTGGCAGGAGGGACTTCACATTTTAAACAGAATTATGCATCCGAAATCCTGAAATATTAAGATGCAAGTCATTACAAAGTTTCCAATTTTACTTACAGGGACAAAAGTAAACTCTGCTAACTTACTATAAATAACAAAATGGTGTTTTGCCATAAGCACTTAGTAATCAGAAACCCAAGAACGATGGCAATTTCTTTCTTGTGAAGAAGCTCTGTATTTTTCCCCTCTATCAGAATTTTAGACAGGTAATGCTTGTTTCTTTTGTTAGTTGCCTTGAATACATGAAAATTAAGAACATTTTCGTTGAGATCGTATTTCGTTTGTGCAGCTGGAACATTATCCTTCTGTCCCATTCCCTTCTTATGCCCTTCTGATGTACAGACAAAACCAGCAGGAAACTGCCATGCTACCAGGCTCAGTCCTAGAAAGAGTTAGCACATTGGCACAGAGTCCAGAGAGCATCTCACCACCTGCAGAGAGGACCATTTCCTCAGGCTGAACTGAAGAACAAAGACTCATGCCTCCAAAGCACACAAACAGGAGGTTCCAGTTCACTGGAAACCAAAACCCTAAGATGTGCAGTACTTCAAATAGAGTGACTCAATATAGTTTAAACCATTCCAACAAATATACAGCTTGCCATGATGAAGGAAAAAGAATAATAACCATCTCACCTCCTTTATTTTCTGTGTTTAAAAACTCACATTTATGGATGAAGCTTGTGAATGTGCTGTGTAAAAGTGATCTCTGGTAGTCAGTGGATATAAAATCCTCACAATAAAATGCTTTAACAGCGCAACAAAGATCACTGTACATCTTAACTGCTTCTGGATACTGAATTCTCAGTACTGATGCTGTTGTTACTGTAGTTGTCCAAGTAAAGTACTGCCACCTTGTGTTCAAGCAAAGGCTTTTCTAAAGGTGTAAAATTCGGAGTATTATTGGTAAGTGTTAGTGAAAAATAGCAAGTAGCACGTATTCTTAACTTTTTCAGCTGCAGGTCATCAAAGGCTGAGCTCAGATTGTTCCTAGGCTTCTTTCTAAAGAGATGCCACTCTACTGAACAATAGCAGAATGTGAATGATTAGCTTTAGATTTGGAGTAAGCTATTCCATGTGTTGCAGAAATGTTTATATGAACCTCTGTCAGAATCTATGTTTGGAGCCTGTATCTCTGGACAGTGACGCTGGCAGAGGCTGATGATGCAATGCAGAGTGTGACGTCAAGAAAAACTTGAAAGGGACAGAAGACTCAGCATGCTCTTCACTAAGTGGTAGTGCGTTTTATCACTTTTATAAACCAAGAGTGGTATTAATTACACACCATGATAAAACTGGCTAGAAGAGGAGCCTCTAACTATCCCAGGTATCTCATCAGAATATGGAAAAGAACAAGAGAACGCTGTCAAAGCTGATGTCAGGATGCTTGATAAGCACATGAAAATAACTGTCATCCACTAACAGAAGTAGCACATTTCTGTCAGTGAAGTATCAGTGAATAGTCAGAAAGGGAGTGGTTAAATAAACAAGATTTTGTATTTAAGAAACTGAAAGTGATGGCCTGCTTGTAGTTAGCAAAAAAGAACCTATTTTCATATTCAGCTATTTATTCAGAGACCTCAGCGTGCTTTTATGTTTTACAAAGGGAAAATGAACAAGAGAAGTGACCTGTTTCTTTTTTATTATTACCAGACTCCAGCCTTCCCCTTTTATGGGCAGCTTCTCATGAAAACCTTCACCCCTCTGGGCACAGTTACTGTCCTCTCCATATCTGAATCATGCAGCTGAATCCTTGTGCATGCTGCTGAGGCTCAGTAGCTAAAGATCACCCCAAGTACATAACCAGAGAAGCATACTGTTCTTAGCTGTAGTGTCAGACTGTTGCCTGCAGCCATTCAGAGCCCATCAAGTTATCAAAGTGGAACACATTCAATGCAGACCATCTCTGGAAAAGTCTCCTTTGAGGAAAGGAAAGTTACACTTTTTCAAGGAATGGAATTTGGGAGGCTTTCTGCAAGACAACAGAGGGCACACATGTGGTATTTTATCCTCTCATGTCACACCTTGTTTTGAAACAGGGATGTGAGAGATTTGGAAAGAAAGCTTTAGAACTTACAATGCAGAAAAATCAACATCATCTTCCTGACTTAATTTTCAGAAACAAAGTCACTCTGACATGTCTTCTCACACATATAAAAATCAAACTACAGGCAGATACTCTTCAGAGAATCCCACTGCAAAGTTAGCAACAACTAAAACACGAGTCTTACAACAGGACATGTCAGAAGTCCTTAATAACCAGAGAAGGAACTGATAAAGCATTTATTATCTATAGTAATTAGTCAACTGTGTGACTGAAAGGGCAGATGCACGTGGAGTAAAATCTAAGTGTTCAAGTGAAACAAGATTTGCAGTATGTAAAATTAAATACAAGATTTTCTTACCCATCTGACTGGGTTCTTATTTCCAGTACCTTGAACCTCTGTCTTCCTATTGCTTTCACTTTGACTGTTTCAATCCCATACTCCTGCTCTTCTCTGTAGGCATATATCTCTGCTGTTGTTCCAAAATGTGCTTCCCTTTCACGTGCGTTACTGAAAGTAATGGAATTAAAAAGGTTACCTACCCTCCAAACAGCACTGCTCATTCAGATTTCATGAGTTAGTCTGCCTGCACTGGCTGTACAGGATTAGTCTCATCAAAACAGTGTATTTAGTAAAGTAACTTCAACTAACTGTAATCATTATTTTTCCAATTTAAAAGCAATTCCTAATGAGGTGGGTTTTTTTTTGTTGGGAGTTTTTGACAGTTGACAGGTTTCATTTTGGAGTCTAGAGGTGAAATTCTGGGAATACAGGGATCACCAATCTATTTCCATTTGAAACTTAAAGTACCAAAATTCTTAAGTTGACTAAAAATCACTCTTCCCACCTCGTAAATAATCAAACCCTAATACAGTGGGGGAAGAGAAAGAAACATTCCCAACTTCTTTTGGCACAGATTAGCCTTTATCTTTTCCACTTTTCTATCACCTCCTGTCTCTCATGTCTATTGTACATTTGTCTGTGCTTGTTCATTTAAACACAAACCAAGCAAATACACCTTCAAAACAATACAGCTCTCAAAAAAAAAAAAAAGAATCTGATTTTCACATTTCAGATCAAGGCTTTTTCTTTAAGCAAGATGGAGCAGTGCATTCAAACACTTACTGACATCAAAAGGCTGCTCAAACAAGAAAAGCAGATCAATGCTTAATGTTTCTTTAGACAACCATGTGGTTCTGTCACCCAGCTACCCGATGGAACAGGAAAACCTTCTCATTATGTATCAGAAGACAATTTTTGTAAAAAAAATTCACAGAATCACAGGGTTGGAAGGGACCTCGAGAGATCATCGGGTCCAACCCCCCTGCCAAAGCAGGCTACCCCCCTGCCAAAGCAGGCCACAACTTCTGCTGTTCACCACACTGATGCAACCATCTGCTTTTAATCTAGTAATCCAAAGAAACTGTGCTAGAAACACATGCTGTATACCACCCACAAACCCACGTGTGCATTTTACCTGTAAGCAAGAACGGCAAACGTTCTGTCTTTCTGAATTAAATTCCGCACCATGCTAACCTCTTGAGGGTGAAACAGCTGAAGGGGTAACGTCTGTCCTGGAATCAACATCACCATCACGTGTGGCAACACTGGAATCACTTGACAGCTGTCATCATCATGCACTGTTCTGCCATGGAACTCCTCCATATCAGAACCTAGATACTGGAAATGAGAGTGGTATGAGAGGTTTTGGTTATTTACAACGATAAAATAGAATCCTCGTGTGTCTTTGGCTTAAGGATATTACAATAGAATCACAAACAATCAAAACTTCTTCAAGACATATTTAATAGACAATATGAAAAGAACATACCACATGTGATGTTGGCAAACTGGTATCAAAGTTAATGACATTTGGCTTTTCAGCTTCTTTACTATCTTGATCTTCAACTTCCATTTCATTGTCATCCTCTTCCTCGCTTTCTGCTAAGAGGCACATACAGAACATTGTATAGAAATCAATTAACAAAGACTAAGATACTGCAAAAGCCCAGAGAATCCCAGAAATGCATCAATATTCTACAGACTTTCATGGGGAAGGAACTTTAGTATTTGTAAACTTGTTAAAAATAGTTTTCTTGCTGTCACAGCAAAATAACCATTCTATAGAAAGAGTCAAAAGCTGACAAGTTATTTTTTTAAAAGCTAAAGAACAACTTTTCCTAGAAGAAAATAATAAATTCTGTTAGCTCAGGTTTTCCCTGCTGTGGTAATCCCTTATCTCATTTCTAAACGTCTTCTGCCTGTACACCAAGATGCCAGATAACTTAATTTCTTGTAAGATGCTGAATGCAGCATTTGAAGTAGCACAAACCTGAACAATAGAACTGCAAACATCAAGTGAGTGAGTTAAGAAGTAATCTGAAGCTCTATATTCACGCAAAGGGTCTTGCTGGTAGTTTAGACAATTCCATTGCTGTCAGCCTCTCCTGCATGCGTACCAAACACACACACACAAACCCAGCAAACTACTCAGGAAGCAAATAATATGACTGCAAAGGATTTCTGGTAGAAAATAGTATTTAAAAATTACTACTTTCTTCCCATTTCCCAGTTCCAGGTGTCTATCCTATAATTCCTTTCAGACAAGAGGACAGTTGAATTATCAGTGTTTTGTTTTGAAAGCATAAATAGTGCTGTTACCTGCAGAAAACCTGTACAGACGTTTTAAAATTAATTCTAAAACATGGTGAAGATAAAAAAAAAACCACATGCCTCTCTCTAAAATGCTGGTTTCACTGGCTGTTCTGTGGATTGTCATACAATGCATGTCTGCAAATACCCAAAACAAATGCAATGCAATTATCCCACTTCTCTAACTGTATTACCTGATCCTACTTCTTTTAACACAAACAGTATTTATACACCATGCTATATTGAAAATGGATGTTACCATAAACTTCGCAAACCAATCTGTAGGATTTTTTACACCAATAGTTGCTGGGTAATGGATAATCCCAATTAAATGTGCTGAAAAACATCATTTAGATCTTGAAAGCTATTACAGTACAATGCAGGCAGAAAAATCTCTTTACAGTAATCTAGTTGGCCACCTTTGCAATTGGTATTTTAGTAAGAAATAATCCTCAGCTGAAAACTTAAAAGGTGATGGTCTTATCCAAGTGGTTTTGTAGGCAAACCCCACAAAAGAAAGATGCTCCAGAAGAAAGGAGTCTTCCTTCAGAAATGGGAGCACCACCACCCTCCTTCACTGAGATCTTACTATTTCTGAGAGTGGGAGGACAGGAGAACAATGAAGACACTATAAGCTGGTTTTGAAGAATGTTTTATTTCCCTGTTTGGCCTCCAGACACATTTGTTAAGTGTACTAGGCCATGGTCTTCTTTCTGCTTTACCTTTTTTTTTTTAAAGAAAAAAAAATAAAGTACTGCATAATTTATAGAAGCTTCTCTATAGAAGGCACAGCACAACACACTGATGTTATGGATCCATCCAATATTGTATTTATCTCACAGGAAATGAAGCAGCAAAAGAAAAAAGGTTACAGTGTCTCTTTGGCGTTTTGCCTAATTACAGAATTTAAAGCGATAAGCCACCATCTTCCTCATTACTGTAAAAAATACTCCATTTCTGTAAGAAATTTCTCTTCCGTTATATTCAGTTAGAAACCCTAACCATAAACAACTACAAAATGTTTAAGATCATAGAATTATAGAATCATAGAGTGGTCTGGGTTGGGTGCAATACTGACAGGATTTTGCTTAACTCGATGGAGGGAAAGAGTTGGAAGTTTTTCCTTGGGTTTGGGGCAGCAGTGCAGTGCCAGGGGGAGAGCTGACTTCATAAAGATTATACTCTGGTTTGTAAGCACTGTCATCGAGTTGCAGCAGTCATTAGCAGTTTTAATGGCCTTCTGGAAAGAGGCTGTTTCAGTTGGTTTTCTGAACACAAAAGGAATTAAGAGCAGTTGATTAGAAAGGACTGTGCCCTGCAAACTTTTGCTCGTTCTTGCCAAAAACACACGCTGGCTGCGGTGTGGTGGCAGGGAGGAACGATGACTCATTTTACTGCAGCAGCACCATGCGAACGTCGACAGAACACCACAGTCTTCACTCTCCTCCTCGACCATGCTACAGGAACAGCAGGCAGAAGGGAAAAGAAACTGCATCTTTTACACCTTAGCTATATATAATTTCTGTTGATTTTTTTTTTTAACTTGAAGATTAACAGCCCTCCAGTACAAGCAAAAGGGAAATGCAAGTCACAAAAGCACACTGCATGACAAGGCACTGCACTTCTTTCATGGCAGGTCAGGCATTCCCAGGTGCTCATCCTGGCCCACTAACACTACCAAATCCACTCGCAACACCTCTGTAGAGAAGTGAGGAAATAGGAACCTCATTAAAACACAAACAAAAAACCCCACTAGAGTAGAAAAAAAGGCTGTACTTTCCTAAAATATTCAGGAATAATTTTCATATTACTTTAAACACACAGGCATAAAATGCTCGTAGAATTTCCTGCTATAGGAAATTGCTTTGGCCACTGGCTGCACTCCTCCTCCACAGGCTTATTCTGAAATGTTTCCTTTCCAGTTGGCGTGAGCTGCTGCCGAAACTGTATCATCTTTGGTTAGATTGGGGGCACTATACCTTAAACCAGAGAACCGCGTGTTATTATGCATTAAGCATCCACACGAGGAATGGTGTGTCAGAGGACCAACAAGCTAGGCTGTTTGGACAAACTCCAGCATAGATACTGCACAAGGCCAGGCAGAGCGTGAAATCCAACACTGGCGCACAGCACCTCTGGCTCCTCGGCTTGTTAACAGCAACAGAGAGCACTGAAATTCAGCGGAACTTTCTAAAACAACAAACGTTTTCCTCGGACTTTGCCTGGTTTTACAGAGGCGCACACGTACGGAGTGCTGCACCCGCCCGCTTAGACTGACAGCCCGTTTCACCTGGCCGATGGCCCGCTGCCTAACGCGCAGGGACTGAGGGGCTCGTCTTTATTCCGGGCTCGCTCAACCAGGGCTGAAAGCGCCCGACGTGCCAGCACCGGAGCTGGCTGCCGCAGGAAGGCTACGGCTCCGCCAGCAAGCGCCGCACCGCCTAGCACCTTCCCGAAGGCCGCCCCAGTACGCCGCCCGGGCTCCCCTGAGCTTCCCTTCCCCCCATACAGCCCCGCAGCCTTCTCCCTAGCCCCACTTCGTCTTCCCCGCTCCCCATACTGCCGGGGCTCCCACACAACCTCCCCGCAGCCGCATAGTTCCCCCTCTGCCGCTCTCTCCCCCCGATCCCGCCCACGGACCGTGGTCCGGCCCACTCCCCGCCCGCGCCTCACGACCAGCTCGGCGCTTCCTCCCGCGCTCAGCCCAGAGCCCCGCCGGCTCCTCCCGCCGGCCGCGGCCATTACCGGGCACCAGCTGTAGGTGGTTCCCCATGTTGTTATGGGGCTCACCACCTCCCTCCTCGGCGGCCATCGCTGTTTACCCCGAGAGGAGCCTGGGAAGCCGGCAGCGCGGGGGGGAGGAGGCGGGAGGAGGAGCCCAAGCCGCGGCCGGAGCGAGCCCAAGAGCCGCGGCCTCTAGCGGCGGCGCTGGGGAAGTACAGGGGGAGCGTGGGGGCTGCTGACGGGTCGGGGGGCTGTCTCCTGACCCGCCCACCCCCCCCCCCCCCGAAGCTTTGTGCGGTCCCGCCCTGGCACCCGGCGGGTTTATTTTATGCTGCAGGCCATGAGAAAGGCTTGGCGGAGCGCTGGCGGGTGGGAAGGAGGGAGGGGCCGCCGGAGATACGCGGCTCTGTCCCTCAGCGCCGCGCTTAGGCGAGGGCGACCGCTGCACTGAGGCGATTCGGTGTCCCCCAGGGAGGGACAGGATCTCCGGCTCCGCCTGGAGATCCCCAGGGCTCGGGAGGCGGTTAGGAACAGCGGGGACGAGGCCCTGCTTGTCCCTCGGTCCCCGGGTACCGCCTCTCTTCAGAGGACCCGGCCACGGCTGACTTCGCCAGAGCTTCTTAGGGTGGTTCCACTAAAGCGCCTCATGCCTGAGCCCCCTCTTGGACTTCTCGGAGTGGGGATGGATGTGAATAAAATCCGTGGTGGATCACCTTTTGGGTAAACAGCTTGAAGCAGAAGCTGTAAACACAAATGATTAGAAAACATGCAATCCCAGCAGCGATTCCTGAGGGAGACTGGATCCCGCTGATGTGGAAGTGTGAGGTGGAGCTATGCTGCGGCGCAGGAAGGTTGAAGCGACCATTGCTCGTGAGACAACCCTCAGTGCCTGTTCCAAGCAGGCACCTCAGGGCCCAGCGGAGATCTGCAGCTGAGCTCCAACTCATCCCTGTCACCCCCCAGTGCCCTGAACCATAGCTCCACTCTGCTGGCACACCGCTGCATGAACGCATGGCACAGGCTTCCAAGGGACCCTTCTCCAAAGCAGGACTGCTGCCAGGCCTCTGCCTCAGAAAAACATCTGGGCGTTTGGCAAAGGATTTGAGGTTCACCCATGGTTTAATGTCTTCTGGACTGCCAAACTCCGTGTATGCTGTGTGAGGCACTTGCTGGGCCTCACAGGTGCACAAGTAGCAGATTCCTCTCTCTGAGAATTGAGATTTTAGTAAAAATACTGTGGTTTGTAGTGGCACTAAAAGAAAAAGGTTGAACATTGTCAGGTAAAATGGCAAAGGGCTGCCCTGGTGTGAACTTGGTGTGGCCACCAGGAGCGGTTCACAGGATATAAAGCCAGTGGGTACACCCAAAAACGTTCCTTCAGTGGGGCTGCCTCCACACTGCCCAATGCCTGTACAAATGCTCTATCTCATCAGTTATATGTTGCCTTCCCCTTTAACGGAAAAATCAACCAACCAAATGTCATACCATGGCTCTGGGGTTTCTCCCTTTCAGCTGAAATGCACGTGTTCTGTTGCTGCTGGCATTCGTTGGAGACTTACAGATCTCTAAATCCTGTATAGTGCTCCCAAGCATTTCCCAGTTGCCCAATATCTCAGCTCACTACTGTCTCCCAAATAAGACCTTTTTCACAGGCAAAATTCTGTCTTTTCTGCTGTTCCCTTTTAAAAGTCCAATTTCAGTTCAGCAATCATACTCCCCCTGGGCCAGTGACAGAGTAAAACCACCGATTACCCAGCAAGCAAAATAACTTTTTGAAACTTATTTTCCAAAATTAAAGTGTTTCAGAAAAGTGAATACTTTAAAGATAAATAGCAACCTAATTTCCTTACCATCATAGATAGGAAATTTCAAAATACTCACGATCTGTACTGAACTGAATATGTCTTTAGAGCAGCACTCAGTATCACATTTGCCAAATGACAAATGTGTCACAAACATGCCTGTGATGCTTAAGCATTTGGAAAAATACAATAATCACTGAAATTATTAAGTTATGATTCTATAACTTTTTCTGCATCATCTCAGTGTTACATACATAACTCCAGAGTATTGTATGTGTTACATATACCTTAATAAAAAAAAAATCAAATTTTTGTTGTCAGGCTAGATTGCAGCCTGGCAAACTGAAGTATTAACAAAAAAATATGAGCTACTTCTCCAAACCCTGGGACTTGATAAAAAACCATTACACTAAATATTTTTGGCTTCTTTTCCTATGTTAATCTATATTGATTTCTGGGGGGTTTTTTTACATAGTTGCTGAGGGTACACCTGAGTCATACTTTTAAGCCTGTCTCTGTAGTCGTGAGAGACAGAACTTAGGTTTTGATGGCTACTGAGATTCTCAAATAATTCATATGACTGAAGGAGCTGGCCTGGTGGTTGTTTGGTTTTGGTTTTGTTTTTTTTTTTAATAATAATCAAAATTATGAGTATTGGAAACTGTGGGACCAAAACCCAAGAGTTCCCTAGTTCTTATTTTGGATGATACTGCATCTCTTTATAACCTTAACACTGCTAAGAGCTATATTTGTGTGCAGCATTTATAATTCTAGCTAGTGTCTTAAAACTAAATCGAACCCCCCAAATGGGACATTAACTCTAATTTAGTCTCTGACTATAAATTACAGACATCACTCTCCACCAGCCTTTCCTGTGGGGGCATAGTGAAGACACTGTGAAGCTTGAGATATGTGACTTCTGTTAGGTTACATGTTACTGCCAGGTTAATTATTAGATATGCTAAGGTATGACTAATTTTAGGTTTTTAACCTAAATCTGCTCAAAAATACATTTACCATATAAATATTTCTGTTTTTATCACAAAGGACACTCTGTAGCTTGGACAGTGGGAGAGTCATTATTCTCACACTCTAATCCATCACATGCCGCGTTCCCAAACTCAGACTGGACTCACTGGGAGGCATGTTCTTCCAGAAGTATTAACCCTGGGTTGGGTTAAAGACAGAAAGCAGCAGGTTGTAGACTGACGAGCAACTGTGTAAATTCCAAGGTATTATATTAAATTTGTCGAGGGCGAGTGTATGTATATCCCAAAATTAATCTGGTCAGTGCCAATCTGTCTGTGAGTCGCCCAAATGACTGTAATTTAGATGAAGTCAAAGCACTTCAACATGATGAGGGGCTTTTTTCTCTTTAGCAGCTGTTTATCAAAGATACACACAGCCAGCTGTGGCGAGTTTTCATTTTTATTTTCAGAGTGCCATTTATAAAAGACATTGATTTAGAAACAAAATTTAAATACCACACTAGCAGACCTTGTGGGATTCAGTGCCCAAATTCACATTGTCTCTTTTGCATCTTGCAGTTGATAGCTGGCTAATTGCAAAGCTACTGGTGGCCAGAGGACCTTTCAAGAAGAAAAAAAAAACATGGAAAAGGACAGCAGCCTAAAGGATACTGAGACATAGCAACAGTTAGGATTTTGTTTGGCATTGCTGGGGGTCATAGTCAGGATGGAGAAAACCAAGGCTTGGGGAGCTGGTTCCCTGAGACAAGTACACAAATTATGGGTGCAGTTCTCAATAAAAGGTCTTTGCAAGCAAACACCAACCTCCCGCTCATCAGTCCTTCATACACACCCAACTGAACACATACTCTACCAAAAATGCATCTCTTCCCTCACACCAATCAGTCAGTCAGGTCGCTGTTTAACTGCAGTACTTTTCCTCCCATTTTCTCAGCACGCTTCCGTGCCCACTTCCTTACTATCCTCAGAAGGAAAAACTACCTGACTGGTAAAAGAAGAAGAACTAACACACAAAATCCTCACAGTGTCAAATGCCCAAGCGCCTTTACATCCCCCAGCTCCTTCCTATCTCAGCACTAGCTGAGAGAGAGTAAATTGTCAGAATGTAGAAGCAGCCGATGCACTCCCTCCTCTTCTCCACCTACACACTTGAATTAAGTGGAAAATTAAATTAATTTACTGTATTTCAGGGATAAGAGGCACTAGATGGTGCTGTAACACACACTGCAGCAGATCCTGTTTCTCTGAGGATGGGGCAGCTGTGCAGCACTGGCCACTTTGGGATTTCTATTATTAGGTGCTTCACAGCAAGCAGTGGAAAAGTTTTATTTCTGACCTAATCGCTTCCAATTAGGTTTTTGCCTGTTTTTGCAACACACTGTTCTGACTATTTCTGTTCAAAAAGTAACCTGTATAGTCTAATTAAAATAGGAAAAGTCCTGTCTACGCATGCCATTGATCTCCACTCTGCCAATACATTGGCTTGTTACACCCCAAACCTCCGAGTTCTAGGCAGAACTAGGTATTTCAAAATAGTAAGTGACTCTCAACCTTTAGATGATTTATTAAATACCGACAGTAAGAAAGCAGTTATAGGACAAAATCTATACTTCAGACATTTATAAAGCCAGTTACAAAAAAATACATGAAGTTGTCTTCAGACCAACAACCAGGCAGTCCCTACACTACAGACACTTGCACCATGTGCCTGAGGAAATCCATGGCTTTTCAAGTTGATCACCACATTACCCATTGAACTTTACTACTCCCTTTGTCACACCTTTGGTGCACAGATTAGGAAGACATACCAGGTAGTGTGGATATCACCTGCCCGCTGATGCAGAGCATGGCACATTCAGCTGAGTGCAGAACTTCAGTGCAGGGCTTCCAGCCAAAGGCACCGGTACACACACCCAGGAAATAGGGAAAAAATCCCTCCTTTTAAGTGTAAATCCCCCTTTTAAGTGTAAAACCAGAACAGATCCTAAGATGTCAGCATTGCATGTACAAGATTATCAAATCTGCCATCCCAAAACTTCTGTATTACCCAAGTTGCCCTTTTTGAATATTAAATGCACTTGGAGAGAACATGGACAATGACCTACGGTGATTCCAAAGGCAAAAGAAGCAGTGATGGGCAGGAGAACTATAGTCAAAATAAGCGTGGTTGGACAACACTTGTGAAGTTAAAGAGCAGCAGATGACTAGTTTATGATGAAGCAGCTATTGCTTGCTTCAGTTGGCATTCTAGCAAGAACAGGGCATACTTATGACTCTTTTTTAATATCTGCTGCCTAGGTCGGGCTAGCGTGACAAATGAGCAGCTCTGAATATGCAAAAGCTTTCAGACAAAGAGCCTATTAGCCAAACATGCCTATTACTATGCGTAGAGGCAAATTCTCTTGCCAGTGAACTCTCGCCAAGCAACAAACTATTTGGCCTGTGTGCAAAACCCATATCGAACACTAGTGACAGACAGCACGGTATAGAAAGCAAATGTGACTATAAACAGAAATTTGGTTTGATAACAAGAATAAAAAGTGAGGAAAAATTCCATTTTGGTAATGGTAGCTGAAGGGCATACCTAGTCAAAGAGACCCTGTGTCCTTTAGGTAGCCTTTAGGAGTGTTGCTTTTACATAAATCCAGAGACTCCAGACAGCTTAAGAGATGAGTGTACCCTTCTGAGAAAAGGGGCCAAGACCCGTTCCTGTGTGACTGCTGCTCTTACAAATACAGCTGTAAATCAGTGTCGGCGAGAGGCAGCTTTACAGTTGCTGATGTAAATTAAAGATGGGCCCTAAAGCCAGGTCCGGAGCTGCTCCAGACACTTCTGTGGCTCTGGGGAGCTGCACTACAAAGGGATGGACAGAAGTGACACTGGGAAAAACAGCTGTGGTGGTGAGCAGAGCTCTAGTTACACCATGCTGATCTGAGAGCTGCAAAGAAACAGGTTTTGCTAGGGCTTTCTTAACCTGCTCTGGAAACCACTGTGGTTTGCACTGCTCCCAGGCCACCCCAAGAGATGTCCTTAGTTTTCAGGTGAAGGTTAGCACGGATCTGATGTATCCACAGCTGGTGGAAGCCTTAAAAAAAGATTTATCAGAGATAGGGGTTTGATCTTTCCTTTATTTATTTATTTTAAAGAAAATTTTTGGTTGTCTTTGTGTTAATGAGGTGGTGAGGTCTTTTGCCAGTGTACAGGGGAGTAATTTCATTGAGTCTTACTAGCTGTAACGTTTCTTTTTCTTTCTCCCTTGTTCTTATTGGTTCTGTCAGCATCCGTCTTAGCAAAAAGATCAATGTATATATAGTTCTAGACAGTACTGCTGAAGAAGGTCTAAGTAGCCCTGTCTGTTTATGTAGAGCTCAGTTCAGCAACTCCTACTCAGAGTGTGAGCAGTGGCAGCTTTATACATGTATACATTAACCAACAGAGACAATTAAATTGGTCCCACATACTATGTAAAAAAATGTAAATGGGTTTATATTCATTTAAAAAGAGGTAACCAGTTAATAAATTTGGCTTCAGTTTAAAATGCAGAGTACTGAGCGTAAGTTAAAAGCACTGTCTTGCACTGTGTACACAGAGCATGCTGCTGCCATTATCAATGCAGAAAAATCACTCAGCACTCAGGAAGGTTCAGGGGAGTTAATACAGTGACATTTACAACAATATCATCCTTAATCTTGGGGAAAACATTCCTGATTCCGTTTGAGGCTTCACATGGCTGCAGTTTGTCTGGGGGAAGAAGGCAGGTAACCTTCAGCAGATGATGGCAGAGCAAACGTATCCCAAAGTCAGAGCTAACATTGACAAAGAGTGAAGGAGACGCAGCAAAGGCTTTGAAACCAAGACCTCTCTGAGGTCTTTTCATCTCCAACTACAATACTTCCTATCGTCATTTATCAAAACTTTCACTCCATCCACTCAGAAGTTTAGGGTTTTTTCTCTTTGTGAAGTTTTACTGCTCAAGCACACCTGGTAAGCATGCTGGAAGTCGTGGCTACCAACAGCCACAGGACAGCTGTCAACAAAATGCAGGTTTTCACAAGGAAGGGGGTAAGAACGCTGAAGAAAAAAGGACAGTGAGTGGAACTTGCAAGAAAAGGGAGAAAACCTAGACCTAACAAGGCCAAGGGCAGAGTCCTGCGCTTGGGACATAACAACCCCGAGCAGCGCTACAGGCTGGGAGCAGAGTGGCTGGAGAGCTGCTGGCAGAGAAGGACCTGGGGATGTTGGATGACTGCCGACTGAACATGAGCCAGCAGTGTGCCTGGGTGGCCAGGAAGGCCAATGGCATCTTGGCTTGTATCAGAGACAGTGTGGCCAGTAGGTCCAGGGCAGGGATTGTACCCCTGCACTCAGCACTGGTGAGGCTGCACCTCGAGTGCTGGGTTCAGTTTTGGACCTTTCACTCCAGGAATGACATCAAGGTCCTGGAGCATGTCCAGAGAAGGGCAGCCAAGGTGGGGAAGGGCTGGAGGGCAAATCTGAACAGCAGCTGAGGGAGCTGGGGGTGTTCAGCCTGGAGAAGAGAAGGCTGAGAGGAGACCTTATCACTGCCTACAACTACCTGAAAGGAAGGTGCAGAGAGGTGGACAATGGTCTCTTTACCCAAGTGACAGGTGATGGGACGAGGGGAATGGGCTCAAGCTGTGCCAGGGCAGGTTCAGATCAGACATTAGGAAAAATATCCTTCTCCAAAAGGGTTATTGGGCACTGGAACAGGCTGCCCAGGGAGGGCGTTGGGTCACCAACCCTGGATGTGTTTAACAGACGGGTAGATGAGGTGCTCAGGGATATGGTTTAGCCTGGGACAGGAACGGTTGGACTTGATGATCTTAAAGGTCTTTTCCAACTGTGTGATTCTGTGATATTTAGTAGAACCTGCGTACACTTCCTTTGCAGTCTTCTTACTTAGGTTGTCTCTGTTTCTTGGCCTGAAAGTTATATTGTTAAAATCATCCCCTACCTTTTTTTTAGCAGTGGCATTGAGTATTGCACCACCCCAATCCAAGGGTGTTTGCACTGCAAAGATGGTGGGAAAAAATACACACTCCAATGTAATGGCCATAAACTACACATAATGGACATAAATGCCCAACTCTGCTGGATTTCTGTCTGGGGGAGCAGAGGAACGGCCACTCTAGACGTGCTCTTATGCTTCCACAGTTCTTGTTTTGATCTTGCTTTTGCAGGACTTTCATGGTCCTTGACCCTCACATAGGTTAGAGCATCCTATGTCCCATAGGTAATGGTGTATTAGGCGCAGTGAGAGTAGCTGTGCTTTCAGTCTGCCTCGGCATGTTCTTTACCATCTCCCAGCGCGATGCTTCAGAACATTCACACCCTGACAGAAGTCTCAGGAAACCCTTTAACTGCTTTTCAGCCACTTTGAAGAACATGGGAGACATGAAAGAGCTGGAAAATCACAGAGAATCTGGCCTTACAACTCATATCGGACACGCCAGCCACACCGAGCTCACAGCTGTCTGTAGGCTAGGATTACAGCTGCCACCTTAAGGTCCTATGGTTTCACCCGTGCAGATGGATGACCATCCCAGTCTTGCTGCACGGGTGAAACCTGTGACTGCCTCCTCACAGTACAGCCAAATCCCTTTGGGATGCAGCTACAGCCTCAGGGAGGTGTTTGGATTACCCCATTGCCTCACATGTAGAATCCATCCAGCTGCCAGTTTGTCTCTGTCAGAAGGGAAAAAAAGGACCCTGGTGCCAACAGTATGGCTAAGGAGACCTCTGTCAGATAACTCTCTCATGTGCAAAACTGTGCATAGAGTAGTATTTTCTCTTTACTAGCGTAACCATCACATTAAGAGGATTCCTCTACCTGAGAGAATCTAGTGAACTGCTGAACTGACTACCAGCTTTAAAGGGCTTCAGATAAAGCGATGGTGAAAACCTCCGCTGGGAACGGGAGGGCAATATGCCTTCTGAGAGATGGAAATTCTCACTCTGCACAACATGTTTCAGGTGTTTGATAACCAGCAGTTTCAAGTACTAGCTGAATATTCAGCTGCCATCAAACCAGCTCTCGGTTGAGAGAGTTATTGTGCTTGCATGCTCTGTGTGTGTCCATGGAAGTTGGAGAGGTCTGGATGAACGTGTGGGTGGATATACACAGCGTGGGTCCAAGTCTCTGAGGAGGAAGCAGTGATGGCAAAGCTCACTGGAAGGGTGTCTCCACCAAAGGATTTCACAAGCAAAAGAATGAAACAAATCTTTGAAAAAAACCTTACATACATGAACCCTGTTATTTGCCTAATGCCTGAAATATCAAACAAAGCAGAGAGATTAACAAAACCAACATTCTAATAATATACATAGTGATACATAAAAAGGCAGTAATCATATTTTAAGCTGTTATCTAATTGCAGAGGATGTAGCACTGCGGAAAAAAACCCCCCAGCAATTCAATCCTTAGTTATCACACCAAATTTTCACCTTGTTTAAGGGCAAGTGTACACTGATTCCAAAAAGGAAACAGATGTTTTCACACCATCACAGCTCATTTATAGGGATAATTACCTGTAAATAGTAAGGTTATTAATGTTATTAGTTGAATATTACTATCTATCGAGCATGAAAAAATCATCAAAGTGGAAGTTCTGTTACTGAAGTCCCACTTAGGATTAATTTCATAGAATTATAGAATATTTCCTTCATTGGCTGGGTACTTAAAAGAGATTTTCAGCAATGGATCATATTTTGTTGGCCATTCACAAACCAGCTGATGTTCCATGATGTTCCAAATCACCAGAAGCTCCCCATTTTAAAATGCAAATACCTCCCCAAAATTTGTCAGTGATTTCATAGAATCACAGAATACTTTGGATTGGAAGGGACCTCAAAGATCATCTAGTTCCAACCGCCTGCCATGGGCAGGGACACTCTCACTAGCCCAGGGTGCCCAAAGCCCCATCCATCCCGGCCTTGAACCCTGCCAGGGCTTCCACAGCCTCTCTGGGCACCTTGTGACAGGGCCCCCCCACCCTCAGAGTAAAGAATTTCTTCCTAAGGTCTGACCTAACCCTGCCCTTGTTCAGCTTGAAGCCATCGCCCTTGTCCCATCACTTTCATGCTTCACAAGTTTTAAGACCCTGAAGATGCCAACAAACTCTTCCACAAGGAACTGACCTTCACGGAATGACCTATCATTATCAATGGCAGTTAAGAACAGCAGCAACCAATACTGAGATACTGATTAACAAAGTCCACTCCACATTTCCAGGAAAACACTCATTTTTTTACCCCTTTTTCATTCATTTTATTTCATGTAAATTGAATATTTTAGCTTCTTACATGGCTGAAATATATATTGTCTAAATATTTATCGTACAGCTACAAGGTGTGTTTTCTTCAAAGGGTTTTTAAAATCATTTTGTACGTGTGATTTTTTTTGGCATTTAGTTAAACTGGAATGGAGGCCAATTCATTTCATCTTTGCTTAAATTTCTGAAAATTCAATTAGTCCATCTTTTGTTACAAGCACAGACATATAAACAGTTTACTAATGGCTTCAGAAAATTGTTGTAGGACAGAAAATTGTATGCATTCTCTCATTTTAAATGGTCTATTGCTTCGTTACAGCATCTTACCACCCATTCTGTATTATGGAAGGCAAATCTAAAGGCACAAAAGGCGTGAGGCTGCTAAACCCCTGCTGTGAATTCATTTCCAAAGTCAGGTAAAATGTCATTCCATTGTTCTTTTGAAAATCATCCCTGCAGCACATGTAACATAAGGAAATGAAAAATGGAAGAGACTGTTAAGCTAAATGGCCTTTTGGAAAGACGGAGCGAAAGCTATACAAGTGATGTATTGTGGGAGGTCAGCTAAATGCTGTGTTTTCTGGGGTTTCTTTATGTTTTGTTCTTCCCCCAGATCAGTAGGGATTGAAATAAAAAGAAGCCTGACTAGAAATGCTTTCTCTGAATTCATCATTAGGGTCTGGCGCTCAAAAGGAAGAAGACCAACAATTTTATAAAATGCAAAATGGAATCATTCCCTTTTAATGCCCAATTTATTAGGAGTTGGAGAAGGCTAAGCTAGAAAAAAGAAGCCTTGTTTCCCCTGAGTGCACGCATCGCATCTCATTGTGTTCAGCCCAGACTGGCCATGACAGTGAGAGGAAGGAGAATCAATATTGCAATGGAGACGCCTTCCTCGTTACGCTGCAGAGATGCTCGCTGTTCATACGACTCCTCCTCATATCCTCCTTGTTTTACTTTCTGCTTAAGTTGTCTGGAGGCAACACAGAATTTCAACACGGAGCCAGGAACACCAGTTTTAGGAGTTGATGATAATTATGGTTCCATGTCAGAAAGGCTCCGAGTACGCTCAGCTGACCTACTTCATATCAAGTGCTTCACACCTTGTGCTGGAACAACTGGGGTTTGGTACCAGTGGTTCAGTGGTTTCACATCGTGTCCACTCTCTTGCTGTTCCCAACCATTTTAGCCTGGGGAGCAGTTTTGCCACTTTCCCCAGTATAGCTTCTAAAAGCAGTGGATTCGGGGATCCTTTTAAGGAGGAGCTCCTTTCTTTTCCAAACCCAGCTGTAGTTCTGCCTCAAAATTGGTCAAAAAGGGACAAATTGTAGCTGGAACGGCTTTGCTTAAAGCATCTGGAAGCTAATTTCCAGGGGAAATTCCAGCTGGCAACTGTGGCAACAGTCTGGGTCCCTGAGCCCATCAGGACTTACAAGTGGGTGGGAAACATGATTCAAATTGTACCCTGTTGTTATTTAGATGTAGCCCAAATAACGCAGTTCCACATCCCCTCATCAGTTCGTTCCCTGGCACTCCCTTGGAAGCTGAGCGGTCCCTGCATGCAGATAAACCCCGCGCTCACGGGAAACAATAGCTTGCAGAAGTCACATCCCAGGAGGAGTCCTGCTACGTCACACAGACCTGCTGTTATCCCTGACACACACTGTCTGTAACACACACAGAGCGAACGCTGCGCATCTCACAACTGCTCTCAACTAAATTAAATGACAATGTTTACAACTTTGTTAATTACAAAAGAACTAAAGGATGCCATTCAATGGAGACATTAATTTCAATTATTACAGTGCTTTGAGGAAGTCGTGCTCTCAAACTCTCAAACTGCCAGACAAGCCTGCCTATCCCACTGTAATACTGTCCCATGTAACACCTTTAGCAGTAAGCTGGAAGAGACCTTCTAGCCAAGTCTGCAGGCGGCATCAAATCCAGGAGGGAGGACACTAGTCAGTGTGCTTTTAATGGAGAGACACTCAAACAGGCTGAAGGAACAGGCTGGCCATAAACTTCCTGGACTGAACAAGGGCACATGCAAAGCCCAGAAGTTGGGAAGGAATAACCCCATGGTTATTAACCCCTGGGTTATCCTCAGCAGGGCTGGTCAGACCCCTGCTGAGGATGCCCCGGGGTCCTGGGAGACAGCAAGCCAACAGCAAACCTCAGCAGTGACAGCCAGCAGCACCCAAAGCTGTATTAACAAGCTAATACCTCCGTGGAAGTGCTTACCTCCTTTTTATCCAGCACTCCTTAGACCTGATGATCCTTTGGCCTTGAGAAGAGGAGGCTGAGGGAAGACCATATCACCGCCTCCACTGACCTGCCAGGAGGGTGCAGAGAGGTGGGCGATGGTCTCTTCAGCCAGGGGACAGGGGATAGGACAAGGGGAAATGGCCTCAAGCTACAACAGGGCAGGGTCAGGTTAGATTAGGGAAAAATTTTTCACTGAAAGAGTTGTCAGGGCCTGGCACAGGCTGCCCAGGGAGGGGCTGAGTCACCTTCCCTGGGTGTGTTTAAAAAAAGGGTAGATCAGGTACTTAGGGATATGGTTTAGCACAGGACAGGAATGGTTGGACTCGGTGATCTTAAAGGTCTTTTCCAACCTTGTGATTCTGTGATCCAGAATACAGCATCCACCCTGGGGCTCCCCATAGAGGAAGGACATGGATGACCGGGTGCAGGTTCAGCAGCAGCCCACCGAACTGGCCAGGGTCCGGAGCACCTGTGACCGGCCGTGCCTGGCTGCCAGTGCCACAGTGGTCCTGGTGATGCAGCACACTTCAAACCCTTGCATCAAGGCAACAGAAGAGGTAGAGAAAGTGTTAGTTTCCAATAACACACTGGGCATCACTTACCAGAGACAGGACCAGCAGGGTCTGATATACCAGTGGCACATGGGGTTTTTTCTTTAAGGGCAGTTTCTGTATTGAATGCTTACCAGGAGTAGTTTCTGGAGTGAAGGCAAAAGCATATGGAGAGATAGACACGTTTGGAATATTTCTGTTGTTCCTGTTGGACTCACTGAAATGGTAAGCTGCAATCAGTCAAATAAATAAGCAATTCAGGGAACTACACAACCAGGGGAATGAGCAGCTGGCAAACAAGGTCCTGGACGTGCAGGGACGAACACTGGGATATCACCAGAATTTTAAAGCAAGTTCCTGCCTGAGAAATACAGAAGAAAACCAGCAGGTGATTATTGGGAAACAAAAGGAAGTACATGCCAGAACACTGCTGCTGCAAAGGGCTGGAAATGTTGTCTTTTGACCAGCCGTATTCCTGAGCTGCCTGAATAAGACGGACTGAGCCTGAGGACTGCACATAGGATGGCTGTCTCAATATATTGAAGCAGAGTCAAAAGCAAAGAATCCATTCCATTGACAAAATAATGACATTGTTAATAACTGCATGCATATAAGTTCAGGCCTGAACGATAGAAATTAAATTTAATTAACATCTATGCAATGCTTTGAGGGCATAAAATGTCACATAACTCTAAAGAATTCTTAGAATTAATCCCGTTAATCCTATTTTTAAGATTTACTAATCCTAAACCAGGTTCTGCTGCACTAGCACACTGCTAACCATTAATATCTTCCTAGGAAAAGCCAGTTGGTACTCCAAAGTTTTAAGGGGACTGGAAGTTCTTTTGTATGGAGAAGTAAATCTTTTCCTGAAATCAAATTCCACTTGAAACTGGCAGTAATAAGTAAATCAATATTGATGACATTTTTTAAATAACCATATTCTTTGTATCGCTATTGATTCCAGCAGGGCTGACTAAAGAAAGGATATATATAAATACACCAAAAAAAAGAGGAGTTGGATATTAATGTCATCTTTTATCATCGTAGGCAATAATATGGCTGGAAAGTATCGATTACCTTAAAAGCCCCTAATAACTAAAGAACTATTGACTTTATATTTTCTCTAATCCTCCATGAAATTTTACAGTAAGTCCTGATGTATTTTCTGTTAAGGGTTTTAGGGCTGAACTATATCATGTTCCTATCTGAAGTGTCAGCTCTAAGGCTTATGCTGCAGTTGATGGGAACTACGTGAAAGGTGAGGAATAACTCTGTAGATCTAAGTATGGTTTCAGGGACTTTGGGTACAGATACATCTTCTAGTGTATATTATTCTGTAACTTTTGTCTTTTATAATTAGGGAATAATCTAATACAAATTTATTCAGTGGAAACATTGGTCCTGTTCATAATTACTCAACTACAGCTGTTCTGAAAATTCCCTCATCCTTGTGTAAGTACCTCAACAGCCAGTTTTACTGCTGCTTATTTCCTTATCACTAACACACAGTCTATGTTCACCCCTTAGTCTCCTCTTTTCCAAGCTAAAGAGGCCCAGCTCCCTCAGCCTCTCCTCATAAGAGCCTGCGCTTCATTTGCTATGCCTTCGAAGCAGCATGTACACCGGGTTACAGCACCGGGTTTACACCCACTCACAGATGCTGCCGTGCCTGAGGCTGTACCGTCCTGACTCTAACACATCATCCCCAACCCATACAAAACTCTCCATCCCTCCTGCTGCTGTGAAACTCACTAGGTCCAAGCTGCTGATGCAGCGAAAAGCACTGCATGCCCCTGAGCTGACTTCAGTACATTTCAAGCACACTTGCAGAAGTATTTTCAAGATATTGCTACCTAACCCTAGAATTAGGAGAAAGTCTCTGTGCTTTTTCAAAAAAAAAGAAAGAATTTTAGATTAGGAACTAGCTGGAAAAATAGTATAGAAAGTGCAATTATAGAGCTCCTTCTAACTCACATCCTCACATTGCTTGAACAGTGTAACGAGGTCTCACGGGGTTAACCCACATTTCCCAAGGCCTCTTTATATCGTGAAGGTGATACATAATGTGATCCTGCAAAGAAGAATAGCCTTTCTTTTCCCTTGCCTCCAATAAAACTAAGGACTTCTCTTGATCCCGTGAGTTACATCTAATCCTTAGCGATTGTTTTTGGCTCAATCCTATAATCACTTATTCATGGAACTATCTCTATTGTAGGAGCCATCTCATTAAAACAGATGGGCCAGCATGAGCAGGTTATTCGTGTGCTGCTTTGCAGGGCCAGGGCCCCTCTCCTCAAAGCCCTACCAAAGCCCTACATTCCCCTGGGCCTCATCACCCCTCTGCAAAGGTTCGGCACTGCTGGGGCTGCGGCAGGCGGCATGGCAGAGGCACAGCTCACTCACTGCAGCCACATCGCCCCTGTCACGGGGTAGGAACACACATGTACACTGGGACGTGCTGCGGGATTGCGGCCTAGCTTACGCTGAGGCCAGTTAGCCCTATAGCTGTGCCTGTAGGAGAGCAGTCAGGGCACAACACCTAATTATTTTAATGACTGGAAATGAACTGTGAATTTCCTAAGAGCCAGTGAAACAAAATGTTTTCAGTCAATCTACCCACGTTAATAACAGACCGTTAGCGATCGCTTAGATCTGTACTGCGATGAAGTACGGCTGCTGTATTTCCTGGGCTAGGGTTAGGCCGAGTGTTCAAATCTCAAACCTTGGCTTCCATCCTTTGGATGAAACCAATAAAAAGGACGAAACCCCAAACTACCACAGCACTTGAGCAGTGCTGAGCCTGACTGTTTGCTCCTGGCATTGCATCCCCAGGACAGATGTGGCGAGGAATGAGTCGGGGACCATCCTGAGCCATCCTGCTCCTCCGGCAGCTGCCACAGCACCTGAGCAGCTCCAGGATCTGTGGGCAGCTGCAGGATGCTCTGCCTCAAAGGGCTCTGGTGTGTGTTGCCTCATAGAATCCCTGAATCATTGAATCTTTAAGGTTGGAAAAGACCACTAACATCATCAAGTCCAACCGCCTCCCCAACACAACCATGTCAACTAGAAGACACCATGTCTCCCTCCAGACCCGCAGTTATTTCTCTACCCCCGTTTGGTTATTCCTGCTCTAACTGCAGTTCGCTGCTGATCTGAGTTTTGTGTATCCACAGAAATGCCAATATGGGACATAATCAGGAGGATGAGACGCTATGGCCAGTGTTTGCCAAACAGCTTAGCAATGTGAGCACCTCCATTAGAGACAGAAGTCAAAGCAGCTTTAACAGGCAATTTCAGGCAGTCCTGAGTATCCATGCAGAAAGAAACCACCTAAAACCATGATTCATTTTTTAAAATGCTGCCTGAGCTTGAGTCCCTTCAAAATAAAAACGTCATTACTAATTCAGAGAGGTTTTCACTCAGTCACTAACGATGGCGTGCACATTTGGTGCACAGAAACGTATAACCACGTTTAGGCCCGCGTTGAGGTTTCAGAGACATCTCTGGAGAACCCTGGCAGCACAGCCCAGGACAAAGAGACCTGGTCCAGCCCCAGAAGAGCAGAGGCAGAGCCATCCAAGGCCATTAACTGCACTTGCTCCTTGCGGAAAGAGCATAATGCGTATCAGATTGCAAACAGAGCAGAGATTAAACATAGCTTTTATGGCCCTGCAAACACTTACATTTGAGAAAAACAGCAGAGCATTTACCACTGAATAAACTCCTTATTTCTTCCAATATGGCCTGCTCGCGTTCTGCTGCAGCACCGCCTCTGTAGATGCCTTCCCTCAGCCCAGCCAGTCCTGTAGTTCCTTATTTATAAGCATACACACAATTTGCTCCTAGGTATAAATTGGACCAGAAGGTTTTTCACAGCGTGTTCGGACTGATGCTCCTCACTGAGGGTGATACCAACCACTGAAATCATCCACCTCAAAGATCGGGGTCCGCATGCCACAGCCCGGCTCTAGGTCAGTAATTAGCAAAGTGCTCAAGGGATTCAGTCGTTTTTCTTCTTTGCTCAGGGAATCCTGTGGGGAGATTGTGTTCATCCAAGACACTAGTTATTGGAATGGATTTAGCACACAGAATCACAGGACATTAGGAGTTGGAAGGGACCCTCAAAAGCTCATCCAGTCCAACCCCCCTGCCAGAGGAGGATCACCCAGAGTAAATCACACAGGAATGCATCCAGGAGGCTTTGAATGTCTCCAGAGAAGGAGACTCCCCAACCTCTCTAGGCAGCCTGTCCCAGTGCTCTGTCACCCTCACAGGGAAAAAGTTTCTTCTTATATTCACATGGAACTTCCTCTGCTCCAGCTTTCACCAGTTGGCCCTTGTCCTGTCACTGGCCATTGGCCTTCTTAGCCAGGAGGGCACATCGCTGGTCATGGTCATCCTGCTGTCCCTCAGCACACCACATCCCCCCATAAGCACAGATCCCCCCGTGATCACACCGGCAGCAAAATTCACACACCTGAGTTTATCCTCACTGCTACATCCACTGCCCTCTCTGGGCTGCAAAGCATCCCACTGACCCCTGCGGTGCCTTTGCCAAAAAATCCCAAGGCTTGGTAAGAGAGCGCAGTGCTTTCTCCTTGAGCAGGATGCCGTGTGGGTGCTAGGGAGGGCCGGCTAATTCCCTGGCTGTGCCATCACTCACAGGGCATCGCTTCTCCAAAGCTGATAAACCAAAGAGCTGAGATTAATTCCTCTTCAGTAATTTCCCTTCTGCCCATTACCGCCTGTACAATGCAACATAACTGCACATTTCTTTGCGACTGAGAAAGAAAGGATTGTTTAGATGTTTATTAAACAATGGAGCTGAATGAAATTAGTCACATTATGGTGTCTGGAGTATGAAAGTTAATTGGAAGATACAATGATTTACTAAAGTTTGAAATACCAAATGGGGTTTTGAGTAAGTTAATGACAACCAGAATCAGAACGTAACTGTGGGAAATGGAAATTTTATTTTCATTCCTGCTGAAGTGCTTTTGTAAATGAGCGTGCTCTCAACTCATCCTGAGAGGTTCATCACAGCTTGGTTTGCTGTTAGATATTTAAATGTTATCCAAGGGTACGTTAAATACAGCGACCAGATCGTGTTTATCACAGGACACTGGGAGAGCGATTTAATTTTTCTAAATAGAACACAAGAGGAGACTGGGAGGAATTTCCTGGGCAGAGAGGATCAAGAGAAGCTGAGGAGCGGAGGCACCTAGGGAATCCCACCAGGCACCCCCAGCAAACCCCCTCCCCATGGCCTTGCTCCCTGAAATACACACACTGGTGTGGGTATCATAACCACAAAATGCCAACACCCCCATCTCAGAAAAGCCAGTGTGGCATCTTCAGAATATATCTCCCCCTCTTTCTTTTGTGTTTGCACCGATTTCTGGTATTGTGGGGGGGATTTTTTCAGTAGAGGAGGCACATCTGCAGAAAGTGCCATTGTGTTTATTCCCTGGAATAAAGACAAATAATAGGAAGGGATCCAAAAGTTCTCTCAGCAACAGCAGAATCGCTCCACAATAGCCCAGAGCCCAATGAACATCTCACAAAGCTAAAACTGGATTTATACTGTGCGCAGTGGGAAGGAAAGCCTGTGCCATTAACAGGAAGGCTTAAATCACTGGAAGAAGGTGGAAATGTTGCTTTTCCTACCGAAATGTTTTTCGCCACGACTGCCAAGAGCCCGGAGTGCAAAGGGGAGGCAGCCACCAGATGGTGCAGGTGGCATCTCCGGGTCTCCTCTCTCCTGAGCTGGGCAGAGGCTGCCATAAACCAGGAACAAGCTTTGCTAAATGGTAGAGAGAGAGAGATGTTGTTTATTTTCAGTATCCCAGGAGCATTTCCAGCATGGAGTGTAATGAGAGAGAAAAAAAATAGGAAGGAAAGAAAGCAACAGAGAAGTGTCCCTGTATAATCACTGCTCTGTGTCTGCTTGCGACGTGTCACATGGTGGACTGGATGCAGAGGGAGACGCCATGCTATCCATGCTCTGCCTCAAAGGACCCTCAAAGCCACACTAGTTTTATCCCAGTTCCCATCTGAGTGCACAGAACTTGACTCTCCTGACTTTTTCTCTTATTGTTTTTTCCCTTTTACCAGGACAGCACAGAATTTTTTTAAAGACATTCCTATTGTTATCAAGAGATCATCAAATTCCTCCATTGCATCATGCCAGGAAACACAACCGTTCCCTCAGCAACTTTCCATCCTCCTCCTCTCCCATGGAAGAGCCAATCTCCTCCTCCTCCTCTTTCACTTCCTCCTCCTCCTCCTCCTCCATGGAAGACAGGAGCCAGCTGGCATTCAGAACAGCCATGCCTGTTCCCTTCTCTCTTCCTCCCCACCGTGACATGGTTGAGTTTCCATTTTACTTGTGTGTTCAGAGAAACTCCCTGCTGGCTGGGAGCGAGTTACCTGCCCTGAGAGCGGCTGGTCCCTGACTGCCAGGAACTTACTCCAGTTTGTACAGGCACAGGAATGGCTCCTCTCTGCTTTCCACTACAATCTCTTTTTTCCCCCCTTTTCATTTCTTTTCACATCTCTCTCCCACTGATCTCTTAATCCTTGCACTCAGCAGGTTGTTTATTGTCTATCTCAACATCTCCTACTGTTCCCTAATATTCCCTTTCCAGCCCTCAAACATTTGGCTTCTCCTGCCCTTTCATAGCACAGCCCAGCCCAGGACTGAATTGCATTGCAGCCCTTTCAGTTCGACATCTGCTCGGTTTTCTCCAGCTGCTCTTCCACAAAGTACTGTGTTCCAGAACAATCCTGTAGCTCCAGTATCCTGTTCCCCTGAAGGACAGCTCCCACACAGCTCTGCCCAGAGATATCAGAGTTTACTACAGGTTTGAAGATCACACCTTTCCAGAAGCTGCAGCTCTTACACAACTGGAAATGAAAGCTATTAACATATTCTGGTTTATTTTGTCTTCAAGTCAAGAACAGACTGCTGTTGTGAGGGAATTATTCCAGAGAAATCACTATCTGCTCATTCCTCTGCAAGGACCGGGGAGGGGGGGGAAATGCTTGTGTGATGCTGTAAACCTAAAACGTGTGGAGAAGGGAAAAATAACAAATCTAAAGCATTTGCAAGTGAAAACCTACCATGTAATTCAAATTCCTCCAGAATTTACAAACCAGGAAAGTTGTCAAGTGTCAGTCCTGTTTCTCCTTACTTTCTGTGGTTCTTGCTCCCACTGCCAAGCTGCCCCCAAATTCCCAGGACACACACAGCGGGTTGGGGAGTGCTGATGAGAGTGGGGAGTATTAATCCCACCCCCCAGCAGAGCTGGCTCGCTCCCCTCTAAAATCTGGGACCTCTGTCCCTTCCTTTGCTCCCATCAGCACTGTGAATTGAATGACAGTGTGAAGCTGTGTCGTCCATGCTTGGCTGGATGTCAGGCAGGGACTCTGTAAAAGCTGGCTGCCATGCCAAGCAGCTCAACTAACCAGCAGCATCCAAAGCCACCTTGGTTTATCTGCACAACACGCCCTCCACCTCACTCAGAACTGCCTTTACTCACCATCAGCCCAACCGATCCTGGTACCACTCCAGTTCCTTCTGGACATCAAATATCTCTGTTAGCATCTGCTCCTTTTCCCTGCTTTTTCTGACTGCCTGAGACCAAACAGCAAAGACTTAAAGACACTAAAACACTTTAGCCGTTGCCTTTGGAACTCTCCTTGTATCTCCAACCCCATCTTTTGCATAGGCCTGATGAAGCAGGTGGGGGTTGGAAGCTGAGTTGGGGGACAACTGTAGAGAAAACTGTATGGAGAGATGGAGGGAGATGATAATCCAGCCCAAGATGCCTGAGGAACTGAGGAAGGCTATCAGGCAGTTTGGTGGTCGGCACTGAAATGTGGGAAGAGATCTGGGGCTCCTGGAAGGTAACAGGTGGATGGAGGTGCTGCACAGCGACTGCCTGTGGCACAGGGATTGGGACCAGCACGGCCAGGTCAGCTTGCTGCCTGGGGCTGTGCTAGTTTCATGTACTGACCTAGTTTTCTGGCAATTCCTGGATTTTTTACTTCAGAAAAAATATTATACTGACTTTTCAGAAGACACAGTGGAGAAGGAAGATGGTGTTACACACATCAAGGAGGTCCTTTTTCAGTTACAGCCATTGTAATATGGTCTAGCAGTATATATATATATTTATTTCTATATATACATGCAGTAGGGCTGGTACAAAGCTCATCTATATACCCCTTACTAATTCCACAGTGCCTCCCATCCCTGCAGATTTAAGGTGAAAATGTATGCCTTCCCATGCCTTAGGAGGTATGTCTGTTTTAAGAACTATCGAGTGAGACACGAGGGTTCAGCAGGACACTTTGTCAGCACATTGACTGGGATTTGCATGGGAGGGCAGTTCGTGTAGCACAGCCCTGTTCCTCACATCGTGGCCCAGTGTTAACCACCAAGTGAATTCCCTTACAATTTATAGCCCTGCTCTTTTCAATTTGCTCTGCTAAAGTCACTCAGCTCCTGACGGGTCTCAATTCCAAACGCCAGATTGTTCAGCACAAAACAAAATGACATCGTTGCCCTAATCAATACATACTTGTGGTAAACTGCAACTACACGTACAGCTCCGGGCTGGGTTTTACAGCAGGAGTTTTTTCTGCTGGCTGCCCTGTGCCACAGCAGCTGGGGTGGTTGCTGAGTGCCAGGAGGTGGCTGCAGAGCTGGGAATGCCTGAGCACATCTGGCCATCCCACCAGCTGCACCTCTGCATCCTCATCCTGCCTGCAAGGGGCTGACACCATCAAACCTTCATTCAAACACTGATACCTGTTAGACTGCATGGAGACAGCCGTGACAGACTCCACCTGCCCTGAAGAGCAAAGCAGATGCAGGTCCCTTTCCCTTCCTCACACGCAATGCTTTATAAGTTTTTCTCCCAAATTTTCTCCTCATTTTCTCTCCTTTTTATTTCCTTTCCTACTTCCCCACACTCTCTGTTCCACCTCCCTCCAGCCACCCACTATACACAGGCTCTTGCCATCTTCCTGCATCCCACCTCCCTCCTCCACCCTTCCCGACTGAGGCTCACAGTGGAGGGCTGGGAAAACCCAAACACAAACCCAGTCTGTCACACAAGCACTCGACAAGCCCATGATTCTTCTGCCTGTGCTGACAGCTGGGGAGCCCTGCCTGCAGCAGAAACAGAAGCAGTGCTGCAGTTTTTGTTCCTCTTACACAGCTCCATGACAATACGTACAAAGCCAGGCTGGCCGAGCCGCTCGTTCAGCTCGCTTCACAGAACAGAATGGTATGAGTTGGAGGGGCCCTCAAAAGCTCATCCAGTCCAACCCCCCTGCCAGAGCAGGGTCACCCAGAGTAAATCACACAGGAACAAATCCAGGTGGGTTTGAGTGTCTCCAGAGAAGGAGACTCCCCAAACAATCTGGGCAGTCTGTCCCAGCGCTCTGTCACCCTCACAGTGACAATGTTCCTCCTTACATTAACATGGAACTTCCTCTGCTCCAGATGGCACCAGTTGCCCCTTGTCCTGTCGCTGCCATCCCTGAGAAGAGCCTAGCTCCATCCTCCGGACTATCACCCTTTACATGTTTATAGACATTGATGAGGTCACCCATCCTGTCATTTGAAACCTTCCTGGTGACTGGTTTGGGTGAAACATCCTCAGAAAGAAAAAAAATGAAATCTGTAACAAGAATTAGATACATACAGAGCAGCCATGGGAACAGAACTTGGCAGCTGTGGAATCCCACTCCTGGAGCAGGAGCAAAGGGCCTTCTCCCTCAGGCCTGGGTCCATGGCCAGTGCGGGGACAGAGGTGGGAATCAAAGCTGCAGAGAGCAGCTCAAGGGCAGATCCGTGTCCCTGCACAGGGAATACAGGGCGGTGTACAAGGATCGCACAGAAAAGCACTGCTTTCCCACTGACAGCAGCACAAGCAAAGGAGAGCTCGTTGTCAGCACCGCACATCAGCAGGGCAGCTCAGGCCCAGAGAGATGAGAAAGAAATGCCTCCAGAGTTTTATTCCCAGCATCTTGAGCCTTGCTGCCCATGGAAGGGATGCCAGGCTCTGTAAAGGGGAAGCTGCCCTCCTACCTCTGCAAAGTAACACGTGACAAACACCTCGCAGGTGCTTCAGCTCAGAGGGAACATTCCAGCAACACTTAATGCATTCAGCATGGACAGAATTCAGCTACGCCTTTGCCATCACACAGCAAGCTTCAAAAGAATGAAAAGAAAAAAAAAAGACCAAAAAGAATTGATGTTGGAGAAGACAAACCAACGTATCTTAGCAATACACTGGCCTCAGCTGACAGCAGCTTGTCCTCCCTGGGGACACCCTGTCTAAACAGTTCCTGCTAATGAAGTTAACCAGCAATCGGACGTTGTATGGCATTAAACTGTCACCTATTGATTAACCCCCCAGTGCCTCTGAGACAGGAGAGCTGGTTTTAGCTACGCTTTCAGAACTGACAGGTTTAAACGTTGGAAGGTTTGGAAGCTTGCTGCCAGTCTTTACCTTTTCACAGTGCGGCACGGTACGGCGTGGGCCAGACTCCGTCTTTAAAGGTCTATGAGACATCTGCTGTCTTCTCACTTGGAGCCTGCAAGGCAACCCGAAAGCTCAGGAAACAAACAACATTCCTCTCCCTCTCTTTCCTAAGTGCAAGATCCAAACGTGTTTTCTCTACATTCAGCCTTGATCAACTTGTTTTTCTGTGCTGTGCCTGGGTTTTAGATTGCCTGTTCTTAGAGCAGGGCCAGAAACCAGGACAGAGTCAGGATTTTGGTGTCCCAGTTCCTCCTTTTTAGACCCGTTTTGGGGTGAGAATGAGACTCCCAAGAGCAGCCCCAAGAGGAGCGATGGCCAAGAGCCCTGTGACCAGTTCGCACCATGCCTGCTCAACCACATATGTGCCAATGAAAGCGGAACTCATGTTTTCAGCATGGCTCAGGCTGGGTCCTTTGATTGCTCCAAGAAGCTCTGTTGATTTTAGTCCAAGCAGCACTTACAGCCACTATGTTGTGCTGGAAGATGCTGGTCTGAAAATCCATCCCATCAGTGCAGTGGTGCAACATGTGCTGGCACCATGTAATTAGTATCACTCATCACTAAATACAGAGGACGTGAGTTTCAAAAGAGATCTGGAGGTAACTGCTTGTCAATCCACCTTTCAAGCCATGTGTTTGCTGATGGGTTTGTGTGAATCCTCATCTGTGGTGGCATAAAAAGCACACACACTTGGTACAAACACAGGAGGTGGGTGATATATTTAAGTAAAACCATCTAAGGAGCAGAGCTGGGCATCAACTGAAAATAGGCATTTCTTTAAAAATAGATGAAAGCAACATTTAATTTAGTTCAAAGGTTGAAATGAATCATTAACAAATCTGGGCTCATCTAAATACTGGTTTGTAATGTATATTTAATGGCTTTCATTTCCATGTGGATTGTGTTCTCACTTACACAATGACCATGGCTTGTCCTGAAGTGCTTGGCCATGAAGAAGGATGTTACTGTGTTTGTAAACACAGGAGAGGAGGAGATTGCTGGGCAAAAATAAATGTAAAGAACACCCAGAAGGTTGCTATGAAGAATTCTTAGTCATTCCCTGAGTGGGAACCAGTATGTTTGGCACAAAGAGAGTGTAAAAACCCCTGATAAAGACAATGCAAACAGACACATGATGCTTGCAGTGACTCCCCACAGGCAGGTTCCAGACTGCAGCTCTAAACACGTTTTTCAGAGTCCTTGCAACATTAATTTTCTTTATAAATCTACCAATTATTTAATATTTACTCTTATTCTGAATTCTGGATCATCATAACTTCCTCATTCATGAGTATCATATCCCCTCACACACACTAAATGTTGTAGGGAACCCGAGTACTTGCCTCCTCCAATTGTTCTCCCTCTTGGGCAGCAGGCGTGGGGTTTGCCCTAGGTTTGGGACAAGGGAAGGGCAGGAAGATACACAAGGTCCTCTACTGTAGTTCCAGTTTTGTTTCTAGCCAACAGAGTTTTTGTCCCAAGCCAGCAGCCCTCTCTGATTTCCCCCGTACCAGGTACTTACCCAGCCCCAGCAGTGGTGTGTGTGGGATCCTCAAAGTCTTAAATATTTTCTCTTTGGAAACTTCTGCCAAGGAAGATTGTCAGGGGCATGAAAATTCATCTTGTTAACTACAACTTATTTTGTTACAAAAGAAAATTACTATGTGTAAATGCAACTAATGTGAGTATAAATAAATACATAAATAAATCAATCTCTCTTCCTTAAGCATCGTTTGGCCAAATGTTTTTTCCTTCTTTGTGCAAGGTTTGGGTTGGCAACACAAGCTGGTTCTCCAGTGGAGAGGAGGGGGGGTAACTGTCTCCTAAGTAACGCTCAACTGGCTGAAAAGCACATCCTTTGAGTGGAAGATATTAGATGCAGTTTTCTTACATAAAATTCGGATATAAAAATCATAAAACTACTACTGCTTCGGTTAGCACCAGGAAAATTTGTATTCAAAGAAACACTAAAACTGAGGCCCTGATTATTTCCCATTTTACACCATCTTGGGAGAAAACGCTGAATAAAGGCTGCTCAGGAGCCCAGAGCCTACTGTCTTAGGAGGTGAACCACATACACCCAAAGAATAAAGTGACAATTCCTTCAGGTTTCTGAGTTGAGCATTAGAAAAACAGTCTTGGCAATGCTGATCAATGGGAACTTCAAAGAGAAACACAGCCCATCTATTACATTTTCTCCCAATCACCGTCCTTGCGCTGTGAACTGCATTTCATGTGGCTCCTGAGCTTTGAGAAAAAAAGAAAAGGGAGAAAAAAGAAAAGGTAGTAGGATAAAAAAACCCAGCTTGTATAAGAGTTTTACCTTGTATTGAATCCAGAAACCATAGGGTGAGTTATGCTGTAGTGAATTCCCAACTCCTGGGGCAGAGGGGACCGGTTTGATGGTCTCCACAAAATGATAAGGTTTTTCTTTCCCCACTTCGTAGCCAAAGCAAGTGAAGAAAAACGTATTAAAATATATATTTTTTGGGTTGGCCTGCCCACCAGAAAAAATTTAATTGACTAAACATTTGAAAAACTTGTTTCAAGGTGACTTAGCAGCTCAGGTTTTACAGTCCTTTAGAGCCTCTGAGATTTTGAGTTTTTCAGCTAATTGTGAAATGAAAGCACCATTTGGAAAACAAAAGTCAGCAACATCTCTCAAACTTGTCTTTTTTTACTGATCCTTTTCTTTTCTCTTTCTTCACAGCTATTGGACAGATTTTATCTAAATCCATTAATCATTTCCCATAAGCTGAGAATATTTTACCTTAATTTGTTAGGCGAATTTTAGCCCTTCATCCCACAGTTTCAATCTAAGGAGCTCCCAGGACCTGGTTTTTGAAGAGAGAAAGCAGAGCTGATTGCTTCCCTCATCTTTTCTACTGGAAACCCCAGATAAACGTGATTACATCCTTCATCCCTTAAGGCCAACTGTCTCTCCCCACACAAACCTAACCCAAGGGTTTCACTGAGGGGGAGAACCACACCCTGAGCCAGAAAAATACCAGAAAACGGGAAAAAGAGCAGCATCACCTCCTGAGTTGTTGGTGCTTTTACACAGTGGGTTGTTTTTATCCACCCAGCCCGTAAGTGCCCAGCAGCTCCCATTGTTCCTAATTGCCCTGTTGAAGAGCGAGGATTTTCTGGCTGGCAATTTCCTCCTGCTTCAGAACACCTCACACGTTTGCTGTTCGGGCAGGCAGAGCCTCTTAGCACTTCAGAACTGCTCCCAGCAGCAGCAGGACCTGGCTTTTAAACCCTCTGCTCCAGGTTGCAGAGTAGTTGTGCAAGTGAAATAACAAATTACCCCCATGCTCTGTCACACATGCTTGGTTGGTACCAGCACACCAAGGTGAGATGTGTGACCAGAGAGAGATCTTGCTTTCTCCCTGCCCTGGGATTAGGGGGGGCTGCCACCTGCACTGCAGGGAGGTACCTGCTGTACCCCTATGTGACTAGTTTGGTTTAGCTACCCCTGGCACAGAATTCAGCACCATGATCTTCAAGAAGCCTTTACTCTCATGTCAGTGTAGCCAGGAACTCACCCCTGTGGTTATCCAGAATTAGACATGGCTTTATTTTGCAGGGCACAGATAACAACGGATCATAGTCAGGAAAGAGTATAACAATTATCTCTAAAATGAGTCCACACACAGGGGATGGGTGAGCTGGATTAGAGAAAAAAAATGGGGTTTTATTCCTTCCACTTCCCATCCTGCTTCCTCACCCCCTGCTGCCTGATAGCCCTCATTATTTGTGCCACATTTTGTTATCATGCAGTTGTGCACCTCCCAATACCCAAAGAGATGGAAAACCCCCCAAATACCACAGGAAGGCCACGGTACAGCGCTCTGCTTTGCACGTGCCAGGCACCTGGATGGACATCTGACAAAGCAGGATCTGTCCATCGGCACTGCATGGTGGGTACCAAATCTCTGGGTGCTGCTCGCAGATGGGGGTGTTCAGTTGACCAGCACACCCAGCTACAACTAGCCCTCACAGTGCCCTGAGGGATTCAGTAAGGTGAAAGGATGAATAGATTTCACAGACTCGTAGGGATTGGAAGGGACCTCCAGAGCCCATCGGGTCCAACCCCCTGCCAAAGCAGGGTCCCTAGGACAGGGCGCACAGGTCAGTGTCCAGACAGGTCTGGAATCTCTCCAGTGAAGGAGACTCCACACCCCCCTGAGCAGCCTGTCCCAGGGCTCCCTCACCCTCACTGGGAAGAAGTTCTTCCCCAGATTGGTGTGGAACTCCCTGTGCTCCAACTTGAGGCCATCATCCCTTGTCCTGTCCCCACAGACACTGAGAAGGGGCTGGCCATTTCCCCCCGTGTCCCACACTTCAGATATTGATAACCATTGATCAGATCCCGTCTCAGTCTTCTTTTCTCCAGGCTGAACAGCCCCAGCTCACTCAGCCTTTCCTCATAGGACACTGACTCCCATGTCCCTACCCAGATGAGTGTGGTGTCCTGCCTGTTGTGCCCTGTTTCACAGTATTTCTCAACCACCCCCATAAATTGCTGAGAACAAAACTCCAGGCAAACCCGGGCGCTCAGTGAATGCTCTGGTCGTGCAGCTTCCCAGGGGAGCAGGTTCCACTTGGCAGTGACAGAAAGAAGAGACAAGTGACACAAAATACCCATGAGTCACTGAAAAGGACTCCTCTCTGCTGAAATAAACACTTCCAAACCAGGGGAAGAGAGACCTTAAGGATCTGTAGGAGTGAAACTTGCAACCGTGGCCGATCAATGGTTCTGATTTGAAAACCATCTAATTGAGAGGAACAAACCTGCTCTCAGAGCTCCTGTGAGGCAGGCTGTTTTGCTCAGGAGGAAAGCTGTATCACATCAACAGTGGCTGAATTTTGGGTTGACTTGTGCTTTGCCCAGTATTAACATGCCATCCCCTCCTTTTAGGAACATATTCCCATGGAAACAGTCAAAGAAACGGGTGTGAAGATTTCACACAGCTAAGTGACCATTAGCATCGTTAATTTTAAAAATAAATACTCTGCTTAACAGAACATGTTAGATGCTGAAAATAAAGCTGCTTTGTTAAGATCACACCCCCCCAGAGTGGTTTGGGTGGGAAGGGGCCTCAGAGCCCCCCCCAGTGCTACCCCTGCCATGGGCAGGCACACCCTTCTCTGGGCTAGAACTTGATTTGCTGTTAATGATAACACAAGTTTAGGTTTACATTCAGCTTTGTGCACGTTTCCAGCACCTGACATGAACTGGAGTGTGACTACTGCGGGCTGAACACATCCAGAAGAGAGGTCTAATGCTCCAGGCCCATCTAAGCACAAGCAGCCTCATTAACCACTGAGACACAAACCTGCCCTTCTCAGGCACCATCCCATTAATGACAGTTTCACTTGAAAATTGTGTCTGGGCTGGATGGCTGCCGGTGCAGAAAGCAGCTTTGCATCCAGATATTAACAGGTTTACTTACAGAAATTGGGAAAAAAAGCAGGTTTGTGTTTCATTCTGTGTCAAGAAAGGTTATTTGTGGGGTTTCTAACAGGAAAGACTGCAGCCTGCAATCTCACCAGGGGGTTTGCAGTGTCAGCATCTCGCACGGGCTGAGCTGGACGAGGTCCTGACCACTGCTTGAGGCAGTAACCTCCCAGGAAAACTTCCAAGCGCTGCTTTCACTGATTCAGCCATTTCTCAACCTTGAGTAAAGGGGCATTATTCTTCAAAAGACCATCATGTGGACAAATTGAGTGTGGCTATACAGGGAGCCACGCAGGGTCACGGCAGAGCAGGAGGTACAGGCAGCTGAGGAAGGAACAGGACAGATCCATTCAAAAGATAACATACCCAGCAGCATCTGTGATGGATCTCTTCCAGGCAGAGAAAGCCAATCTGGTCATTTAGTTATTTACATCCTACCATCCCAAGTCCTTTTTTGATATTTTTAATTGCACAAAGCATTCTTCTGTTCCTTCCAAAACACCCTTTATATGGAAACTGCTGATGAAGCACTACGGAGGTAATTGCATCCCAGCAGGTCCGGAGCAGCCCTTGCATGCAGACAATCCACATCTTCTGCTCCTAAGCCACTGCCAGCAAACAGGAGAGAGGGAAGAGCCTGCTGGATCTGTCCCCACTGTTTCCTGATGGCACAGGAGCCTCTGAGGATGTTTGTGAAGAATAACCTGTTGTGCCACCAGCACACTGGAGCTCCAGCGGCAGGTTGTGCCTTATGGGGAGGCTCTGGACCCTGCAGACCCTGAGCTGTGATCATAGCAAAACAAGGCAAAGCTCAGCCACCCTAAACCCCAAAACCTGAAGAGATCTCCTCTATGACGTTCAGGATGCCAGCAGACACCCTTGCTAAGCCAGCGCCGAGGCTTTGTGCTAGTCCTGGTACTGTGCCTGGCCAATGCTACATGCTCACCTCCAAACTCACCTCTAAACCAAAGATGTTCTTTTGTAACTCTCAGCTGGGAAAAACCTCTCCAGCCAGGCTCCTGGCTGTTTTTCACATCAATTAAACTCCTTGCTAACAAGTTTAACTCACTGACACCTCTCTTTAGCTCGACAGGTAAACCTGTATCGAACAGTGGGTTACAAAATTGTTTCGGGGGCAACTAGTCTGCAAGAATCATTCCTTAGAGAGTCCTGACCACTGAAAAACATCCCAGATATTTTAATCCTGGTCCTGTTAGCACTCTGAATGCGACAAAGGGCTGAAAAGAGCCCAGCTTCCCTGTCCCTGTGTGCAGCCCCAGCAAGGTGGCTGGGGGTTTGTGACACACATTTGGGTCTGGATGCTGAACAGCAGGAGTCCACACAAGCCGAATTTTTACCTGTCAATTCCTGTAATAGGTCCCAAGTTTGGGCATTTTTCTAATGGAAAACTGGTTGTCAAGGAAATAAATGTTTATACAGGAGGCTGGATTTATCACTGGAGTAAATCAGATGATGTTTGGGAAAGAACAGTGGTGGAAGTTATCTCCAGCCATAGCAATTTAATAAATCCTCCCTACCGCGGTACCTGAGGAAGCCCTTCTTGCTGGGGCTCTTCCTGGGAGCTCAGCTCACCCAAGGAGCTGTGGAAGGAAAAGGAACACAGTGAGGACCTGGGAGCCCAGAGGAGAGGATGAGGTTGTCGCTGCCGAAGGACAGCATGGCCCATCACACCAGGAACACAGGTATGGAGGTGAGGACAGGCTGGAGACCTTCCCTCTTACCTAGATGTTCCTCACAGCTGTCAAGGTCAAACCAGGCAGCAGCCAGGAGATGATTTTAGAAGTTCACAGCACAGATGATGAGCAGGATTGGGGTTTTGGTCACCTTAAATTGCCCCTCACTAGGATTACACAGTTGCACAGCAGTTTCCCAGATCCCAATCTAATGCCATGCAGTCAACACTACTGGTTTGGTCTGTAACCATCCCAGACACACAGCTCCCTCTGATGCCAGGGCACATTTTGCATTCCTGCCAAACCAGCATATTTTCTTACAGAAAAATCCCCCATTCAGCTTTAGTGGGAGCTGGGTAGCAAAAGCACAATGAAAAATCCCAGGCAAGTCTCCTTTGTGACCTGACTTAAAACTAAAAACCCAATAAACAGCACTCTACAGAGATCTAAGAAAATACCTTTGAGACAATGTCTTTGGGTATGCACACAGCATGTATATAAATATTCTCAAAAGAAAATAATCATGATTGGTGTATGGACTGAAAACAAAGACCTCCTTCATGTCCATGCTGCAACACTGCAGACAAAGAGAATCCCAGAATCACCAGGTTGGAGAAGACCTCTGAGATCATCGAGTCCAACCATTCCTGTCCTGTGCTAACTCATATCCCTGAGCACCTCATCTACCCATCTTTTAAATACATCCAGAGTTGGTGACTCAACCTCCTCCCTGGGCAGCCTGTTCCACATCCCAACAACCCTTTTGGAGAAGAACTTTTCCCACACATCTGCTCTGACCCTGCCCTGGTGCAGCTTGAGGCCATTTCCCCTTGGTCCCATCTCCTGTCACGGGTGCATTCTGAATTTGGGTTACAAACGCTGAAGAGGAAACATTTACCTTCACATGTCTTCTGCTGGACTCTCTGTAAAACACCTGTTTACACACTCTGACCGTGGAGTGCTGGCTCTCTGGAAGCACAAAGTTTACTGAGCAGTGAGCTGTAATCCGCCCGCATTTGCTCCTGGATAAGAGGTTACCTGGGGTAGCACCGCTCTGTGAGTCCTGACCAGCACCAGAGAAAGAAAATAAGAATCTCTTTAATTAAGGTTATGGAGTTACCTTGCATTGCCTGGCTCTCACTGCAGAGATGTGGCTCTCACAGGTCAGTTGGTATATGGAGTCCTGAGGGCAATTTGTTCATCCAGAGCCCAACCTTCCCTTTTCTGAAGCGATGCTGAAAGTTTGACCTGTGATGACCTTGGTATTGTCCTGTCATTGCCTTTTTGGTGGGGGATCCTGTCAAACAGGGCAAAGAGGAAGATCTGCTGCTGCTTTCCTCTCTCCTTGGAAGCCCGTTGCAGTTCTACACTCCGCCAGGCACAAGTCTGCTGGGCACACAGGAGCATCCAGGAGAAGGCATGGGCAGGCCTGCACACTGGCACCTCCCCAGGAGAGCAGAGAAATGTTTTGTTGCTTCTACATTTTTGTATTAGTAAAATAGAACCTTTATCTTGGAAAAGGTCTCTTATTCCATGAATCATTCCTGTGGGTAGGAAAAAAATTTTTTTTTATTTTCTAAAAATAAATCAGAAAGCCTCACAAAAATTTATGAGTTTATTAAATTTTTGAAGGACTGAAAATAGCCCTAAATTTAATTTAGGATTCAGTTTTCCCCCCCCCTGCAGTTTCTCAGCCCTGGTTGGAGATGTAGGTATTTGAGTCTGGAACACAGATATTTTCAAATTTATTGTCAGTATGACAATGATTATGTAGCCCATTGAGATCGAGTGGTGTGATTTAGTGTTTTAGAGGCATTTGTCATGTTTGATGAATGCAGCTGGTGATTCAGGGCAATGAAAATGGGAGATTTCCAGCCGGTGAGAGATAAAGGCTGCTGGCTGATACACAGGGTACGGCAGCAGCTATATAAGGTTACAAAATTTTATTTGTTTCTCATTTAGAGTTTTAGAGGAGGATGGGAAGGGAGATATGCTTTAGCTGGCTCTCTAAGGTGGAGCTCCATAGGCTGGGTAGACATTTCTAATGCTCTGATAAAACTTACTTGGGAACTACCTGATATCTTCACTTTGTGGTCCTGGTTTCTCTCCTGCCATCACTTACTTACCTGCACACTGCATCCATGCAGGCACGCTCAGACAGACCTCACAAGTCATCTCCAAGTTGCCCCAGAATTCAGAGTTCTGGAGAAAGCCATAGAGATACTTCATGTTGTTGTTTGCCTGCTGTGGAGCACCCTGTGGTTGGACACAAGGCCAACTGGAGTCAACGGGAAACTGCCCTAAGATAGGGTCCAAAGCATTTGCTCAGATAAATGGAGTCAAGCCTCAGAAATTTCTGCCATACCCACACAGCATCCAATAATTTATGTCTCCCTTTGGCTCAAAGTTGAGAGATATAAACAGGTTCTTACAAAACACACTCAAAATACCTTGTTTTCATGTTTTGTAAGGAAATCCTCTCGCTCCGTCCGGCATGGGGACATCCCGTTCCAAACACAGGATGCCAGAGAAAGCGCCCAGAATCCACTCTGATCTCTGTATTATCAGAGCATCGCCAATGGCTTTCAGAGAGCAGAGATGTCTTTATCCAATGCAGTGAAATGGCACGATGTGGAGGTAATCAACAGCTCAGAAGTGCTGTTGCCACCTCTGACAGAGCCATCTCCAGTTCCCTGAAAGCCATCATTGCTACAATAATAACTGGCACAGACCATAAAGACAGAGATGTATTTCCTGATGATTTCCTACCAGGCATTTGTTCTGCAGTAAGTTACAGCAATTCAGTAGGAAATATCCCGAGTGTGAGCCCGAGAGTGGCAATCTCCATGGATGTCAGAATTACCTCTATATCCATCTTTGTGCATCCATATGGGTGCAGAAGGTGGCTGCAGCAGCGACATGAGGGTAAGGGTAATACAGAAGACACCCAGCCACAGGCAGAAACCCACAGGGACACCCCACATTCTCACCACCATTGCCATTTTCTGATGAAGCCATACTCTGTGACAGCAGTATGACCAAGACTAAAGGCAGTAACCTCTGCCAATATTGGAAACATTGCATTTATTCACTTCTCATAAATCTTTTTTGGGGTCAAAAAGAGGATTTTCGCCCGCTGCCTTACAGCCCATGGATCTGACAGGTGCCTAAATCTAGAGGCTCTGCTTTCAGGAGAAACCCCCACCTGAAGTTCTGGATACATGAGAGATGCCACGTTGTATTTTTCAGAAATCAGCCTGTAAAGTCCCCCACATCCCTACCAAACGTCACGTTGGCTCCTTGCACTGCACCTGCCCCAATCCCCCCTCACAGACTCCGTAGCATGCTGTTCATCACGCCCTGCTCTAAACAGTTGTCTCACAGAGTTATGAGTGTTCCACGCTGGAGGAAAGCCCACTTCAGGAGGTGAACAGACCATATTTCAGTTTGGTGGATTCACAAATCCTTTAGAGACCCCATAAAATGCAAAGGGCGGGGTGAACACGAGCTGTCCCTCTGCTGAACGCAGCGTGGCGGCTCATGGAGCAAGAACAGGAGATGTCATAAGGCGGTGGGGAGCATGATGGTGCTCCCACCTCTTCCTTGGTTGGACTGCCAGAACATTGCCATTCAGAGTTTGCTGGAGTTTCTGTTGTGAGGGGATGTATTTGTCATGCTAAAAGAGGAGATTTATATCCAGCCAGGCATTTATTGAAAGCTTGTCTAGGAGTATTGTGTGGCCAAGCAAGTCCATTTGTTTTTCAGCTTATTATAAGCTTCAGCTTCCATGTATCAAATGCACCGAGAAATAATGTCCGCTGAAATCTGTCCCAATCAAGTAATTACTCCTCATCTAGACACCCATCATATCAATCAGTGTTTTAAAAACCTAGTAAGGCTGAGCTATCAGAACGAATTCCTCCCTAAAATAACGGCGCGGGTTTTCTCATTCCCACTATTCCTACTACCACCTCCTTTGACTTCAGGTTTGCTCGTTATGCACTCATTGACTCATGAACTATTGAGCCTTAAAAGTCTCTCTTCTGCAGCAGAATCCTCACCAACACTTTCAAACAAGCTCTTCAAACCTGCTTTGTTTATGTGGCAACCTTGAAAGCAGGGAGAAACCTTTACCATAGCTGAATAAGGTGTGAAAAGCCCACACAAGCAAAACTCAGGTTAGAGGCTGTTCAGGGCAAAAAAAGAAAAGAAATTTGGTATACCTCTGCTTCAAGAGCAGATGAAGAGCAATGCTCACTCATTAATAGATACTCCTAAGCAAATTCAGATGTACCAGTCCATCGCTCTGAAATATTGTAGTCTCTAGCTTTCAAATGGACATACTCCATATTAACCTCTACCTCATTGTCCCCTGTGTTATTTAGCGTTTCCAAAGAAAATACATTCCATTCATACTCAGCAAAAGCAAACTCAGTTCTGCTCCTATTAGCTGAGCTCTAACTGAATCTGAAGCTCAGCTTCCACTTAACAAAACCAGCTTTAGATGTACTGGAGCACCAATCCATACAGCAGTACTTATGAGGAATAAATTGATTTTCTCATTGCTCTATGTTGGCTAAAAATTATTCGATTATGTATTTAGCTACTAATGGAAACTCATTAGTAGATTTTCATTTCATGCTTGTTTGCACCTGCAATCTATTTCTTCTTGTCCAAAGGACTGTTTCATTTAGGTTGCGTGCTATAATTTTTCTTGCACATAAACTGATAAGCATCAGCCAAAATTCACTATACATGGTCTGAAATAGCTCAGGGCCATCGTTTTTACAACAGCATCATTAAAGCAACTGATCTCTGGTGATTCATTGTCACTTATTACTGTGCATACTGATGTTTTAACTTGCTGCATAGTTTACTCATGTGTTTTGTTATCTTTGCTAGTGACACTCCCTTGACATTTCCCTGTTAGTCCATCCCAGAGCCCCACAAGGCTCCTGCCCATATTCTTTAACCCACAGATGGGTCGTGCTGGTGAGTACCTAGCTTTGGGCATGGATACTGGATGCTGGACTGTGGAGGGCAGGAGCGGGGGAACCAATCCCCTGCACCCTGTTAGTCCATGCGGGTCACCTCCCCAATTTCACCCCCTCACCACCATTACAGGGTCAAGCTCCTTCATTCTACATGGGATGTCAATTCTCCCTCAGGGCCTGAGCTGGCATCTCGCACTGCCGGCTCATGTTGAGCTTGTCATCGATCAGCACCCCCAAGTCCTTCTCCTCAGGGCTGCTGTTAACTTTAGACTTACCACTGCCTTCCTTTTTTGCTCTTTCCCCTCCCTATCTATGCTCATGGGAGATGGAAAACAGAGCTAAATCTCAGCTAGACCCCACACAAGTACAATAGTGCAGCAGTCATCCCTACTTACCCATCTGAAACTCCTTGGAGCTTTTCCAGCTTAGTCCCAGACCACCCCAAGCCGTACCACCAAATGATGATGGGAAGTCTCCTGCTGGTAGAAACCAGAAGAAAGAAGTCCAGAAATTAGAGATATGGGTACAGGGGTAGCAGATGACCATAATTTTCAACTCAGAAGTTGCTGGGCATTTTAGTTTGGAGTTTTGGTTACTGAAACAATCTGATCATTATAATTATGGCTCATTCTAGCATAAAAAAATTTAAAACTTCTTCAACTTCAGCAGAATTAGTCTGAATTGATCCAAATATGAGAACTGAATCCATTCATGCATAGCACCAATACAGCCACACACAGAAAAAAACCCACACTTGATGCAAAAATATCTACCTTATCAACCAGCTTAACCCGCTGAGGGTCTGCCTGTATTCCCCACTGACGTAAGAGGGAACAGGCATGGGCTCTGAACATGCTTGTTAAGTGGTCATGATCAATACAAATCTATTTTTCAATTAAGTAGGAGATACTGGGTGTATGCACATTGCCTGCAGGCCAGAAGAGTTTGGAGTAAAACTGGATTCCAGAGTATAAAGTTGCATTGTTTTTGCTCTGTCTTTTAAATGAGCTTTGCCAGCATGCGACTCCAATCCTTGTGAACTCTGCAGATTGAATTTCTTTGCAGTAATGACCACTAGGAATTAGTGAAATGTTAATCTTCCCACCTGCTGTGTATGATTATACATGAGTCTAATCAACCTGATTACAAAAGAAAGCAATTTCTGCTTTTACAGATTTTTTTGTTGTTGTTGCCTGCTTTAGTTCTTCTTGAGGAACTGTAAAATTCCTTACCCTATATTTAAAAGCAAAAAATAATAATTAAATTAAAATGTGCAAAGGGGAGCGATGGAGGCCGATAGGAATTGCTTTACAAGGGACACATTAATTGATGCTCTGAGGATTTATTTCAAAGCATAGAAGTTGAATTAGAAACCTAGCTTTATCTGGATTTGCGTTGCTTTGATGAAGTCACTGAGTCTTTGTGTCTTGATTTTCAGCTAAACTACTCTTAATGAGAATGCTAATAATTACAGTAGGGCTAAATTGTTTTAGGGACACAAGAGGAAGATGGGCAAAGTTTGATTTGCTTTAAAGCCATGGCCTCAAGCGTGACACTGCTCTGCTGTCAACCCTGAGCCACGCAGGATGGGAGGAGGAGGAAGCACACTGGCCAAATTCATCCAAGTTGCTTAATGCAGGCAGATTGGGAAGGCAATCAATAAAGCTGCACCTAGTTGTATTTCTTGTGTAAAAAACTCTTTTCAGCACACACGTGTTGCCCTACACAAACAAAGACAACCCCAAGGCTGGGTCCACACAGGCACTGCTATGCAAAGGTATTCTTTCAGTTCAGGAACCCAGGAAAACCAGTTGGCATAGAGAAAAGGGAAAGTACAAGGAGCAAGCCACAGCAGAACATTACACTACTTTATTCCTCAACCAAACCTGTGGTTATCTCCTTGGGAGCCACACACCCCAGAATGCCTTACCTTCACCCCCAGCACTGGGACACGCTTGCACACAGCGTGTGGGAACACAGCGAAGGACCCCTGGCCCAAAACCCAAGACACATAATCACCCACCTCAATATATTACCCCTAGTTAACTGAAACCATTCCAGGCCTGATGAGCATTATTCCACAGGCAAGCTTAATATACCCAGAGAAATATGATGCCAATTATGAGGCCGGTGTTTCTCATCAGTTTGCATGCAAAGAGCAGAAGATAATCGGGGGTCTCCATGGTGACAGCGTTAAGGTAGCTGGGTTACCTGAATGATAATTTCCATCCTTTCATCTGATCTTCATGGGGTTTTTCACTTGCTGCCTTTACTGCTGAACGTGTTAGGTTTCTAATGGAGAGGAATTGACAAATATCCCAATATTCCTTAGAGGGAAAGCAAATATTTTCTCATATATACTCAAGCAACTTAATTCGCCTTCACAGTTTTTGCAGGGGGAGCTGCTCACGGTCATAGGGAATTTGCCTCCTACACACCTTCAGCCAGCATTAAATCCAACTAGAGAAAGGACAAAAACCACCTTGCTAAAGTAGATCTCCAGCAACTTCTAAAAGTTCCCTTCCCCTGGACCTGTGCCTGGGTGGAGTCACATCTCCCTCCACACCTCCAGTTCTTCCCAGCCCTGCTTTTCACAGAAGAGAGCCCCCAGATAACCCTTAATCTTAACGTCTGTTAACTGCTCTCACAACAGCTCAGAAAATAGGCCAGAAAATTAGTGTGCTTCTAAATCTAGGGCTTTCACAATGTGTAAGACCCTTTCCAATTCACAATTTGGAGAAAAATTCTACTGAGATCCCCAAGCAGCCTCTCACTGCCAGGCAGGATTGACTTGCATTGATTTCAGAGGTGTGCCGTGGTCACAGTGGCAATGAAAGCTGGTGTTCCCTGAACTGTGAAGTGCCTGCTGCCTTTCTCTTCTGTTCGTGCTCTCTAACTGTGTGCTTCTTGGAAGAGCTGAACACGTTTCAGTTTGGCTCGTTAAAACCTTCAAGACATTACAGAACCCGTTTTCTCTCCTTCGTTGGGTCGTATGGGAATATCCTTGGAAGATGAACCACGATCATCACATGCAGCAAGTGAGGCTGATACCCCAACTCCAGCACGCTGCTGCTCCTGCCCAAGACTTCATTAGAATTGTTTTTGCTCCCCATGCTCAATGCAGCTGGTAGGAAAGACGCTGCCCTAGCTGCCTGCTGTTATTCACGACCATCACCCCGGCAGCGCAGGGCTTCACGGGGAGCGGGGAACAAAAGCAAAGACTGAACGCTGGGCAATCACCCAATTAACTTCTGCATATTTTGTTTTTAATCTACTTCTGCTTACTGGAGAGATAAATGCAACAGATCAGTAGCGTGCGTGTTGGTAACACTGTGCAGTTACCTTCTCCCCCTCTCTGTACCGTGCTGTGTTATCTAACACCTGGTAGGAGATGTAAAAGGACTCTCTCCATCTCATTTCACATACTCGTGCTAAGTTTAGCTTCTGTAGCTAACAATTTCTGTTTAAACTTTAATAAAGAGGTGTGTTTAGAATCTCAGGGGCACACTCTCTGCTCATTTGAAACAAATGAGGATTATATAAGGAAGAACATGAGCTACAAATAGGATTCAAAAATTAATTGGCTCTAAGCTGCAGCCGAGCGGAGCTGAGCCATCAAAAGTGACGAGAGGCCAAAGCGGGTCTGTTCCGCCTGGGTAGTCCTGAGGACTGGCAGGGCCAGGCCCCTGCCCAGGTGGAAGCTCTCCTGTGGGTTCAGTTCACTGCTCCCACAGCTCGGGGTTCCTGTGGAGCCCACTACCCTGTCTAACCACGGTCCTGAAGACCCTCCCAGAGCTCCATGCTGTCTTGGTGTCACCTCTTTTGTGGTGCCACAGAAGTTCTGCCTTCCAGGAGCACCACGGATGCTGCAGACAAAGCCTGGAGCAGCACACCGAGGCTTTGCACGCTGCTCAGCACCTCTGTATCACTCCTACCCAACCAAACCAGTGCAGCACAAGCTCGAACATTCAAGTGGAGTGAGAAACCCACACTTGATTCTTTGGGCACCCTTGTCAGTCTAGCTGCCAGCATTCCTCTGCACAAACCTGCTGCCCGACAGCACTGCCACTTGGTGGGATAGAAATAACAACAACAGCAATCTACATGGTGGTTATATCAAATAGCATACTGCTAAATCCATCTGGGGAAATTTCTGGGATTCCTTGCAGGAGCACGCCTGCCATTCCATCCCATCCCATCCCAGAATACTCCAGCCACAGCCAGAAGCAGGGATGCTATGCAGCCTCTCCTCATTTAGCAGGCAGCAGTTCACTGCCGGGAGGATCAGTTACAGCTGCCGTGCTTTAATGAGCTAATGTAAAACCTTTAGCTCAATCTCCCTAATTGCATTTAAAGCACTCTCTATATATATAAATATATATGTATAAATCTTCTAAAATAGCTTCCACATGTTCCTCAATTCCAGAGCTCCCTTTAGTTACAAAACACCGTGCTAAATTCTGCCAAGGCACACCCCCTCCCCCCCCCCCCCCCCCACTCCCCACTACAAAGCCCAACTCGACTTAGGCTCCTAGGACCCTTTTAATTACAAATAGTGACCAAAACTCACCCCAAGCAGTGACACGGGAACAGGAAGTAAGTGAAAGGCCTCAAGAAGATACTGAAGGAGATGGAGCTCTGCTCCTGGGCTTTGCAGAGCAGTGGGACCCATGGCTGCATGCTGCCAAGGGTGCTGCTGTGTTCTTTCCATGGTTCCAAACAGCCAGCTCTGGCATCGGCTTCCCTGGATGTGTGTCCCAAGACACATGGACGCTGTGCTCCATAATCAGCCAGGCAGGCAGAAATTAAAATAAATAGGAGTAAAAACTTCTCCTGTGCTGAATCAATGGCAGCGATATCACTGGGAGTATAAACACTGGGAGTATAAAGACTGGAAAAGACAAAACCTCTTTCTCTCTTCTTTCTCTGACGGCTCCATCAGTGAGGTGAGGCTGTAATTCATTAATAGTGACTGAAACTGCCCCTGGCTTCTCAGCCGTGTCCTGCACACTGATACTGACACTGCGGCCAAGGGCACGACCACCCAGGAGAGAATGGTTCATGGTAACACCCTGGGGTAATGAACATACCCAAACAGTTACTAATGGCATTGGGAAGCAGCAGCAGGACCTATTTTCTGTACTCCTGACACAGCACTTGGGCCATTTCTGCCACTCCAGACAGGCTGTGAGGGGAGGCTGACACTGCTCCCCTTTTAGTTAAACTTGCCTCCAAACCAGCCACCACCATGAGCCACCCTCACCTGACAGCGACATCTCCCAGTACACGGTGACTACCAAGTGCAACACGCCTGTTATTCCTTTCCGGATGAATCTCCCTGACTTGGATGTCACCGTGACCGAGGACCAACACGAACAGCAGATGCTCTGAAGGGCCTCCAGGCAAAGCAGCAGCGACGATGTGCACTCAGCAAGAAGGGAGGATCCAGGGACTGACAGTGCAAACATTGCTGCGGTCATGTCCCCAAGCACTGGTGGGATCCAGCTGAATCACCATGCTGCAATACTGCCTATCATGCTAACCTGCGTTTTCACTACCCTAACAGCAGCAAACTACTGAGAGTTGCCAGGGACAAGTCCTCCTTCAAAAGAAACTCCTCTCACACCTATTTTTGAGGACTGCTCGCCCTGTTCCTGTACTCTGTAGGGTGCTTTATGCTGCCAGAGGACCACCCAGGCTTCTTGGGTTATATATTCTTGTCCACACACAGATATAGGAGCAGTAGTCATCAGCCACAGAATCACCAGGTTGGAAAAGACCTTCAAGATCATGAGTCCAACTGTTCCCGCCCTGTGCTGACCCATATCCCTGAGCACCTCATCTCCCAGTCTGCTAAACACACCCAGGGGTGGGGACTCAGCCCCCTCCCTGGGCAGCCTGTTCCACAGCCCAACAACTCTTTCAGGGAAGAACTTTTCCCTCACATCTGCTCTGACCCTGCCTTGGCACAGCTTGAGCCCATTGCCCCTTGTCCCATCTCCTGTCCCCTGGCTGAAGAGACCATCGCCCACCTCTCTGCACCCTCCTGGCAGGGCAGTGGAGGTGGGGAGAAGGTCTCCCCTCAGCCTCCTCTTCTCCAGGCTGAACACCCCCAGCTCCCTCAGCTGCTCCTCAGAGGATTTGCCCTCCAGCCCCTTCCCCAGCCTGGTTGCCCTTCTCTGGACACACTAGAGGACCTCGATGTCCTTCTTATGGTGAGGAGCCCAGAACTGAACACAGCACTCAAGGTGCAGCCTCACCAGTGCTGAGCACAGGGGCAAAGCCCCTCCGTACATTTTTCAAAATAAGTGGGATGTACATGTGGCTTTTAGATAATCCCACAGAAATAGCAGAGACTAAAATTTCCCTCTAGATTTCCCATCATCTGGGAGTCTTGCAGCTATTCAGACACCGTTTCTATTTAAAGAGAAGAAGCCTTCTCCTGTTGATAATGTACTATTATCAGGTATCACCTGCTCCTCCATGCCACCCTCACATACACACTAGAAAGTAATTGAGAAAGTAGCTGTTGACAGATCGCTGTGTACAGGGGACAACAGACACCACCATCATTCCGCATCGGAAAAGGGAAGCCAGAGCTCTGACAAACGAGGGTGGCACTGACTTCTGCTGCTGGGAATCCCACTGTCACTCCTACTTTGTGCAACTTAGTTCACAGTTGTCAAAACAGACGTTCACTCACGTACCAGCTATAGTAAAAATCAGTCTAAATCATTTCTTCCCCCGTAGCATCGGAAATATTTTCCTATCTAAATTTTTCAGTCTTAGTGCAAATAGATTCCTTGTGTCAGACATTACAAAAGGCAAACGGAATAACGTTGTGATGCTTTATATAATGGCATAACTGGGGAAAAACCCCTACCTATATGCGTGTCTCAGCATAAAAACACATCATTTAATGCTTAAGTAATAAAAATCTGAACTGTTTCAAACCTTGCAAAACATCCAAGGCATCATAATCCCAGCACACAGCTCACCACCGATGGCCACCACACGCTTTCTGAACCTTAGACATGAAGGAAAATACATTTTTAAAATTTTTTTGGAAAGAAAACAGTTGGAGAGTCTTTGAGCTGTCACTGGAGTACGGCCCTCCCTGAGATGAAGTCACAGACATCACAGACCAGTTTCAAAACAAGAAGGGGACCATGAAGGTAGACAGAGGAGCATCACCACCCTCTCACTGGTCTACGGGTAGAGAGGGAAAAACAGGGATATTTTGCATGCACAGTGGTGAGGCAAGTAAATATTTAAGGAGGAACCCCCTGCCAATGGGGAAGTTGTGTTCTGTTCAAACCAATTGACTATATCTACTCTGCCCTTGTGAGGCCCCATCTGGAGTACTGTGTCCAGATCTGGGGCCCCCAATACAAGAAGGATGTGGAACTGTTGGAGAGGGTTCAGAGGAGGGCCACGAAGATGATTAGAGGGCTGGAGCACCTGCCCTACAGGGAGAGGCTGAGGGAGCTGGGCTTGTTCAGTCTGGAGAAGAGAAGGCTGCAGGGGGACCTCATTGCAGCCTTCCAGTCCCTGAAGGGAGCTTATAAGCAGGAGGGGATTCAACTTTTTAAAAGGATAGACAGTGACAGGACAAGGGGGAATGGATTAAAACTAAAGGAAGGAAGGTTTAGATTAGATATTAGGGGGAAGTTTTTTACAGAGAGAGTGGTGAGGTGCTGGAATAGGCTGCCCAGAGAGGGGGCGGATGCCCCATCCCTGGAAGTGTTCAAGGCCAGGTTGGATGGGGCCCTGGGGAACCTTGTGTAGATCCAGGCCTGAGGTTGGTGGCCCTGCCTGTGGCAGGGGGATTGGAGCTCTGTGATCCTTGGGGTCCCTTCCAACTCATACCATTCTATGATTCTATATCAACAGAGGCAACCTTTCTTATCTCAGGAAATCCATTCACCAGCTGACCAAAAGCAAGAGGATCTACAGCACAAACCTGTGACGGAAAGGAGCCCTGGAGCAATTCACAGCAGGTGATGCCTACTGCTCCCTGCATGTCCCACCTCCTCCGTGTGGGTTTGGGTCCCCTGGGCACCTCCCATGTCACCCCTCACAGCCCAGCCAGGGATTAACCAGCACAGCCCAATACTCTCATACAACATCTCCCTGGCTGTGAACCCACATCCAAGCTGCCAGAAAGGAGCCCGTGGCACATTAAACGGCAGTGGGAGCATCGCGTGTGCTCCTGGCGCAAAGGAGGTGACCCATTTTCCACACACACTGTCGGAGCGGTTCATTGCCCAACCTCTCCTCTCCTACGACACCAGGCACAGCCCTGACACTGTTTCCCTGTGGTAAGGGGCTTATTCTGCCACCACATGCAGTGATGCCAAGGGCATTCACAGCCCAGCTCCCACCGGAGCCAATGGCAAGACCCCTGCGGAGCGTTTGGAGGAGCCCAGGGCCTGGGGTCAGCCCCCTTCTGCTCCAGAGCACAGCCAGCACTCGTGTTGTGCTGAGCCCCTTCACACATAGAATGCTGTTGAAGCACCTTTTATGATTTCTGAATGGGTGTTTTCAGCTGGAACCTCAGAGACAAGAGCAGAGGGTTTATCTGGTGGTAACAAAAGCCTCGTGGCATTTCTTAGATAGAGAGAAAACTGGCTGTAGCAATTATTCAGAGCCACACGTAGGTTCTTGCAGACAGTCAAGCTGACTCGGCAGGCTGAAGCTAATTGGGTTTACAGTAGAATGAAGCTTTGATTGAAGTGCCTCGCTTAAAAATAAAATAATAATAAAATAAAATTACATACACCCCCCCACCACCCTGATAACATTGCTCTCGAGCGTGTAAAACAACCACCCCATGCATTACCCAAGGAGAAAGGCAGAGGGTTTGATTGCTTTACCAAGCAGAGCCCCACAAGTGAATAATTCTGGGCTGTTTGATCTGCTGTATTCTGATCCATAATTTAGCGGCTGCAGAGAAGCAGCGTGTGGCTGGCATTTCGGGCTGCTTTTGAAGTCCATGAAGACCCTGCAGTCACTGAGGGGGGAGGACCCTGCTTGGAAAGCCAAGGTGGGCACTGACTGAGAGGTGGGGAGCAAACAGCACCGAAGCTAATGAACAAAACTATTGGTTACAAACATTTGGAGAGTGGGAATTAAGGCAGCCTTGAGTTTACTGAGTAAATAATTCAAATTCTGCCATGGTGATTTATGGGAAAAACCCACCCCCACCACACATTGAACAAGGCCAGCAGGCAGCAGGTGTTTCTATTTTTACATGCTAGGAGCAAAAATAGAAAGGCAGGAGCTTTCACTTCCCTGGGCTGTTTTCCTGTTTCACTTTAAAATAAAAAAGCCCCGGAGTGCATCAGGGATATGCTGAGCTCAGCGATTCCTCTGCTCCAGGGAGGGGCACACAAACGTTCCCAGCCCCGTGCATACCATGAGTTTCCATTTCCATGCAGCCACACAAGGACAATTCCAGGTGTTCTTGGGGATTCACAGCTTAGAGAGGCTTCCCAGAAAGGACACCACAGCCCGTGTGTTCCAGGGAAGACGTCACATTGGCCCGGGGTGGAACAGCACTCAACACAAACCATGTGCTAAATTCCAGTGCTAGATCAGTGCGTGTATCATCTCCCATCGGAGTTCAGATCGCTGAACTGCTGTAACAATCTGGGTTTACCTTGCAGGGAAAAGCCTGGGTTACTGGCATGGTATCTACACTCTTGAAGAATCACAGAATCACATGGCTGGAAAAGCCCTTTAAGATCATCAAGTCCAACCGTTCCTGTCCTATGCTGAACCATATCCCTGAGCACCTCATCTCTCCTCTTTTTAAACACATCCAGGGAAGGTGACTCAACCCCCTCCCTGGGCAGCCTGTTCCAGGCCCTGACAACTCTTTCAGTGAAAACTTCTTTCCTAACATCTGATCTGACCCTGCCCTGGTGCAGAACTGAACCCAGCACTTGAGGTGCAGCCTCACCAATGCCGAGTACAGGGGCACAATCCCTTCCCATAACCTACTGGCCACACTATCACACTATGTCTGATACAAGCCAAGATGCCATTGGCCTTCTTGACCACCTGGGCACACTACTGGCTCATGTTCAGTCTGCAGTCACCCAACACCCCCATGTCTTTTTCTGTCAGCAGCATTCCAGCCACTCTGCTCCCAGCCTGTAGCGCTGCATGGGGTTGTTATGTCCCATGTGCAGGGCTCTGCCCTTGGCCTTGTTAAACCTCATCCTGTTGGTCTCAGGCCATTGGTCCAGTCTGTTCAGGCCTCTTTGAAGAGCCTCCCTACCCTCAGGCAGATCAACACTTAAAAAGGAAGATGGAGATGTGTACATGCAAGGTGAAATGGAAGACAGAAGCTTCACCGGAAGGAGAAGAACGAGATGGGGGGGAATGAAAACCAAGCAAATAGAAATAGGAAACGGTGAGCAGAGAGGCTTATAGGGGGCCCAACACGTCAGCTGCGATGGCAAACAGGAAAGGAAAGCAAAGGCTAAATTAAAGACTCCCAGGCTCTACGAACTTGTGTCTCATCACCTTTCTGTATGAAGTGTTTTACAGGCAACTGGCACAACAGAGGCAAGCTGACTGACCGGGACTTCGTGCTCAGGCACCAAGCTGGGCATCATTTCATCCCCGTGGGGGCCACCACTCCAATGCAGCCACGTTCAGGGGGTGAGCAGCAGCTAGCACTGGTAAAAAAAGGCTTTAAAAAAAAAAACCAACAAAAAGTAATCAGAGAGAAGGAAATGCTGAGGTGAAGCCCCCTGAGCTGAGCAATCTCTGGTAACGCGGGAAGGAGCTGGGCTGCACCTCCTCCCTGCCATTTAGTTCTGCCTGTCTTCTTTATTCAGTGGTTTCAGAGGAAATCTCAGTAAAAAAATCGGTTTTCAAAGCCTCTGATCTACCCATCTGCCAGCTTTATCAATCAGCATCCGCAGGGCCAGGCTGCACCGCGTGTCCACACCTTTTCCATCGACTCCCATATGGTTCATTGTGTGAAAACACCTAATTAAGAGAAGATGAGATTTTTTTAGAAAGTAAACTTCATGCCTTTCTGTGGAGGAAACGCGAGCAGCAGAGCTAAATCACAAGAGGTGGTAAGTACAGGCAGAAAGGCGACTTTGAAGGTAAACTGCTGCCTCAGAGTGTCGTGAGCTCTCAGAGGTTCAGACTTCAAAATTACACATTTCATGCACCATACATTTGCAGCCTGACAGCAGGCTTCCCCCGGAGAGGCTGGGGAAGGATCCTCGCAGCACTGCACACAATGCTTTGTCAGATCAAAAAGTCCAGCAGACAGTGATTGCAGATCAGAGGAGCTCACAGCTATTAAACCCAGCAATTTGCCACTCTCCAGATAGAACCCGGGATAATTCACTCCGCGCATGTTAATAAATCACCCCGCTCCTGCAACGCGGCGCCGCCTGCGACAGATGGACAGGCTGCAAATTCGGATCTGATGTTTGATGACACACAAAGCCAAGCATCAAAACCCCCCTGAAAACCCCTGTCATACCCTACACCAAGATCCAACAGCAGCCACGCAGCCCTTACGCTGTGCAGTGATGGGCAGCGCTGCCCCAGCAGCACCGCTGCCACCAAGGACCCTGGCACGCACCCTGCTTTCAGCATGCTGCTGCTGGAATGCTGGCCCACATCTGAAAAACCACAGCTAAGGGGCAGGAGAAGAGGCTGCTTCTTTTATATTGAAATTATTCTTTCCCTGAATGATCTGCTGTAGCTCCTACAGCCCGTGAACACCCTGCCTGGACACATCCTGGGGAGAGCTTGCTTTATGCTGTGTATAATGCTGAGCGACCTCCTGACCTTGCAAAGAGAGTGAAGTTATCTCTTAAGATTTAGCAAAAGGACAGGAGAGGTATGGATAGACATGGTCAACACATGCTTTCTCCCTGGAATGGGAAGGGCAGGGAGAGCCTCCCTGCAGGCATCTGCACGACCCAGGTAGGGTCACCAAAGGCTTTACAAACTCCCCAGCAAGCCGAGTTTCTGCCAGCTGTGAACTCCCACCCCTCTGCATCAATCTAAGGCAGCGGAAAATACAGCCCTGCAGTCCTTCCAAGAGCAGGTTTTATCACCCCATTAGAGCAGTAGCTCAATTAGCTGACTCACATGCCTTCACTTGGGGTGCTCAGCTTGGCTTGGGCAGGGGGGTGAGAACACACAGGACCCACCTCCCCACGCCCAGAAAGAGGGATGCATGTCACCCATCAGCATTCCCCACCCTCCTGACATCTGACCAGGGCTGCATGGGACAGCACAGTACCAGGGTTCATGCCTGTGAGTGGCTGCACAGTCACCGACAGATGCTGATGGCAATTGGAAATCATTTGGCCAGCACTAAAAACAACAGAATAAACTCCTTTTTATGGCAATGCATAAAATGCCTGGCTTCTGCTGGGAGCCTAAATTTGGCCTGTTTGGTTAATTTGCTCAGATGCCATGAGTGAGGGCATGATTTGAAACCACAACTCATTTTTCTCCTTGGAAGAGTGGATAACTGAGTCTATTAATCTGACAATACATTTAAACTGAGTTATTGTGACAAGGGACTTCCATTATCCGTTTCATCTAGTTGCAAACTGTCAGAATAAATCTCAGGGGGTTAGGGAAAAAAGCTGCCTTCCTTTGTTTGCTGTTTTTATATGTCACAACAGTTTAGATTTGGTTGACTTTAAGTCATGATACTGTATAACTGCACTAGGCTCTCCCTGAGCTTCCCCCCATATAGAAAATGGCAACTTTACGGTCAAAGTTTTTGGCTGATTTTTAAAAAAGGAGTCAGGACACTAACATTTGATCACCTGGCAGTATTGGCCCTTCTGTCTTACACATTTCCGTGTAGCTACAACTGGTTCTCCCTTTGGAATCAGCTAACAGATGCCTTTGGAAATGAAAAAGTGCTTTCTTAAAGCTCTTTTTTCCCCCATCGTTCTTGTAAAGCAAGTTGGCTTTTGTTAAACCCCTCCTAATTAGAAATGTATCCACATAGCACATAAGAGTAAGTGGTACTGAGCTCAAGATGCTGGAGTTCAGAGGAGGGATTCAACTTATGGCCCTACCTCTGGGTGTTGGGTAATTTATTCTCCCATCAGTTATGCAGATCATGATACTTTATTATCTGTTATTTGCTTATCTTTGTAACTAGACCTGTTCTAGTGGAAGACCAGAATTTATTGTTGGGGCTGGTAACCACCCCAGAAGCGTAGCACCCAGGAAGGTTGGTGCTGTGGAGCCCAGACACGGCTCTGCTGCAGGTCTGCTCCAGCACCAGGGGGGAGGAGGAGGAGGTGTTCTGGGGAAGCCAGCGTTGCTTGTGTGCTTCACAGCAGACCTGCAAAACTCACTACAGACTCAAACCACCTTCTGTGCGTGTGCCTATGAATGAAGGAGGTAGGGGATGGCATGCAGAGAGCTGGCTTTGCATCAGTCCCCTGGGGCCACAGCCCGTGCGGCAGCGCTGGCCAGTCCCCTGCTGAACAGGGTCTTTGAAGGCTCCAGCCCCTGGTAAAGGCACTTTAACCCATCTAGCACTTTGTTGTCAATTATTCCCCTTAAGTTCCATTTCAAAGACACTGTGAGCTGCAGGAAGTCCAGAGAGCAGCAGATATACGCACAGCACCCCCCTCACACACACACACTTTAATTACATCCTTTACAGATAAATATTAGTTTTGAGATGTGACTTTTAGAGGGTTTTAAGAACTGCTGAAGCTGGCTGTGCTCCTGTGCAAAGCACATGCAACAAGCTCAAAACCCAAGAGCACTGGAGATGAAAAAACAAACTCACATGTTTCTGGAGGGCAAATAAACCCACGTTTGTGAGGCAGCATTCTGGCAGGTCTGGGGTTTGAGTCCAGGCTCACGTTAATTATAGCACCAGAGATGCTCTGGCAGAGCAGGATCATCAGAGGTGGGGGGTCAGCAGCTGCCTCCCACTGACTCACAGTCCTCGAGCAAGTTACACCAACCTGGATGCACAAACACATACATGGCTTGCAGGCTGGTAAATAAAAAGGTAGATGCACTCTTAACAACATTTGGTTGAAACAAATCAGTCCATCCAGTCCTGGCACATAAAACACAGCAGGTCTGGAAGCCAGGGGCAAGGACAAAGGGGAAGAAAGACCTGTCAGTCTTGAAATCTTTTACATATTAGCTTAATTTTGTTAAAAGGCTCCACTAAGAAATAAACACTGCGACTTTCATTTTAATTCTACCCTCTCAGCACTGTTCCTGTGAAACAATGAAAAGTCTAATTCATGCTCTTCCCCAAAGTCATCGTTTGGTCTCAGGAGGTGGTCGGGAGCTCAGTACAAAATGTCAGTGTCACAACTTCACAGCTCGACACTTGCTTTTGATCAGAGCTGGGAAGTGAGAAGAGATGCAATATGCTCATTCCTTTACTGTCACTGCAGAGCATTCATTAGTTTTAATTATTTTTTAGGTTCTAGGGGAACCATTAAAAAAATTAATCACAAATGGAAAGAACAGCCACCGTATGTGGCCATAAAAAGACAATAAAGCATTTTAGGATACACACTCGTTATGATTTATAGGCAAAACAGGACCAGAGGTAGCATATGGAGACTGCCATAAAGAAGCATTTGTTATAAAAACATGGAGATTTATCTCCAAGCTTGGTTGTGTGCAAGAGGTTGCATTTACTCACATTAAGAGTCTTGTAGTGCTACAACAGAGTTCAACCCTCATACCTTCCTAGTGTAAAAAGGTCCAGGGCTGAGGGCACCACCTGCAAGCCATCCCTGCAACCATTTCCTAGTGTATTGCCTACTCTTTTCCTGTCCAGCCTGATTGTGTTTGAAGGCTGGGAGACAAAAAGGTCAAAGTTGTACAATAACCACTGCCTCCTTCTCCTTCCCTCCCCTCCAGCCCAAGAAAAACACAAGAGGGTTTCCAATTTATTTTTTTTAAGGAATGGTAGCTTACTGAGAAGCAAGAAACACATTAGCATCCCCACAGAGATGTTCCTCCTTGTCTGGCAATGAACTTCTTCATCCTTAGGTCTGCTGACAGAAGTCTACAAACAGACTGGAAAGCTCCTCAAGAAGAAAACAAAAGCCAGACTAACCAGTGTATTCCTTCTTTGAACGTGGTTGAAAGGAACACTGAGGAACTCTGAAGACTGTCAGCACTCATTTCAGACTATGCAAGGTTGTTCAAGGTGCTGTGAAGCTCCTGGTTGGTGCCACAGATGTAACGTTGAAACAGGCAGGCCAGGTCCTGGGCTGACATAAATCCCCATCTCCAGTGGAATCCCAGTGACCGTGATGGAGAGTGGGGAGTCTCAAGGTTCAATCAAGTAGCAGAAAGCACCAGATCTGAACAGAGCTGCAGGCACAGGGTTTGGGTAGCTGGAGTTACCCTGCACTAGAGTTCTGCTGGCTCTATGGCTTTATATTGTACGCAGACGTTATATGAAATTAGGCACAACAGGGAGAAAGAATCAATCAGCCCTGGCTAAGGAATTGAGATAATAATGACTCATTTGATGAGATTGCTCTGGAAAATTAATAATGACAGTGGTAATTACTAACCTGGGATAGCTGCAGTGCTCATTATTCTCCTTTTACTCTATTGAATGTTAAGTATTACGAAGGTGTTGGTTAGAAACAGTTTTGTCTGCAGGCTTCCCACCCCAGACAGACCCTCGGAGAGGGCTGGTATCTGTCCTTCTCCTACACTCGCTGGGAATCAAACCCAAAACAATATGGGATGTACAGCAGAGAAAGCAGCAAAGAACATTCTCTTTGCAAGAGTTAATGTCCTGCAAGCTTGGCTGGTGCCATGCTGCTGCCCTTCCTCACCCTGAGCTGAGGACCTGGTCCAGCACCTCCTGTGTGGAGGGAAGAGTTGACACATCTCTGAACATCCCATCATTTCATTAACCGTTCTGTCACCTCCGAGTCACCCATCGGTCTCCTTGCTGACAGCAACTAAAAGTGACACCTTTTACAGCCCATCAACCCCACTCCTCAATCTCTGAGACACCTCAAAGTCAAAGGCAGCAGGCTTCTCCTGAGGACAGGCAGCGACACCACGCACAGGAGGTCATGGCCAGGGAATCAGGAAACACCACGAGCTCAAGAGCTCATCTGAGGCACGTTGGGAATAGAAAATATTCCTTACTATAAGCACAGAGAGATGGTAGGCTCTCTAAAGCTGTGAGTGACAATAAGGAGGCCTGGCAGCTGTGCTCTCAAACATCTGCTCCCCGCCCCACAGAGCGCATCACACGACTCATTTATATTGGAAGTGGCTCGGTGGAGGGTTCACCTTCTGTTGAGAGCAGCAAGTGATGTGACTGTATGGCCTGCAACAGGCAGCGATGGAAAAGGAGTTCTTCAGTCAGGATGAAGGGAAGCAAGTAAATGTACAATTTCCTGAATCAGCAGAGGTTTCTCAAGGCAGCAGCTGCCCTCCCTGATGGGGGAATGCTGGACTCCTGGTCAACATCCCTAATTGCTCCCATTTTTCTGATAAATCCTTTTTCCCAGCTGATGTAGCCCAAAACTGCTCTCAGCCTTACAAAAGCAGCTCTTAAGTCACAATATAATACACAGATACAATTTGTTTCTCATTTAATCACTTAGTGACCGGGTTGCCTTGTACACTAGCTCTATATATTCTCCTGTTCAGATGTCAAACATGCAACTTTTCCCAAGGGATTAATGAATTTACAACTCTCCTCTACAGAGCTTCAGCAGTCAGAGCACCTTTTGGTACAAGCCATCTGTACAGAGTGCTCAGTGATACAGCAGCTCCCCCTGTTCTCAGGAAGATACAGTGATACCCTCAGTGATACAGCCAGCCCTGCTGTTCTCCAGGAAGCTGTAACGTTGTTTTGAGGTCCCAGTTGCATGCCCAAGCCCCCCAGGCTCAAGCAAGCAGCAGCTGGAGCTGTTTTACCATCTCTGTCTTGCCCCAAGTCTTCTCAAAGGACTCTCAGCACTCAGGCAAGCACAGTACCCAGACCCATCAAGGACTTTATCCCACAGGGATGCTTCTCTGTGCAATCCACCTGATCTCTGCTCTGACATGAGCTCTGCTGGGGTAAAGGAAGGTGATGACAATTTTTAACTGCAGTCTCTGCTTACAGGCATCTTGTTTAGCTCCTTGACAAACCCACCGTCACCCAGGCTCGCTGCTGCACCATGTATACATCCAATTACTCTGTTACAGCATGGCATGACAAAAACAATCCAACCATCCAACCCCAACAACACCCTCTTAGTTTAAAAATCCAGTTTCCTTTTAAGCCTGCCTTCCCTGCTGCCAGGATGGGCCGTAGCTCCTCAATGACACCAAAATCCATCCTCCAGAGGAAGCAGGATTTGGATGACTGCTCTCCAGGGCTGGTGCCACATGCATCAAACAGTTTATTTTATTAATCTGAGCAGGATTGAAGAACTACCCAAAGAGGCTCCACTCACAAAGCTCCCATGCTGTGCTAGCTCTGACCACCGCCTGAATGTTTAAGAAATAACAACTGTAAATAGAGCTCACCTTGTGCACTTCTCCTAAGGAGATTTCACAGTATTTTAGAGAGGAAGTCAACAAAATTAAATGAGACCCACAAAGCCCACAGTAAGTTAAGAACTGCAAAGATCTTGTGACTATTAAGCCACACAATGTGACCAGAGGCACCTGGGCTGCATGTCCCCAGAGCCAGTGGGTCTGTCACACTGACTTCTCTATGCTCTGCCTCTGGCCCCCAAAGGTAGCCACCATCACCCATGGGTGCCAGCACCCCTCCATAAACCATCTAGGGGAATCACCGTGGCACCAGCACATGCATTTCCTGAAGGGTTGAGGACTGAGAATTCAGGACACAGTCATGCTGGGTATCATGCTCTTTTGAGAGTCTCGCTGTAAGCATCAGGATGGAGATACCTCTTACCAAGTGCTTCTCAACATGGGTTTTCCCAGCAGGAAAAAGCTTATTTAAGTTTGACTTCAGCTATGAGAGCTAAACTGGGCTAAGTAAGTGGGAACACTCCATCAGTTTGAGACCAAGGATCCCTGAGCAAGGATGAACAGAGCCCTTCTGCAGCCCAAATGCCTCTCACAGCTTATCTGAACCCCAACAAGAAGTTAAATCTCAGTCTCTGGTTGCAGCTGTTCTCAGCTAAGACTGAAATAATCATTTATACAGTCACTTCCATGCTGGGAGGGTGTCACCTGCAAGCACATTTCAAGAGCAGGCCCAAATTTAGTATGCTGAGGATCCTGACTGACTATAACGCTTCAGATGATCCCCAGCTGCTCCGTGCCTTTCCTTCTTCAGCATCAACAAAGGTACCAAATCTCTGTTCAAAAGTGCATGCATGTCAGGGAGTTAATTATTGTAATTATCAATTGAACAGACTCAGAATGCTAATCTATTATAAAGTGGTCTGTTAATTGGTGTTAAACTGTCATTAGCCTGCAATTTCCCATGTTACCCAGCTGACCTGGAGCACAGCGCAGATGAAAAGCCAATCCCTTCCTCATCTCTGGCAAACACTGACTGAAAATTTGGAAAAGAAGAGGGGAAAAATCCCAAATAATTCTACAAACCTGGAACTGCAATTACTCTAGCAAAGGAAAACATCGTTCTGTTGCTTTAAATTGCAGGGTTTGATGCACGCAGCACTGTACCTGTCTGTGTACTGCTTCTTTCTCTTGCTCCCTGAGCGGTGCCTGTGGTGTTGGCTGCTAGCTGTGACCTTCAGGGTGCTGCTGCTGGGGTTGGGTTTTGCTGGTTTGGGTGCTCATTGCTGGGGCACTGACTCTTCCTGAGCTGCCTGTCTGCAGGCAGAGCAGGAGCTTTCCTCTTGGGTCTGAAGCCACAAGCCTGCAGCCTTCTCCATCACAGGAGTCTCTGTTTCTTGTCCCACCAAGCCCAGGCTTCACCTGCTCCTCCTTCAACACCACTGGTACCTGCAAGAGCACCAAACATCCAAGAATAGCAATGATCAGCATCTCACCAGCCCCATGAATCACTCAAAAAAGCATCCAGAGCTGTACATAAGAACATCCCAGACAACAACAACAACGAAAAAGGGGGCAGGTCTCAGCCTGGTCTACTCCAACAGTAGCTGCCTTTGGTCAGTCTTTGGGCTTTAATTTCTACAGGTGGAGACAGAAGACTGGCTTAGTCATTTCTCAGAGGTTGTTTATAAAATCTGGGTGCCCAGGAGGGCAATGAACCTCCACTTAAATAGGCTGCAAGAGGGAGAGATGGTATTTCACTTCCAGGCTATCATCAGGGAAGGCAGCACTGCTGGCTGCTCTCTCATCCCCGAAAGCTGTCGCTGAAGTGGCACGACCTGCTGGAGCATTTCTCAGGGTATCTCACCTGACTGACATTTATCTATAGGAATATTTCTTTCTTTAAATTTTATTTTATTAAATAGCCAACTTTAAAAGTTCAGGAGAACTTAAAATGACCTTTAGAAAGTCCAAAGCTGATTCATTTCCTGAGATAATCTCACTATGGAGCAATCTCTGAAATACTTACTCACCTCCCTCTCTCTGTGAGGGCCACTGCACCCAGTTCAACATCCCTTGCCAGAGGATACAGGGCAGAATTTTCCAATTTGACAGATGTCCAAGAGACTGAATAAGGAAGCAGTGAATTTTCCATATATGCAAATCATAATCTCTTGCTGTTCAGGTACCTCTAAAATCCAGTCTAGGACATTAGATAAGGAAAAAAAGGCTCAGAGATTCAGAAAGCTGATGGAAATAGTGACTTACCATTTCCTGAGACACTTTCCAACGTGTTTTGATAATTAGGAAAGCAAAGCTTTTGTCATTTAGGATTGTCTCCAGTTCTTGTACCTTTTTTGCCTTATGTCATTTTGCACCTTCTGTCCAGGACCGTCCCATCACCTGCCTTTGAGCATTGAAGAAATAACTAGATCACTGGAGAACTACAAAGAGGGGAGAAATAAAACTTTACATACCATCAATAACAGACAAAGCTTCTAGAAGCTGCTGATGGTTATTATTCCTCCATTTGAGCTTTTCTGAGACACCTGACTATTTCTAACATCCATTCCTTACGCTGGCAGGATACCCAAACCTACCTGCACAAGCCTCATTTCTCCTCTTCCTCAAAAACACACTAGTCACCTTCTGATACCCTTCACTGCCACACAGATGTTCATCCACAGGAAATCCCCATTTATTTTAGCCCGTAAGACCCTGTTTCACTGATAAACTGAACCATGTGGCAACCAGCCATCCCATTCATTTCCCTTGGGAGCAGATAAGAGGCCAACATCACTTTTATGCAGAAAACAGCCCCCATATTGCCCACCCAGCAGTATGACCTCCAGTTCAGGTGGAAGACACTGACAAAGAAGTCAGATTAATCCTCCTAGCTGACAGATACCTCTCCACAGAGCTCTGACTCAGATCACCAGCACTGTCTGTCAACCTCTCTCTCTCCAAATCATTTCCTTGGCAGTAGCTCCTGCCTGGAAGTCACACCTACCTGTATGAGTTTTACACATTACACTCAGCATCACAGTGACCATGTACATCTGGCAGATTAGAAACCTCAGTCCCTTGGTTCTTCCCAGCCTGCCCTGTCACAAGCACAATTTATTGCTGCTGGGATGCTGTCACCAGGTATTCACTGGGCATTTTGCTTTGCTTATCTTTTACTCTTCAAAGTGCTACATATTCCCTGGCTTTTATCTAACTCCCTCATTGCTATTCCACCCACTGCCTAAACTTTTGCAGTCCCCCCAGTTGCCTTCGTGCGATCTCGCTGCCTAATTTTCTGCTGGTGACTTCAAATTCTGCTTGAGTGCCTGTTCCTTTCACTGCAATAAAGGGAAATCAACCTCTACAGATGGAAAGCTGGCTCTTCCACCCCTCAGGAAAATGGACTCAACAAGCTTTCTGCTAGAGGAGTCGCTTGGTTAGGCTTGGAGAGGGCTTGGAGAGGGCTGATGAGCAGGACAACTGTCAAAATCCAAAAATGCCCATTATTGCTTCTTCTACACTTCAGTCACTGAAAAATTTTCAGTCTATTTCACATATTGACATGCACTGACATGGTCCAGGGGGGATGTAGAGACTGAGCAAGTTTCTGCTGTGTCAGGAGATGAAGGTCTTGCTCAACATACTCGTTCAAGGGAGTGGCTCCTGCAAGCACCATCCTTCCAGGGAATGAACAAGCAAGTAAAGAAAAACGTTGCATTGATCTGTAATTTGCCCTTAATTACTTCAGGATTGAAATCAACATGAGAAGATTTCCATAACACCACTATGAAACTGTTTTAATACAGGGAAAACTAATTAAAACCCATCCCATAATGCCCTGGGGACACAGTGGAATCCTTGCTAACAACTTCTTGCAAGTGCTAACAGTGATATTTATGGGGGAAAAAAGAAAACTGGAGAATTCCATGAAACAGTAGCTGAGGATTGTTTGTTTTCTGCATCTATCCAGGATGTACAGCCGTTCTTTAACAGAAGGGTGCAGAAAGCAGGGGGATCTCATTTCTTGGATGGTTAGTCAAGACTTACTGTTCAGCAGATGTGCATTAGAAGTGTGTTTCTTCTGCACTGAATAAATGTCCTTTACAGGCATTTGCTTCTGATCCTCAGCCCAAGTGGCCTGTTGGGAGATGGGAGACAGAAACTCAGAGGACTGGCTTGCTGCTTCTGTTTCCTCTGGCAAGAAGTCGGGTGCTAATTTAAAACAAAGCACTGGCTTTCTCACAGGGTGTGTGGGCTGGCAGCCTTATGCTTGAAAAGACCTGTAAGGCTACAGGCAATGAGAGGTTTTGGTTCTGGGGGTGGGTTTTGGTAGGGTTTTTTTGCATAAACCCAAAATGGACATCCTTCTGCTGAGATGCACAACTCCTAAAGCCACACTGTTTTATCACTCCAAGTACCAACATTTGTTTCCCCCACCACATCTAGTGGCATCATCGTTGTATTAGAAACTCATGGAAAGAAACTACATCACTGGAACAGCCCAATCAACCAACTCTGGTGTTTCCATGTAGCTAATTATTCCTGACTGCTCCATTTGCCTTGCCATTATCACAGTGGTGTCATGACTTTTCTTCCCCACATTGAAATGGTGAAATGACTGAAATAATGTATTTTGTACCCACCCTGGAAGGGTTGCTAAATTTTAAACTGATCTCTAACTTGGCCTTTGCTCTGCTGGGTTTGATACCACAAACCAGTAACTGGAGTGATCTGAGTAGTTTCCTGTATCTAGGGCTAGATCCTATCTGGATTTGTCCATCCAGATGGAGAGCAAACTATAGGATGAACTTACAGAGCGCTATTTCTCAGCAGTAATTCCTCTCACTGGTGTTCCTAGCACTGGAAGCAAGCTCAGTGAACACCCTGCCCCTATCAATCCCTTGATAGAAAAACAGAAAAAACCCAACCCAGGTCGTGGGGGTGGTGGTGGTAAGTCACCTTCAACTGAGTGTCCTTCTCCATGTGCTCCTTTTGCTCCCCATGGGGTCTGACCCTGTAATTAAAGCATTTAGTTAGTAGTTAGGATCCACGTTGCACCTCACTCCTCCCACGGCACAGCAAGGAGCAGCCAGGGTGCAGGACCTCCTGCTCCAGCTAACGTGCAAAGACCTCCCAGGATGAGACCTGCGCCTGGAGAGGGACAGCAAAGGGCAGCCACAAGGGGGTGAGGAGCTGGTGATGACTGGGAGGACCTTGGCAATCACCAGCTCTACTAATTGCCTAAATTCCCTCATTTTCCTACAGTGTGAGCAGGCAAGGAGCCTGAGTAAATTGCTGGGGCAGGTTATGTGTAACCCTCTGCTGCAGGCAGGTTATGAACCTGCAGGCAAGCTTTTAAGAACTGTCTGGCCTCCACAATTAACTTTTTATTCATGTAGTAATTTCCTAATTAACAATTTCTCTTCCCTTTGAAGACTTGCACTGGTAAATTGGTTTTTTTCCCTTATTCTGGAGGCAGCAAATTTATTTATCCCATTTCCTCCCATAGAAGCTCATTTTATGTTCTAACGAACAACAGTAAGGAGAGAACAATACAGGAAAATACCCAAGGTTACCCCCTGCCCAGATCAGAGAGAAAGTTCTTCTCTTTGACACCTGCTGGCAATTAATCCTTTGCATGCTTGGATTTACAATTAGCAGCCCTCCTGCAGTGGGACTCCCAGCTGCTGTGCAGCACTGCCCTCTCCCTCCCCAAGCCAAATCCTGCTCTTTTATTTTAGAGCATCCAAGGAGGAACTTCCCTCTCCCCATACCCCAGTACCCGTTAAGGGAGCATGCTGGCTCACACCAGGTCAGAGCCCTGCTTTTATACACTTAAAATTTGACATATGTCTCTTGTCCAGGGGGGGACAAATGGATATTTTCCTATAAAAAGCATTTGGATTGGGGCTCTGTGAGTCCTCCCATGAGCCTGCACCAACACCACTCTCAACAAGCATGGAGGGGAGCGCTCAGACATGTGTCTTTCAGCTGCTGGACTGTGCTTGCAGGAGCAACCCCTCCTCTTCCACTAAGGGCAGCGACTGTGTAAGTTATAAAGCTGGGCAGGGCTGTTTGCAAGGGCAGGGAGTGACAGGATGAGGGGTGATGGTTTAAACTAGAGCAGGACAGGGTTAGATGAGACCTTGGGAAGAAGTTCTTCCCTCTGAGGGTGGTGAGACACTGGCACAGGCTGCCCAGAGAGGTGGTGGAGGCCCCATCACTGGAGACATCCAAGGTCAGGCTTGATGGCGCTCTGAGCGACCTGCTCTAGTTCAAGGTGTCCCTGCTCACGGCAGGGATGGGACTGGATGGGCTTTGGAGGTCCCTTCCCACCTAATGAATCTGTGAGTCTGAGACCCTGCCTTTTCCACTCAACACACAAAACCAGTTTACCTTATTTGCTTCCTACTGGATTCCACTGATGAATGATCTTCCTCACCTGCTTGCAAGTACCCTATGGCCTGCTGTGCAGCTCCTCCTCCACATCTGCCATATAAAACAAACCAAACAGCCACAACAATTATATCTTTTCACTACTCATTTTTTGGGGGTTTTCAAGGTCTGTCCTGGCATCTGGAAGGCCAAGGAACCTTCTGTAAGATCAAGTTAACTTGCCTTGAAACTTCTACCCCATCAAGCACCCAGCACAGTTTTTCATGGCGCTTTCCTGGAGTAAAACACCACCCTTGATTTTGCCCATCTGAAAAATATTCCTGAGCTACATCAAATGAGTCAGCTGTGCACAGCGCTGAACAGCCATGCCATGTAGAACTACTGTAAGGAACACTGGTCTTTGAAGTACTGGTGGCATTTGAAAGTCATCCAGTGCTTTAAAGTTCAGTATTTTGTTAAGTATTTCAAAAGAACTTTGGAGCTATTGTTTCTTATTTTCCTCTTAATGCCTACAAGTTTGAAAATTAACTGTTATAGGACCTTTGATAAAAAAAAATCTATAAATAAAATAAATTCTGCAGGCTATTTTCACACCAAGTTATATTAAAGCCTTCCTCCATATTTTATTATTATTAATTTAACACACATCTCAAAGTATCTTAAATACTAAGGATAACATTCTACTAAATAATCCAAACCCCCCTACAGCTTCTTGAATTTTCTTCTACTAGCACATGATGATATTTTTTCCTCACTGCTTTCTAGTGACCTTTAAATAAACTTTTTGGGTTACTAATTAGCATGATAAACAATAGAATCCCATTTCACAGGCAATTTCATGGTCAAGCAACCCACCAGAGACAGGCTGCACACCCTGCAATATTCATATCTGCATTAGAGCATCTCTGTGAGATACATTGCAGCAGCAGCACCAGGGACACACAGCAGTACATTTTTTAAAGCCCTGTGTTTAATTCCTGAGAGCTGAGCCCAATTCTTTCACCTATCTCAGCCAGGAGAGGAAAAGGGCTTTTGATTCACAGCAACAGCACCTTGCACCAGTGCAGCCCAACAGTGGGGACATTTGGTGAGCCATCGAGGAACAACATCCATCACTGCTCTGTCACAGCGAATTCCTTATCGGTCTGTTCTCAGGGCAAGTTGCTCTTGTCTTTTCTCAATTACACTTCATTTGCCTTTATCACAGAATTTAATTTGGAGCAGATAGGTTAAAGCTTTTCCCTTTTTTTATCATTTCAAGAGAGGGAAGACAAAATGATTACTGGGAGTGTTGGAAAGCTAAACCCCTTTATGGCATCGCGAGGGAGAGGGTGGCAGTGGGAGCACTGCAGGTGTGTGGGAAGGAGCAGTTTGCAAGGTGTGTATGCTGCAGATGAAGGGTATTTCTGTCCAGGCTGCATTCCTGCCTGGCTTACTCCCAAAAAACCTCAGGGTGGCTCCAGCTGGAGCAACCCCCCTGGACATGGGTGTGCTGGCTCTGCCACCAACCACTGCGGTTTGTCTCCCGCTGCGAGGTGAGGACAGCCAACATCTGTGGCACCAGACAGGGAGGAAACACCTCCCAGAATTCCACAGGGATGCTGTTGAAAGTTTTAAAAAAAGAAAAGAGAACAAGAAAAAACCCCAAGCAAACAAGTCCCAGTGATGAGGTACGCTGCAAGGAGATGTGAAGAGCAGGAAGCTTGTCTCCCTCTCGCTCCCTGGTTACAGGCACGGCTGGATGGGAGCAGCAGGGATGAAAAGCAAGCAGAAAGACAAGGGCAGGGCAGCTGAAGGGAAGCAGCACTCACTGCCAATCAGGAATGGCTCCTAGTCTCATTTTTTGCCACTGACCTCAAGGGAGGGATTAATTTAGGGGAAATAGAAGCCACTCTGCTCTCACCACATCCCTCCTCACCATCCATCCTCCCTGTTCTGGGAGATCTTCAGGACCTGAGCTACCCCCAACTCTGTGTTTGTACAACATAGGGGAGTAGATGCTACCCCAAAATTATATCCACTGATTAGAGAGTCACGGGAAGCCGAGGCTGGCTCTGGAGACCACTCTGTCCCACTTGACCAAGCAGGGCACTGCAGCAGGCTGCCCAGGGATGACTTTTTACTTCAACAGCTGCTATGCAAAAAGGAAAAGAGGAAAAGCACAACAGAAGGGGCTAAACACCAGGTAAAGGCTGCCAGAACTGCAGGGGAGCAGGGCAGGTCCCCCCATCTTCGGTCTTACCAGTCAGTTGCCATGGAAACCCATTACTGCACAGCTCTGGGGCCCCAAACACAGCAAACCTTCATCTCCTACCCATGGTGTGCCATGCTCCAGGAAGATCTGCCCTTCCCCACTGCCACTTGGGTGTCCTGGTTTCAGCTATGATGGAGTTAATTTTTTTTAGCAGTGGATGGAATGCCATGTTTGGGTGTTAGGATGAGAACAGTGCTGATAGCACCCTGATGTTTCTGGTTGTTGCCGGGCAATCAAGGACCTTTCTCAGTTCTTCATACTTCCTTACTAACGAGAAAGGAGGGGACGCAGCCAGGACAGGTGACCCGAATTGGCCAAAGAGGACATTCCACGCCAGTTACGTCATGCTCAGTATAAAGGGGGACTGGGGGGAAGAGGAGGAGACAACGCCAGGACGTGCAGTTTCTGGGGACGGTCAGGTTCTGGGATGGCTCTAAGCTGTGCGGCCTGGGTTCTGTGGTTTGGTGAGAAATTGCATTGTGTATCACCAGTTTCATCTATTTTGTGCTTTAAACTCCTGTTATTGTTATATCTAGTTTTCTGTTATTGTTTAGTAAACTATCTTTATCCCAACCTGCGTGGTTCTGGTTTCTAGGTTGTGGTTTCTTTTCCTCCTTTCTTCCTTCCCTTTTCCCCCTCCCCCAACTTTCCTTCCCCCTTCCTTTTAAAAGTACAAGCGACTGTGTGGGGTGCGGCCCTCGGCTGGGGCAAAACCACGACATTGGGCAACTACAGAGTCCCGAGCTCGTGGAGCAGAAGTTCCTAGATAGCATTTGTGCAACTCATTTTGGGTGAGTTACAGGCAATCTTCCCTTTTATATCTGTGTGCCCATACATGAAAATAACATTACTTGCATCATTTTATAGGAATATCCTTATACTGCAGTGCTCCAGATAAAGCAAATATTGTATTGATGGAAAAGAAATAACAAAACATTAAGGGAAAATCAATAAATGCTTTAAAAATCTTACCCTTCAGCCTTACTTAACTTTGTTTAGGCAGGCAATAAAGCTCCTGCAAGCTCTGAGAACAGGCACACTGCAGTGCTGAGCTGACCACACTTACTACTGATAGCATCACAAGCCAGAGGGAGGAGCAGGTAACCTTCACAAAGAGAGCAGCACCTTCCTGGTACCTGACATAAAGCACTGAGGAAAGACCTGGGGGGGTTTATAGTCCAGGCCTGAAATAATCAACAATTAGCATTCATCCTGGCCCATTACACTCACAACTACCAGCTGTAATACTGCTTAGGTTGTAGGAGAGGCAAAGGAACCCACCAGCACTTGTGCAAATCAATAATAAACCTTAGCTTGTTTCACCTTTTTCAGCTGGAGATATTCAGTGTCATCTCCATTTCCCAGATGAGGAAAACAGGGCCAGGGTGGGGAGTGGGCAGGCTGGGGGGTACCCTGGGCTTCTGCCACAAACCCCATCTGCCACACAGGAGAAGCTGCTGATGTTACACACCTTTATGTGGCCAGTTCTCTTTTGGAAGTGGGTCCAGAATTAGGTTAGTAAGTCGATGTTTACAGAGAAGACAATGTGCCCTGGTTTTCCAAAGTGCTGAATACCCAGAAGTTCCCTTGTGGGGTTTGAAACTTTATTTTTGGCACCTCTTTTTATAAAAAGACCATCTGTAGCAGCTAGCTCTAGCTGCCATGTAATTAATTCCAAGTTACATAAGCCATTCATGAATAAGCATTATTTTCCATATATTACACTTGCAGAGACAGGTTTCAGCACCGAATGGTATTTAGCTAGGTAGGTCTCAAAAATGATCAATTAATGCTCCTTGACGTTTTATAAGCATGTTAATTTATATTAAGCCCTCTGCAGCTAACTTTGCGTAAGATAACTCCGAGCCGGGGTTGTAAACTGGGAAGACATATGCAGTTCAGGAGCATCACGGCCGCTCTTCATCATCTCCCTGACATAATGCACATTGTGTATGCAATGCTGTGAAGATAAACACATATATAAAGCTGGCAATTACCTCAGTTCACATAGACTATCATATTTATGGCCGTTTGCAGAGGCTTAATATAATTCATTTACTCTAGGTGCTGGAGTAAATACATCACTACAAAGCCAGGAGCCAAGCTATGAGAAGCAGGTATCGGGAGCTGCTGTTACCCAGCGAAGTCATCACAGTCCCATCGCTCCTTCCCAAGGCATTAGCTGCAGTCAGGGGCTGAGTTCTGGGAATTGCGGGGTTCAGAGGTGCTTGCTGACAAGCAGCGGAGCCAGGACACAGTAAGGAGAGGGTTAAATTTGGCTGCAGAGACTACAAATCGTGTTCATTTGGAAGACAGGTGCTCCCTGTGTCAAGCGGTTGCTTGGAGTGGACTGTGGCAGGATAACTGCGGGTGCAGTTTCAGCAGGAAAGTGATGGTGCTGGGGCTCATCCCGGTCCAGGTGCCTCCCTCAGGCTCAGGAACCTATCCCAAGGATGGAGAGCCCGATTCAATGTGAATTCAAACACAGGTGTTTGAGCAGAACACGACAAGAAGGAGGGGAGATGCAGGAAGCATCTTCCCCATCGCTGCCCACGTGGTCACCACTCGGACCCCCTGGCAATGGGTTGGCTCTTACGCCTTAGTGACCCACATCAGGGTCACTTCCAGCCCCACAGACACCTTTGATTAATGGTGGGGGACAGCTTCCCTAGACACCCTGCCCATTGAAATTGCCACGAATATTGTGGTATGTTACAGATGACTAATCAGAGGCAATTAAGGCCTAATTCCTGTGTTGTGCTCGCTGTGATCACTCACAGACAAGCAGAGAGTGGGCAGACAAACCTGCCACGTGGATTTCCTATCATTTCACACCTGATTTGATGCAAAATGGGGAAGGCAGTAAAGAATCAAATCAGAAAAACTATTTAACCTCCCAGATTATGAGGGGATGTATCACTCAGAATGCAGCATTTCCCAGATCCTCTGTTAAATGGGTATCAGCCTGTCTGATCTGAATCCCAAAGACACACAGGCTGTACCAGCACGTATCTGTGACTTGACAGCACAGGGAGCTGTAGATGGATGGTTAGTAAACGCAATTCTCAATAGATATTTACAGAAATCCAAACCATTTTTTGGATTATACCTTCAACAATCATTGCCTATGCTATTCCATGACGAGTATGAGTGATTACTTTAGGAGATAAAACACAGGCAAATTTATTTTTAAAAGAAAAAAAGAGATCGTAGAGAGTGATAAGAAATAAATCACACAAACTCACTGAGAAAACCAAAAAGAGAAGGGCTGATGTACTAGAAACACAGCTGATAGCATGATACCGTGTCACTTTGGGATAGAAAAAGGGGGGATAAATTAAGAGCTTCCTTCTGTAAGTAAGTTTTAAAGTAATCTGATCACAACAGCTCCCACTAGCACCATTCCATGGCTGCAAAGAGTAAAATCAATAACGAACATCAACGTTTCCATTTTGTTTAGTGATTTTGTAACTCAGCCCCAGAACCTGCTCTTTGCTTACAGCTTGGCCAAGGCAGGGCCACGACTAGCCCTGCTAGAACTTCTCCACCTGATGTATCCAGGGATTCCTCATTTATTGACTAACAAAGAACAGCATGGCTTCAAAGGTAACACTGTGGTGTGATTAGTTTGGAGGAAGTATAAAGCTTTTAGGAGTTAGGGCTTGATTTGACTAACGCTGCTGGAGGATTTGATAGAATACAGTATTTAATAGTCATCTAACATCAGGATGCTGTTGTGCTAATCTATCCTTGAATATTCAAATCTCAAAGCAAAGAGTAATCCTTGTTCCCAGTGGTTTAAACAGATGAAATAGAGAGGAAGTAGAACTCAAAACCAGAGTCCTACACACCAACGACACACTGAACAGACACCAGGCTCTCCAGTCATCATCTACAGCATCTCCCCCAGTGTTTTCAGTCCCAGCTATGAAGTCAAGTGGTGCAAAACCTCCCTCCAGCCTGCATCCAGCACTGCACCAGTCTGGACACAATCCTCACCTCAAATATCCATCAGGTTCCATGTGCCCACAGCTGGACGATGGCTTCCTAAGTTTGCTATGCATCAGACAGGGCCGGCAGCAGAGCACTACCACAGCTCACTGCAACGATACCACTTTCATATTTCTAGCTAGCCCACCCTTGTGTGACAGAAACCATGCCAGAAGAAACTAACTGAAAATGCCCCGTGTCCCCATGTCGCAGCAGTCAGCCTGGCCCTGTTTCACTACAAACACGTGGCAGTTGGCGGTGGTAAGAAATGATTCTCTAGAAGAAAGGTGAGCAGTAAGTGTCCTGGCAAGGAGAGGTAAAATATGCCAAGGACTGGCTTCTGTGTTATCCCTCTTCAAAGCCTAGGAAGTGCTTTCTTTCAGAATAAAACTAGGACAAAAGAATGTAACGTCGCAGTGCTGCACTTCCATGGAACAAATAATTATCGGTCAGTGGAAAATTCATACCCTGATCCCAAAGCTTCCCGAAATTCCCACTAAACATTCAGAAAATTGGCTCTGCAGTTCAGCAGAGCCTGGGCAACATCCAAGGAGACCAGCAGGAAAAGCAGGGTGCAGTTTTCAGCTGATGGACACCCCCTCAAGCCTGCCCAAGCCCCCGGCAGTGCTGTGAGCCCCACTCCCAGGCACAGGCACTTACGCTGCAGCCGAAGGGGGTGAGCGGCTGCAGGGGCCACGGTGGGGTGAGCCATCCTGATCAAACCTGAGGAGTTTTGATCAACTGGGGTTCAAACAGCCAGGGCCAATTTAGGGAAGCGTTAGCCATGTCCCTATTTCCCCTTGAAATAGCACTGCTGTCTTTTTTTTTAATGTATATATAATGAAAATTTATGTACTTGCTTAAATCTGGCACTGCAGAGCTGTTTTCTTCTCACAAGCTGCCATCTGCCTCGTTTTCTGACTCAGAGAAGGCTTTCTAAGAGGTGCAAAGTGAGGATAAAGCCCAACACACCACGGCAGGCTGCTGGAACCTGGGCTGAGCTCTCCAGAACCCACACGCAGAGGAAGAGTGAGGGAGTGGAGAGGCTGAGGCCCGGCCAGAGCGTTGCTGTTCTCTGCTTCCACCTCCTTCCTCCTGCATGCCAAGACCTGAGAGCGACAGGAAATTAAAGAGAGAGATGCATCTTTTCCTGACAATAGCTGCAGATATTCCTAATCCTAATCTGGAGCACAGTGAAGATGCTCTGAGCCTCCGTTGAGTGCGGGCTGCAGTGAGCACGTTGCATCACACAGCAAAGCCAGGGCTGTCTCACACTGTGGGAGGGAAGCAGACCTCTCTGAACCACTAATGAGCAAATAATTCACTTTCGACTACAAACAGACAGTCTTGTGTAAACTCACAGAATAATCCTACACTGTACACGAGCCAAAAGCAATAAACGCTCTGTCTTGACAATAAAGCTAAAGTACATGGCTGGCTTCGTCTGAGAGCACAGAGCCTTGTTAGCTCAAGCATCCTTCAGCAGAATTTCCAAGGAGTTGGATTACCCCCTGTAAAAGCCCTGGCACCACGTCTGCTGAATGACATGGCATTTTTTTACACTTACTGCTGCTGCCTGAAGTAATTTCCTTCTTTGCAAGGCCACACTCTGTAACACAATGCAGCTGGAGAAATCAGTATTATCTGTGCTCTGCGCCAGCCTGGGTGCTGCTTGGGCTCTTGTGAGAGGTTCAACAGCGGCGTGACCCTCTCCAAGTTGTGCTGAACACATCTCGCTCATAACACACTGCTTACCTGGTGAAGCTGTGAATTTGAGGGCAGAAAACATCACAGCAGTTCATGCCAGCCAGCGGAATCCCCTAAGTGAGGGATAACAAACAGAGCGATAATGTCAGGAGGAGCTGAGCCTAATAAAATCCTCAGCCCAGAGGCAGAATACAGCTGAGACTAATGCCTCAGTAAGACCAGTGTTCTGTTCTCAAACATGGGCAGCTCTCGACATGGGGTGTAGGATGGATGGTGTGGATCACCTCAAGGATAACACAGGTATTTGTGAGGAGAAAAGCCTCCTCTGTTTGTCATCTAAAGAGACACCGTCCCTGCGCGCCGCAGCGTGAATCACCTCCCGGTGTCCTTGGGTTTCACCACATCTCTGTTTTTCTGGGAGAGGAACAGAAGGCTTAACAAAACACTTTTGGGTTTTGTCCAATGAGAGAATCAGAGCTGGTGTGTGCACGATAAATGGGTATTTGTCTAGAAAGCTGTTTGTTTGGAGATGAAAAATGTCCAGTGTTTAGGAGGAGCCTTTTTTCCAGGCTCCGTGTCAGCGTTTCATGGTCCTCGCTCTCCCACCCTTTTTATTGTCATTTCTCTCACTGAGAAAAACTGAGGGACAGACTGCCTGAAGAAGAGGTTCTGCCCAGAGCTAAAATACCAGTGCCCTCAGAAAAGCACCCATTTCCTGAAGGGCAACTCTTCTCCCACAGTTTGCCAACTGGAAAGACAGGGATATCTGCAGAAGGTCAAATGCTGCTGGTAACCAGGCTCTGTCCCCTGAGCGTTAAAACCCAGGTGATTTCAAAACTCGGAAGTGCACCAACCAGGGGGCATTTGGCCCCTTTCAGAGCAAGGACAACTTCAAGAGACACAGGCCTGGACCTGCTAGGCTGTCTGAGCCCCAGGAGATCCCACAGGGCTGGAAGCTCTGGGTGGTTGCTGGGAGAAGAACGAGCCATAGGTCACAGACCTTGGGGTGCGGACCCCCTTTCTGCAGAGACACAGACCTGGTGGTACTGATGCTTTGTCTCCCACCTGTATCTAATCCAAACTTCCAAACCAGAGATCTCTGTCTTACCTTGCCATGGCTCATCGTTGTCCTTCCCACCACAGGCACTGGTGGGAGGAGAGGTGATGAGCAGCGCGACAGGGGAGCAATCAGGAGGCACCAATCGCACCAGACAGCAATCTGGAGAATGTAAAAATGAATAGTTTGTGTTTCACTGAGTCTGATGGGGTTGTATCCTCTGTAAATTATATACCCAGCTATTTTTCCAGTTAGCTATTATTCTGTCAGGCGATCAGCTGCCAATTCCAGCCCTCCTAACCATATGCACGGCTGTAAACCTTGAAAGCAGCTGTCTCCAAAGCAAGTCGGTTCAGGAAGAATAGGGAAACAAATTACATAAAAGCAGATTAACTTCTCTTTAACTTCCTTCAAAATATTTCTTCCCCACAGCCCCTGTAATCCCATTTTTAGGGGAATTTGGTCTCTTTATTTGTTATACTCAGCAGCATGACTTGAATTTAAAGCTTTATACTTCATGTTTCTGCCTGTGGACCTGTTGCGATTATAATCCTCATTTTTTTCCATGGTGGGAATGGCTCTTTGTCCTGGGGGAAGTGCAACAAGTTGAAAACAGTTCAAAGACATCCAGGGCACGCTTGGTGCATTCAGCTGAGCAGCTCCTTGGTGGGGAGCAGCAATATTTGGACAGTCTGGGGGCGTTTATTTTTAACTCTTTTAACTTTGGACTCCTTGGATACGTAACTCTCCCTTCCCATCTCACAGATGGACAGGCAAGGCACTGAACCAGCCCACAGGCTGGGCTTAACTGGGACTGGCAAGATGGAAAGACATCATATAAGGACACCTCTAACAAAATGCAGTGTTCCACAGGGTTTCAAAACTGCCATGATTTCTTCCTATTTAGAAGAGACTCCTAAAATGACATCAAAATGCTCCTCTGTGCACACTGGGCATTATTATCTAAGGTTAAATAGAGAAAAAAAACCTCCCACATCCTCTCCACTCTGCTCTAAAACCTTGATCTTTTTGTCTGAAAGGTAAAAAAAAAAAAATTAGAGAGAACAGTTTACCAGGTGCTTAAATGAGTAGGAAGCTTGAGTGGTGGGGCTGCACAACAAGGACAACATGACCAGCAGCGCGAGGCTGGGGCACCCCACAAGTCAAGAAAGTTCTGGACACATATTGAGCACCCCAGGGCTGCATGAAAGGTCCCACTGCTTCAAATGAGGTGATAAAAGTTTTGTTTAGGGGCTGTCTGGTTTTATACCTATGTTATTGTGAAGAAGAAGTCAAAGGTGAAGGTCATGCGATGAAGGTGGACCAGCCCTGGTGTGGGACCATGGGAGGGTGAAGAGCACCCAGAGCCTTACCCAACATTAGGGTGCAGCATGGGAGGGTGGGGATCCAGGAGGATGCACTGCTGAGGTCTCAGTTACGAGCAGGAGTGCAGTTGGAGGGTAAGAATAGCAAAGGAGATGGTGTCAGGGCCGTGGTTTAGCAAGGCTGAGGGTACTCAGAGGTGGGCCAAGGGCTGCTCGTAGCTTGTGGCTGAGGTTTACATATTCTCTCCCCCATCAAGACCTAAAGAAGGACCTCAGGGCTTGCAGGAGAGCTGCTCTGCTCACCTGGCCCTGCCTTTCCGGGACCACAGGCATCCCTGGCTGCTGCTCCACTGCTGAAATCCCACTGGGAAGGGCTCTGTATGGCTGAGGAGCCCCAAGGAAGGAGCCAGGCGTCCCCCCCATTTCACTCTGCCGGGTTCAAGGCTCTAGGAAAAATCGCGTGCAACATGGGAGGAGAGGAAGAGCAGTCCCTTCAGGGAGAGAGAGGGATCAGAGAATTAAAAACTCAATGGGCTCCCTGTGCCCTCTGCAATTAAAGGGAACTTGAAAGAGTTTCAATTTGGTGATATCATTAATTTCCCCTCTTCCTCCTCCCTCCCGCCGCAGTTCAGAAGAGTCCTTTTCAACTGTTTATTGACTGCCTGATGAAAGACTGAGCTGAAGAGACCCCAAGAAAAGGAAAGTTTGAGAAGTTTTCAGCCCTTTCATCAGTTCTTTAAACAATGTTCAGAAAAACATGAGAGAAAGACTGTGTGTTTGAGAGAAATACTGTAATTAAAGCTGTGTGCAGTGGGCTCTGCTGTCCGAATGTGACTCGAATACTTCAGCCCAATGTCGTGTGAAGATTTTAAGCTCACAATTTTATCACAAACAAGGCTGTTGAGAAGCACATTTATACTTGCCCAGCTATGTCCTTTATTTGCTAAGGAACAGAATTGCTTTAGTACATCAGGTAGAGAAGAGAAGGAAAGGCTGCGGGGGGACCTTATTGCAGCCTTCCAGTCCCTGAAGGGAGCAGAGAAACAGGAGGGGAATCAGCTTGTTCAAAGGGTCGATAATGGCAAGACAAGGGAGATGGATTAAAGCTGAAGGAGGGAAGGGTTAGATTAGATATTAGGGGGAAGCTTTTTACAGAGGGAGTGGTGAGGTGCTGGAACAGGCTGCCCAGAGAGGGGCTGGGTGCCCCATCCCTGGGGGTGTTCAAGGCCATGTTGGATGGGGCCCTGGGCAACCTTGTGTAGCTCCAGGCCTGAGGTTGGTGGCCCTGCCTGTGGCAGGGGGTTGGAGCTCTGTGATCCTTGGGGTCCCTTCCAACCCAGACCAGTCTAGGATTCTATTAGGTAGGAAACACAGCACACTGCCCTTTAAAAATAAACACATGTACATGCATACGGCATGAACCTGGGGATTCCAGGGAGCATGGGATCATACAGCATGCCAAGCACCTCCAAAATTAAGCCTGAGCTCAGGGACTCCCACATTGCATGGGCTCTCATCTCATCTGAGGAGTCTGTGCCTATCAACAAACCTGTAGAAATATTTTTTAACGTGTCTTATCTTGTTCTGCTGGAATTTCCCTCTTTCTCAAGGCCACAATTTCCATTTTTCTCCATTCCCTGCAGTCTACAGGGAAAGAAACATGGGGCAGAAATTCTGCAGTCTTGTCCCATAGCTAGAGGGCAACTGGGCCTTGATAACTCACAGGACGGTGCTGTAGCTGATGGGAACAACAGCAGGATAGGTTTCAACATCAACATACCAACTGGTGTAAAATGGGTCTCCTCAGACAACACAACGAAGGGAAGCCAACGGGAAGAGCTGCCAAATTTAATTTTCCATCACTCTTGAAGTGGAAGAAATCCTCAGAAAAATCCTGAGCCCATCATGTTTCCTGGGCACAGTTTGCCCACAGAACAGATCAAAGGCTTCAAAAGACTATCTCATTGGCACAGATGGATCAAAGGCGCTTGCAAAGTCCAGCCAGCCAGTCCCTGATAAAAAGCTCGTGGGCAAACACGTGTGGTTTGTCGGTAACCTCTTATCAGAGCTTCATCACACGACACCTTTGCTGTCACGAAAGGAGAGGAAAGTCTGACAGGGGACTCTTCCCTCCTGGACATGGTGGAGGAGGACAAGGCACAGCCATGCTCTCCCTAGCTACCCAAGGGGCTTAGCACTTGCAAACAGCTCCTGGCTTCTCACAGTTACAATTAAAAATGGAATCCTCCAGAAGCCCAGAGCACCTCACCACACCGGTGTGAAGACACGGGGTGGGTGTCCCTGGGGTGAGGCTGCTGGCTGGACATGAGCCGACAGCCCGTGCCAACAGTGACCATCTGTCCTGCCTTTGGGACCTGCTGGGGATGGCTCCTCTGCATATTAATTTTCACTGAAGAAAGGTTTTCTGATCTATCCTCTGCATCTGCTGGAGTCCGTTAGGCCACTGATACGGTGCTGAAGGCACCTGGCGTTTGGCTACTGTCCCCAAACCCAGCAGCAGCCACAAGCAGGGAGCATGAGGGAGGAGCAGAACTAAAAGGATGACTGAATTCTGTGGGGCAGGACTCAACGGAGCAGGAAGGGTTAATATGGTAATCAAATTAGCAAGCAGTCCTAATTATTGCAGCAATCAAAAGCAATGACTCACCTTATCAGGCAGCCAACTAATACCATCCCAGACATTTTCCTTGTCTTATCAGACTAGAGGGAGAACGTGGGGGATCCCAGTCCTGGCCATCTGGTACCGGTGTGAAAAACACTGTAAGACACACAGTTGTCTGAGTAACTCCCTTCTGGATGATAAATTCACATGTTCTCATGATCACAGCTTTGTTTTTTCCTAGGCTTTGCTCACCCACAGCCACAGCCCTAGAAGCTTTGTCCATTTACAATCCCAACTTCCGTCAGCTTAATTCAGGCACCTTGCTAAAACCTTGGTTCCCAGAGCATAATTTCTACCCAAAATTGAGAGTTTTACAACAGAGGGTGAGTCTGGCTGTTCATGCTTCCTCCTGAAGGCTGCCCTCAGCATCTGCCCGTGGTGTGGCCCAAAGCACAGTTCTCCACACAGCCCATAGACTGATAGGGAATGCTACATTTTTGCACTGGTGGCTTCCCTAGCACTACAAATTCAGCCCAAATGTGGTATAATTACATCACCTGTGACATAATTAACCCCACAGCTCTTTCCAGAGAGGAAGCCATGGCTGTCCTGAAACCAGAGCGATGTACCTGGCTCAGCCCCATATTCTCCTTGACACTGCAGTTGTCTCCTGATTACTCTTGCATTCATCTCAGTAAGACTGAAACATAAAAATACACTCCCACCTGGGTTTGCTTCTCCTCCTCTTGTACAGAGCTGCTCTGTAAACTGCCCTCACCACTGCTGTACAGAGGATGCAGCTGCTGAGAGCCCCATGCGCATGGGAAGTGGTCTCCTAGCAATCAGGAAGATGTGAAAACCCTCAGAATAACTCCTCCTGCCATTTCCTTTCAGGGGCTCATACTGTACAATGTGGTTTGGGGGGGTTGTGGTGGGTTTTTTTAACCTTTCTTACAGAAAAAAAACCCTCCCTGTACTGCATCCATCAGGTGAAACGAGGCAAGAAGGGTGGATGTGCTGCCTTCACCAGCTAACACAGGAACACCCCAGGTGTCCCACAGATGCTGAACAGATTTCACACCTTCCCACTGACACAAGCAATAAGTACTGCAAGGATTTGCAGTCACAAAGCCTGGGCAGGGCCAAGCAGCCAGTCTGCCTGCTACGTCGTACTGACACTCCAAGGAGGCTTCCCAAAACACAAGGTAACTGGTTTCCAAGGCATCCCGTGTGGAAACCAGGAACAGCCACACTCAAGGCAATGGGAGTGACACAGCTCTGAAACTAGTGTGAGGGAACAATGACCTTGTCTGACCTGACAGGGATTTCAGCGGCAGCGGTCAGCAAAAAAGGAGCAGGTTTCCTGTGCTGCTATCAGATTGACACCATCCCACAGCCCAGCTGCTGCCAGGGGCTGTGGAACTGCCCAAGAGGGAAATAATTATTTAAAAAGCAAATGCAAATCACTGAGTGGCCAAACTTGCCTTCAGTCCCACAAGAAGTACCTAAAACAAGCTCCCGAAACCCCTCATAGTTTTCTTACCCTCTTCTCCCCCAAATAATCCTCACCCTCTAATTCTGATTGAAAAATACCTAAAAATAGTTCCAGGGAAGAGCTCTGATTAATTATGCAATGGACATATGTTCTCGCATCAAATCTTGACGTTTACTTTATCTGATGTCATGCAGAAGATTGAAGCTTGGGACTGTGCTGGGAATGCTCCCAGATATGCAGCAGGATTCTGGGTCACACCACTTCATCTCTGATCAGGCGTGGGAGCACCTGGGAGAGCAGATGGCTAGACAATGCAGCTATCACTGGTGGGTTTAATTTTCCTGGATTAAGAAGCAAGTACTATGCAAGTGGCTCGATTTGCTGAAGGCACAGCAGCCACCCTGGCACAGGCAAACCTTCCAGAGCTCTCAGGACAAACTGCCTTCTCACATAGCTTCTCGTAGGACTGCAAATCCACAGGCAACTCATTCACCAGTTGCTTTCCAGTTATTGCCATTTTAATCACTTATCTCCAAGAAACAACCTGCCAAAAAAAGAAAAGACAATTTAAAATCCAGCTTCCAAGCAGCTGAAGTGCAGCGTGCTTTCTCCTGGTGTGCGAAAGGGAGTGTGTTCTCTCCAGGAGAACAAAAATCCTTGGTTTGAAATTCTTTGTGGCTGCACCTCCTTGCCCTTGCAAATCCATAGCCCTCAGATCTGCTCCCTGCAAACCTCAGCTGTGCCTGCAACACCCCGGCCCAGCATCACCTCAGTCATTGCCACAACCCAGCAGCTTCCTTCTGCTAGTCCTCGCCCAGGTGAGCTGGCTGCGAGCCATCCGAGTAGCTGCTGTCTCCTACAGCCTGGTCAGAAATGCAGCTGGCGTGAGCTGGGGCTGCTTGGGGAAGTCCCAGCTGGCAGCACCAAGCCCTGAGAACCATTAATCTTAATGACAGTCTCTCACCAGGAGCTTTCAGGGCTGAACTTTGGGAAATCTTGTTCTGAACAGTAAATAAAGGAAGAAGTACTGTCCTGGAAAAAAACCCTGCTAATCTTAACATGCTGCAACTTAGTTCTAATTGATTGAAGCTGAAGGAGGGAAGGGTTAGATGAGATATTAGGGGGAAGTTCTTTACAGAGAGAGGGGTGAGGGGCTGGAACAGGCTGCCCAGAGAGGGGGTGGGTGCCCCATCCCTGGGGATGTTCAAGGCCAGGTTGGATGGGGCCCTGGGCAACCTTGTGTAGCTCCAAGCGTGGAGGTTGGTGGCCCTGCCTGTGGCAGGGGGTTGGAGCTCTGTGATCCTTGGGGTCCCTTACAACCCAGACCAGTCTGAGATTCTGTAAGTAATTAATTAGCCAACAGTGAAAAAGAGCTCTCTCTCAGCGATGGACACAAGGAGGGATGTTTATTCCTGGTGTACCTCCATGGCCTTCCATGGAAATACAGCAGGAGTAGATTTAGTCCAGCGTGGGCGTGCAACGTATCACGACATCCTCATCCCTGAACCACACAGACAGATGAGGAGATTACCACAAGGGTTCCCAGATTTAGGTTTCATAAACGAATTTCTTGTTTCTCTATCAAAAGGGCATAGTGGGATTACATAGAGAAAATGACACTTTCTTGTACTGTGTTTTAGTTAGGAGCCGCTTCAAGATAAAATTAACCAGTGGGAGCAAATGTATTATAATATAACAACACTGATGCTAAAAAAAGGGAATTACTCTCTTACTTTCACACCTATCAAATTTAGAGGAAGAAAAAACCCTACAGTACCACTGTGTGTATTATCAGGACAGTCAATGAGACATGAAACAAGGACGAACTCCATTTGCCTGGGCAAAAAGCCCAGTTTGGAAGTAATTGCTGTCGTGGTGCAGCAGCTGCAGATATAGCCAGATCAAATCCAAAGATCAAATGCTTATTTCATTTTGATAAAAGTCATTAAACCACAAATCAACTTACTTTGGAGTACAGTCAGGAAATAACTCTGTATATGCCATCTGCACATAACTCTCCCCTAATAAATTAGAGCGGTGACAGCAGCTTTCTTATGTGAAATCCCCAAACTTATATTTCATTAAGTATCAACATTTCTCATTTAGATTTTTATCTAGCAGATAAGCCACTGCACCGTGTTTAAGACCAGACCAGAGGATTTCTGGGCTGAGGGGGTGTGTTGGGGCCGTCTGCTGTGCTTGTCAGCTCAGGACCAGGCTTTTGACTGCATGAGACACCCCTCTGCCTTCAAGTCTCGTGATGACACAAACTGCAATGGTGTGGAGGGCTTACCTGTAAAATTCAAGGAGCTCCAAGGAAGCTCTGGGAGTGTGGACTTCAGGAGTAGTCAAAACATAGCAGAAGAGGAAAAAAATCCCCAGTGAGTGAGTAGGGATCTGCTGCAGCAGAGAGGAAGATTTCACAGCAGTAGCAAGCTTTCTCCTTCTCCCCACTTCGATTTGAAGATGCCAGGCACTTGGTTAATTCTATGATCCCAACACAGCCCATGATGCTCCTGTGCACCACGGCTCCTCGAGGGGCTGGTGGGGGTTGTGCTGTGGAGCCAACACAAAGCTAACAGCCTTCCTGTCCTTACTCAGGCATGCCTAAGCTCACGTGGGCTCCTCAAGAATAACTCTGGAGTATTTTATTAGAGTCAAATATTGAGTGGCACCCTCTTTGAACAGCATTTTATTCTCCTTTTTGGTTCATCCAAACTTAAGTGGACAAATTCTGTAGTGACACATATCTCAGTGGCCGTGCTGGAATCTGCCCTGGTTATCTATACCCACAGAACGAATTTCACGCTGTGACTGCAGCAATCAATCTCAAACCCTCACTGCTTATTAAGTTAATAGATTGTTCAGGATGTCTGGCCCTCAAATTCTAACAGAAATAATGCTCATCAAAACTCTGAGAGATCAAAGATCAAAACTGCATCATAATAAATTAATCAGTTTTTTAGACCAGGAATCAATTTATTGAGTTACTCCTAAGACACCTCCCACAAAAGGTAATTGACTGTTACCTGTGCCCTTCACAAGATCTCTGTATTACTGATTAATGGATTTAGAGCTAAAAAGATCCTTATTAAATTCATGACGAACAAGAAGTTATCAGAATAATTGTTGTGGTTTGGGCTGGGACAGAGTTAATTTTCTTCCCTGCAGTCTGTGCAGTGCTGTGGTTTGGATTTAGGATGAGAACAAAGTTGATAACAGATGGATGTTTCAGCTGATGCTGAGCAGTACTCACAAAGTCAAGGACTTTCCAGCTTCTCACGCTTCCCTGACAGTGAGCAGGCAGTTAGTGAGGTGTGGGGGGACACAGCCAGGAGAGCTGACCCCAGTGCCCAGGGGATATTCTGTACCATACGACTTCATGCTGAATGAAAAAATACCTGGGAGAAGCTGGCTTGGGGAGGACAGCAGCTGCTGCTCAGAAATGGTGGTAAGCAACTGCACCATCACTTGTTTTGTCTATTATTTGTATTATGGGGTTGTTCCCCTTCCTCTCCTGCCCCACCAAACAGTCTCTATCTCACTCTTTCCCCTTTCTTTCCCCATCCTGCTGGGGTGGGCAGCGAGTAAAGGGCTGCAGGGCTGGTTTAGCTGCTGGCTAGGTTAAACCCCACCAACCATGTTACCCAAGGAACAGACAGCAACATTTTCATCTCCATTCTCTGTACCATGGTAGTGCTTTTTTAGGTTTACCTGCCAAGGAAGAAAGGAGTCACAGGTCCCATGCCGAGCTCCTGGAATGGTGTCCTGTCCTCTGCAGAAAGCCCACAGAAACGCTTCTTTTGGGATGAGGAGATGAACATTCATTCTTGTCAGGCCTCTGCTGTCCCACACACATTCTTTTAGTGACTTTCCCTTCCTGTGATTGGAAATTTCTGCCCTATAAGTGGGAATTACTTCTAATCCTTCAATTTATTAGAATTCTTAGTGACTGGGAATTATTTCTGAAGATAAAAAAGAAAAGTTGTAAATGAGTTTTGAAATATTCTTCTGAAAACTAATATAACATCATAACAATTGGATTTTTTTTTTGGTTAATAAAACCCCATCAATTTGAATCACTATCTTTCTATTAATGGATTCTGTGTCTATACTAAGCAATGAGATGTTCTTACTTTGAGCCAAACTTTTCAAATATTACCCAGGAAGAAAGGCAGTTAGTTTACAATGAACAGCTACCAGGAGACCAAGGCAAAGTTAGTCTACCAAAGGTGATGATATTAATAATGACATTTATGCTGCAGGAATTTAATTAGACTGAAAAAGAATTTGTAGTAAAGATGTCACAATAACTCAAGACAAAATGAAAATCAGTCCAAAGGCATTGAGTCCTTAATTAGTTTGGGAGTAGTAGATTAAAGATAAACTTAGGAAAATTGGTGGAGCGACTGGCTATTAGGGGCCACTAGAATGTATAATGTCACATCAGATTTTTCACTTTTTGATGCTTTTAGGTAAGATCAAGTGCAGAGTGGTTGAAAAAAAACCAAAACACAGGAGCTGATTTTCTCATTCTTCAAAAGATCAAACGTTTTTGCTTTTAAAAAAAGCAATGCCAGGCAGAAGCCTTGGTTGTTGACGCTGAGTTTTCTTCTTAACTGGGATGAAATAATGAGCTGCATGGCACCTCAGTTACATATGGAAAATGGCAGCTCTGTGTACAGACAACACTCAGTGTATGTGTACTGCCTTTTGAAAAACTAAGGTGTTTGGGGGGGGGGGGGGGGAAAGGATTTCTGATCATCCACAGTAAGTTTCTTCCTTGGCTTGTTCTGCACAGAACACATGAAAGGAGTAACGAGGCAGAGTGTTCATAAAAGAAGCAGGGAAGTTTTCAGGCTCTGTTGATTCATCTGTAGGTGCTCACATTTAGGGAAGAAGAAAAAGGAGATTTATGCAAAACATCTTGCAGCTCCCACCAGTATGTGGACTGCAAAAGATTCTGGCTTTGCTGGACTTCCAGCTGAGCCCTCATGTCCTGCCTGGCCCTGAGAGGCTGATCCCCTAATGTCAGGGGTGCCTGGCTGCTTCCTACCCCCACAGATGTCAACAGCAAACTCATGCTGACGTTAAGCTCTAAACTCACAACATAAGATATCAACCAAGCAAAACCAGAAGCCAACCCCTCCAGTCACTTAAAAGACCTCACTCTGTGTTCCTATTAAAGGAAGAGACCTCAAGGAGGAAGCAAGTTCACCCAGACCAAAATCCTGGGAAGCTGCCATCTCTGAGCAGGACCTTGTCTGTCCAACATCTCCAAGACACTCTGCCATGAATTGTCTCCCTGACTTAGGTACCAGTCACCCATCCTTCATCTTCCAGTAGTACTCATTTAAACAAAAAGTAAGAGAAAAATACCCCACAGAAAAAACAATAACATGTTCTCTCCCTGCTTTGGCAAAGGGACTGTAGCCCTGCATCCAGTGGGAGGGCTTTAACGACCTGCTTTGACTTCACAGAATAGATTTTCTTCTATTATATTGCAAGTGGAACAGGCTCAGTAGATTAGGGAAATTCAAAATCAGGAGAAAATACATTTAGTAGAAGAATCTAGCATTACCTAGAGTTTAAACATCCCAATAATAGTAGCAGAGGCTACTTTGAGAATTTTATTCTACTATACTCCTGCTTTATACAATTTCTCCATCAAACCCTATCTAAAAGAAGAACTCAGCAAACAAAGCAAACCAGAAGCTATCCCTAATTTGCATTCAAAGTGGTTAATTTGCTGGGTTGACTAATGGGTTGCTCTTTATTGCAAGCTTCAGGCAACCACATCAATACCTATTTCTCACCTAAAGAAATACCCCCTGCCAGATTCCTATCTACCCACCACAGCCCCGTGGGTGCCTACAGAGCCTCCTTACCTGTATTTTAAACAGTAAAAGCAGCACTGCACTTGCCTAACATGAAAAGTATGGTTCTAAAGCATCCATCTTCAAAACCTCCTCTCTCCCTTTGCCCTTACTCAAGGACAGAGACATTTCCCCCCATCTCTAGGAGAGTGTAAAATGCTGCTCTCAGCCTTTCGGTGCTCGGTGCATATGGTGCTCCCCATGCCATTTCCCACTGCAATCTTTCTGCCACTTTCCTGGCTGGCCTCAGGCTCTCTGTACAGGTGCTGCAGCAGACTGCTTCCCTACTGCTGATCCACGCTGCCGTTATTCTCTCTCTACACTCTTCTTGGCTCGAGTCGTGCTGCTTTTCTTCCATGCAGGGTTGTTAAACCAAAGTATGAATAGCATCCCTCAAAAAAAAATACCCAACCCAAAAAGCAGAGTGAAATCAGGCTTTCCATATGACCTTCCATAAGGTCAAAATAGGTTGAAGGGGGTTTTTTACCTTTATCTAAACATTTTTCATTATGGGAAAGGAGTAAATTACGTTACATGGATCAGCAGTATGGAAGAGAGCACCTGCTGTGAATTCTGGAGCACTGGTCCCACAGCCAGGGAGAAAGGGGGTTGTCTCACCAGAACATGAGACAGTTTCTTCCAACCACAATTTGTTTTGGTTTCTGTGTAAGATTTAAGAGCGATTTCTGAGCTACATGGAGCATCAGCAGGTGATGTGGGGTGTGCAGGGAGGTCAGCGTTTACACCCACCCCTCCAGGGTCACATCTTCTCAGCAGCCTGGTGACACTGGTCTGGGAAGCTTAGCAGGATGGAGAAGACGACAATTCTTCTCTCAGGAGTAGGCAGGGAAGAGGGCAAGCGTGGCAGATGGCAGAGATGAAGGACCACATGGTGGCCTTTGCCAGATGACAAGCTGTCAGTCAGTGTTTCTGGAAAAACCACCCCAAACTGCCATAGAATTATGCGCATCCCACATCCTCTGTCATGGAGAATCCCTCTTCGTAACCTCTGGGTAAGTAGAGGAACGAGTGAAAGGCACTGGCCAGCCTCTGATGGGGAATCAGCTTGCAGCAGCTTGGCTGGTTTAAAAGCAGCTCAGACATCCCTTCCCTGCCCCACCACCCATCTCACTGCCACACATCACTCAGCCAAGGCTGGACATACCTTTGGGAGCCCAGTACGCTTGAGTCTCATGCTTTTTATGTCAAGATCCAAGTTAGAGCAGAGAGTTTAGAGTTTACTCTCTTTAACATCTTCTGTAAAATTAATTATTGGACATTTGACAAAATAAATTGACTTTATAATAAGGTCTCTAAAAATGCAATCAGTGCCATTCTTCAAATTACTGCCCATATGCAGTATCAAGTCCTCTCCTGCCTTACACCTACCCTAGTGCTGTACTTGGTGAGTTCAAGGAAAGGAGGTATTTAACCTCTAATGTGTAAGTGCCATGCATTTATTCCCCAAGGGAACCAGCCTGATCTAGAGCATTGTCTATTTATAACACCTTCAAAAATAAGTTGTGAGGCAAAAGGGTAGAAAGGCTGTTAAAATTTGTGGGTATGGTGGATTTGTGGCTAGCATCTTTATGGATAGAACTAGGAAAAAGGAATATAGCTCTGGATTCCCTCCCAAAGGCACCTTCACAGTATATTGTATGTTTTAACATATTAACAAAACCATGTGTTACTCACGAGTAAGGCAACTCCCTGGGACAGGCACAGCCAGGGTGCAAGGTCAGAGCAAACCACTCCTGCCCATCAGTCCAACTCTGAAGAATTCCCTTCTGCTTTGGCCAAGGCAGTGGAGATGATAGCAGGGATGTTTCACAGCATGATGAGAAGGCATGTTGCATCTGTGACAGCAGCCCTGGAGCTTCCTCTTGGAGGGAAGGAGCTGGCTTGCTTCAAGCCAGCATTTACATGGCCAGTTTGGTAGTGAAGACCACAAGGAGATGACAAAGCGAAGTTACTTTGCAACTCAGATGGGCCTCAAGTCATTGCTCAGAGCTGGTCTTCATACACAGGGTGACAGTCAGGCTACAGCCAGGCTTTGGAAGAGCTCTGCAAGAAGCAGATGCTGGATAAAGGAGCCAAATCTCCTCTTGCCTTCTGACTGACCTCTGTTCCCATCACTTGGGACAGCGCCTTGCCTGTTGCTGTGGCAGCTGTCAGCCAACCACGTGGCAACGTGGCAGCTCTGGAGACAACAGTGGTCATTTTGGTGGGGTGAGGGCACTGGAGAACTTTTATTCAAGGAGACCCAGGATAGCTGAGGAAAGCTCAGTTTAAGCTGACTCTCCTGGAGACTCCCGTCTGAATAACGCCTCCCACTGGCCTGCAGCAGAGGGAAGATTAGAACTTTTCTATCATGAATTCTCATGAATACAGGTTTTCAAGCACTCCTCCCAAGCCCAGAGCATCACATGCAAAGGAGCCTGTTACAGGAGGAGGGCAGCACATCTCAGCACCTCCAAGTCGGAAGGAGCACGAATCGTGGGGCGCACACGTAAGGCTCCCACAGCTAAAGGGGAGAGATGTCATTTCAAAAGGAACTAAAGTTCTTTCATTCTCTCTTTGTTTTCCCAGCTCCCTATGAGCCCCCACCTCTCTTCACTCCCCTTGCTAACTTTCATCAGCAGAGAAAACCATGGAAGAACGACACTGGAACAGGCAGACAGCGTACCCGTGCCAGCAAAGCGAGACTGCCAGTCTCTGCACCGACTCCTTCTGATGAAATATTGATAGAAGATTCTGCAGCACAAGAAGTTGTTTAAAATCACTCAGTTCTTTAGATAAGACTCTTTCTTTGTTCACCTGTAGCCTGGCGGAACCAGATCACTTCTCTAACTTGCCTATGAATAAACCCCACTTCTCAAAGCAGCCAAACTCATCTTGGGAGACATTTCAAAACACTTTTTTTTCCCCAGTTTATGCTTTTTTCCCCCCCATTTTCCATTTTCAGCGGTAGCCACTGAAGCAAAGGGTATGTGAAAACACTTTTTCATTCTGAAGGCATTAGAAACTTTCTGTTCTTTTTCCCAGTGGTGAAAAGGAAATAAAATAATTTGGAAGAATAATTTTCTTGCTTCAGAATTACCCCAAATCATGATGATCTTCTAAAAGGAAAAGATGAACACAAAAGGCTTTCATTAAACATTCACTGAAGCAATATGCTTACAAAATACGGTTTTTCAGCCAGAACTTTTCCCTGGGTCTACTGAATGTGGGACATACAGATCCAAAACCTTGTTCTGGAGTACCAGAAGGCCAGAGGGTTTTGTCTCAGCTGCTTTTTTTTTTTCAGAATAAAGTCTGCATGTCCCTTGAGGTCTTTGCAATCACTTCACAGGGCTACATAAATTCTCTGCTTCTCTTTGATGAGCTGAATTGATGCCTGTACCCTGACCACAGGGCCTTGGTGGAGCTCCAGCCTGCAGCCACCCACCCAGCCTGCAGCCCGGTGGAGGCTTCTTGGCTGCAGGATGATAGGCACAGCCATGCTACAGCACCTCCAGCTCAGCCTCCAAGTGACTACAAGAAGTCCCTCCATGGCCAGAAATCCCATTTGTACCCAATCCAAGGACACCCAGCCAAGGTCCCATCCTGCGCACCACTGCTGCAGAGACCAAGCCTTCCAAACACCTTGGTGATGGTGATGCTGATGTTCTGCTCCAGCACCCATCATCTACTGGTTTGATGGGCTTTTGAAACTATTGCATGGTGATCATCAATAAAACTTGTTGCAACTATACAATGATTGTGGTGAAACAAACCAAGTGGCATCCCTGGAACCATCAGCTAATTATTTGGCATCGAGCGGATGACACAGTTTATTTGTTCACCTCCTAGTCAAACGATGTGCAGTTCTAATTAATTGATAAGAAGCTGCAACCACCAAGGGTGTGCTGAAGTTTTGTTAGGTCAGCTTTGACAGAGCAGTGCTACACACAGTGTCTGTGGCACATTGTGTAGCCCTTAGTGACACTGATCAAGAGGAACCAGACCAGGAAATGCTGCTAAGATGGACTTGGCACGATGATGTGAGTAAAATATCCTCACCCTAAGCCACGGCACCTTGCTGGGATAACATCCAATCTCTCATGTCAAGCTACATAAACCAGGGTAATGAGTGAGGAGCACCTAGATGGCCCAGGAAGGGGCACTCGTTAGTCAGCCTGTAGCATGCTGTCATCTTGGGCAGAGGTACATGGATTGCTAGCCAGGAAGGGACAACTTTTTAGACATGTGGCAAAACCCAAAGGACAGGCAAAATAACTCCTGATCCTGTTGTAGAAGTTTCTCACACGTGATTTCATGGTGTGAACCCACCAGAGACTCCAGGAATAAACCAAAACCATACACCACAGAAACACAAGGTTGGAAAAGACCTTTAAAGATTGAGTCCAACCGTTTCTGTCCTGTGCTAAACCATATCCCTGAGCACCTCATCTACCCCTCTGTTAAACACACCCAGGGTGGGGACTCAGCCCCTCCCTGGGCAGCCTGTGCCACAGCCCCACAACTCTTTCAGGGAAGAACTTTTTCCTCACATCTGCTCTGACCCTGCCCTGGCACAGCTTGAGCCCATTGCCCCTTGTCCCATCTCCTGTCCCCTGGCTGAAGAGGCCATCGCCCACCTCTCTGCACCCTCCTGGCAGGACAGTGGAGGTGGGGAGAAGGTCTCCCCTCAGCCTCCTCTTCTCCAGGCTGAACACCCCCAGCTCCCTCAGCTGCTCCTGATAGGATTTTCCCATCCTCTAAGTGATTTCAGGAGAAAAAAAGCTGTGTGTACATTGCAAGCACGCCATGCAGCCTACCATTGGAAGGAGGGAAAGGGTGGCCACAGCAGAAGGCATCTCCTTCCCATACTGAATAGACTCACTTCTTTCCTTGAGCTCTCTCTTTCTCAGTCACACCTCTTATTGACAGATGCAAAGCAAGACTAATGAACTATTGATAACCCTGGCACAAAGGATTATTAGACAAAGCAATTTTATTCTGTGGGCATTGATTTACGTGTCACAACCAAGGTATGAATTAAAATGGTAGTTTAGACAGATTAACTTGAATGCTGTTGGTAGTGGTCCTGTTTACTCCTAATACCTGGCCTAAATGCACTTACTGCTACCCTTACACGTCCTGCTGTACTCTCTATATACTTACAGACAGGCTTACAGATTTCCTACATAATTAGTGGGTTTTATAGAGGAACCTAAAGCAGCCCAAACAGTAAAACAGAGCTGCTGATTCGAAGGCTGTGAATCTCAACAAGACACCATATCAAATCATTTTCATTTGAACCAGCAATTCCCAACAAACAAAACCCCAGATGTCCAAGCACAGAAGGAATCCACAAGCAAAAATACGTGAAAAAAGGGGCTTGCCTTAATAAATACATCTATCTTATAAGTATGACATTTCCTGGCCTGAGAAAGAGAGCAGGCTGCGACAGGAGGATGGGTTTTACCATCTTACTGCAGACACACAACCACAAACCTGTGTACCTTCAGCCCATGGTGAAATCCAGAAACTCCATCTGCAGCCTCTTGAAGATCTGGAGCCCATCCAGAGCCAGTGGAGCTGCTGATTAACATCTGTGAGGAAATAACCTCTGTCTGATCCCAAGAACCGGGTACAAGTAGCATCCAAATTTTAATTCTCATCTTCTGTGGCATTCAGCTGACATTTAATTTGATGGCAACTGCTGCATTAAGGACTCTCTTAACCCAGACAGAATTATGAAAACAGTAGTGAAATTCGTCCTCTTACCCTGGTGAATCCAGAGGGAAATATCAAAGACAAAGACACTGAGAGCTAATTTTCCTGGCTTTCCTATGACAAATAGGTGGCCAGCACCCATTTTTTTGTCTTTAAAAGCCTCATCTTGCTCTCCTGGTGAGTAATCAATCATCTTTTTAAAAGAACTGCCATCAGCCTCTCCACCATCATGATTAATCCCAAAATCCCTTCAGATCACAAGCTCAGGAAAAACAATACAAAGGGATCTCCTGCTGCCAAGGCAAAATCAACCCCCAGGATTTCCAGGAGAAGACTCTTCCACCTGCAGTTTCAGTCTGGAAAATAGTAAAATAAAACCACACTTTAACGAACTTTTTAAGGGAAAAAAGGTTTAGCTGTTCCTTTTAATACCAGCCACAACAGGAGGACACTTCCCTACACCTTAGACTCTTAAACATGACAATCAAAAGCCATCTGCAATACTCCAGGGATTAAATTATTTTTCTGAAAGCCAATTCGTTCCCGTGGTTATTACTAGTAGAAAGCTCTGAGGTTTGCTGCTTTGCCCACCTTTTATTTCTCCTTCAGTGCTAGAAATAGATTACACTGGCACTTCAGGATGCTGATCTGCAGTTTCAGCTGAGCTCCGTGGTTCACAGAGATTTATCAAAACTGACAAGATTCAACATCTAGGAGATGTCTCTCAGTGCCCAGGAGCACAGAGAAGATGCAGTGGTTACAACAGTAACCAGAAGGACATAAGGGAAGTGTTAGACAAAGAACTGCGTGGTCCTTAGAAATCAAAGGTCCAATGTGAAGGGGAAGATGCTGAGCTTGACAGCACTGTCCATTAGTGGGCACGAAAGAGTCGCTGCTCACCTCCTCAGAATGAAAAGGCAGAGAAAGCTGCCCTGGGTGGTTATAAACTTCCTTGCAGTCACCTGTCACAGCCTCTGATATGCACAGGTTTCCTCCTGCTCCACCTGCAAGAAGCACAGTATTAGCTGGAAAGTGATGAGTGTCTATTTGTGATCGCTTCTGAGTTAAGTGACCCCTGGGATAATAAAATACAATGCTCTGTAAAGTGTGTTCTCCTTTTCACACACATGCACACAAAGCAAATGATGATGGATTTGAAAGGTGCTAAGAAAAAATTGGAATCTCTGGATAGTAAATACTTACAAAGCACAAAAAAATCACCTCCTCTGCATAATCAGCCTTCACTTGGACAAGCCACCCTGCCCAAACTAATACTTGTGATTGAGAACCACCTTGCAGCCAGACTGCATCACTTCTACTGAAACTAACCCACTGCAGGTGGAACAGTGGCACTGTCAGCCTGGATTTCACTGTATTGGAAGCAGCCAGAGCAGGACCAAGTGCACCCTGTGCTCTGCTGCTACAGAATTCCTCCTCACATGGGAATAAAATACAGAACAAACTACTGGGGCTGTTTCCAAGTGACACAGTGAGCCAGACAGGCTTCTGCACAGGGACACAGGCTGCCTTTTCCCCCCTGATTGCTACAGGGAAAGTTAAGGATTCATACAACAGAAGTGAAGTTAATTGGAAACATCAACGTGTGGTGCTCTGTATCATCCCTGAGTAATTTTTATTTAGCTGAGTCTGTCCCCTGCACACACACAGCAGGTATCTGTCTGCGCTGTCTCCCACAGTGTCACTGCCTGTACTGTCAGGTCGCACAGGCTGCGCGTCCAGCATCCCTCGTGCTTCTCTGCAGCAAGGGAACATTGCTCAGAGGCACCCCCCTGCACCTACCTTTCCCTTAGAGGTATTTTAGAAAAGGCTTATTCCAAGGCTGAGCAAGGTAAGAAAAAGATAACATTAAAGCCCTCAGTATCGTAGTACACAAAGCCAACCGCCTCAAGTCTGTTCCAGTATTTCATTTGCTTCTTCACATGCACAAACTGAGCTGCAGAAACTAGAGCTGCAGAGGGCAGTGAGGATAACCTCAGTGAGATATGAGAGCACCCAGGCTTCTTCTAATAAATAATGATTATCATAAACCCCTGTCAGAGACACTCTGCAATGAGCTTCATTGCAAACAGGAGTCTGAAACAGAAAGCTCCAGAGTAAAAGTCCTGACTCAGGTAGGACTGCATGGATCTCCTAATTCCTTTAGGGGAGTCAAAGACAAATTCCTCCACAAAGAAACAGCGTGTTGGCCTCCCACCAACGTGCCAAGACCTCCTCCTCTAGGGATCTGGAAAGAGCCTGAAGGAGTTAGGCTAATCCAGAGGAGAGCAAAACAGAAATACCTCCCATAAGAGCTTTGGGAAAGCTTAATCCAATCTCCTCTAGTGAACTAGATATTATTCCTCTTTGAATTGCCTTCGGTGGTGATAAACTGCAGACAAAAGAGATAAGGGACTCACTCACCTCACATTTAACCACTCATAGGAAATACACTTCTCACTTTTTCTTATCTTACAGCCTAGTATGGATTTCCTTTTAGTAGCCTCCTGAATTACAATCAAATTATACTTTGAGGGCCATTGAATTGCATGACTTGCAATACCTTAATGGGTTCTGTTCCGGCTCCCAGGAAGGACTTGTAATCCCTGTCGTCTTCTATATTTCAGGGAGACTTAGAGATGTGCCTCACTGCTATGCAGAGCAGCACGTACTTTGAATTTACCAGCCCAAGTTCCACACATGGGCGAGTGAACCGCCTCTTGTAAGAGAAAATTTAATAGCATGTGTTTCTTCTTTAGCCACACAGCGACAGGACAGGGTTTGAAAGGCACAGTAATTCCAAACACTCTTCCAGACATGCATTCAACTTGATTTAATGGCACCCAGTCTATACGCCAGGTGTCGGCTGCTCCACAAACTCCTGGAAAATAAATTAAGGTGTTAATGCTCAGAAATGGTGCAGAGTGCCACATTCCTCATGACACTGCTGACAGCAGATGCCTTAGATACGCTTTCATCCTGTAATAAAGAGGTTGTTGCTTTGTTAGTTACGGGCTACACAGCAAACCAAATAAATATAGTATCTGGTCTATCACTTTCTCTGCTGCACCAAAATCGATTTTTTAATTATCTAAACGTTTAGGTAACTGAAATAAGAGAGAGGGAGAATAAACACAACCTGAAAGTCCTAAAGAGATCTCTTGTCAGGACTGATTGCTCTCCCCTGAATTCTGAAGGTCAGGACAGTGCCCAAGGTAAATGTGCTCACATTACTGAAGCTGGTTCAGATGCACAGATGTTCTCCTCCTGCTCCCACTAAGGATCCAACCAGAGAACCAGAAAACGTGGGTATATTTATACTATGCACACAGGACTATGCTGAGAGCTATGGCACTGGGTATCTCTGCTCCTGTAGTGTTGACACAGAGAAGTCTATTCCCCAGTCTGTGCTTACAGCCAGAATATCCTATCACCACATCATGACCCTCCGGCCAGGATTTTCAGGTGCCGGCGTGGCTGGTTACTTCTTCATCTGGGCAGACTCTGGGGGAGACTCCAGCACTCGGCTGCTGCTGGGAATCAAATCTCTCAGGGTGTTTTATGCTGACCTCCCAATGACTTTCAATAAAAGTGATAACTTTTCCCTCCCCCAATATACAGGTACTGTCCTGCAACAGCAGCTTCGGGAAGCCAGTGGGCTGTAACACACAGGCATTTTGGTTGAGTACTTACTCACCAGGTCCACTAAGAGAAATTACACACTCCAGAGATAACCAGAGCACCTAGTAGGTGGGAGACACAAATCTCTCTCCTCCCTTTATTCCATCATGCTTTTTAAAAAATGTTACCGTGTTTGTTCCAATTGTACTCCAGGTAAAGCTGTCAGGTAAGAAATAGTGTTTGCCAGCCCTGAAAAGCACTAATCTTTTCCTGCAACATCATTTATTGAGGTAGGGAAAGAAAACGTTCAAACACATAGGAGGAAATTTCCACACAAGACAGTGTGAAGAGTTGTGGATGTGCACCAGGTGAATGGACAGGAGAGCTGGATGCCACCTGCTGAGCAGAGGAGAGAGGGAATGATGCTCAGCAGCACTGGTTTCAAACTGGAAATTAATTTCTTTCAGGCTGGGTCTTATGTGTTGTCATCCTCACCTTCCTTTAAATGCTTTTACCCTCACCTTCCTTTAAACATCTTGGAGAGGAGTCTGCTGAGAGCAGCACATGATGAGAAGTGATTTGGGGAAGGAGGGCCCTCACCAAACACACCCCGCACAGCCCAGCTCGCGCTGGATCTCTGATCGCAGCAGTCAGTATTTGTGCCACAGGGTCAGGGAGAAGCCTCCATGATTTATGGGTTTAAGGACTCGGTTCTGCTGGCCAAATCCTGCAGGGTTTTTTTTCCTGACATTAATGTTTCTAAGAACAAAACAAATCACCATAGATGCATCCTACCTTAAAACAGACCTGTTGAATAGAAAATGGGTGAGTATTAAAACAGGCATTGTGAATATTCAAATACACTTGCAAATTAGGAGACATCAGCCATGTCCTTGTCCTTTGAGAGATTTTTCCACAAATATTGAAAAGGGAACTTTCCTAGAAGAAGCATCCATCAGGACAGAATGCTTTTAGGCAGCAACTCACTCAAGTTACAGCAAACATTCACAAAAGAGATACCCTAAATTGGTGCGTATTCACAGGAGAAAGCTGATTCTGGGAGCCTCCAATTAGGCAGCAGGAACTTTTCAAACAGCCTCCTCAGACAGAACTCCAGAAACAGGCTTATTTTGATAAATTATTCAGCAAAGATTTTTGAAACAGCAAATATAAACGTGAGGAAAAGACAAACTTCATCCATAAATTATTCACTCGGCATTGTGAGGGGAGGAAATGCCCCGCTGGAGGCACCTAAATTAAATACTATAACCACGGGCAATCAGCAGCTGAGTAACTTGTGTATATGGACCTCCCTGAAACCTCCAAACTGGGACCCCCACCCCAAGGATCTTCCTAATTATGGTAATTTCTAACAGCCTAATTTTGCACCTTGATGCAGGGCAGCACATCGGGGTGGTGGGTTTCTGTCCTCAGCCCCCTCAGTCCACCATGTCTAGCCGTCTACATCCCCCACCTTTGACTAAGGCAGCTAGAGTTCTCATCCTTAGAGCAGGCAGAACAATCTCTGCTCCTTTCATAACTCCTCACACTGTGATCACATCAGAGAATATTGTTTTTGTGTCAGCCTAGTGCCTATGATAAGGTGTCTCCAAGCCCTAGCACTATTGAAAGCATTAGCGGCAGCAAATATTTAACCTTCACGATAATAAAGGGGGAATGAAAACCTGTCCATGTAATTCCACCCAGAGACTTTCTCCTACATATAAAACATTGTCCAGTTCCCCACTTTGGTTAGATTTCCCTGTGGAGATGCCTAATAACCTTCAAACAAACCAAATTCCTAACGGGGCCAGATGCACTCATGTTTCTTCTCAAGGGAATATGCCATGCACGGCCTATGGAGAGGAGGAAACACCACAAACTGGGACAGGATGGGTCTGCTGGCTTGAAAATGGGGCTTCACACATCCAGGCCTCTGAATTTTATTTAACTTACAGATTTTTTTTTTTGGTTTACAAAAGGGCCCAACAAGGATAATTAGACTAGAAACATGCCTGACTACACCAAAGGCTCTCTTGTCAAGCATACAGGCTAACACCTCGTTTTATTAATTCTCTGTTTTTCTAGGGAGATACAATTGTATTAGAAGCAGTATGTAGGTGGCTCATTTTTCCTTCCTCACATTCCCTTTGACAGTAGTTTGAAATAACATTCATCAAACAGCACAAAAAAAGTTTAAAGAAATTAATTAAGCAACCTAGGAGGAAAAATAAGATGTCTTTTCACAAGTACTGGGATTATTCAATTTTACAGCGCTGCACATTGTAATTCTGGAGCAGAAAAGGCAGAACATTGCTGTACCTTCACACAGCTATGAAACATCACATTTTAAACCTCACTGTTGGTAAAATAAGTTCTTGTCCTCGGTCCTTGCAGCAGGACCCTATGCAGCCAGCATGGCTTGGCACAGACGAGCAAGCATCCACTGAAATCCCTCCACTGCAGCAGCTCTCTGCTGGGCAGGACCGAGGTTTTTGGATCCTCCTCACACTCTTCCTCCTGTCTGGGATTAAGAGTTGAGAGCAGAGAAAGCAAAACCATGGTTCAATTTAATCTTTTTCAGATTAGCAAAATCCTGTTTATTAAAAATCAGTGGTGTTCAATGGTGCTTAAATTACTGGCCAATGTCTGTACAACAGCTACATCCGTGTATCTTTGCCAATGAACTAAGTCCAAAACATAGTTATGAAAACACGAATGTAAAGACCCTCACATTTATTTCTGATGGCTGGAAGATTCCAGCTACTTTACTGAACACAATCCTCAAGTAATTCTTGATTTCATGTTCATATTACCAGTTCCTCAAGGTAATATCAAAGGAAAGACCATGGATAAAATGGCACCAGGCTCCAATATTCGCAACCAATCTGCTCAGTACTAAACCATAAGGAAGGGATTAGCTGTGATTTATGCAAGGAGCTTCCCAAACACGTAGCTAATCTTGCTCACCAGGTGCTCTTTACACACAAGCAATGACTTGAGCATCTATCAGCCTTTCCATCTACCCAACTTCAGGGCTTCCAACCCTTACCAGCATCATTCAAGAACAGAAGCAAGCTTGTCAGCAGCAGTGCATTCACCTGACTACATCTGACTTGTCTCAAGGACAGGACCTCACAGAAAATCTGGATTCTCTTTTCCTGCCTCTGCTGCTACCTTACCTTGGGCAAGGCTGCTGGATACAGATTATCTGCTGAGGAACCTCCCTTCTGCACATCATGGAGGTGGGTGCTGGTGTTTGGCATGATGCAGACCAGGATATGATGTTCTCCAGTTTCTCTCTGTAAAGCGGGGTAGGAAGTGATCCTTCCAAGAGGCTCTGGAAGACTTAGCCTGTAATTGCTTGTAAACCACTGAAGTGGTAAGAGATACAGAAATCCAGAGTGATAATTTTAAGAGCAGCCTGAGATTAATCTATTTTTGGCATGTTGGATGTACTGATGGACTTGATTCAAGGCAGTTCCTGAAAACTGCTAAGTGTCCAAAAAGTGGCAAAAAAAATAATAGTGCGATTAAAACCATTCCAGAGGCAAATCTACCCTCTGAAACCTACTGCTATGGCCTGCAGATTAAGTGCTCTTGAACATTCTCTGGCCACAGCAGGAGACAGAGACCAGGGAAGAGCCATAGTAAGTTTTACATCAACTAAAAGATGCTCTGGTTTTGAATTCCCAGGAAAGTAAGTGATGGGAGGATGCGTTTCTCCTCCTGCTTCTCCCCAAAGCAAAACTCTACATGGGAAGTCAGTGAACAGAGGGAATGGGAGTCTGTCACTGGGTAAGGTGCCTGGTGTTATGCCTTTCATCATCCGGGGCTGAGGGCTGACACCACTGAGGAACAGCTAATGAGTTATATTTTGTGACTAAGAGAAGACGTCAATTCATGACCATGGCGTAGGGACCATGGCGTAGGAACCATGGCCAGGGTGATATTATTTGGTCGTATTAATATTCTCCACATAACACAGTGAAACCATCAGGGCAGTACTACACTGTTTGGGGTGAGTAAAGGACCCAGGAATTCTTGGTTTGCCTCTATCTCCCAGAGATCGGTAGCACTGCTCTGCTATTAGGTAATAGAAACACCTTCTTTCTCCACAAAAACTTTTCCAAACTTTCCACCAACTTTCACTTTACATAGCCTCGAGGTTAAGATTACCCTTTATTACAAAAATTTAAAAAAAATCAATCAATCATTTCCTTCCCATTTGCTTTGGATTAGTGGATGTTGTGTCAATAAGGATGAATGAGATTCGCAGGCCAATACCAACTCTTGCTGCAGCAGGAATGGTACCTCTCTACACAGGCTTTCTATGAAATAAAAAGTGACTGATGCCACAATATGTTTTAATTATTTTCTTCATAAACTATCAAATTAAATTTTAAGAAGCTGGAGACACTATCTTTTATTGAATTGAGACTGAACTCAGAGATGTAACTTTTAATGAAACCTTCCACACCAGAAAGCCTTTTTAGTAATTTTAATCATTCTCAGCAGCCTGCCACATACAATACCTTCCCAAAGGTTCTTATTTTCACTCCCATTTCATGTGAGCCAGTAAGAACTTCCCAGTCCATAAGCTGTTCGCTCAGCCACAGCCCAGTCCTCTCTATGGACACCCCATCAGCATGGCGGGCAGTAGGCTACTGAGGCACCAAGTGCTGCTGTCACCAGTGTCTAGCCAGCCACTCTATACAGAGCAGCAGGAGCAGTATTTGTCCGTTCTGGGCCACATGGTTATAAATAAACTCCAGTATTTTATCTGGGATTTTCCTACTCACTGTGTCATGAAGTACAGTCCCAAAGAGCGGTGGTGAGCACCTCAAGAATGGGCACTGTGGCACCATGTAAGCCACGGCATACCTGGAAAACACATATGTTAACACTCATTGTGTTCAAAAGTACTTTCACTAATTTAAACAGGATTACAGTCTCAAATTAGTAAAGAGGAAAAGCTGATCTGTGAGTATTTGGCTCATAAAAATGATCAAAACACGGTACATTTGGGGCCAACCAGCAAAATATACAGTCTGCAGAAGCCACCAGATCATATTTTTGGGTCGTGCCTTCAGGGGAGAAGAGAAGAAAAGAAACAGAGGTGAAAATGCAGCAGCTGGAAAGGACATGGAAAACCGTAAAGCAGAATTGGATGGAAAAGCAGAAAGGAGAAAGAGAAAATACCAGCACTGCTGGGGGGAAAAGGAAGGAACAAAGAAGTGGAGGAAAAAAGCTTCTGTCTCAGTTTTCACAGAAAACGTATAACGTTTCATATACATATTAGTGTAGAAGAGAGAAAGGGGAAACAATCTCTAAACAGGTTTCTGCCTCAGACAGGAGCAGAGTACAGGGGTTATTTATTCCTGGATTTGAAGGCCTGCCAGGCTGCGTGGCTTGCGGCAACAAGGCCCGACCGTCCTCCCCTGCGCCTTGTGCCACTCATCACTGCTGACCTTGGGCCAGAGATCTTTCCAGTCACCCAGTGATGCTCCCAGGGAGGGGCTCTGTTTCCACATCCTCCTTCAGGCCAGTAATACCTAAATCAGATAGATGGCTAACGAGCCATCGCTCATCAAGTCACAGATAAAAACACCAATTGTCCCAAATAGTAATTCCTTTGTTGTAAACCGTAAAATCCTGGTGTGTTGTTTTGGTGTTTAGGTGTTTTTTTTGTGGTTTTGGGGGTATTTTTTTGTTTGTTTATATAATTTTATTCATGACTTTGGGCAGTCACAAACCGATTTTCCGCTGTGCTCTGAACAGATGGCTGTTCCAAGAATACCAGCATCCTGGCAATGTCAAACAGACTTGACCTTCCCAAGCGGCACCACAGACTTTATATTAAAAGCAAAGAAATAAAGAACCACTTACATCTTTCCAAATTTTTCAGGATTATCATGACACGGCCCATGGCTGGGGACAACACGGGCACAGGCCATGTTCAAGGGAAATCTGAAATTCAGCCTCAGAGAAGCCTGAATGGCTTCTGGAGCTACTGTGCTATTTCAGTGGAGCACAGCCAGCTGCAGCATCATGTTGGCTCCCTTTGCAGAGGCAGAAGAGAGCAGGGATGTGGTGGGACCTCCTCCACACCCACCTTCCAGCTCATCCTACCCTAAGGAGAGCTGCCACGATGGGCTTTGCACACTCCAGAGAAAAACATTCAGCCAGCCTGCAAAATATCCCAATCCTGAAGTTCAGGGCTTATTCAGAAAGGACCTGGATATAGTTTCTCAAGTATTTAAGTAGCTGAAGTTAACTGTAAGCCTTCGGAAATCGTTGGCTAGCACAGCTTTAGGGATCTAGACTGACAGAGCCTTCAGAGGGAAGGCAGCTCATTTTTTTCTGCCTTTTTCTAATATAAATAATCCTATTTTTAAGATCATTTAAATACAATCTGTGTGACCTTTTCTAGAAACCACATAAAAAAAAAATCCAAGTCAATTTTACTGTGCTGTTTTTATTCAATCCCTACGTCCCTGATCTGAAGGGAGAGAGAGGCCTGTTACCTTCCAATTTTGTGTTTTTATCGTGTGTGAAGTTTTTTTACATAACAATTGGGTACAAAATAATATATAAAAAGTTTGGGGGACAGCCCCCAGGGAGCAGCTCCTGCCACTAGATCAATACCTCGTTATATATTAAAGATAGAAGTTAAGCCCTCCTTAGTTTCCAGTTGATGAAGAGCAGCATAAATACCCACACCATCATTTGGAGGATTTTGTGCAAATTACTCACTTGACCTCCTTCTAATAGCAAATAAGGAGATGTCACCCTTCCAGCAAGCACTGCCTCTTGCCTACAAGCTATAAAGTATCACAGAGGGGTTTTGAAAAGCACCCAGCATCAGCCAGAGAGAGTGAACACAATGATCTCGGCTGGTGTCCCCTGAGATAATGAGAGGAGGACTGCAAGTCAGGGGGAGTCAAAGAGCTGGAGCTCTGCTGCCGGTTCAAGACAACTGCACGTGAAAAGCAGCTGGGCTGAAAGAGAAGAATGAGGTGTGAGCATATGCGAGTGAGATTCTTTCTGTATTGAAGACAATGGTGAGGGACCATCTTGGGAAAGACAATCCAGAGCTTCAGTGGAAAGCCTATTGCTCCGTGCAAGCCACCCTGGGTAACTCTCTGGCTTTTAATGCTATTGAGAACCGCTCGTTATCCCTCTGACTCAGAGGTTTCACTAATTCAGAGCAAAGCTTCGTAAGCAGGGAAGCAGTGACACGAGAAAGCTCTGCTCAGAAGGTCTGTGATATGCCTCCAGCAGAACATCTTCACCATGGGCAGAGGACACCGGTGCATTGCTTTTAGGGAAGGCTCAGGAAGAGCATTATGGAAAAACAAAAGGCACTTCTGCTGAGGGGTTACAGGAGGCACCAGGGGTGGGGGGAAGAGACTAATTTCAGTTCAGAAATCACCAGCAGACTAAACAGTAGAAGTTTCTTGTTCTAAAAACAGGAGGTGCATGGGCAGGGGGCACATTTGCCACTAACCATGTGTTCATATATGGGGTACTCAGGTTCCTGTGTCTATCTTGGAGAGGGACATCCAAGTCTGTAAAAACACTGCCCAACAAATGTGTTAGACAATCCATGCCCAAACCCCAGTGATTTGCCTTCGCTGGCACCCCCAGTTTACCATCATTTAACACTGAATGCTATTTTCATCTCTTAATTGTTTAATGATTGGTGGAAAGGCAGAGAAATGATGAACCGCTCGCCCAGCGCACGAGCTAATGAAACTATCAAAGCAATGATCTGAACTCAACTAAGGGGAAATTTGGCCCTGAAAGTATTCATTACGGGGGCTTTTTTCCCCGACTTCACCATTTTACTCGAGCTGTCAGAGCAGCAATATGAAATAACATCATATATTCATAGTGCCATCTGCATTACAGTACAAAAATCTCATACCAATCAATGCAAGTGTCCAAAGAACTCGTCCAATTTGTCACAATAACCTTCAAAACTTGACAGCAAATCATGCAAATTATTTCTTTTGGATTTCCATGTACCTTGTGATTATTTATACTTTGCCAATATCGCTCTAAACATTTTTGTTTGTGTTTCCCACGTGTCTCAAAAGAAAGGGGGAAAACTGAGAGGTTAAAACCTCCCATAGTTTTATGTTGCACTTTGCGCCCCTGCTTTATATTTTTGGACATTTAAGAAACACTGGTATGACTGTGCTTGGAGAATTACCAAGAAAATCAGTGTGAAGAGGCTTTAAACTGGCATGTCTCAGAATATCAATAATCAAGCTGCTTTGCTCAAATCCACTTTTCCCCCCCTCTTTTATAACAAATTCTAGATTTCAGTAAGAACACTTACACTAAAAAAGTACAGGGTTGGGGTTTTTTTCCAACTGTCAAGCACAACTCCATAAACTTCAGTTTTAGCCTTTAAAAACAAAACCCCAAACAACCTTTTAAGGAAAAAATACCAAATGCCAGAGTTCTGGGTTCCCTGAACAAGGTGCTCACTGGTTTTATGAGTCAGGAGACAGGCTCGTAAGCCAGTTACTGCGGAGGCTGTTTCTGGCACTGAGCTTGTTGGTAAAGCTCACCCTGTGCGTGTGTCTTCAACACCAGCCGGTGACACATCTCCTCCCTCTGCAAACATCTGGCCAGCTGCACATTCCCCCCAGCTGTGTGCTGGGGACTCACCTGTGTGCTGGAGCATCGCAGCGCCCAGGCATCTGCTGCTCGTGCCACTTGCCAGTTCCTTTGGCAAAGATTGATCGGGGATAGAAGGCGTTAAAGCTTCTGGGAGAAATATATTCAGAGTTGAAAACAGACTCACCAGCTGGTTACTGCCAGCTCACCACCAAGAATCCAAGTAAGAGCCCGATGATCTGAGCTCTGCTGAGAATATGGACCACAGCAACTTGCTTGGATTTGCAAGGCATGAGAAAGCAGGTCCCTGAACTTCAAATACAAAGGCAATTTGCTCTCAGCACAGAGCATTTTCTAAATGCATTCAGTATTGGGAAATGCAGATTACATCGCAAGTCTATAAAAAGCTCAGTTTAAATAACAACTGTAGAGCTTCACAGGAGACGGTTTTCTAGGACAATGGGCAGACTATTGGGATGCACTTGCAAAGGTCGCTCTGTAAGCAACTGTCTGTACAAATTTCATGTCTGGAAACTAATAAACAAAAGAGTGAAAGACGTAGTCAATACCCATTGCCAACCAGAAAAACAGACCACAAGCACTGTAAAATGAATTTTAAAAAATCATTAGCAGTAGATGCACTAGGAAACCTATTAGAGAATTCACAGAACTTTGAGAAGAAATCCAGTTCCTGCTGCTTTAAATCAGAATTCTACATTTACATTAAAAATTCATTAGAGTATTTATAGCCAAGTATTAAAAGAAAGCCATAAAAATCCATTGGTGTTAACAACCTGTTGCAAATAGTTATACCGGGCAACACCTTTCCTGAGAGCTCCTGGGTGTTGGGAATGAACTGTTGAGAGCCTGGAGCGCTGCTACACGAGGTGCTGCTGGCAGAGGCTCCCGGCTGAGCTGGTGCAGCATGCTGCAATGCAGCTCTTGTGTAACCATGCTCTACACTGGCTTTGGGCAGCAGCTCTCCTCACTGGCAGCATGGGATGCAGTGTGCAGGGAGGTAGACCTGTGAGTGGGAAGGGAATGCCCACAGCACATGCTCCCCTGCTTCACTAAAAGGAACAGTCCCGTTAAGTGGAGATGTTCCACCCTTCTTAGAGATGAACAGGGCCAAGTGCAGTCAGGCACGGTGGCCCAACCCAACTGATGAAGGGTGCTGCACAAATTATTGGCATTTGGCTGGTCAAACATTAAATAAAACCCTCTGGTGCTACCCTTAAAAAAGATGCTCTAAGGATCAGCACAGGCTGCAGGCACACTGAACCCCTGAGCTGGCCTGCACAGCGTGTGCCTCCACAGCTCCCAGAGAACCTCCTGGGAAGGAGGAGTTGCAGGTGTCAAACACATAGGAGAAACCAGCCATTTTTTCCAAAGACAATATACTAAAAAACCAAGACAGAAAGGTGGTATTTGTCACATTAATTATGCTCTACAAATCATCTCCTCACTCATTTCCCTCAAGACTTCCAATGGTGCTGCCGCTGTTGCTCCCTGACCTTGCTGCATCAAGGAGTGCCTGGAAGTGGCTGTGAGCTTCCACCCACCCAATGCATCTAAAGAAAGGACAGACAGAGACCTTTTTTCGGTCTGTTCCTGCCACTCAGCAATATATTTGGACTTTACCTTGGCATGAGTCAGTGATAATACAACATCAATCGCGTGGAAAGTGCCTAGGAACTTTTTGTGATGAGGCTAAAAAAAGCCAGTGTGATTTCTCACTGTGCAAGGTGCACAGTGTCATACCCAAAGGCAGGCACCACAGATCACTTCTGACTTCAGGCAGTCAGTTTGGAAGCTAAGAGATAACTTAGTGAGTGAAAGGGCAACTGCTTATTTTCTCATCTATTTGCTCAGAGAATTAGAAAACCCAGAGCAGAACAGAGGTCTGTGAAAGGAGCAGATTAAGACCTCCTGAATTTCAAGGTGTTCTCCGTTCTGGTTGGCCTCTCAGAGTATCCCTTACCTTTATTCATCAACTCGTAAAGATGAACGCTACCAACAATTGCTAGAAGAGGTGAGAGCACACCCAAATGCTGTAAAATTTAAAAAAACCCTCAAATCTATACTCAGAGCTCTGCCCATGGCACAGCAATGTTGTCCTCTGCTTACAAGGCCTCTCAGAGTTGAAGCTTAAGCTTCTCTTGAGCAGAAATTATTCCAGCTGCACAAAACCATTCCGGATACGAATACTCACACATCTTCATTCCCTAACTAGACCTGCACCAACAGAAATGCAGTATAGCAGCTAAATTACCACCAGTTATAACACAGCAGGGTATGCAGTTTCCTAATTGAATGCCCTGAGATGCAACCAATCAATAGCAGAAAAGAGTACACTTAGAATAAATAATAAGTTACCTTTGCATAAAATACATTCTCATTAGAAGAAGTGATGACTGCTATGCTACTAAAACAAAAAAAAAAAAAAAAAAATCACTGATAGACCTTTGGGACTGGTAATTTTTAACCAAAGACAGTTCTGTGCAAATTAAGGAAAGCAAATCCCTAGGGAAATAACAAAGTCTGGCTTAACTCTCCTATCGCTTTTACTCTATAGGTACTGTGGATGCTGTGCTGTAACTGGTGCTGTACGGTGCCTTTTAAAGCTTGTTACACACATTTTCCAAAGCAAGGACTTTAAAAAAAAAAAAGAAATCTACCACAAAACCCAGCTGAATAACAAAACACAACAAAAGGGATTGCTAACAGAAAATTTACCTTTTGGGACATAGCACAGAATGACATTTCAAATGCTTTTTTTTTAATAGATAAGACTATATATAGCTTTCCCTACAAACTTTTATATATACACACACACATATAAAAATCTAATTGAAGATCAGTGTGAATTGCTCTGTTAGGGGGTTAAAACCACAGACTCATATCAACTGTAGTATGTAAAATTGTCAGGACTTGGTTGGTCACAATAATCTGCATTGGATCTACATCCTCATCTAACAACCTCTGACATCACCAGCAGCTCTTGGGTGAGGTCCACAACACCTACTACAGCCTCAGCAAGCTTCGTGCAAAGTATTAAAACCACTCAGCATGCTCAGGACAAGTATTGCTGGCCTAAGATACAAACCTCATGTGTGGTCACACAACATACACGTTGGAAAACGTGCGCTTATCCAACTCTTTCCTGTGATTTAATGAGTAAAGACACATATTTGGGGATTCCCATCAGGGTCAGAGCTGCAGAGGTGTCCCTGTATGAACTGTGCAGCTTAATAACCACTTCTATATGTGCATTAAGATGTTATTTAAACTTTTTATTAATTTATCTAAGAACCTGTGGCAGTCAGGGCAGGCTCAGCAGCTCCCCACCCAGCCCAGCCCATGCCCTACAACCGCTCCACACTTCTCCACACTTTTTTAATATATATAATCAACATGCAAATTAATTCTCAAGCTGACATAAATCACTAATGAATTTAGTAACCACCTGGAAATTAACTGTGGTGCTTCAACATTACACATCTCAAATGAAAGCAGTTGTCTCAGGTACTGTGTGTTCTCTGAGTGGGGAAGGATTAATCTTTATTACACAGCTCACCAGTTTCATTTCAATTACTTTAGCAATTTTCTACTGTATATGGGTCCTTTGGGGAATGGTGAAAATATTTTCTGTGTTTTTCCAAGTTCACCTTCAAGTTTTAGCAAACGTGGCTCCAGATTTTCCTCACTGGGAAAGAATTGTAGGAGAGGAATTCCTGTGTACCATGGTGATCCACAGCTCCTCCTAGTTGTTAGGACAAGAGTCTGATTCTCCAGGGCTATCAGAATATAGAAGAAAAATTGGACCAATTAACCAAATTTAATCTCTCCATTCCAGAGGTGATGCAACTTTGCCATCAGTGCTGCATCTCCCTTCCTCCAAAATGCCCTTGGCCTAAACCTTGAGTAGTAACTGCACTGACAAAGCCAAGACCAGCCTAAGCAGGATGCACAGTCAGGAGACGAAGGAAAAATTGCCGAAATACTCATTTGTACCAAAACTCTAAGTTTTAAGTGGTGTCAAAGCATCAGCTGCTATGTGACATGGTGATGAACAGTAGGGACACAATGAAGCTCAAACACAACAAAGTGCCAGCCACAGGAATGTGGCCTGTTCAGCCTGGGGAGGAGGAGGCTGAGGGGAGGCCTGATCTCTCTCTACAATTACATGGAAGGAGGGTGTAGCGAGGTGGGGGTTTGTCCTTTCTCCCAAGTAACCAACAACAGGACCAGAGGAAACAGTCTCATTTGTTGCATCAGGGGAGGTTTAGATTGGAGATTAGGGAAAATTGCTTCATTGAAAGGGTGGTCAGGTGTTGGAACCAGGCTGCCCAGAGAGGTGGTAGAGCCACCATCCCCAGAGGGGTTCAAAACACATGTAGATGTGGCACTCCAGGACGTGGTTTAGTTGACATGGGGGTATTGGGCAGACAGCTGGACTTGATGATCCAAAAGGTTCTTTTCCAACCTTAAAGATTTGGTATTTCTATGATTTCAGTACAGCTCCCTCATGTCCTGATAGAACAAGGCTGTATTAACGCACAAGATTTAAAGACAAACTGACAAAAGATGGGGGTTTCAAAGGAACCCAACCCTGTGCAGGAAAACCTGTGACCACTGAAGCCAGCAAGCCATGTGGTGACTCAGGAGAGCCCAAAGGCCACCAACCCTTCAGAGAGGCTTCTCGTGGGTGCACCACGAAAGGCAGATTGGGCTGTGGGCTCCTCCTGAACATACATTAGTAAATACCACTTAAGTAAAGCTTAATTTGAATAAATCTGCAGCTACTTCAGTCAAGATTTCTCTGTTTCTCTTTAATTCCACCCAGCTCTCCAGGCATTGTGTGTGTCTCAAGCTACAGTTAAAGTTTAGTAACGTCATTCCTAGGATTGAGATGTCCTTGGGAGCAGTGGGTGTATAAACTATTCAATACAAAATTAATTTTAATAATTAATAATGGGTGAGAATTTCAAGAGGAGGGGTTTTTTCCTGTTCTAAATGAAGTTTTGCCTGATTAATGGTGTTAGCTGGGAGGAGATGGCAAGCTTTATTGTTTTTGCTTTTCAGATTCCTCCAAAGCGGTGACATCTCTTATCTATTAAATAGCAATCACCATCTTCACTTTTGGCACAGATAGCTGCATGTCATCATATTTTTATCAGAACAATGTAAATAATTGAAGAATATTGAAAGTGCACTCAGTAAAGCACCTGAGAGGACTCATAGTGAGCACTGGGTGGAGGGACAATGAATTTAAATGCCTTACTTGGATTTGTCCTCCAATTTACTGTAAGTTTATTTTAAAGTTAGCAGTCTATTTTGAGTTATGATTAATGGTTTTGAAAAGGCTTTCTTCAGCTGCACATACCAACAAAGGATTTAGAATTAATTCACATCTTCTAACTCCTTCCTTAATGGATTTTTAAGGTCCACTGCAAAGAATCAATCAATACCGGGCTGAAAGCTCTGGTGTGTAATGCATCCCCCAGCGTCAGAAGGCTTCTGCGTGAAGCAGGGTGAATTATGACAGTCTGAATTAATTGGAATTATTTGCAGTTGTTAGGAAAAGCAAAATAATCATTTGCATTAATTTAATTCCAGGATACCAAGATAGTAACTCAGTCTGACTTTAAAAAAAGGACTTTTTCCTATTGTATTCAACAAAATATTTTGTGAATCTTCACTCAAAAACTCAAACACTGATCACTGAATATTTTCTTGGCAGGAAACATTTCATTTCCAGGGCATTATTTTCAGGACACAGGGACATTTGCACATTAATTCCATACCTTGCGTGACTGCACACGACGCTAATGCAACTGGCAAAGAGAACAAGTAAATTAAAGCATTTCCATGTATTTTCCCCCTCTTTTTTTCTCCACTATTGATTGCTTTCTTTAATTGATTGCACATTCTGTTAACTCAGTTTCATACATTGTAGGAAACCATTAAAAGCTGCCTGGCCACGGGGCACACGGGGACATCACCACCACCTGAGCTAGGATGGAGCCAGGGCAGGGATGAAGGCTTTTCCCATGCACACTGGTGAACCTTGGGAATACCAAGAGAAAGGGATTTGATAAATGGTAGATTACTTTTTTACAACACTAGTTCTCCAGAAATGGGAACCTTTTTAAACTTTTCAGTTAGCAAGAGAAATAACAAGAAATTGTCGTGTCAATGGCACCGGTCTAAGAGATGAGATCCCTGCCCAGAATAAAGCCAGAAAGTTGGTAAAATTCTGAAAAGCAGTTGGGTTCTAAAATAACAATTTGGAGAACTCTTGAGATAAAAAAAACCAACCCCAAAAAATATAAAATACTCCATTCTGATTCCCAGTTGGAATCCACAGGCTGCTCTTCATTGGCTTCATCACTTCAGGCAAACAGATCGAGTTGTAAAATGACATGTTAAAATTGGAACTATAAAAATCCCAATATACTTTTTTTCTCTGATTACCCAGAGAGGTGACAAGAACTCCTCACATTTTAGTGCCAAAATCCTTTAGGAGAATAGGGCCAAATCCACTGACTGGCAGCAAGTCACCAAGCCCTGCTGAATATAGCAAATGTATAATTTACTTCTACCTTTTACCTACTTTTTAAAAATTTTATTTATTAGCATCTCCACGTTTTATTGCTTTCTGTTGGATGAGACACAGACAAGAGTCATCATGTGAAACGATCAGTTCAGTGTAATGTTTGGAAGTTAATTCATCTGACAAAAATAGCTTTGTCCTGAAAAATATACTGAATTACAGATCTTAAAGTCCCAGAGAGGGCACAGAGCAACTGTGCCACGTCCAAGGAATGAAGAAATAGCATCAGATATTTCGTGTGGGGAGTAATCAAAATTTATTTCTTGCAGCAACAATAAAATAAGTTGACACGTGGACAGGACCAAGCTAAAGGTCTGATCTGAAAAACAGGGACCTTCAAGGGAAAAGTGGGAAAAACTAGAATGATTGTGAAACTTGGTTTCTTCTGGGATCACAATCAGCATAAGCAAATGTGATTTTTGTTTTAACATCTTGGAGTTTGCTCCTGTTATTGCTCAAGGACACGAAGGTGAGATTCACTCAGCACACAGGCAAATACCTCCTCAGGACCAGAGATGCCTTGCTATGAGCCCTGGAAACCACACTCATTTTCTTTCTGCCTCACACAACAGCTTGAGAAATAAGATATTTGGCCAAAGTTCCAAATTTCTGCAAAAAATTTATAGAACAGTTACTGATCTCAGAATATTTTCAGCATCTAAATAGGTCTTCCTTTTCTGTGCTGACCTGCACGCTTGTCCACTTGTTAAAATCAATTAAATATATAGGGAAGACAATTAGCCTTTTTGAGAAGATTGAAAAAAGGAAATCAGCCTTTGGTGGGTTATCTGCATCTGTCTTCCAGGCTGCATTTCCCTTTGTTTTGTCTGTAATGCATAAAGAATCCGTGTAGGTCATACAGCTGGTTAGAGGAATATAGGTAGATAATATATCAAGAGCACAGTAAACTATTAAAACCCAAAGATGCTTATCAAGCAGGACACTAATCTTGACACTTGCACAAGTTCAATTTTTCTCCATCACTCAATTTGTACTGCAACATCAGTATAAAAGATTTTTTTATATATATATATCATAAGACTATTCCATATGGAGGAGATGGGACAGGTAATGCTGCAATAAAAATTCATCCTATTTTGCTACCTTAGCTATTCCTATCACTCTGACATCACTCTCACCCCAATGCTTCAGCGAACACAAATCCATGCATTAGTTTTTGCTAAAAGGATCATATAGCATAAAATTAGATTCAAGAAAAAAGGAAATAAATTGTCTATTGTCCTGCTGTTTGCACTCATCCATGTAACAGATCATCATTAAAACACCCTACCGCACAGATATCCCACAGGCCATGTGGAGCACAGTACCAAAGGAGTCTGTACATTTTAAATGCCACTCTAGTTACTTTACAGAAGATTAATTGTCTGCTGTGTTTATGTAAATAGGGAAGCAAAGATTCCTGTGCATCCTTATTCATAAATTAACAACAATGCTTTCCTACCGTTATCACTATAGAGGGGAAATAGACCTTGACTAGATGTAATGAGGCAGTTGTGTTCACCATAACTATAATTTACTATTACTGCTTCAAGAGCCATCAGTTCTTGTTTAGTCTGTTAAGTGACAATAAGTGCAGCTAAAATAAATTCTAATGAACACTCCTGGGTCACCTTACTGAATTTATGGGGCATAATAGAGCGTTGTTTGAAACAACTGTGATCTCTGCCTGCAAGAGCTGGAGCCACCAATTTGAATCTTCAGGCTGTATATGTGGATGTACATGCTGATTCTTCAGGTACCTGGATTTTGGAAGGGTGATACCAGGGTGGGCTTCAACCACTTAACACCGGTAAAACAGCTTTTTAGAAGACCTCCAACTCAAACAGATCTCTCCAAAGACTGAATTACCTACTGTCTGCAACTTCTCTTCCAAAAATGTGCTAAGCAGAAGTTAACAAGTGCATCTCACAACCATCTTTTGAGTCAATGATGGCCAATGGAGAAACAGCAGCCCTCACTTCGACCCCAAGGAGCAAAACCCAAAGTCTAATTTAAGTAAGTGAAAAATCCTATTGACTTCACTGAGGCAGGACAGCCTATATATGGCAGTGATGGCAAGCCCTCCCTTTCTGTATTCCTTTGCAGCCCGTGACACAATCTGTTCCCAAGAAACACAAGGACACTTTGCTTTTTAATTAAAATAATGTACTTACATAACGTTGCTGCCTTTCACTCTGTTGTGCCTGGTCTTCAGGAGCTTATCTCTGTGATCCAGATTTCTTTATCCACCTCTGTATCTTATTCCAGGGGGGTTTGACAGAATTCAATCCAGACTCTGAGTGGCTCCTCAGAAACGCTTTTCCAGCCCCATTATGTTATCTGAGGGGAGGGTATATGGCGGAGATTGACATGTTGCCCTCCCTCGTCCTCCTCAAGTACAACATATAAATGTGGCTGAACACCCTTTTTAGCCTAAAGACTTGTGCTCAAATAACGTGGAAGACTCCTAATTCTGCTGTTTTTAAGGAGCACAGGAAAACCAAAGCAGCATAACATACAGCATCACACAAGCCTGCGTTATGGATCGTGCTCTTGTATTTATTAAAAATAATATTAACACTACTTCCTATTTATTTAATGCTTTTCCTCTTCAAAGCACTTTTTAGACATTAGCTAATTAATTTAATGACTTGTGATATTTCAAGTGTGCTTCTCCTAGGCACAGCTGAAGAAAAGGCTTCACTCAGAGCAAGGAAAAGAATGTTTACAGATGGGTTTTGTACAGCTGTGGTCTCTCAAAGGCAGGTCAACACCTCCAGCACTGTCAGCCTCTTCAGAGGAGCAAGGGTGAAACCAGGGCCAGGTCTTTTTGGTCCTTGAATGTCTTCCATGTGCAGCAAAGTGAAGTAAATGCTTCACTCTGGATATGGTGCTGCCACTTCCAACCTTCACCTCCTTGAGGCACAGCTACTGCACAATCTCCTGCTTTGGGAATACACCTTGGCAGAGCTCCAAGAGTTATCAGCCCAGCAGAGACATCAGAGAGCCCTTCTCCACCGAGGGCTGTACCTTCCTAACAGCTCAGCTCTCTCCCTGCCACCTGCTCAAACTGCATGCACCTGGGCAGTGGTTCCTCATACACCAGTGCTGCACCGCACACAAGGTTCTAAACAAGGAGTTAAACAGTTTGACACTTACTTGTTCTGACTATAGTTGTGCTGGAGACTCCCACATACCAATACACCCACAGTTAAATTCCACTGAGATAGCAGTTAACAGCAGGGGAACCCCCAGCCCTCCTTCCTCCAGCTGAGGAGAGTGAAATGGGCCTGGCTGCCTCCTCAGGGAGCAATCACATCCCTTCCCTGGGTTAATTACAGCACTGCATTGCAGGACAGAGTGGGATACAAGGACATGTAACATGCTTTAACCCTACACGATAGCTGGAGCAGCAGCCAGCTCATGACCTGGCAGCTCCAGGCACACCCGTGAGCTCTCCGCAGGCTGCAGCTGGGAAACCGGCCCCACTATGGGTGCTCACGTGCAGTACTGCACCTCAAGGTAGGAGCACATCAGACTAAAATTAGTGTTTCTAAACATAGCACCCAGCACGTGCGACATTGCACAGAGCAGATGATAATGTGATGCCTTGTAAAACTACCTTTACCTCTGTTGTTAATAACAAGGTGACATTTATGAAACTAATAAACTGTTAACTCCATTATGCTTTATTGCCATTTCTCAAACATGATCTCTGTAATGTATTCATTTACTGAAACCATTTGAGTCATTTAAATATCATTAAACCATGAAGGAATTAGTTCTCCCCCTGCAGAGACAGGAGAAGCTGTGCTAGCCTCAGCTGTGGCAGGGAGCTCCCTTCTCTTTCCCTAAACCCCATGGGCACATAGTCTGGAGACTCTGACCAGGTTTTGGGAAACTAGCAGAGATGGAGCAAGGAAAGCCATGCTGACAGGGCCATGGAGCAGCCAGTGCAGCTGGGTGTCACCTACCAGGGGAGGTGACACTTCCGAAGCAACGCCACTCAGATGAGGAAGTTGTATTTCAAGGGTATTTGAGATGTGGGTGGTTTATTCTAAGCATTCCTTATAAAAAAGGGTCTGGTGCTATAGGAAAACTTTCAGTGAAACAAAAATATCAGCTGAGTTACACCAGTCAGGGCCCAAACATACATGAAACGGTTCTGCTGTTTTCCTAAAAAAAATAAGCTCCAGTTGCATTGCACTGGGTCTGGACAACTTAACAGTGGATATGCAAAGAAAAGGCTTTTTTCAAACTTGCTGTAGCCTTAGAAAAGGTGAAGTTTAACTTGAACTATGCCCCATGTAATAGAGCAAAAAGCACGTGTGCAGGACCTGGATTGAAATGTGCAGTGGGAGGAGATGTAAAGCTTTCCTCCCAGATAGCCTTTTGACTGGAAACCAGAATCACTGGGAACTTGACATCAAAGCAGGTTGACTCGTGTCCTTGGAGCCCCTCATGATTCCCAGACCCTGTTGCACACCAGTTCATGCCATGTGCACAGGGGACCAAGCTCTCCAGGGATGCCCATTGACATCACTGGGGCAACTGTTTCCAGGCACTGTGCCTATGTGTGCACAGTTCAACAGGTCGCTCAAACCAGAATCTCCTTACAACACACCCTCCAAAAGGGTCATAATAGCCCACTTCATTCTTATGTTTCCATAATACATAACAGCCATTAAAAGTCCCTCTTGGGCATCTCCCTTTCATCGCAGTCGGGCTCCGATTGCAAATCAATCTCCAGCAGAACAGTTTCCAGGGATCATTTATCAATGATGTCATTGGGGCAGAAGCTGTGTCATCGTGGAGCTCCCTAGGAATAGTTTGTACATTTTTACACACCCTCTCCCAGCCTTTTAATCTGTTTTATCTTTTTACCTGTGGTTTTTGCTCTTGCTCAAGCTTCACCTGTCGAGCAGCAGGAGGAAGAAGCAACAGGACCTTTACATTCAGCGTTTAACCCTTGCTTTCAGAGCCAGAAAGGATGAAGAAATGACAAAGTCTTTGCTCATGTTAAGAGGTCACCAGTGATTGTTTGCATCAGTGTTGCCTCCCTGCAACAATGTGAAGCAACAACTGCGATGAGGGATTTGGGCACAGGGAAAATCATCACTTTTGACAGCTCCCCAAACTTTCTTTTTGTAATTGTTAGCTTGCCAAAGACTTCAGAAGACCTCGCTTTCTGTTCAACACCTGTCTGGGAATTACTTTGAAGTCACTACAGGCATAAAAATATGACTGTGCTGGTGAGGACTGCTCCTACAATTCTGAATATAATTTCCTAATACCTCTGCCACTTTAATATAAAATAATTCATATAGATTGAAATGAATCTGACAATATTTACCCAAGCTGTTCTCTTTCCTGTCGTGTCCTTTGCAGACAAAGTTCCCACACAATCACCTCTATCAGTTACCTCCAGGCTGACTGTCACGTCAAGTGCCAGCCAGGTTTGAAGGCTTCATTAAGACACTGCACAGGGTCTCAGGCGGTCCCCCTGAGCCGCAAAATGAGCCGGCGGGGAAGAAGACCAGCGTGGATGAATAGGGAGTTACTCTTGAGGCTCCGTGAGAAAAAGAGAATCTACCGCCTGTGGAAGGAGGGACGGGTAACTGAGAATGAATTCAAGGAAGTTGTCAGGATGTGTAGAGGTGAAATCAGAAAGGCAAAAGCCCAGCTTGAATTTAACCTGGCCGCTGGGGTGAAAAAGAATAATAAACTCTTTTATAAGTACATTAACAGTAAGAGGAGGACAAAGGAGAATATCCACTCTTTACTGGATGAGGCTGGGAATGTGATCACTGAGGATAAGGAAAAGGCGGAGGTTCTGAATGCCTTCTTTACGTCTGTCTTTAAAGGTCAAACAGATCCTCAGGGTACCCCTCTCTCTGACCTGGTAGTCTCAGCTGGGGAGCATGCTAACTCCCCTGTGATTCTGGAAGAAACAGTCAGAGACTTCCTACTCCAACTGGACTGCCACAAGTCCATGGGGCCGGATGAGATCCACCCGAGAGTGCTGAGGGAACTGGCAGAGGTGGTAGCCGAGCCGCTTTCCATTATCTATCAGTCCTCCTTGCTGACTGGTGAGGTCCCAGAAGACTGGAGGCTTGCCAATGTGACTCCCATTTACAAGAAAGGTTGTAAGGAGGATCCGGGGAACTACAGGCCTGTTAGCCTGACCTCGGTTCCAGGGAAGGTTATGGAACAGATAGTCTTGAGGGAGATCATGCGGTATGTGCGGGATGGCCGGGGGATCAGGCCTAGCCAGCATGGGTTCATGAAGGGCAGGTCCTGTTTGACCAACCTGATCTCCTTCTATGATCTAGTGACCCATCTGCTGGATGAGGGAAAGGCTGTTGATGTGGTCTACCTAGACTTCAGCAAAGCCTTTGACACTGTCTCCCACAGTATTCTCCTGCAGAAGCTGGCAGCCCATGGCTTGGATGGGTACACCCTCGGCTGGGTAAGGAGCTGGCTGGAGGGCCGGGCTCAGAGAGTGGTAGTAAATGGAGTTAAATCCAGCTGGCGACCGGTCACGAGTGGTGTTCCCCAGGGGTCGGTGCTGGGGCCTGTCCTCTTCAATATCTTTATTGATGACCTAGATGAGGGCATTGAGTGCACCCTCAGTAAGTTTGCAGATGACACTAAATTGGCTGGGAGTGTGGATCTGCCTGGGGGTAGCGAGGCCCTACAGAGGGATCTGGACAGGCTGGAGAGCTGGGCTGAAGCCAATGGCATGAGGTTCAACAAGAGCAAATGCCGAGTCCTGCACTTTGGCCACAACAACCCCAGGCAGCGCTATAGGCTTGGGGCGGAGTGGCTGGAGGACTGTGTGGAGGAAATGGACCTGGGGGTACTGATTGATGCACGGCTGAACATGAGCCGACAGTGTGCGCGGGTGGCCAAGAAGGCCAACGGCATCCTGGCTTGCATCAAAAATAGTGTTACTAGTAGGAGCAGGGAGGTAATTGTCCCCCTGTACTCAGCACTTGTGAGGCCGCATCTCGAGTACTGTGTTCAGTTTTGGGCCCCTCACTACAGGAAAGACATTGAGGCTCTGGAACGCGTTCAGAGGAGGGCTACTAAGCTGGTGAGGGGTCTGGAACACAGGCCTTACGAGGAGCGTCTGAGGAAGCTGGGATTGTTCAGCCTGGAGAAGAGGAGGCTTAGGGGAGACCTTATAGCTCTCTATAACTTCCTGAAGGGAGGTTGTAGTGAGCTGGGGGTCGGCCTCTTCTCCCGTGTAGGCAGTGACAGAACTAGAGGGAATGGTAGCAAGCTGCGCCAGGGGAGATTCAGGCTCGACATTAGGAAGCACTACTTCTCAGAAAGGGTAGTCAGGCACTGGAATGCACTGCCCAGGGAGGTGGTGGAGTCACCAACCCTGGGGGTGTTCAAGGAAAGACTGGATGTTGTATTGAGGGATATGGTTTAGTGGGAGCTAGTAGTAATAGGTGAATGGTTGGACTGGATGATCTTCTAGGTCTTTTCCAACCTTGATAATTCTGTGATTCTGTGATTTACATCCATTTCTGGGGTCTCTGTGATCTTGGTACAACTCTCATACAGATTAGCCTGGTCCACTTCCCCTTGGAGTCTGGGAAGAGACAGAATTAATTCAGCACTACATAGAGCACCTCTGAAAATGTCTTAATCTCTCTTTTTCCTCTCCAAAAGGTATTCCTGGGCTGCAGCTCTTCAGGCACTGACCACCTCTGTGTTTGTTTTCGCAGTGCCAAGTGCGAGTGATACACATATACAGCAGTGAGGTACCAAGAGCCACCTCCTGTCCCAGCACAGACAGTTCCATCCCACACAGAGAAGGTTCAGGATGACCATTTACTCCCATTCCAGGGGCAGACCTGTCTCCTCTTGGCCTCTCACCACACCACTTCTCCAGGTTTCTCCAGCTGGTAACTTCTTCCATTAAACCAGTCATGTCCCTTCACCGGTGGGTCCACCTGAGCTCCACCTCTGCCTTCGGTGATTTCAAATCTAACCTCAGCCCCTTGAGCACACAACAACAAGCTTTAGTTTAACCTTTATACCAGCCTGAGAGCTTCACCACAGAGGTTCATTTCACCCTGCAGAGCAGGGTTTCCCCTTGGAAACACTGATTTCCCCTGGTATTCAGTGTTTCCTCCCCCTGTAGCTCTTTACATCAGTGGGTTCAGTTAAAAATAGTAGAAACACGTGCACTAATAAATGGCAGAATTCATCCCACACATCATCCCTTCTTTCCCACACACAGTAATCATTACATTACAAAAAGACAATAAGCATAAGTTGCCTTCAAGTGTGTTTGTAGTAAACTCACCTAATGAGCATAATTAACAATAACAACCTACCACAGCCAGGACATGGCTCCTGGGCATCCTCCCTCCAGGTCACAAACCTCTGGAAGAATCCCTACTGGGAGCATGAGAGGGCAGAACCAGCCCCTGGTTGGACAACTGGGGCCGTTCTTGTGCACCCAGCCTTAGGAGAAGGTGCAGGCTGGCAAGGAGGTCTTGGAAGTGAGGAAGGCTCCAGCTGCCGGTCCTACTCTAGAGCTTCCCACCAGGTCTTTTCTCACTACCCAGAGAGAACAAGACAGTATTTTTTTCCTGTAACTCCACGAGGTTTATTCAGCTCCACTTCAAAACCCTGTGCCCCACACTCCCCCCAATGTCAATACTGATCCGAAAACATTTAAATTGAAAAATAACATAATTATACTCCTTTCTTGTCCTCTGTGCTTGCATTCACAGGCTTTCAGAGAAAAATCTTAGATATATCAAATTATCTGGAAACATACTCATCAGTTCAAGGGAAGTGAAGATTTCCACATGATCATACGATCCCAATTGGCAAAGTAAACGTAATTACTGATATTACTAGAAAACAAAATCAGCAACACTTCAAAGCTCTGTGGGCTTTAGTTAGAGAATATTTTTACAGCTGATCATCCATTGCAAAAGGGTTCTTCTTACTCCACATCAATTTAACAAGTGATCTAAGTGACCTCCTGTCTCTCTGAAATCTCCATTAGTGGGAAAAGCTCAGAGTGACAGAAAAGACCCCAGATTTTAGTTAGATTATTTTGACTTAACTGTGACCTTCTTTGAAATCCTGCAGCTGTGTTTTCTTTTCTTAGTTTTTTCCAGCAAGTTCTGAGTTTCAGAAACCTCAGGTTTGGGTTTTAAAAAGCTCAGAAAGTGAAAGGATTTCACTGATTTCACTTTCTTCTGAAAATCCTCCATTTTGGTGAGCTGCAGGAATATCACTGGGATCTTTTGTAACTTCATGAGCCTGCAAAGGCTTGCTTTTTCTTTTTTTTTTTAATGCAACACAAAAATATTTAGACCCATGCTTAAACTAATATTTATTACTCTTCCTTCTCTACAGGGGCTGTTCTGTATTTCAGAATTATATTTGCTTCTGGCTTTGAAGCACTGCAGGATTTCCCTTCCATTTCCCCAGCACCTCCTGGGGTTACAGTATCTTTGTTTCCCATCCGTGAAATAGCAGTGCTACAGCTCAAAAATGTCACAGTGATGAGTAGCTATTGCTTGAAGGGAAAATACCTCTGTGCTGGCCACAGAACTGTGCTACCAAACCAGCTGGGGGGTGCTGGGACGGGAGGGGGCACGGGAAGGATGGAGCATCTCCTCTTGCCTTCCCACAGCTCAGCTGGAGCTGGTGCCACGGACACTCAATGTATTAAATTTATTAAAGTTTGAACCCCTGACAAAACATTTCCTTCAATATTAAAATAACTGAAAGGGAAAGGGGGGAAAAAACACAGAAAAAGGCAAAGAGAGGAAGTACCTGCTGCTGACAGCCTCGGTGGGGAGCAGAGCCACGTCCCGCGCACGAGGACCTGACCTTCCAGCTCAAGCACTGTCACCCACAAAGCCTTGCTGATGTCTCCTAAGGACACATTGTTGCCAAAAAAAGAGGGGAATTTGCTCTTTTGCTACTAATATCCTACACTTCTGACAAAACATGCGATTGCAGTTTTTCCCCCTTTGGCAGTTGAAAGGGGCTGACGGGGCCATCCACACACCACAGCTAATCACACACAGCATCTGAGCACGGCCCTTCTCTGCGCTTCCAAAGGACCAGAGTCAACATAGGAAAGAGGGTCTCTCTTTCCAGTATCACTTACCTACCTTATTCCATAAGGCAAAATCCAATTAGAAATTTAAATAATAATGAAATGAAAATTCTTCCAATCTTGACTCCCATATTCCACAGTTCTCACTTTTCCTTTGTGTGTGCCTGTCTGTTAAGCTTTCTCTGCCACGGCTGCTTCTTCGGGTTCAGTATCAGGTGATAAAGCATAAACCACTATTTAAATACAATAATTTCAAGAACAGGCAGCATTTATCTTCACTAACCTTGAACATGCCTGTCCCATCTAATGAAACAAGTGATTGAAGGGACTTACTTTAGCTTACTATCCCAAGGCCCCCATAAAAGCTGAATGGTAATTTAATTAGTTTCCTTTCTGGTGATTAACTAGTAATTTCTGATCATTTAGTCTGAGTGCACTTTGATTCATAAAATACCTGTTTCCATTTATTTTTTATGATGTTATTGAATAATCTTACCCAGGTAACAGCCATCAGTATGCAGAACCGTGAGGTATTTTCTGAGAATCAGATAGGAAATATGCAGGATGTGAACTGGATTCTTCAAACCTGCTCGGGACTCACCTGACTAAGTGATAAATTAGCAGTTAATTTATTCTGACAGGACTGCAAACCCTGAGTCAGATCCTGTGATGAGGAAAATCGGAGCAGCTCTGCGCCTGCAAACCTAGTCCCTCCGTGGTGCCCATTACTCACTCATCACCTGACCGCCAGGATGCAGGTGGGGGGACACCAACATTTGCACCAAACCAGCAGTGAGCAGCAAGGCAAAACCTGAGTGATTCAAGCTCACAGGATTCTGCCACCTGAGGATGAGTGGGAGCTCTCCAGCTCCAGTGGCATTTCTCCTGACCACAGCAAGTCACTCAGTCTCCTGATATATCATCTCCCCCTTCGGTAACAGGGAGGCAGTAACTGCTAGCCTAGCTCATAAAGGATGATTAAATAAATCTATTAAAGTGCTATGAAGACTGAGAGTGCGATATACTTAACTTTTTATTTAGATTTAAAGCATATTATAAAGACTGTACATGCTCTCCAGGCACCCATACGAAAAAGGAAACTCACAATCCGTTAAAATGTTGCTTAGCAGCATAATGCAATAAGAAATGTTAAATTATCAGCCAGCTAATACTGCAGCAAAACGTATTTCATCAAGCCAACCCAAAACTTTCCCCTTGCAGCTCTGACAAACAGCAGGAATGAGAAGGATGTGGGAAAGGAGAGGCGAAGGTTGTCTTCTCCTTTATCCCATAATTGAAAATAAAGAGAAAACATGAGTGTCTGTATCAGACAAGAGGTACCAGGTCAGATTTCTGAGCACAAATACTCTGTGACTCATTTACATCCATTACACCAGAACACCAAGTCTGGATTCGTTTCCCTTGTATGAAAAGAAAAACAGAAGAAATCCAGCAGCCAAATGGTGCCTCAAGTCTCTTTCCATTTGCTTGGATCCCCCAGTAAGAGATAGCTCATCATATTCTTGGACTGGAGGATGTAAGGACTAAGGATGTAAGAACACCTAATCATCCTATGTGAATTCCCAGGACAAACTCTCAATATACCAACACCCCCCTCCAGTACAGCACACGCTACCCCTCAAAACCCAGCCAGCAGCGCTCCTGGGATGAATGAAAAAGGTTAACATCCAAGTCTGGACCTTGTAGGAAATGTCATGCAGGTCTCCAGGAGAAGCTCACTACTACTTCTCATTGGTATTCCACATTAGCACTGATAACACGTTCTGGTTTTAAGAATAAAGATTTTTACAGCATGCAAAAATAGGGTAGAAACATGAAAATCCCACTTAGTGTGGAACCACCTAGCAAATACCACCTTGTTAATGATAAAGACTTTTGGGAGTCAAAATTGGACATAAAACTCATCTCACCACAACTCTGACACACAGACAGAAGCTGTAAAACACTACCTGAGGCATACCCCAACACCAAAAAGCCAGCACAAGGCTGCTTCCCTCCCAGCCCTCCCAAATTTTAGGATTTCCTCTGTCACCACAAGATATTTTCATTCTTTTTTAATTAGTTTGGGATTCTAAGGCACCTCCCTGCCCCCCCACCCCACCCCCACCCCCCAGCAACTGCAAGGGACAGAAGCCTGATGTGGTCTCAGTGGAAGCTCAGACACCTGTATAACCTCACATTTTATGGGACTATGACAAAATCTTTCCCCTCTGACAGGTTAAGAGCAGTGCTGGGCTTTGGGACCGGGCTGGCTCCACTTATGGCCAAGCCCAGCCCTGCATCCCAGCAGGATCCAGCTGCCTCCATGAGGCCAGTGCAACATCACACAGGCTGCATTTGTCACCCTTACCCATAATTAATCCATTTCTCCACCTGAAATCATAACAAAGGCACCAGAGCAACTCAAGGAGAAAGGTGACAGCCTTACACCCACAGATCACAAAGTGGTTTCATCATTCCATTGAAGCACAGTTTCCTAAATCAAGTTTTCCCTCTCCAGTGCTGGAAATGGGAGACAAATCTGCATGAGGCATGAAAGGAAAACCAACAACAGATCAGAAGCAGGACCTATTTCTCCAGCCTGCCATACAGCCCAGCCTGCCAGCATAATTTGCCCTAAAAACAATTCCCTCTGGAACACTATTACTTGCCATGATGAAGTGCCAGAATTTTCTTATTTCAAAGGAAGTCTGGCTCTTTAATTATATTGAATGCTTTTCAGAGGGTAACGTACAAGGTGTTATAATTCTAATTGCGCATCAAGAAAAAGCCCCATGATAGTAAAGATGTATCAGCCAGTATTCAGGAGAACAGTGGAAAGATGGGAGCGTGAAGGAAAGCCTGCAATTATTCAATGTAAGCTGAGATAGTTCATCATGCTGTTGGACTGGAGAGAGGTTGCTGTTTTGAATTTTAAAGCAAGTTATTGTCTATCCTTTCTGCAACGTGTTATTTCATAGGAAGGGAGCCTCAATTTATTACCATCGTCTCCACAAATGAAGTTAAAAACATGTATGAACCCCACCACGTACCCACAGTGAGTTTCAGCAGGTCACCAGCCAGATCTTCATGGCAAGACCCCAAGGATGAGCCATGGGTACCAACTGGGTTTCACAGCTTACAGCGCAGGGCTGGGATGACTAAGCAAGGGGGAATATTCACAGCTTTATGAAACAGATAATTTTGCCCACTGAATTAAGTGCAGAACCAGCTGTTCTTGCTGACTGCCTCAAAAAACCCAAAATAAACCCAACCCCCTTGAGAGACAGCAGTCTCAGCCTCTGCAAAGAGGCAATTTGCCTTTGCAGTCTTTGGGGAACAAGACTCTAGAAGGAGAATGAGAAGCCGTACGATATTAGATGGAGGCAGGCTCTGGTCCCAAGGCTAGGTAGAGGAATCCAGGGCTGGGTTCTGACACCAGCTGGAGGGAGATGTAACCAGGCTGCAGCACTTTGAGACACACACACTGGCATGAGGGTGGCTTATGACTGACACTCACCCTGGAAAACGATGTGGAAGTATCACAGAATCACAGAATTGCAGGGGTTGGAAGGGACCTTGAGAGATCATCGGGTCCAACCCCAGAATTATTATCACTGGGAAAGAAAAAACCTCTTGAGAAAATTGATTTAGAGCAGAAAGGGGAACAGCTCACCAAACACAGCAGAGGAGTGCTGTGTTTCCAACTGTCCAGTCCTGCCACTGGAGCAAACTCAGCCGGTCCCCTCAGGCACCAGCAGGAACACCGGGCAGCATAGCCACAGCCACCCAGGTCCACACAGCCAGCAGCTCCCTGCCCAACAGGAGTAATTCAGGGAGGATTCAGCATCACAACACCCAAACTCAGTCTTCATGGGAGCGAGCCACTGGTCCACAGCAGCATCCCTTTGGGTTAGCATTGCTGGCATCCCTACAGCCCATGCCCTGCAGCTGTGGAGCGGCGATGGGAGGAGGCTGCACGGAGTGGGTGAGAAACAGGGTTTATCACATCAGTCAGGGCTGTTGGGCAATGCTGCTCTGCTGACACTGTAAGAGAAACTCAGACTAGGTTCCAGCATTGTCCCAAACTCCCACAGAGTGCCCCGTTACCTGTAGGGATTCCTCCTATACCACAGCCACATCACTCCTTACCACAAAGCTGCCTGTGACTGGGAGAACAGAGTTTAAAGCGTGGCTGGCAAGGGAACATTGCCTTGGTTCTGCGCTGAGGAACTGTTTCCTTTGCAACTCTACAGACACAGAGCGAAGGGCATTACACCCTGCCTACCCACAGAGAAGGATTTAGGTCTGTATTAAGAGCAGCATCTCTCACAAAGCTCCTGCCAAAGCACAGGGCTGGGCTCAGGCCAGGGCAGGGAGCTCCCCAAAGCAGTGAGCCCCCCAGAGCAGTGCTGCTGTGAGTGATGGTTCAGAACACCCTGACATGAAGTTAAATGAGGATACAGCAGAAGATGAAGACGAGAAAGAAATTACAGCAGGGACACATTGTTCCACAGCCCATAAATCCCTTTTGGGCCATAGTCCACTTGCTGTTACCGTATGCACGTTACTGGAATACACAGAGAAAATGCAAGGAAAAGATTAAAATGTTCAATCATTTGCAAACGCTCCCCAGATGAATACAAGTATGTGTTGGAAGAACAGTTCTAATATGAAACACTCCACCGTGGTCTAATCTTGCTGTGAACACAAAATGAATTATGTGGATGAATGCATCCAGGGGTTTATCCAGCTAAGGAAGTGCATTCCCATAGCCAGTTCGTGCAGGCTCCTGTCCAGTACAGCCAAAGCTGACAGAGGCTGTCACCAACCTGATGACACTGCAGCACTCACAGGACCCCGTGGCTGCAGGGCAGCAGAGATGCTGCACATGTCCAGTGACCTGTAGTACCCAGCAAGGTCTGGGGATGATGATGGAGAGGCAGTTCTGCCATAAGGTCTTTTCCACCAAAAAACCCCCACCAAACTGCCAAAGAGCACATCTTGTTTGCAGTTGTATGACACTTATCCTCCCCTGCAGCTCTAATGAATGGAAAGCTAATTTCAAAGCTGGGTCACTTGTGTCACTGACCTGTGATTACCCAGGCAAATTTCAGGAAGGAAACACTCAGCCTCTTACCTTGCTCTCACAGCTCTGAGAAACAACACGTGCAAGAAGAATTAGGGGATGAGCCCCCTCATCCTATTTCTCCTTTAAAAACCTTTGTTGGGAGTGTTCAGAAGAGGTTTTCATCCAAGGATCAGAGCCATGCTAGACAAACTACAGGCTATAGCATGTAAACATTACCCACTGGATTTTACTATCGATGAGGAGTTTGCATTAGGAGTGGGGAAGAGCCTCGCCTGACTGACATGGGAGGAAACCGCTTACGTGGCTTTAACCAAACCCCTCCTGTTTGATAGGGGAAGCGTCATGAAAATGGATGGTAAAATGCCACAGCTTTGGGGGAAGCTGATGGATGGGTTCTGAGAGCTCTTACGTATTAGGATGATTCCTCATGGATACCACATCTTTGACACATTAAAGTCTGTATTTGTGTGCACTGCCATGACCTTACGCTGGGTGTTGACCTCATCTGTGCTCTGCAAAGCAAAGCCATACATTGTTATGTAACATTATGGGTTGGTGGGGGGGTTTTAACTCAGGTTTTCTCTATTTTGTTGCCTAAAAAAAAATTTTTTACAAGTTATCTGGGATCCCAAAGGACTTGCAAAATCCCACCTGTACATTTGTTAGATGAAAAGTGTCTTCAGAAAATTCTGCTCTCAAAAGCTTCTGCAGTGCCACAAGTGAAACATTTCCACCTACAGTAACTCATTTCATGTCCATCAATTTTTATTTTACCAGTTGGAAAGTAACCACCCTGCACTTCTCCTTAGCACCTTCCAAATAATCTCCAATTGCCAGACACATCCCATGAAAGGTATTTGCTTTGTTTGTGCTTTTATGAAGTGCTGTTACCTTTCCCTGAGATTTTATTGCCCTGTCAGTGAGGATCCAAAGCCCAAAGCCTGTGCTGATTTTTACAGCAACAGAGCTGCAGCACAGCACTCACCCTACCTCATCCTCAGTGGAGAAACACTTCACAGGGCCTCTTCATAAGCTTTCCACACAGAAAACCTTGCAGATGAGTATATTTACTAATTTCCTGGGGCAAGACATGGTAACTTCCCTCAAATGCTGCAGAAATTGCAGTCACAAGCTGCCTGCAACACTCTACGCTGTAACAGAGGGCACTGCCTGTGCCAGGCAGAGCCACCCCAGCCAAGGGACCAAGAAACTGGTGAAATCCCAATGAACCATAGCTGAACAGCTGTGTGAATGTGTTTGTAGGCTCCAAAAGACGAAAAATCAGAGGAAAACTGTCTGCCATGAGATATCAGTACTTAACTTCCCAACCTTGGTTGTACAGCCCGTGTCAGGCGTTAAAACTCTGCCACTTGACACTGACTTCAAAGGTTGATGCCGTAAGAAGGGACAGCTTAAGCAATTACATATTATGATGTTAACACAGGTTAAACTGTGCAACCCCACTAGATGTCTGTATTCCTTGCAGGGAAAGCACAAACACTGAGCCATGAACACTTCTGCTAGTCGAGCTCCCTGAAACAGGACATTAAACCCACATCCACTTCAGCTACAGCCACAACAGGGTGCAACTACTTCTTGCAACCATGAGGAGCAGGGATGAAACATGACATCCCAATATGCCCTGGCCCCACCAGGACAGGCACTGAGGGGTGGCTGCAGACGTGCCAGGGTGTCGCATCCTGGTCCCAACAGGGTTTTCATCATCTTTTCCCACACCTAGATTAACCATGACACACAAAACCTCTTTGAATTCAATCCCAGCAAAAAGGTCACTTCCCTCCATGAGGTTTTCTGTCTCAAGGGAGAGGAACAGGAGTGGCAAACCAATAAACTAAATTAAAAACTCTTCATTAGTGTGTTTCCTGGAGACTGCCAGCACAAACCAGTATTTGCTTTTCAGCTCCCTGAAGGAGGAGCCAGCACCGTCTCTGCTGTTACACCAAACCAAAAAGTCACCTGAAAGCATCTTCCAGACCTTTGGAAAAGTTATGGCATGTTCTGGTTTTCCCCATTTCCATCTTAAGGGATGCAGTGAATTTAAATTACTTAAGCCACATCTGTTTAATCATAGATGCCTTTTTAAAGATTCGTTAGCTTGAAATAACATTTCAGCTTTTCTGCTGGGTTTTTTCCTCACTCTCCCACACACAGTATGCCAGGAAGAATAACATCTTCCCACACTGGGAGGGACAGGCACAGGACCTGCTACACGCTCATCTCAAACAGGAGAGAAAGTCTAGCAAAAGGTTTGTGAGACGGGTGTGCGTTGGTTTTGTTTGCTGAGCAGCAAGGAAACATGACTCACGTACCAGAGAGCCCAGAAAATGGGCTGATCACTGACACCGGCTTGTAGTGGCACCCACACCCTTGAGGATTCTATAACATCCCCAAATTTAGGAACACTACTTTAGAAAGTGTGATGGATACACATCGTATCCATCATTCTTCAGCTCTTTTACAGACTGACTTGACTTCCACCTACAAAACCGCTTTCTCATTAAACCAACTGCTGTGTATTTAGAGTGAAGAGAACACAGAGCTGCACCTGCCCTCCCAAGGAGTGCTGCCACAGGTTAAAAACCAGAGGTACCACAGAGCTTGAGAGGGGCAACTGAAACCCAGCTCTTTCCACGGCACCCACAGCCTGTGCTGGATACCAGTGTACCATGTACCTTCAGTATTATTTCCCCCACAACTCCCATATTGTTGTTATTTCTATTGTTATTATTATTGTTTTTACTATTACTCATACTACTACTACTGCTGCTGTTGGTTACAGCCACTAAAAATCCACATTTCTCAATGTAATTCCCCCTCCCAGCTGTGGGACAGTGAAGAGCACATGCCAGGGAAGCTCTTCAACACGACCTCTTGCTCACCCATCTCAATTCAGACCAGGCTGGGAATGTTTTAAGGCCATTCCCCACGTTGTGGCCTCTGCCAGACGGGGACTCAGAGCTCAGTTGGAGGATCCAAAGCTCTATGTGGCTGAGTGTCGACATGGTGATAGCCACAATCATGACCCAAAAGGGATACAGAGATTGCCAAGTGCAATAAAGGAACGAGCCAGCACTGACTCCCTAACAATCCGTGGGAACAAAGGGAAACTACAATACATGAAGTGATGAATTTTAACATCAATGGCTTTTTTGACACCCATTGGAATTGGGGGTAAACTCCCTGCAAAATTATTACTTAAAAGCCTCTTCTCAGCCAAAGGGAAGGATTTTATAGCTGCTTACTGGATATTACTTGTGTGTCACACACAGCAGTACAATAAAGCTGTGCTCTACAGCACCGTTGGTTACTCAATTCTCCCCTTCTTCCCCAAAATGTCTTAGTGGCATTTTCCCCAAATCCTTTTGTATCCAATAATATCACCACAGACTCGCCTTCTGCTTTCCAAAGAAATGAGATGCAGAACTACACCTCGCTGGGGACCAGCGGAAAGTGCTGCTTCTCCACCAGCCAGAGTTGAGCTTTTCAGCATCAATTTGAGCACCGCAGGGATGCAGGGTTTCTCATCCCACCCAATAATCCAAATCAAACCTGTGCTTCGAATAAACACCAGATCCCCAGAAACAATCTTGTGCAGAACCAAACTGAATTGTCTCTTGGGCAGAAAAAGAGAAATCAATACCCTGAACGATGAAAGCACCTTTTTAAGCTGATAAATGCTGATCCCAGTGGGTGGATGCTGGGCTCCAGCAATGATCCCAGCAGGGGCACAGCCTGGGGAACCCCAACATGCACCCAGTGAGCATCTAAATGCAGATTCCCCAAGGCAGCACCAACGGAATGTCAGAGCCTTTAATTTCTGGTTATTTGCTGAGTAGGTACTGCAGTATTTCCTCTGTCTTACTCCTTCATAGGAACGCTCCCAGGGACACAGTCACACCACTAAAATGTTGTCCCTAACAAGTTGGTGTTACACAGGAATCCTAAACAACCTCAGATGGCTAAAAAGCTCTGCTGGCACAACTTGTGTTAGTCATCTCTTACCCAGGTGTGTGCAAGCAGCCCTGAGCCACGCACCACGAGCAGATGGAAAGGATCTCATATTTATGACCTGACAGCTTTTACTTTTTGTTTTTACCCTAGAGATTAATTTTTCATTAAATCCCTTTGGAAATCTTTGAATTAACTTAATAACTTCATTCAAGGAGTAATGAGGACCCAAAATGGACAGACTAAGAAAACTACACCCAGGTTGACCATCTGTGCTCAACCAATTAGTAAATTGGCCCTCTCGGTAACAGATAAAACATTCAAGCCAGGTAATGGCATTACCACTTCTTGTCCAATTAGTTTTCCTTGTCTCTGCTTCCTTCTACACAGAGCATCACCCCACTGCCTCATTTCCTGCAATGGAGAGTTTATAACCACGAGCAATAACTGAAAACTAGACAGCAGCTGTCACAGGGAAGGTATGTCAGCAAAAAGGGGAATATCCCCAGGACTGGGCCAAGCACTTAGTCCTTTTTTCCCTTGGCCAGGAGAAGGGAGCTGTCTCATGGCCACCACAGAGCCCAGGGAAACCTCAGGACAGAACTTCTTCCAGCTGAGATGCAACAAAGCTTCTGCATCCCAAGAGGGTTTGCAAATTACAAATGAAAACCTAATATTTCAGAGCACAAAACCCAAGTTTGTGGTGGGTGCTTTGTCACAAGATTTATGGGTTTGGAGTGTTTCAGGTGCTGAAGTGCACGTAAAGGGCTCTTGATGAAAGCTTGAATTGCCTAGGAATAGCTGGGAGCACAGCACAAGCCCCAATTGTTTGTGACAGACTGCTGGGAGAGATCTTACTGCGTGGTTACATTAAAAACATAAACCAACAATTAAAAAGAACAGAAACATGTGTTTCTGAAAGAAGTGAGTTCCAAGGAGGCTGCTTTGGCTGAGTCCCAGCCTGGTGCTTGTAGGAATCGCCATCGCTGCGGCTCACCGGGATGCAGCAGCAACACTGGGCACTGCTCACAGGATGAAACACCCAAGGGACAAACCAAGCACGTTCCTGTTACTGCAGGTGCTGAACTGGGCTTTGCCACACTTTTAAAAGGAAAATAAAGCCCTGCAAAAGGCACCACTACAAGCACAGAGTCAGGTAACCCTATAACTCCTGAAACAGCGAAAATCAAATTGCTTCTCCCACTCAGTCCCAGTGAAGATGCTTTAACTGGACAACCACGTGTGACTTCACCTCTGGTATTTCTCATTCCTTGAATAAGGGGAAAGGGTAAAATTAAGGCTCTTCAGGCAACCTGAATTCTGACCTGAGCTCCTCAGATAGGGAAACGCTTACTGTATCATCTGTGTGGATAATACACACACAAATCACACAGGAGGACAGGCACACAGATATCTGACAGTACTCTTCATATACCATATACATACCAAGGCCAAATGTAGCCTTTGATAAAACAGGTCAGGTCTCAGCTCCACTGACACAGGCAGAGAGGGGCCAGAAGAAACAACTTAATCCGAAATATTTTCCCTGTTGGCTTCCCACACTCACTGGAGCCCTGCTATTTATATGCATGAATGATTTATTTCTCTATTACCAGTTACCTCCTTTGATTAAATATATTAGTGCCTTTTAAGTTATTTCAAGGCTACAATCATTTTAAAATTAAGTGATCCTTCGAGTACCCTTCGGGAACTGTTCACTACACTGACATTTCCATAATGCAAAAAAATTGCAGTTGCACTCATTTTATTTAATTAAACCCCACTCTTCATCACGTAAACCAAGGGGGAGGATATTAACCATAAGGTTTTTGTACTTCTAGAAAACTCTTGAAGTGGAGTACCAGAGACTCTTTATTGTCATGGTCAAATTTTGTCTGTGCTCAGTCAATAGCTGGGATTTCATTTGGCTGCAGCACAGGTCCCCAAAAGAACAATTCCATGTCTTACCCATCCTGTTACATCCAAGCAGGAAACATTTTAAAAACTTCCCTCCCTTCCAGCTTTGCAAAGGGTCTGAATGTAAATGGAGCATCTGAGGAGCTGGGTGAGGTGTCTCTGCTGAGCCCCCTGGCAGCACAGCCTGGCTTTTGAGGAGCCCACAAAATACTCCTGGCCTGACAGAAAGGAACAGCAGTTACAAAAAGAGGAAGATAAAAGCAATTTTGAGTCCCAAACGTACAGAATCCCCTCGGTCTTGGCCTATTCTTTAGGACTAAGCCTTGTTTTGCAAATCAAAGGACCAGCTGCTAAACTTGCCTTAAAGAAAGAAAGAGGTAGGTATGAATGCAAGGCTAAGAAAGTCCAAGGGACAATCAATCAGTCCCTCCTGTTCCCTGGCTCAGACCAAGAGTCTCCCTGTCCTGAGACTAGCCCAGAACTCCAACACCCACAGATGGTCTCCCATCATCTCCCATCAGCAACCAGAGCCAAACCCTCCGGAGGGGCATCGCTGCCAGCCAGACCCTGGGGCTCAGCCTCTCTGAGGCTGCTCTGCCTGGTGCAGGAAGGTTGTGCCAGCGTGTGACCCTGTGGAAGTGCCACAGAGCACTGCTCATGTCCCCTCAGGATGCCTCCAGGGCTGCAAACCTTGGACCATGGCACAAAACCCCAAATGCAGGCAGAGTTTAGGGAAAGCAGCATGCATCCTCTCATATGACATTAGATGTTACTGGGAAAGGGACAAAATAGGGCAGGGGGGAACTGGAATTTTTTTCTTTTGGGGTAAAACTTTAAAAAACCCCAAAAATTTCAGATGGAAGCCTTAAAAGTCAATGAGAGACAATCCTCAAAACACTTTTAGCTTTCACTACTGCTTAACAGCCTGTTTTCCTGTGTGAAATGACACTTCAAATTATATTTGTAGCTCTATCTGTATGTTTTACTTCCCTTTGCTATCTAAGCCATCGCTGCTCTGTAAAATTTATCCCAGGCAATTAACGTATCAAGCAGAGAATCACATGACTTGTTCCCCCAAATGAGGTTTTGGCAGCTCTGGGCTGCACCAGCAGCTCTCATCACAGGTCTCAGCCCTCTCAGTTATTAAGTGGCTGTGCCCACGGATGCCACAAAATTATGGCAAAAAAGGAATTCAGTTAAAGTGAACATGGCATTTCATCCACCCAAAGACGACACACATCACACCTGATAAAAATCCCCACTTTCAATCCCAAAACAACAGGTGTTTCAGTGATAAAAGTCAAGACAAAAAGTGCTAAAGCCTTTCACATACTTTCTCCAATTTCTACAGCAACCGAGCCCTGACAGAGGGCTTCTGACTGCTCAATTTGATGGCCAGGCAAACTTATAAAAGCTGAAGCGCCGAGTTTCCTAGGGGAAGGCATAATGAAATAAATGCACTCATGAATATGTATGGCAGGAGGCGGCCATCTGTTCTCCACCAACATCTTTTCTTAAAACAAGTTTCAAATATTTCAGCAGAGAAGTTGGATCTTTATTTCCATGTATAAAATTAGACCTTGAATTTTCCACCATCTCTGGTCATTAAGTGTTATTGTTATGGAAACGTGCTTTTTTTTTCTCCTAACAGATAATCAAAAGATCAAGGGATAATACAGTTTTACAAAGTTCAGGTGGAGTTTGCAGAGTGTCCGTGGAGAAGCTTCAAAATATTGACAGTCAGGGCACGCGTCGCATAATGTAAATATAACTTGCTCTGTCCTCCTTCAGAGAAACAAGAGCCTGTGATGTGCTGCCCTCATTTGTATCTTACATCCATCTGATTTCCCTTTTGCTTCAGGAGAAAACATCATAAGGCATTTTTATTCAGTATTCATGAAGTCTGTGCCAGCGCAGACCCTGATTTGCATGGGAGGAACAGGGCACGAGCGGAGTTGCTGCTCTTCCCTGAGCCCCGGGCAGAGGTGGGAGCTCACCCGCACCCTGGGATGCCCAGGAGGTTGGCCAGGAAAGCTGAGCAGATCCCAGGCTGTGTTTATCTGTGCTTGCAGGTCCTGCTCCATCTCCCAGAACCGCACTGCAGGGAATCCAAGCCTGAACCAGGCTGCCAAGGACAAAGCCTGCCTTCCCTCAACATCAAACGTTGCTGTTTGTTATATTTATCCTTGTGGAGAGCCCAACCAGCCTTCCCTGTGTACAAGTTTCCCTGACCAAAGAGCACGCGTGTGTGGTTTATAACCAGCAATTCAGCCAGGCCCCACACGTCACCCCTCTGCAGGACACAGGACCCAGACCTCTGGTCTCTGGGGATACCCAGGATTTCCCTGAAGGCCAAGGGATGACAAGGATGTGCACTTCAAGGTTACATTTACGGAATACTCAGGTAAAAACACCGCCCTCCTAAAGCCTGCTGCGCTGCAGGCATGACCTCCCCATCCCAAGCAGACCCGGCAGCAGGGCAAGGGTGCAGTTATACACCTCTGGCACAGCCACATCAGCACACATGATGCAGGTCTGGCACTGACAGGCACCTGGTGAGGACTTTGGAGCAGCAGAAACTGAGACATGGGAACAGAGCCCCCCCATCTCTACAGCACAGGATAGCTGAAGTCTCACACAGGAAAAAGGTTTCTGGAGCATGTTGCTGCCTGATACTCTGTCCAGTGTTAATTAAGAGTCAGCTCTTGATTATATAGAGCAGTGAAGAAGCTGAAACAGCCCAGCTGAACAGAATTCTGACTGACACAAAAGAAATTCATCTGCAAGAATGACCTTACACTGACCAGCACGGAGCTTATCGCAGGGTGTGTGGATTTGCTGATGGATGGGAAGTTTAGCTTCAGAGCAGAGCAGACCCATGTGAGGTGTCCTGTGAGGAACTCTGGGGAAAACAAATGTATAAAAAATATTGGGGGTGTGTTGGAATGGCTCAGTCTCATAACCCCAACCACTCCTTTCCATTTCCACCTGCTGCAAGATTTATGTACCCATCTAAAAAAGCATTTCAAAGCAAGCCTAATGAAAAGATGGGGTAGTATATGAATTAAAATGGAATATCATCTAGACAGCTAGGATTTTTCTAAACAAACTTCAATACTTCCAAAAACCTTGGAATTTCACTGAAGTGAGGTTTTGGTCAAAAAAGCCACCCCAGGACTTTTCCACCAGCCCTTCCAGGCAGCACGAGCAAGCAGCAATGCCAGAACACAGGCTTTGAAACACAACACAGTTACTTCAGACAGCCTTGGTGTGAGCCACAAACTCTTCTTCCAGCCCAGCCCCACTGCTCTGGGTGCTCTGCTTAACAAACTTATCTCTAAGCACAAAGAGGCTCTCAAAGCCAAGGCAGGCCCCCAAGATCAGGGTGGCACAGCAAGAGAGCCCCCACCATTCCTCACCCCTGGGCTAAAGTCGTTAATTAGCAGAGCCCCTTGGAAGGAGCACACCCTGAGAGTTGCTATCACAGCCCCCCAGCAGGTTTTGATCCATTTATTGCCCCACCCTCTCAAATTCAAAGGTAGGAGTCGAGCTTTGCGGCACAGCCTGTGGCTGCAAGAGCTGCACGGTACCCATAGTTAGAGAGCTCATCTCCCTAATTACACAGAACATTAACCCTAATAACACCAGCAGGGTTATCAGCTCCCCTCTGGAAGCATGGCTGGCTCATTTACAGCTGCAAGGGGGAAGTGCCAGGTGGGAATGGCCAGGCACAAGCCATGCTTGCCCAGAGACAGAGAAGAGGTTGGGCAGATCTCAGGGGCTGATTTCCTAAATTAATTTCAGCAGCTGATCTTAAGCATGGGCAACCTGGGCAGGCTATGCTGTAGCAGCTTCCCCATTTGCATCCCAAATTTGGGCATTACGCTCAACCTGCTCATCCATTGCCACTCAAAGGTGCAGATTACTACATTTGCATAATAACTATCTAGAACTAATTATCTACATTTGTTCACGGCAACAGCCACTTTCCACAGGGCTCAAAATTACCATAAACTGTGCATGAGAATCCAGGAAACACCAATTTATCTTATTAATGGTGGCAAGGAGTTTATGTGTAAATTAGTGGGGTATTACTTTGAAAAATCATTAAAGCACTCAAAGGACCAGTTCACCTGGTAGCCACTGAGCGTGGTTTGGATGCTGCAGGCCAGAAGGAAATTCTCAGAGCCATCGGTGACACCAGGAAAGGAGTCAGCATCCTGGGCACCACTGGCCAGCACAGCGGCCACAGACCGCGCAGACACCAGAGAGTTGAAGAAACACTTGTAAAAGTTGTTTAAAGGAGGTGTTTGAAGAGGAGGGAGATAAATATCTTAAGGATGGGCTGCAGGGGGAAATGGCCAGCCCCTTTTCAGTGTTCTGTGGAGACAGGACAAGGGGCAATGGCTGCAAGTTAGAGCAGAGGAAGAACTTTTCCCCAGTGAGGGTGAGGGAGCCCTGGGACAGGCTGCCCAGGGGGGTGTGGAGTCTCCATCTCTGGAGAGATTCCAGCCCTGTCTGGACACCGCCCTGTGCAATATGAGCTGGGGAGCTGCTTTGGCAGGGGGTTGGACCCCAGCAGCTCTCAAGGGCCCTTCCAACCCCTGTGATGCTATGATATATGAAAGTAAAAGCTCTATAAAAAACAAAACCCAAACCCCACATAATGACACCAGCAGCGTCATAACAATGTGAGGTCAGCAAGCCTTCTGTTTGCAGAAGATGGGCAGTAAGATTCACTTTCTTCTGGAGCTTTTCTATCAGGGTGCAAAGTTGAATGCTTGAACTACTCCACTGCTTTCCCAGCACCCTGACTGCTGAGTCAGCAGCTGCTGGAAAGCCCTCCCCTGCCAGACACTCTCAGAGAGTGGTTCCCATAATATTCATCAATGCTTAATTTTTTTCCAGCAGCAGGTGGTACGATTTGTGTATGTGCAAGCAATAAACATCCAAACAGAGACTGTTCTGGTTAGCGGCTGTTCTACAGCTGCGCAGCGCTACCGCTCCCACACATTAACACCATCAGTGAAACCCATGGTGTACGAGAAAAAGATGTCCTGGTGAACCTCTAAGTGAGGTTTTCACTCTGGGAAGGGATCACACTAGATCACACTAACACAGCCTCTAAAACATATAGCCATTGTGTATTTTTTCCCTGGGATGCACAGATCCACCCACCCTTAATGTTTACTGATAGGATTGGCAAAGGCACCTTGGCCATGCAGATGTTCAGTGTGCAGGGAGAACTGGACAAACCCCTTGGAAACTTCCAGCCAGATCCAGGAATTCAAGTGAGATTTGGTTTGCTCTCCTCATGCCATGGGCAGCACCCAGCACTTTGGTACCGAGTTCCTGAGGTGGGTGAGGGGTCAGAGGGATGCTGCAGGATGCAGCCAGCTTTCATTTAAGAAATCCCAACCCCACAACCATTACTTCATACTGGTACAGAGAAGAGAAAGCAAAACAATTATTTGCTGCTTTTCCATTGAAGTAGACATGGGTAGTTAAAGGAAACACTCTGCTTTTGGGCAAACACTCACGTGCTGCTCCTGATTTCCACAGGAGACAGGTCCTCTCCACGTCCCCATCAGCCAGGGATTTCAAACACAACACTGTCTCTAATGGAGCCATGAAAGCATGGAGCCTGAGCCACACAGTGTGAACTGCATGACTATAAATCTTTATTTCATGGCTGTAATAAGAGCTCGGATTTAACCATTCCTTTCTGTCAGCCATTTCATTAATTTCTCAGTAAAGAAATTCCTGGGTTTGGGGCATGTTTTGAGGAACTTGCTTTGCCTCAGCTACCCTGAGAGGAGCTATAGTGTAATTGTCTGGTAGTTAATCTGGTCATTGCAGATCTATTTGTTACTCATTTTCCCAAGCACAGAGAGATCACAAAAAAAGAGCACCAAGGGCATCTTCCACAGCCCATCAGGTGAGATTCCCATCACACACCAACCCCATGCAGCTAAATACTAAGTTGCAAAACCTGCATCAGCTGCTCTCCAATACCATTTTCCATGTCAATAAAGCAGCAAGTCATAAATAAATCATCATGTGCAATGGCCAGAAGTGTCCTTGCTTCTCTGCAATCTGCTAGAATTTCTGTCCTGGCTGTATGCAAGGCCACAACACTTGGGTGTCTCTCTTCCTGCTTACACATTATCACCTCCCTCTCCTTTCATCACCCGCTTCCCAAAACCTGTGTCCTCTAACTTACACACAGCACCCACTGCCCAGGCATGCACACTGCCATCATCATCATCCAGAGCCTTGCTTTCTGCTGTGGGCTCCTCAAACACACACAGGTTGTTACACACACAGCTGATGGAAACACACTCTGGCTCCAACCCCCTTATCCTTGCTATGGACATATCCAAGCCCACAAACACCAACAAGGCAAATGGAGAAACAGCCCCTTGGGTTTCATGCAAAAAAAAAAAACCAACAAAAAAAAGGCTTTTTAAAATGTAAACCAGGTGCCCATCATCCTTCTCACCACTGGTTCTGTGAGGGGAAGGTGGTCACACAGGACACCTGCTCTGGGGGTGGCTGAGCACCCATGATGCAGATTAGAGAAGCCCAACTGTTGTCACAGATGGCAGAGGACTTTCTGCAGGGAACATGTTTAGCCACAAGGTTGATTTTGATCTTGGAGACTAAAGAAACATCAAAGGGAGATACCTATGGTATACACTAGCGCTCTCAGAACAAGCACGGGCTCATGAATACCAGTTTATAAATATTCAGGATAAACATTCCACCAGCTCCACACAGGCCATGCTGAGAGTTCACCTCATCCCTGCTCTTCTCACCTTGCTGATGCTGGCTGCCATCAGACCGTGGGCTTCAGGGCACACAGGCTGAAGCTGCCTGGTAGTGTCCCATCAGGCAGCTTCTTTCTGTGCATCCCTGTGATTTCTGTTGCTGGGTTAAGGCCAGGATGTGATGTCACATTTATATACGATTTCAGGGTGACTATGGGGTTTTGAAGGTCGCACTGGGTGTGCCAAGGTAGAGGGATACTGTGAGCAAGGTAATCCCAGCAAGAACCAGCAGCAGGTCCAGAATGAAACTGAAAGGCCAGGCATTGAAAAGGCTGTTGGCACTTAATTTCTCAGCAAAAAGCACAGGGGAAAACCCCAAAACCCAACTTGAAAGAGTGAATCTTGAACACACAGGGCTTTACACAGCCTTCCCATTAAGAATTTCCCACGGTATGCAAAATTATTTATGATTTATCTTCCACACTGCTGCTTTCAGCAGCAACAGAAGGACAGAAGGGGGTGAATAATTTCATTTAAAAATCCACTGTTTCAGGCTAGTACTCACCAGCTTTGAAAAGCTGTTTACAGTCATGTTCTCCACATTCTCCTTCAGAGACCTGGCTTATTTTCTTAATCTCACCCCAAGAAAACATTGGTGAATCTGCTAAATGATTCAAACTGGAACCCACAGACTTCTCACACCCAGCTCGCAGAATCACTCTCACAAGCCCTTTCTCCACCCAGGTGGATTTTAAAAGTGAGTTTGTAATATGAGAGTCCATGGACAATCTCCTCAGTCTAGGAAGAAAATGTTCCTGTTTTCCACACAGTGCTGGGCAAACGCTGAAACTTTGGAACAAGGAGGAGATGGGACAGCAGCAACGGGGCTCTGATAACAGCTGAATATATAAAAAGAGAAAATATTAGTAGAAAAACTGTATCTGTGCATATATAATACAATTTTTTGTAGTCAGGAGCTTTTATGAGAGGCAAAATTTGATTCACTGTTGTGTAATTAAAGTGTTCGGTAATGGTGGTAATTACCCCATCAGGTAAGGCACAATGGATCGTGGCGCATGCCCATGACATCACTGTTACTTAAGAGTTTTGTTTCAATTTTTGGAGCTTTTTTTGCAGGTTTTAAGAAGCTTCCTACTGCCTTGGGAGCCCAAATTGTCAAGGGGGTACAAGGTGTAACAGCACAGCCCGAGGATCTTCGCAGGGTCTACTAGTGTTCTCCTCACCCTCTCCCTCCCCACACTCCAGAGCACTTAAAGGCTTGTGGAGAACACACCCAGAGCATCTTTATAAGAGGCAGGGGTTTTTAGGAGAACCAGGTATAAATGGAGCAATCAAACTCAAACCCATCTGGGCACACCTAAACCTTGGCAGCACAAATGTTTTTGGGGTGTGATGAGAGGGGTGCAAGGCAGAGGTCTCTCAGCCTCCCACACCACTGAGCATCAATGCTTTCAGACAAACTCCACAAACTTCTGGAAACCAACCCAGAAGATCCCAATCCCAACCCAGAACATCCCAATTGCTGCTGCAGTGACAAAGCCCCTTCCCCTTGCAAATAGGTTTGAGGCACATCAGCCTCAACAGTGCTAAAAATATATGGTTTTGAGATGGAGGAGTGTGGTGTTAAGACCTATATTAAACCAAAGCAACATAAAGCATCGGATTATTCCCACAATTCAGAGAATTCCATGGTGCACAGGCTTTGCTTGCAGTACTACCAGAACATGAATCATCTCTTGCATCAAACCCTGATGCCATGTCTGGAAAAAACACTCAACCCTGTCACTCCTCTCTGCCTTGCCCACTGTCAATCAGTCCTTCCCAGACTCTTCCAGCGACAGAATCAACCTTTTCCCTTTGGAAAGGGGCAATGAAGATGATGGATGGACTGTGGAGTTGATTTTTGCTGTGTCCATAAACATTCCCCTAACAGCTTATCACAGCCCAGAAGGAGTTTTGCAAAGCCAACTGCTGTTCACTGAAGAGTTCTGACTTTTTTCCCCACGTGTGCTGTAGAGAAGGAATTATTTATATTTGAGTACACTTCCCTGTGATAATGAAATACACATATTTGTCATAGTTAACATTTGGGCCATCAATGAAGGCAGCATTAATGAGCTTTTATTACAAAATCTTATTTCAGTCCCTCTCAACTCCAGTCCCTTCCTCCGGGGAGGCAGCGTGTGGCTCTGGATGCTTATCTGGCACAGCTTACTTTCCCCTACATACCAGAATAATTAAATCACTGTACTAAATTCAAGGGAAGAGCTGAAGAGTCACCGTCTTGATTTTCTCCCTGCAGACCTAACGACCACCCTATGACCAGGATGTTCTTCAAAAATCAAAATAACTCAGCCCTGAAATCCTCCTGTCCTTGCTAAGGACCACAGGAATGACACCACATTTGAAAGCTGCTTTGGAATGTTACTATTAGTGTATTTTTTAGATGTGCATTGCTATCTTTCTACCTCTAAGGAAAATCATACTAGAGAGAGAAAATGAAACATATCCAGATCCTGATGTTCAAGAGGCACTTTAGAAGGAGAAATAGGTCCATCATTTAGAAATACCACTGTTTGTAGCAATACTTTGAAGTGATAGTGCAAAACAGCAGCAGGACATTTAAAACAGGTTTTTGAGCAGCTTTCACCACTGCCCAGATATTTCCAGGAGGAAGAGACAAGTGCACAGCCTGGTAAAAGAGTGATCTCCCAGCACTCCCCTCCAGAGCATCCCCTGGCTGGAAGGGCCACAGCAAAGGGCTTTACCCCCCGTCATCCTCACCATCCACCCTTAATGCTCCCTGCCCCAAGACAGAGGTCTGGCCTTTCCACGAGCTGAAACACACATTTCTTTTCCCAAAGAAAGAGCAATCTATTCCATTCCCAGCACTCTGAGTTTTACCATGCCTTTACCTATCCCCTTCCCTGCTTTCAGAAGCTGGGTTTAATAAGTAGTGCAAAAGGCAAGCCCACTGCTGTCACTTAGCAACCTAAAACGGGGCTTGGAACAAAGATCTTTATTTCTGGAGCCATTTAATAGCAGTGGCTGATGAGGGCTGAGGTGTTCGGCAGCAGCGCAAAGCCCCAACCCCTCTGGGGCCGTACACAGGGCTGCCTCAGTCTCCACAGCTCCTTGCCCCCACCACAGAAGTTTTAAGTGAAGAGCAAGGACAGAAAGACAATTTTAATGAAAAGACAGCCTAATAATGACATTAATTTTGTGAGTGCCTTAACTAACTTATTACAGCCTGCTTAAAGCTAGGAGCTGTGTAAGAGCAAAGAGCAGCTCACTCTGTGCCTGTGCACATAGATCCCATCAGCTGCTCCTCCTCTGACAGAGCATCCTCACACCCCTCCAGGTCTTGTGGCAGTGACCAAGCACAGACAGAAAATCCTGCTGAGTCTTTGCAGGTGGAGGAGCCAGGAGCTGCCCTGGGCTGCTCTGACGGGGGTTCTGCTGGTACCTCCTGCCCCATGGGGCTTCCTCAGCCCTAAGATGAACCAACAAGTGAGAACTGAAAGCACCCAAGACAAACCCCAGTGAAAGGTATGCCTGCTGTGCACCTCCAGCTGTGCCCAGCCTCTTTCTCCACCAGCAGGAGGGAGAAGACAGTTGCATGTTTTACATCTAGGCACGAACAGTGTCCCTCCAGGTCCCATCCCACGTTATCCACCAGAGGAACCAAGAGCTTCTGCTGCTTGCAGTAGATCTTCCTTTTGCCTGAGTGAGGACCTGCTTAATTATTGCCAGCTTTAATTACCAACCCAGCTTCCCAAAGGGCTTTCAACCCATCTCAGTTTTTACATGTCATCCCTGCTAGCTGATTGCTGTGTTGCTGTGCACGGTGGTGGCTGCAGAAGCTCCCCAGCACCTCTCAGCTGGTGTAGAAGGGACAGAGAATTCACATAAAAGTGAATGAAGTTGAACCTTGTTAAACTGGGAATTTGTCTGCGCTGTCTGCTCTCCATCATGGCCAAACACCACTTTAATGGGCAATATAAAGCCAAGTATCTACCATAAATTAGCTGTTGATCATGTGCTAGAAACAAAAAACTTCTGCTGCACACTGCGTGCCCATTTCTGCAGCATCCTCTTCTCACCATACACACAAGGTCAACTGGGTCAGCTATATAACCCTGGCAAAGCAAGAGACCTTGGTAAAAAATAAACACGGGCAAGAGAGTATGAAATACAAAGAGAAAATGAAAAAAGAGCTAAAGAACCCACAGCATCTCTAATAGCTACAAAGTCAGATTCACCTGCTGAATATTCTTCCTCAAGGAAAAAGGTTCAAGATGACTTTCACCTCTTCAGTCCCATTAAGCAAACTGAACTGTTCAAAGGGCAACAGGAGAATGTAAAATAGATGCCGTAACGTGATGGAGTAGAATGTGTGAACCCTAATCCTAATCTTATAATTCAAAGTATTGTTATATTATTATAGCCAAGTTTCTCCTTTTTTTGGAAAAAAAACCCAACCCATTTGCCTCTGCATCTTTAACAATTTCTATTAAGGACAATCAAAGATATGCCATATGTGATCAACAATACCTATCAAAGGGAAGCCTAAGTTTAGGAGTTTGTATTTAAAATAATTTCACTTTAGGACACTGCATTTTGTCAGGTCATAACAAAGGTAAAATTTAAGAGAAAGATTTCCCACATGCATATCTCTAGACACACTTCATAAGGAACCCAAAATTTATTGCTGGACTCATTTTATAATGAAACCATGTTAGGTATAAGCTACCCAAAACACCCAGCACTGACACCAGTGTATATGCTTTATATGTGAGTCAAGTGAATGCTCTAAGAGGACACCTGATGGGATGTAGGTGGCATTTGACTTTGTATCAGAAATTTGGAGTTGTCCAGCTTTGCTATGATGAAAGGGAGGAAGTTTTAGGTAATATACCCAAAATGCATTAACCACCTCACTGATAAACCCAACCATGACATTAAGCCCAGCAGCTTTGATGGTGGCTAAGTCACACCAACATGAAATCCTGTGAACAGGCACAATGTCATCAGCCCACAGAAAGGTAAAGCCTACCCAGTGTTCATCACCACAATACCAGCCTCTAGCCAAACTGCTCATGTTCCTTAGTTATGTCTCTCTGGCAGCCAAGACCAAGCCCTGTGATCGCCCAGGGAAGATTTCAACCATTGGGCTGTCAAGGTTTTAGCTTTGTTTACAGTGGGACTGGAAGACACACTATGTAAACTTTGGGTTTGGATAGTTACAACTGAAGAGCTGGATAAGAAGGTGGTGAGCTGAGTGCTTGGAGCAGAGCCTGGAGAGAGGCACCGGAGCAGGACAATGCCACCGCTAAGCCAAACCACAGTGCAAGCAGGCAAAGTTATCCTTGGGGACATTAAGACCTCCATTCTCAAATGTCATTCTATTTCTGCAATCACTTAATGTTACTAATGGGGTTTTACCTGCCAGTTAACTCCTGTAATCGAAAGCTGGTTTGCGAGCCATTGAGACAAAGCGCTCTGTCCTCACACGCAGCTGACCCAGCCCAAGGAGTAGCTTTCCTGGGAATCAGCATTAATCACAGAAGCCCATTTTTAAATGCACGGCAGGAAGCTGTTTCCCTTACAACAACATCACTCAGGATGTGTGTGAGTTGCCTCCAGTGCAGTTTTCCCTGAATAGCAGTCAAACCCCTCTGGAATCGATCGGAGTCTTTATATCAACTTCATTGGGTGCTGGATGAGGCTCATGCCACTGCCACATCCAACAACTTGTATTGCTTACGTTAATTTCCCCACCATAACTAGAAAGATCTGCAGAGATCTTCGCTCCTTACTGTCCCCTTTAAACCCTGCACACATTTTCCTCAGCTGCAAGGTGGGGACAGCTACAGCATTTCACCAGCTGAGCCAAATCCCAGGCTGGCACACCTTATGGGTCTCACCCACAGTCTCCTGATGCCACTGTTCAAACAACATCCCTAAACATCGTGTCTGAAAGAAATCATGGGTCAAACATTAGACAGCTTACGATTTATTCTTACCTCCTATTCACTTTTGCCCTTCAAAAGAACTCTGCCCTGGGGAGCTGACAAATAAAGATAAATTACCCTTCTGCAGCGTTCTCTCTAACTAAGCCATTGTAGTGATTAAATGAACCTTAGAAGCCAAATTCAGCTTTGATAGCTAAAATTGGGTGGAATTTTCTTGCCTTTTTACAAATACAATGCTCGTAACTTCTAGTGCACGAGGCTGAATTGGAGAAATTTTCCTGGCTGAGCATTTTGGGGCAGTTAGCTACATGCTCATGTTAATGGACTCAGCACAGCAGGTGCCCACACAGTGTATGGATGCATCTCTAAATAGGATGATGTACAAACACGTATATAAATACAGTCCTGTATAGAGCCTGTTGAGGTCTCCTGACTCCAAGATGAGCCACATCCCAGGACAGCACACCTCTGTGGCAAGGTCACAGTACTGGAGCAGGTGAGGCTCCATGGGGACATGAGGTGGGGACCCATATGTAGCATTAAGGACACCACTACAGTGTAGGATTCACTCCTCTTCCTCACAGTTTGAGAGAAACCTGAAGAACCACTTGAAAGTACTGAAAATAAAAAGATTCAAGGGCTGGCAGGGAGAAACTGAAAAAAGCCCAACCTAGTTTAGCAAGAGGGTGACTGAGAGGTGGCTTGATTACAGTGTATTGCCTTGATTATTTTCAGGAAAAAAACAGCACCAGAGGGTTCTTCAATCTCACACTGAAAGGTGCAAGAGGAATAAATGACTGGATGGAGCAAAATTCAAATGAGAAGGTCCAAACAAACTTCATCAGTGTGGGTTACACCAAGCTGAGCAGCAGTGAGTCCAGCGTCACTAGGCATTTCAGAACCATGACTGGATGCTTCTTGGGAAGAAAGGTACATGGATGTGCAGGTATTTACTATGTAGGGAAATGAGGAAAGGAAGCATCGTGGCTCCTGTGTTCACAGGCACAAACAGGACGAGGCAGAGTGCTGCCTCCGAGCGCCTGTTCTGCCTCTGACCCCACAACAGGAGATGCTTTTCAGGGAGCTCATGCTCCTCTCTTCTCCAGCCCCCCTGAAAACCGTTACTAAACAGTAAAACTGCTTCAGCATGAACACTGATTTTTCCACTGTTCCCCCCAAATACAGGGGTTAAATATACTGAAGGATGCTTAGAGAGACTCCGTAAGTCAAATGTTTCTGAACAGGAATAAACCCACATAACTTCCATGGAAAAACAGAGCTCCCAGGATGCAAATACCAGATGTGTTAGTGTCAGAGCATCCTTCTGTCCTTACACGTACATCTGTCTGGGACTTGATGGGAGGGCAGATCACTCACCCTAAGGATCCAGAGGAAAGGGCCATCCCTACTTCCACCACTTTGTTTGGATGGACGTTAAGCCTGATCTAAAGCCTGGAACAGGCAACAGGTTTCAGGATTTCTGTAGAATAAGACAAAACCAAGTTTTAATTCTGGTATTTTCAGATTCCAGCAGCATGGATTCACTTTAATACAAAGGTGGAGGGGAAGTGCCTATAAACAGAACCATTGGAAAGAGAACAAAATAATGAAAAACAAGCATACACCTGCACACTTTATTAATAAGGAAAGAGTGAGGTTTAGGAGCTGTGCCAGTGAAACAAGGGGGTTTCTTGTGTTCCAGAATATCAGAATTTTATCCAAGCCATGAAAAATAGATGCTGTACTTGCAGTTTGAAGTTTAATAAGAGACAAGTCTAATTATCCTCCTTTTTAGCCTGAATTCCTTTCACTCAAAAGATCAAGGTGTAGAGAGAAAAACATTTAAAAAAAAAGAGAATATTAACCCCACATGCTCCTGCCCATCCCAATAATTCTTATAACTCATTAGGTAAGCTCTACTGTGCTGCTGCTGGTAATTAGGTTCAGAGTTTGTGTCACTATTGTAATGGGTTATTGATCACTGAAGTTCTCGAAGAGCTTCATAGTTCCAGGAGTTTGAAAAAAGAAACCCCAACCCCAAACTCCATGTAGTGAGTGCTCTTCTTGATAAATTTTATTTTAATTACATATTACAAGTCTTGCACCCTTCCCAGCCCTAAGATTTCATTTCTCCCCAGCAACAGTTTTATTTTAAGCTTTCCTTTGACAGACATCTTCCTTGGCCATTTGGTCTGGGGATATTTTTCACCTGTCTCAGGATTCTTGGGAAGAGCTATTTTTTATTCTATCTTTTTTTAGGAGAGAGCACATGCCTGCAGATGCAAAAATAGGCTGCAAAAACAGGTTGTGTTGGTCTGCAGCTGGGGGAGACCACCCTGTTTATGCAGTCCCCTCTTCCATATATGTCTGCTCCTTTCTGGTCCTTGCTTTATTTATACCACTTCTGGACTGGTGCAGCTCCTTGGATGCCCACAGAGTGAATTCTTTGTTGCTGTCTGCAGGAGGACACACTGCTGAGCATGGAGACTCATAAACATTGAGAGGCAGTGATGAAACACGTCCCCAGTGTTTGGAGCCTCCCCCAAGGATGGGATGCCTAGGGAATGAGCAGGGCAGCAGCCACCCCACACAGTCTCATCCCAAGAGCCACGAGCACCTGCCCCTTGGCTAAATCCATTTAAAAGACTGAAAATTAAAAGCACCAGCAGCTGGCCAGGCTTCCCCCAGCTCACACCCATCAATCCTCCAGTTTGTCCCCAGCCCAAACTCTGCCATTGCTCTCCAAGCAAGTCAGATCCAGTGATCCACTGTATTCTGTGTCCTGCCCAAAGTGGCCATGGGTCTCTGCCTGCCAAGGAACACGTGCATCATTACAGACTGCAGTAGTGTGAAATGATCGCTACATTTAATTAACTCATTACAAATTATCAGTTAATTATTCTTCCCAACCCTGCCACCGCTCAAGCCAAACTGCTCTTGCCTATCAGGACCCGATCTAAGCCATGGAAGAGGGAGAAGATGCCACCCTGGTGCCCTTCAGAACTGGAAGATGCTGCTGCAAGGATGCAGAAATCAATTAAGAGCTGGAGGAAGACAGGAATAAACACAGTTAAGGAGGATAAAAAAAAAATCCCCAAAGTTTAAAAGCTATTCCTCATTCCCCAGCAGGCTGTAATTGATAGCCAGCATCAAGGCTGGCAGAGGTGGGCAAGGGCTGCTTCTGCAGAGAGAGGTTTCTCCTCAAGTGAAGGATTTGGGTTTCCCGCTACAACAATTCAATATTGCTCTAATTGCATCCAAATATTTATGCCAAACCTGCAAGCTGCCAATGCACCACCAATAAAAGGGAAGACAAAAGCTGTTTAACTGTTACCAGAACGTACCTGGCCGGGAAGGCGAGTGTTGGGCAGGCAGCAACAGCACATCAAGCAAATCAGCATTCACTGGGGGCTTCTGTCAGCTTAATAGAAAAGCCAAAGAGCTTTTTGGTCCTTAGTGCTGCTGAGACTCTTCCTGTGCTATGACTCTTCCTATATTTTAAAATGCTTTATAATTATAGAGGTAAGCACATCTCAGCTTGCAGTTTGAGTTGGGCCCAAGCCAGTGGAATACAGGCAGGTAGAATGGGTCCGAACCATGCTGTGGCTGCTGTTCTCCCCTCACAGACCAATCTCCTGCAGCAGGCAGAGCAGGCTCAGAGGACCTGCCTATGACCCTGCAAAGCTGGAGGAAGACTGAAGCCACACTATACTTTCCTAATAACTTATAGGGTGCTGGCAGTGAAGAGGGGATCATGGCCACATCTCACCCTGCTGCTGCTGTGGGGTAACTGAGGAGGTGGTTTGATGCCTCAGACAAAGGCTCACCCCTTCAGACCCAAACCACCACAAAACCAGGATACTCCTTTGAGGCCACAACAGCAGCCCTACACATCAAGCCAAGCTTTTGTAGCCAGGGCTGGGGGTGTTTGACCAGCCAGAGACAGCGCAGGAAGATCCTTCTCCTTGTTGGTTCCCTCTGCATCTCTCTGGCATTTACACAGCATCACAGAGCATGGGGGCTTCTCATCCTTCATCTTGCTGCAGCCTGACAGCACAGGCACATGTGGAAATCACAAGTGCTGAACAGCAACACGTTCACACTCAGTCAGAGCTCTGACAAGGCTCACTTTGGTTTGCTTCGTACAGCAATCGTGTCTGGTTTGAACTTTTGTGCACACAGCTATCCAGCTCAGCAATCCCACCACAGTCCCTTAACCCACCACATCTGAGAAGCTAAAGAATGTGTTTTCTCAAAAAAAAGTCAACAAAGCTCACAAGTTACTTTCTCCTCCCCTGAGTTCTTAAATAAAAATCATTCTTTACGTAAGTCTGTACTGCCATTGGCTTGAATCAAATACATCTACAGATAGATACATCATTAAATAACAGGCCAAACCTGGGCCCTGCAGTACAAATATTTCATTTCAAATTATTTCACACATTTATTGCAATTTTAAAACTATCATTGAGTTGTGGATCTTCTCTAGAACTATCCATTTGTAAGAAGTCAGAACTCACTTCTCTGAAGTTATCTAGGTAAGTATTTAAGAAGCACGATTTAAAGCACTAATTTACATTTGTTAATTCAAGGTTGTTCAAACTATTATAAAAATTTCAAAGAGGAAAAAGAATTGAATAGCTTAAAAGCATCCTTTGAAAACCAAGATATGACTTGCCTGCAGGATTTTCTTCCCCTAATCAGCCCACATAGAAGAGTTGTCATTTCTATCTAGTTCACTAGGAGATATGCTTTAGTTATTAAATATTAAATCAGAGAGAACAGAGATTCAATTCAGAAAAATATAGCTCAATCTGCCAAATTGCTACTTACATAAATTATGTTGTGAGCAGATTTTGATAAAAATGGCTTTATTTAAAGATGCAACCAAGACCAATGATAAACGAGGCCCCATTGCGACTCAAGTCTGCAAGTTTTAACTCAATAAATATGAAAGAAATCAATCTTCACAGTGCATTTTCCTTTTTTTAATGTGGTTTTTTTTTTTACTTTTTGCTTCCAAGACAGATGCCTGCAATAAGGAATGGGGTTTGCTGCACATGGAGATTTCCATATACTATTCACAGAGGAAAGAGCTATCTGGCTGAGCAGAGTAACACAGAGAGGGAAGAAACCACTGTAAATCTTTTACTAACTAGCGCTGAGCAAATGATTCAGCATGAATAATTCGGTCAACAAATGTTGCCTCTTTTTAGGCTCACAAGTCATTTATAAACAAACTCCTTGTTTTCCTTTTAGTTATTTGACTTCTAAAAACAACAGCTCCAGCGATGAACGGTGAGTGTTCTCCAGTGAAACCATGTTTCTTGGTTTAATCTGACCAGAAAAACCCCTACTGCTCAAGTATCACCTGTCAGTGAGCCAAGCCAGAGCAGGAGTTCAGTGTGTATGTGGGCTCACATGCCGTGGGATTACACTGACACTGGGATGCTCCTGGCCTCCCTCTGGATTTTCCATGTCAAGTCAGATCTTGGGGAGGACAAAGCTCATGGGGACTCTGAAGCCATCCTGCAGGCTGTCTGTCATTAGCCCCCAATTTTGCTCTAAGCTGGGGGTGACTGCTCTAACAGAAGGCTTGGGAATGGCTGTATTTGGGTTAAAAGCTTTAAACCAGGGAAGACAGCTGAGGACACCATGGAGCCAGCTCCTGAGCACTGTTGAGCACGGGGGAGGGTCTCCAAGAGACCACTGAGGAGGTCTTCAGCTGCCACCCAGGTGCCAAGGGTGACATGAGCATCTCTGCCATCGCCTCACATCCTGGTCTACAAGTGTTAAAGTCACATCTCCACCATGCATGGAGCAAGGACATATGGGCTACTTCTACCAAGAAAATCTCCTGCAGCTTGGAAACACATCTTCAGCAACAGCATTACCCAGGGAAACATGGTTCATGGTACATTGCTGTCCCACCACAAAACCAGCCAAACAAAAAGCCACCTGTCCTCTCCACCCATCAACACCTCCACTTCTACCTGTAAGAGCACACCAACGGGCCCTCCTTTGCCAGGCAGACATACACACTCTGGGGCAGCCAGAGTCCAACAGCCTGTTGGGCTGGTGCTGACAGGGATGGTCATCCCAGGGACTGGCTGGAGACAACCTCCAGCTACCAGCCCAGAAAAGCCACTGGCCCCACAGGTGCCTGCACACACCCTGCAGGCTACTGCAGCACGGCGCTGCGTGATGCTGGCTGTAAAGAAAACTCCCCCTCCCACCCCTGCATCGTTTTTCTGCAGGATTTTACAACTCCTTCCACAAAACTAACAGTTCTCACCCCAATAAAAGGGCATTTACCTTTTGGTTTTACACAGGCTTTTTATGCGCGTTACTGCAATCAAATTTAATTCACTCCCCACCAGCCGAGCTGGCACTCGTTCCAGGGTGAAGTGATATCAAATAGCAGCCCCTTTTCTACTGAATCGCTGAATAAAAGGCCAAATCAGCTCCTGTTTAAAGCAGCTTTGCATTGGGAGGGCAGCAGGCTGCCCTCAGCGTGCACACTCAGCCACGCTAACGACACCGCTGGAATTGGTTGTTTCCTTTCACAAGTCCATCACTGGGATGGAAACGTGGCAGTTTCTCATCATAGTGTTTTAACTGTTGTCATTACCCTGTGACTTACAGCTACACTGAAAACTGAAACTCAAATTACAAATGTCTTCTCTTAATTAGCCACTATGCTGATCACTTTGCTTTAATTTCAGACCACCAGTTAAGAGGCATCTCTGCAACGTCCCCAGCTCAATAAACTGCATCAAAATTGTCTTCCAGGATACAACAAAATCTCTAGTTTGAGTCCATTTGCTATAGTATATAAATAATTTAAAAGTTAATATAACATTTAGGGCAAAATAAATTAATTCTGCTTTAATTCCACATTTACTGAGATGCTTGGCTCCCAAAACTTTGACTCAAGAGTGGGGTAGCACCCAAGTGATGCTTTGCAGAAAGGAGAGAAGGGGTGGCAAGAATAAACCCAGAGGGAAGGAAAGATGGAAAATGGTCAGGAACTGGCAGAGACACACACAGGTAAAGGTCACACAAATATGAAGATGAGATGCTAACAAAGGTCATGCTCCAACTGCTCTAGACACAGGCTATGCTCCCTCTTCCCTACCCAAGTTTGAAACCTCACCCCACAAACAGCTAGCAATCACCTTGCTGCCTGATGATTTTCCATCCAAACGTACCAGTTTGCAGTGTACAGCTCATTCAATAGTAAACCCTTTATTTTAAGGAAATATTCATCCTCCTTGACTCTTCATCTTGGGGGAGTCAGCCTATCCCCCCTCAACTCTGTGCTACCAGCCTGAACAAGACGAGCTCCCGTAGCACTTTCATAGGAAAGATCCTACACTCTCATCATCACCCCATACACCCCTTTTTGTGCCTGATCCACATGTCGTCATCTTTGGGAACCTAATTCCTGGAATTGCACAGACTGTTCCAAGTAAGGTCACACCGAGGCGGTGCACAGGCTGTAACCTTACCTCACACATCCCAGCAAATTAAGAAATCCCCCAGACAGGTCACACACCTCACATCCTACAAACGATCATTGCGAGTCAGAATTCCCCCTCCTGGCCATTCCTAGATGATGAGTCCCCAGGTGACAGCAAAGAGCTGCTGTAATACCATTACTTTGCATTTTATGACATCGTTTCCTCACACTTCTATTACCTGAATCGATATTGTCATCTAATTCTCCCTATGCCCCATCTACACATCCTCAGCACTGCCAGTTTTAGCCGTACACACTTAGTGAGCACGTGGCTGAACCCCACTGCTGCCACCCCCACCCCCTTAACTACCTGGCACAGGATACCCCAGGGTCTCCCCTTCAGCCAGCTCCTTCCCAGCTTTCATGTTAATCACCATCACATCAACTTCAAGTAAAATCATTAGGTGGGAAAGGACCTCCAAAGCCCATCCAGTCCCACCCCTGCAGTGAGCAGGGACATCTTCACTTGAGCAGGTTGTTCAGAGCCCCATCAAGCTTGACCTTGAATATCTCCAGGGATGGGGCCTCCCCCACCTCTCTGGGCAACCTGTGCCAGTGATGTACCACCCTCAGATTGAGATTTTTTTTCCTAACATTCAGCCAAAATCTCCCCTTTTCTAGTTTAAACCCATCACCCCTCACCCTATCACTACAGCTCCTGTGTCAGATGCTCTGCTTAAAGATCCCTTCCAACCATTACCATGGTCTTTTAGACATTTTATGGGAAAAATGGTATTAAATCAGATTGCAACACAGCAGTGCTAATAATGTATTCCACACCACTCTCCGCTTGCCTCTGTGACCACAACTTTCTCCTCCTGCCTCTCCAACACCTGGCAGAGTGCTGACCTGAGGCTGCCACTTCTCCATTCTCTGAAGGGAAGCATTAACTGGGATAACTCTCTGGTTAGAGGGCAGCACCTCCCACAGACAGGGGCTCATTAGAAACCCCTGGAATTACACTTAAAATTCATGGGACAACGCTCAATAACCCACAAGTGGGATTGCCTGGGCTGCCTGGTAATGTCACATTAAGTGCTTGGGGACCCCCCGCCTGCCTTGGGTATCGCAATTTCCATCGCCACATGCTCACTTCCACCATCACCCCACACACATCTTCATCCTCCTTAAAGACCAAGAGACTACTCTTACTCCCTGGGTTGGGGAGTAAGGATATACACAGGGCAAAGTACAACTATTAGTATCACAAAACAGTCTAAGCTGGCTTTCCAGTTCCCATAGGAGCACGTCTCTAGAGATGGAAGGGAACACAGACCTCTGGATATCAGTTAATAGGGGGGAAATCCCACCCCACACCCTCAGTGCCAGCAGAGGCTGCAGCTGGCTGAGCCCCAGCAGAGCAGACACAGCTCCACCCGAGGTGGCTGCTCACTGAACACCCTGAGCCTGCTCCTCCTGCCCATGGACCACAGAGCATCTGTGTTCAGAAAGGGAAAGCAAAGGCTGAATCCCACACTTGGAAATACTTCAGCTGCTTCCCAAATAGACCCAAATGAATAGAAACACATCAGCTGCCAATCCAATAAATAACCAGTAACCTGCATAAGGAAATCAGGATGCTGCAGGTCAAAAACGAGTGCTATTTAGCATGCCTACTCTGAGCCCATTTCTCACTGATGCATTAATTTATCACATAAAACCCATGAGTAAAGAGGATTTGCAAAGGTCACACAATGGAGCATTTCTGACCTGAGCCGTTACTGCACCCATTTGGTGTTTCTGTCACAGCAAGGCAGGGAAAGGGAGGAAAAAGTTAAAGTCAGCACAGCAGCTGAGAGCTGCAAAGAAAAGACAGGAAAAACAGTGAATAAAAACATTCACTGGAAAAAGCCCCAGAGCAGGATCCCTGCACCTGTAAGCAATTTCTTGAGGATGTAGCTGGGAAGGAAGCACCATATGGTGAAAATCCAACCTATAATACCCAGCTATGCCGAAAGCAGAGCCTTGTAAACAGAGTCACACACAGCAAGTTCAGCTAAGGTAAGAGAGGCTGGAAGGTCAGCCTGGGGGGCATAAACTGGGGGTCTGTAAATGATGTTGGGAGATCACAGGAAGGAGAGATTTAGAGAAGCCTGAGGAAGTTAAGCTGCTGCAGATGGCTCAGATGTCGCTGCAGCATCTCTGCACAACGGGATGTGTTGGGAAGTTCGCTTGGAAGCCAGCACCAGGCAGGGAAAGCTCACAGCTGCTTGGGAAAATTACCTGATATCCAGGGGAAAAAAGCAAGAATGGGCCTCTGCTAAGGGACTGTTGCTTGCTTTTACACTGCTCTGGCTGTTTGCAAATTAACAGAGGCTGGGTACGTTTTTAGGAGATTAAACTTTCTTCACTGTTCTTTCACTCCAGCCCACTCTCCCCTCCTGTCCCTGCACAGAGCAGCCAAGCTGTCCAGCTGCCTGTCTGGCTCTGCAGGGCATTCGCCTGTGGCTCCAGCTTTGTGTGCTGGGTTTCAAACACACAGAGGCTACACCATGCAGATAAACCCCAAACACCACCAGCAGAAGCTCCATCCAGAGCAAGGCAGAGTGGGACAGTTTCACTCCCTGTGGGTCTCCCAGGCTGATGTGAGTACACCTCAGGAAGCTGTTTAAAGGGTAATGCAGAATAAATGTTGAAGTTCCCCCCATCACTCTTCTCAGTTCCCCAAGACTTTGAACACACTGGCCAGGAGCAGCAGCAAATAAACCTTTCCCTGGTGCTGGCGACACCTCCCATGCATCTCATCAGGGCACATGCGTGTTGTTCCAGAGCTGAAGTGACTGTCCTGGGGCAGGAATGGCACTGCTTGCATCCCAGGGCTCTGGAACAGGGCTGGAATGAGTACTGGGAGGTAGCTTACAGAAATTATAACAACAACAATATAATCTGATCCTCACCATCAGCTGTAATAAGGTGATGCTCTGTCCTCACAGGCTCTTGAGCACAGGCTGCCAGCAGCCCAAGGAAGCATGGGCTAGGCCACCAGAGAGAAAACCCAAACAGCAAAGGAACCTCACAGTGTGCCAGCACCCCTCACACCAGCTCTAATTAAGCTCCAAGCAGGTAAATGACCTGCTAGTCATTAGTGGCCAGCTGCACTGCCCAGGCTGACCCTGCACCCCCAAGAACCATTCCCAAATAGCCTCTGCTTTGCCTGCTCCTCTCCCTGCCTGGTGCACATACACAACAGGACAAATCACAGTCAGTGCCAAGGAGCAGAAGCCCTGAGTGGTGCTGTATGTTTGTACCAAGCCCTGGTGTTTCTACAGAACTGGAAATACTGAGGGGGCAGGAATGTCATCTCAAAGGGATGCACACCCCTGAAACGAGCTGCCATCTGCTCATACAGACCAAAGGATTCCCATGTTTTCCCACACAGTGACAAAAACCTCTATGTGTCCATTCAGAAACTTCAAAACACTGATCCTCAGCCAGGATGAAGCAGAACCCCCCCACTCCCATCAGCGCAGCCCAGACCTTTGCCACACTCCTCTACAACAGCAAGAAGCCCATACCATGTTCCAGAGCTCCACAGACTCCCAGAACTTGCTCTGGGGAAAGGATCAGTATTTGCACTCTGTCCTTAACCTTTGCTTCAGCTCAGCATCTTCTGGCACTGCTACCAGCAGGAAGCAAGGATATCAGAATCAATAACTGATGGAGTTACACACGTTAAGAATTTTACATTAAAAAACATTTGAGAAGCCTTTTCTCACAGAGGGGGGATATATTAGGAATAATCCTTCTTGGCAGGCAAGGCTTGAGGGGGGGCATTGCTCCCATCAGACACCTTAGTGCTACAGTAATCTGTTGTCTGATGTACAGAGAACCATGCAAGCTACACTCAGAAATACAGATGAGTTGGGAGATGACAGATCTGCTCTGTTTCCTGGCAGCCAAACACAGATGTTATGTATCTTGGTTTTATTCCTTGCAGAGGAGAAAAAAAACAGGGAAGCTGCTGCAGAGAAGAGTGCTGGTACTGTCAGATTCCCTCCTCCAAACCCAGGAGCATCCCTGGAAGCCGTCTGCACAGCATGAGATTGCTGCTATCCCAACCTGCTGCTTGAGTTTGCTTCCAGGTTGAAGCAGAGGATGCTCTGAACACAATGATGGTAAGGCTTCAATTAGGGGGTGACTCCTTTCGCCTTCTCCAAATGACAGATAACCAAGCAACAGCCCATGGTGCCTGCCTCTCCATCTCTGCAGGCAGAGCTTGTGGAGATGTGTGGGAAATCGCTCTTTCCCCTCCCTAAGCAACTTCTGGGCAGTTGATAATTTAGCATGCAGGAGCAGTTGGTTAGGTAGAAAGACATCAAAAGACCACTCTCCATCCCACAGCAGATGTTCTGCCTCAATATTCCACCACAAAACCAGTGCACAAAGGTGGATCCACAGATGAAGAGCCAAGCTAAGTACAGAGAAGAGGGCTTTTTACCTTCACTTTCTTCACTTCTAAATATTTTAGCTGAATTCCTGGTGCCCAAGATGTAGATCTCCATGAGTACTGACATTAGCTCTTGTTTGGAGAGCTGGTATCAAAGGGCATCAGATCTGCTCTGGAAGCACAGGGAGCAGCTCGCTGTATTCCAGCAGTCACGAGGAAGGCAGAGGAAGATGTAGAGAACACAACCAAGGCATTGGGAATGCAAACAGCTGAAGGGCAGGGCAGATGGTGGGACTACTCCAACACAAAAATACCCACATTACCAACACACCACGCTGAGGTAAAGGCCTAAATAATAATAATAAAACCCCCTCTATGCACAGCACACAGCAAAGTGCAATACAAACCCTCTCTGACAGTGAGATTTACTCAATTCCTGGTGTCTTCATACCAAGTTCAAATGATTCGCTGGGGGGTAAGTGCCAGTCCCATGCTGAGCTACCCCCCTGCCCTTCTGAACACACACCACCACGTACGGGGGTTACAGCCAACAAAAGGTGATGGACAAAACCTACCATGATTTAGTAAACTTGATCAAAAGCATTACAACCAGCCAAAAAACTCAACAGCATCTGGGGAATTCCTCAGTGGAGGAGCCAAAACGGGCTTGTCCCACTTCTTTCCCATGCTTACAAATCCATACACATCCAGCAATTCCCTTTCTTCTTTTTGCCCTCGATTATTTCAGTACCTAATAATTGCACTATTCATGCTCTGAGCTAGAGAAGATTTTTACCAAAAGCTGTCGTGCTTCTGGGCTGGGGAATCACAATCTTTCTAATCACCTAATAAAACTCTCTTTGTAAGAGACTTCCAAATGCCATTCATCCATTTACATTTTTTGTCTCGGTCAATTTTGCTTGCAATTTTCCTCATCTTTAGGAAATTAGCCATTCTGAAGCAGTAAAATGTATATAAAACTGTGTGGGACTTACTCACTATATACAACTCACTGCAGCTCATTAAAAGATTCACACTTTCTCTCAATGTCTAAACACTTAATGGTTCATTTCCTCCTTAAAAAAAAAATCCCCAAATTCTCCTGTTTCTAACATACTAAAGCTTGAAACAGAGCAGACCAGTCCTGAGGCAGAGGGGAAATACCCCAATAAACTCGATGGGAAGGTGATAGCACATTGGTTTGTGCTTCTGTGATCAACCGCCTCATTGCCAGCATCTTGAACCATACTGATGGCAGGAGTGGCTTTACCTTATGCCTAAGTGCAGTAATTAGGGCCATCCCAGCATTGCCCTCATTAGGTTTTGATGGCATGGCAGCTCCCAGCCCCAGAACCTCAGCCCAGTGCTGTTCCAGCCGGGGGTAACCAGCACACTGGGACACAGGGCTTCTAAACCACTGGGAAAGGAGAAACAAGAGGGATGGCAGAAGCCCAGTGTCTTGCTTTGGATTTAAAAGGAGAATAAGATTGATAACACATGGGTGTTTTAGTTGCTGCCAAGCAGCCATGGACCTTTCAGGTTCTCCAGCAGGCTGGGGGCACCAGAAGCTGGGAGGGGACACAGCCAGGACAGCTGACCCAGTGCCCAAGGGATATTTGGTACTGTATAGTGTTGTGCTCCACATACAACTGGGGGGTTGGCCAGGGGTTCCAGAGCCAACGAGCTGGGCATTGGTGGCATGTGAGCAGTGAGCAACTGTGCTGTGCCTCACTTGGTTTGCATATTCTATTATTATTATAGTCTTCTTTCTTTTCCATCCTTCTAAAATATCTTTATATTACATCTTATACCTGTGGAGTTGTACCATTTTCCCCAATTCTCTCCCCCATCCCTTAGCAGTGGGCAAGGGGCTCTGGGGGGTAAATGACAAACCCCTCCGAACACTATATTGCATCTATCACAGACTTAAACTCAGATGCAACTGTTCTTGTCTAATTGCCATATCCTAATGACTCCAATACATCCAAGTGCCTTCACATAGGACTAGCCAGCTGAGCAGTGAAATATCCACATACAGCATTTCCTGTTGACCTTCTGAAGCAATCAGCTTGTGGCCCGAACCACAAGTTTCATTAGTGAGGTTGTATAATTCCCTTCCTAATGTTAGCAATTAATTCATCCTGGTTTCTAATGCAGGCTCTGCCTCACAGCCCACAACTCAAGCTCATGCTGCTCCTGTTCCAGCAGCACAGAGCCACAGCCATGACCATGTCTGCAGCCCTCAGAAGCCCAGAGCAATTCAGCATGAGGGAAGAAATGTCTCAGGGAGGTAGCCATGTGTCCAAGTGGGACCACACCAGACACCCAGGCCATGCCTGATGCTCACCAAAATGCTCCATGCGGTGTCAAAGCCCTTTGCCAGGACAAACAGCTGGAAACACACACAAAAAAAGAAAAATCACTTTTTGCCACATCATTTAAAAAAAATACCTCTCTGGGAGTTCCTTGCAGGCCCACACAAACCCTTGGCTGTCAGGCTATAACAGTACACATCATACATTGAAGCGCTCACATCACAATATAAGCACTGGGCAGTGAAACACAGCACCCAGAGCACCTCTACGCACACCATCTCTCAGCCATAACCTGCCCTGCCTGACCCAGTGTGCCTGGTTTATCCTCTAGTGTTTATATTCCACAAACCTCTGCTGTTCTACTAGCAGATGCTGATGCAGAACTTCAAAAACACAGTGTAAGGGAGCGTTGCAGCTGGGCCTGGGCCCAGAGGAGCAGCAGGAGCCCCCGCAGTGTCATAACAGCCGCTCTGTAATTATCTCTTCAAACTTTGGCACTGCTGACCCAGCAAAAATCAATGTCATAAATGTAAATGCAAAGCGATACCCATCAGGCAGCATCAGACCCCGAGCTATGGTTGTAGCTCACAACTTCACTTCATAGCACCATCACACAGGGCTGTTGGCTGTCATCTGCTAAGGGACAGCACGACAGGCAGGTTACTCTGCATCAGCAAGACTGGTGGGAGCTGAAACTCAGTATCACGTCCAAGGTTACATTGCACATGGCAGCAGTGGGATTCCACTAAAATCATAGGATGCATTAGGTGGGAAGGTACCACCAAAGGCCATCCAGTCCCACCCCTGCAGTGAGCAGGGACATCTTCACTGGAGCAGCACGCTCAGAGCCTCATCCAGCCTGACCTTGGATGTCCCCAGGGATGGGGCCTCCACCACCTCTCTGGGCAGCCTGTGCCAGTGTCTCACCACCCGCAGAGGGAAGAGCTTCTTCCCAAGGTCTCATCTAACCCTGCCCTGCTCTAGTTTAAACCATCACCCCTCGTCCTATTGCTCCATGCATCATGTACAGTTCTCCCCCAGCTTTCTTAGCTGTTGGGTTTTTAGTTGTTTGTTTATTGGTTTTTTTCCATTTGCCATAAATGTGGCTCCAACAGATACGAAATGTACCTGGTGAGCAACAGCACTGAACACACAGCGTGACGGCAAGGTCTGCAGACACCAAACACAGGGGGAAGGATGGAGACATGAGCATCCATACTACTCTTCCACCCATGGGGTTGATGAGGACAGAAGAACTCATGCTCATGAGACACCCAACCCAGCCATCACAGCAGCAATCCCAGTGCCCACTGTCACCATGTCATCACAGCCACTGTGAAGGTACCACACAGGCAGGTGAACAGACGCTTTCAGAAGCAGCACGTCAACCCAAACACTGCCTCTGACTCCCTCAGACTCACCCTACAACTGCAAGATGCTGTCAGAATAAATGACAAGTCAGCACAGTCTCAGAGAGAGGGAAAAGAAAAAAAATATCTTAATGGGAGAAAAATTAAGTAATGGTCACTTACTCCCTTAACTTCAGCATTCCCAGCTTTAATTAGGATCCCAGGAAATCAAATGTTATAAAGCTCATCTGCTTACAGGCTCCAGAAAGATGAAAACCTTCAAAAATGACATGAATAATAAATCCCCAGGCTGCCAGTATTTCACCCAGTCCCTCCCCACAGGTTTCCACACACCCCAGTGCTGCAGCACGAAGCGTGTTCCAAAACGCATTTCGCAGGAAGTCGGGTTAATTCCTTTAACAATTTAATACATGAGGGAAGTACAATGATTTATTAAAGACAGCACTCCCTGCTCTTGGTAAGTGCTGGGATGGAATGCCAGCCTGGCCTGGGGTGGCCAGGGGCAGGCTGCCCTATGGCTGATAGGGGGCTGTACAGGGTCACACACATTGGCTATGTGGGGGACCTGAATGCTAAGAGTTTTATTTTAATTCAAGACTTCCCCTCAAATAAAGGGTAAAGAGGAGGAAAACCCCTTTCCCATTCAATATGGCACCTTATTACATATTTCATCCCACTTAAACCCACCCAGAAACATGTTGTGATATGATAAGCCTGACACATATCATTTCTTTCTCCAACCTCATGTTAAAGCTACCACAACAAGGCTGACCTTATTTTCAGGAGAGGAAAGCTCAGCCTCAGATGGAAGGCATTTGTTACACCAGTTTTAAAGCCATCATTTCTCTCCCCAGACAGCACAGTTCTGAGGCTTCAGTAGGATCATCCATTGGATGACACTCAACACTACACCTTGACACCATTTTATGGTCTATGTGGGAGTGATGTTGGTTGGCTTTAACATCTGTTGCTCTAAGAAGGGGTCTCATCTTGCCTCACCTTGAGGGATACATCTACATCCTCACAAACACTGGCAACACACCCCACCACACACACAGCCCTGAGGAGACGATGGCAGGAGCAGCAAGCTTTCTATCATAAGTGCAGATCCTATTACTTAGCTTCTCTCTAAACACACCACACACTGAAGCTCCATCAGAACACTGTGCTTTCTCTAGACCAGTCATTTTTCAACCTACACTCAAAAAAAATAAAGGAGAATAAGGTGACTCAGAGCCACAGCATGAGGTACACTTCTGTATTTTCCTTCAAACCCCAGAAAATTATCTCCTCCTTCCTGCTGAAAGGCCCCATGTTTGGCAAACATCCTGCTGAGAGAGGCATTCTGAGGGAATTACCCCAGGGAAGCATCAGCTCACCCAACCTGCCAGCCCATGAAACAGGGGCTGGGCCACAGCTAACGAGTGTTTGCAATCAAAGCAAGGCTACCACTGTCTTTAAGACCCAGGCTGGTTAATGTCAATAACACACTTCTACTGTCTAAGGGTAATTTTTTTTAAAAAATGAGACTCTTCAGTCAAGGCTTCTAAATATTGATGTGTTTCCCACCTGTCTTTCCTAATAGCCCGTGTTAGCCATGCTTTGCGGAGCATCCTTGAAGGGGCTGCTGTTAAACAACCACAGGTTTGAAGTTCCTGGGTTCCTCACATAGCAGAATGAGTTTTTCCCAATAGGGTTTGGGGTTTTTTTTTTTTAAACTGAATTTAATTAAATATTGAGTAAAGTGCCCCAGCAATCCATTCTGTGCTTTCGAAAGAGAAATTCAGTGATGCACAATTATTTTGTTCACTGAGACAAGGAAGAGTCAATTTTTAACGTGCCATGAAGGCTTTATAAAGAATATATCTACAGGAGAAATAAATATGAGTAGACATCTTCCTCTCTCTGGGTTGATTCTGTGTCCATCTTGGCAGATTCCAGCTTCTTTAATTATGTAGATAGAACAGAAAGAGCAGAGAAAGAACTAGAAGTATTCCAAGGCTCTGTATGGATGTGCCACACCAGGGTGAATGGTAGGCACCTCTGATGACTCCAACAGAGATGTACAGACTGTCACAGGGACCAAGACACAAGTGAAGGAGTTAAAGCAGATGAATGGCAATGAATTTGTTGTGAACCTTATGTGTGTGGTTAAACTGTTGTATTGTATGAGGATCAGGAGTGGGAAGGGCAGGATTTCTCAGTATCAGCAAAACAAGACCCACCCAGAGCCACTGTTAGAATTGAGGTTAATTAGTGCCATTTAATTCTCTCTATATATATTGAGGAATTTTTACAATAAGGCAGAATGGGTAACAACTGTGTGCTTCTATAGGAAATTATTGGGAGTTAATGCAAACCTGTAATTTGCTCAAGGGGCTCTAAATACATCCTGAGCTTGGAGAGTGCAATTCTTAAGATTTACTGATGGCTGCAAAGCCTTTTGAGGCAGTTGAGCTGCAGGTTGCCCAGTCATCTCTTGTGCTGGTAATTTACACAATAAGCTCTGACATTAAACACTGATTCCACTGGTGGTAAGAAAATGTGCTAACTTTCAACTTTCTTATGATTTTTATTCCCCCTCCCTTTGAACACACAGAAATAGGCACAAGAAAACACCCTCCACATCTCCAGCTCAATTCCCAGCAGCTTGGGGAGCCCAGCAAAGCTCTTGAGACCAGTTCCTGACCAGAAATAGTCTTTGTCCAGCAAAACCCTCACACCCTGATGGGCAGATCTGCTCTGGACAGAGAACAAACCTTCTTCTAGACCACAGAGCTGAACCAGCATCACCAAAGGGATGGGGAGGTGGGTCACCGCAGGGGACCATGCACATTAAGGGTGCCCAGGTATGTGATCACCATGTCTTTAAACACCCATTTCCCTGGCAGGCAGCTTAATGACATGTAAAGGGAGCTGCTGAAACCCACAGAAATCAACTGGGATCTGCTCTGCTTCCCCTTACACCAGATGGAAGCTGTTCCAGGTGACCCTATAGCCTCCAGCACACCTCACGTTAAAACGAGCACGTAACCTCACCCAGTGCTAATTAAAGCCCAGCTAGGGTACTAAAACCAAACATCAAAACTACACAATCCCCCCCAAAAAAACAACCTGAACCCCAGCACAGCAGGGGTGTGCTTCACAGCACTGTGCTGAGTACACAACTACAGCCACTGGGATGAGATATATATATATATATTAAATAAATATAGCACCTACAGGCCAGCCAGGCTCTGCTATCTCAGATGTCCCCCTAACTTCAGGCCACACTCTGTAGACAGTTCCAGGCTTTCTGGAGTGGAAAGAGGAAAAATAGCCAAGTATAAATGAAAAAACCTCCAAACCAAAAGGAAAACCCCAACACTGCAAGCTTGCCTCGGTGCAGCTCTGTTGGAACCCAACCTGAGTCCCATCTGTGCCCCAAGGAGATGGTCCCTGTGGCTGCTCACGCTTGGCCAGGGCACCCACCACCTCCAGGCAACCACCAGTGAGCCAAACGCTGCCCTCCAAGGGAGTCATCAGGGGCCTTGCTGTAACTACTTGGGACCAGCAGAAAAACAACCACTGCATCACCTACCCCTGTGGCTCAGCATTGGTGAGGCTGCACCTCAAGTACAGTGTCCAGTTCTGGGCTCCTCATCATAAGAAGGACATTGAGGTCCTGGAGCGAGTCCAGAGAAGGGCAACCAGGCTGGGGAAGGGGCTGGAGGGCAAATCCTCTGAGGAGCAGCTGAGGGAGCTGGGGGTGTTCAGCCTGGAGAAGAGGAGGCTGAGGGGAGACCTCACTGCCTACAACTACCTGCCAGGAGGGTGCAGAGAGGTGGGCGATGGTCTCTGCAGCCAGGGGACAGGAGATGGGACAAGGGGAAATGGCCTCAAGCTGTGCCAGGGCAGGGGCAGCGCAGATGTGAGGGAAAAGTTCTTCCCTGAAGGAGTTGTGGGGCTGTGGAACAGGCTGCCCAGGGAGGGGCTGAGCCACCTTCCCTGGGTGTGTTTAACAGACTGGGAGATGAGGTGCTCAGGGATATGGGTCAGCACAGGGCGGGAACAGTTGGACTCATGATCTTGAAGGTCTTTTCCAACCTGGTGATTCTGTAGGATGTGACCTTCAGAGGGCAAGTTCAAAGCCAGAGCTGTCCCTAAGGGCTGTGCTGGATCAGGATGCCCATTGTGAAACTTGCTGTGATACCTCAGCATCAAATGCTGTACCCACAATCCAGCACCCTTCTCCTGGTGCTTCAGCAAAGCCTGAGGAGCCACACAGCTCCACAGTGATTTATTGCCTCAGAGTTCACTGACGGTTAAACTTTTATAAGCCATAATATGGCAAGTCCCATAGTATCAGTGAAATTATCTGCTGCAGAAGGAACGACTAAGCTTGCAAATAATTTAGACAAGGGAATCAATCAATTCTGCCCTAGATAATAACACTCAGACCTTAGCTGGCAGCACCAAGACTACTCCAAATCACCCATCACTGGAGACCCACCAGCCAAAGGCAGCTCGTTATTTTTACTGGCGTTTATTAGATCCTTCCTTAAGCAAACCTGGGACACTAGGACAGGAGAACATCCTCAGACTTCTCCAAACCCATCCAGGTTCAGGTTTTTAATGATACCTTGCCTTGCATTTTATATGAGCTTGGGATGGAGGCTTCAAGAGAGCATCAACTCAGCCATATCTGGCTTGTGAAGTAGGGAGGGGAGGGGGCTGGCAGCCCAGGAGATCTGCATTCCCCATACACAACATCAGCACACAGCTGAGCAAGAACAGCACCATTTCACCCCACACCTCCATTTGCATCCATGCAGGTCAGCAAGTCCAGGGACGTCACTGTCCCCCCACTATGGGGAAGCACCTGTGGTGCTACACATGTAAAGATGTGCTAAAAGGGATTGCTGTCCCCCAACACCCCTCGTCAGCACACAGGAGAACCACACCTGAAGAGACAGATGCTATTTTGTGCCTTTCACCAATGAAAAATGGAAGCTCAAGGAGCCTCAGCAACTTACTCAGAATCTCACTAGGAGTCAGCGAACAGCTTTGAGTCAAGCCCAGCTCCACAGCCCAGGAGCAGTCCTTGTTCTGGTCCTCCCTGCACCACAAGCAACGCCTTGGGCTGCTCAAAGACATCCATCCTTGTCTCCAATTAACATTCAAGCAACTTCACAGCACTAGAGCTGGAATTAACCAGACCAAAATACATACCTTGCTAGATACAGGCAACAAAGAACACAAAACTCAATAAAAACCCAGCTTTTTAGGTTGAAGAGGGTATATCTGAGGGTTCCCACAGCTGCTCTACAGGAAAGCAAAGCTCTCTGATGCTGAACAGGGCTTCTCAATCACATGGTACCACCACCACCAAGTCAAGCCCCTGGACCCAGCCTGTATGCTAAGCAGGGCTGATAAGGGGATCTGTTTCCACATCTTGGGAGAATATCAATATCTGTCTTTCACGGAAAACGAAGTGAATGATAATGCTGTGCCTGGTGCCTGCATGATGAATCTGCAATGGAGAAAGCCCTTCACGTAGAAGAATTGGCCTCAAGTGAGCCATTAATATCAGAGCATTGGGGCTGTGTCAGGTGTTACAATATTTAAATGAATAGAATATTACTTTTCCTACTTAATCCAAACAGTTACATACACACAGACCAAGAACAGCACTGCACAGGGTACACTGTGACCTGGGGAACAGCTCACCAGGACACCCCCAAACAGCACTGCTGCCCAAAGCCCAGCCTGGCAGGCACAGTGCCACCTTTCCCAGCAGCAGTTTGTAGGCTGGGGGCAAGGACAGACACCTCTAACATCAGGCTTGTGCCTGAAACTCAGCTCCTGGTTTTACTTAAAGCCCCTTTGAGGAGCAAGTAGAACAGAAGAGTGTAACAGTCTGATAGCACCACAGCAGGAGAGCTTTCAGCTGCACAAAATGGGTGGTGGTAATGTACTAACCCATTGGGATACACACATGTGGGCCCCCAGTACATATAAGGCAGCACAAGTTTGATGGCTCTGAGTATCTCTTGCTTCTTGGCACCTTCCAGAGGAAGGATGGAAGCCCTACAGCTCTCTGAAGCACACGATCAACAGCAGAACAATAAAGAAGCTCTGAGGAGCACAGCAGATTCCCTGGTGTTACTTCCAGCACCACCCTCTTTCCAGACACCCCTCCCACTGACAGAAAAAAGCCAAACTTGCTTTGCTTATTATCAGGAAGATCACAGAGACATCACAGTAACCTCCAGGCCTTACCTTAAGCCAGCTATCAGCCAGATGCTCTTGAAGAGCCAGCACCTCAACACAGGAGAGAGAAAAAGGAGCTCCACAATGCCACTCAGCCACATCATCTCCTGGCAAACTCAACAGGTAGCAGGGTCAAGCAGGCTACTGGCACTGGGGATGATTAAAAAGCTACTGGGGTTGTAACTCGCCCCAGCTGTGGGTCTGCTCAGGTCTGCAGGACTGCCCTGCAGCTACAGCTGAAGCTTGTGACTCCGCCTAGGCAGCATTAATTAGGGCTTGCTTAATGTGGACCAGATGTGGGCAGTAAAGGATCCATCCCAGCCCTCAGGTCACTTGGGTGTCAGGCTGAGAAGATCCCCAGGACTGCGAGCTGAGTGCCCAGGAGGAAACCTCACAGGCACCCTAAATGTGGATGCCAGCAGGGCCAGTAGACCAAGGGTGTTTAAACACACCTAGGCTTCCAATCACCTCCAAATCATGGGGGAACGGTCAGGAAAAAGCTTCTGTTCCCAAGAAATGTGGCCACTGAAAAACCCCTGAGAATCCTGCGTGCCAGACTTGCTCAGGGATGGCATCTTGGGCCCAGCAAAGTCCCTCCCAGGTCCTTGCCTGTGTCAGCTGTGTCCATGTGCAGCCAAAGCTGGGGCAACCTCTGTGGCAGAATCCTTGTTGCTACGTGACTGGCTGCTCTGCCAGCTGCCAGACAGGACACAGCCTGGGTGGTGTTCAGGTACAAACACAGACAACGTGTGAGTGTCAGTGGTCACTGGAAATAGGCTGCCCAGGGGGGTGTGGAGTCTCCTTCTCTGGAGAGATTCCAGCCCCGTCTGGACACCGACCTGTGTGCCCTGTCCTAGGGCCCCTGCTTTGGCAGGGGGTTGGACCTGATGAGCTCTGGAGGTCCTTTCCAACCCCTATGATTCTTAGTGATTCTGTGATCTGCATCCCCACTGAGTGAGAGCATCTCCCCCATCCTGTGCAGAGGGAAACCCTGGTGACTCTCAACCCAACTGGGACTCTGGGGCAGGAGAGGGTCTGGCTCTTCAGGAACACGGCTGCTGCCTGGCTTGAAGAAGAGCATGAGCTGGGTCAGACCAGGATTTAATCCCACATTATAAGGACACCCTAGCACTCCTGTGCACATTGCACCACAGGCAATCACCTTCACTGAATCGACACCTCTAAGACTCGATGTGGCACGAGGAGCTCCACAGGTGTGTCAGTCTGTCCACAGGGATCACAGGGTAATCCTGGTATCGCCCACGTTGGTGATGCTCTTACTCAGGATGGAGAAGTGCCTGACGACACGTTACAGCATCATTTCTTGAAAACTTTGAAGCACCAAATACCCCGTTTTGAATTGCACAGCCAGAGGCATGAGCAGGTATTTATCCTCTAAAAGGGAGGATGATTTTTAATGGGCTGGTAATCTTTAAATCCTTTTGTTTAAAGGACAGAATATAAGAGATGTTTTGCTGCTCTGCAATAATCACTGGTATTAACCATTACATAAAAGACAGAGATACAAACCACATGGTTCCCCATGATGATTTCCTTTGAAGCAGAGCTCAGGATCTGAATTCAGCACTGCTCCAGCGCTGGCAGTGGTGTGTGTACTGCTAATGCAGTGTGGTGCTACACAAGGCAGCATGCCTTGAGCAAGCCCAGCCAGAAGGGACATTGTTGTCCTTGGGCAAGCTGGGCAAGCTGTTTGAGGGCAGATATTTCACTGGAGAGTCACTAGAAAGCGAGTTTTGTGCCCCAAAATGAGAACATAAGAAAAATTTAGTGGGAGTATTTTGCTTCAAACCAAACCAAACTGGCTTGGGATCAACTGAGCGACTGGAAGGCAGTTCTTCCTGGGTTAGAAAATGTGATTTACTTCAAAAGATGTTTTTAAAAGAGCCAGTGCCCTCCCAGCCACCCTGCCCGTGCTTTGCCCAGGCTCCCTCTGAAGCACAGACCCACCTCCTTCCCCAAGTCAGTGTTTTCCTGGGAAAAAGGAAGGAGTAACAGGAAACAATATCTGAGGATGCTACAGGGTGGATAAGCTCGAACCAAAACCAAAGCAGAAATACTCATCAATTCCAGCAATTAACAAATCCCTCTGGAAAGCCGAGTGCTGTCCATTGTTTTCAGCCTCCCAATGAAAGCCAGATGCCTCCACCTGGGATTTGTTTAGTTCAACACAAGCTACTGCAGTCGGCCCGAGGGCAGGAGGCAGGTCTGTAAAGCCCGTGGCCCAGGTGAGGTCAGAACAGCCCATCAGAGGGTCCTGCCCAGTCTTAAGCTCTACAAACTGTGCATGTCAGCCCAGTTTTCCTGTTCAGCTACAAGCACAGAGAACGGATGTGCCATTTAGTTATTTGAGATTCCTGAAGTCACAGATATTCAAGGAAAATTCGTAAAACCCTGCTATAACTCAGCAAAGAGACATGGGGTCAAGGAAGCGTCACCAGAATGCAATAAAATAGAGTAAGAATTCAATTACTGAAAGCAATTCCTACTTCTCAAGGGCTGATGTAATGGCAAAATCATAAGCATGCACCAATACTGCACAGAAGCTAAAGACTCTGACAATACATCTTCATCTTTAATTTCTCTTAGATTTACTAATCTAAACAAGTAAATGCTTGGAATTTGGCCCGGATCAGAATTTCAAGCCAAGAAAACCAGGCTGTGGAGATCAGCAGCTCTGAGCTGTGAAGTGTGCATCCTCAAGGAGACATGGAGCGACTGCAGGAGGTTGGGAAACATGAGAAACCCCCCAGAAATTCCTTCCAGCCTTCATTCTCACACTTCTGTTTCCTCCTTCCTTCTTCTAGTCACTGTTCTTTGCACCCAACTGCTTCTCCTCAAACAACTGCAGAGCCTGCAACAGCTTTGGGCACTGAGGATGAGCAGGGGAGAAGCTGCAGCACAGGAGGAGCCATGGAGGAGTGGGAAGAAGGACATGCCTGGTGGGGAGATGCCAGGCTCCAAGGACAAGGACCTTGGGCTTGGCTTAGGGCTCCACTTCAGAAAGGGGTAATACAGGCAGGATTATTGCCCAGCCAGACAAGGCTCCTGGGGCAAGGACGTCTTTCAGAAGGAGAAAAGGTACAGGGTGAACTCTAAGGAGAAAACAGGCTTAAAATTGGGTTTGGGGTTTCAAAAAGAAGAGTGGACCAGCTTGTTTTATTGCATAATATCCAAAAGCCTGGAGGGCTGTAGAGCTAAAATACGTGCTGCTGCTCTCCTTGACAGATGGTTCATATTTCCTTCTGAGTTGAGTGAGTGGTCAGAGTTCATGTACCATAGGGCTTGGCTTCAAAACAAAGAGCAGGAAAAATTGGTTTTCCGGTGGTTCCTTGAAGACCCATATAATGTGGGCCAAGATCCACCCATGAATCATGTTCCTGAGCACTTAGTTCCTCTGAAAATTCATCTAACATCTGCACCAGGAATGGCTGAGGGAGCTGCTGCTCTTTTGATAACGAACTATAAGCCAGGGATTTCGAGGATCAAGAGCGAAATGGGTTCCTGAGGATGCTGGTCTGACCCCTAACACCAAACCTAACCTCAGCCCTCCCAGCATCCCAGGGACTGGCAGCTCCCATAACGTTCAGCATAAGCCATTTGTCTTTAGGGACATGAGATTTAATCTTAACTGAAGGCTTTCCATGGTTGGCCAAGAAACTGGTTTCTAAGCCTGGAGCTGTGATGATTGTATTGTCCCTAACACAGCCACCCCACAGAACCGAGCACAACCCACTCACCCATGTGGGTCTCAGCCCATGTCCTACCTCTCTGAGCCTGCACCCAAAACCCTCCGTCTCCAGCTGCCCAATTTCATCAAGTCCCCACCAAGCTGCGGGGTTCCCTTACAGCAGAGGTTTATCTGTCGGGGGGGTGCAGCCTCACTGTGCCCCACAGCCCTGAAGCTGAAGGTGTCCACCTCCTCCTGGTTCCTCACCCCAACTCCATCCACCGCTCTGAGCTGTATGTGACTTACACCTCACTTAGGACCCTCCTCCTTGAGGGATCAAGGGTTGATTCCCTGAGGAATCAACCTTTCTTGCTCCCCATTTTCTGAACCCAGACCCCCACTGACCAAAGCTGTAGCCCTCTGACCCACAACCACATCAGAACCAGCCACCAACAACCACTGCCTTGGTGGCTGTTCCCGATTAATCCCTGTGGCCCTGGAAAGAAGCAATACTAGGTATTTCCCACCCAAAAGTGATCTTTTCTAAGAGAAATGCATATGAATTCACAGAGCACCCTCCCAACAAATGTTTGCTGTGCCTTTGCGGTATTTTTATAACCTGCATCTCAAGTGCCTTTCTAGTGCCTCATCCCATATAATAAGGAAGGAAGGAATGCCAGGCAGGGATCTAATACTGAAACAGATGCTTCTACTACCCAAATGAGCCATTTCCATGTTAATTCAGAAATCTTTAAAGCAGTCGTGAGACTAACACACAGAGGGCTATCAGCCAAAGGAAGAGAAATTTAATATATGCAAGTAAAAGCAATTTATTTTCATGAGCACTATACACTAAACTGAGCTTCTATAGGTCTAACATATAGTAGGTGTTTCTTACTACAGGCACGGTGGAGATTATACCCCATATGTAGATCCTGGTATCTAAAGCTAATCATGTAAATGTCATTAGTTTTGGTGCCCAAACCAAATTAATCTCAGTTCAAATTCAGTAATCAAAGCTTTTTAATCAGAGGCTGAAAGCTAAATATGTAATGAAGTGTTATAACTAACTCAGCTCCTAGAGACTTCCAAACACAAAGGATCGAGCCCTTGCAGCCGGGCTGGTGGCTTATGGAGGAGCAGCCCTGGCTTTCTGGACACCCATCAGCTGACACTGGGAAGGGAAGGGCAGGACATTTCTCCTTCCAGCAGTCTGCTTCCACCCCACAGAGATTTTCAAGATTACCACACTCAAATTTCATGTAAGTCATCTCCTTTTCATTGCCCAGATCAGATAAAAAGCTGAGACAAGGGATCCAGGATACGTATGTGCTGCTCTCCAGTTCTTCCTTCCCCTTGTCACCTTCCCACAGCCACGTACAAAACTGTCCCCAGCTGCCCATCGTCCCAGTACAGAGTCAAGGAAGAACTGCCATGAGGTGCTTCAGCATCCCACGTTAGGTTTGGGGAGAAAGGATGTAATTAAAATCAAAGGGGTGGTTTTATCTGTGGAGAAGGAGCCTGGGACAAAGGAGATGCCCTGTCACCACACAGCGCCCCCACTGCAACCCTGGCCACATCCCCCCCTTACTCAACACCAGCTTCATCAGGGGAACTGGTGGAGAAGGGCTCTGAGGAACCCTGTGGGCTCCAGAGAGGGGCATGAAGCACAAGGCCACTCCCTGCCCTCTGTGTTCTGACAGGGATCAGAATGACAAAAATGCTTTTGATTATTGGCTGCTGTCAATCAACGAGAGGCACAATCATCATGATCCGAAAGACAGCACGTGATCACCAATAAACATCACAGGGATTGATTTTCACACCCCAGCACAGCAATAAATACGATGTGGACCTCGCAGTCAAGGGCAGCTCATTAACTGGCTGCTCTACACGGCGGCAAAACATGAAATTGCACTGAAATAGGAAAGTAATCTCCATGGATCTTCTCCCTCCCCACAAGATTCTAGTCCAACATTGATTTTTCCATGTCTAGCAAACACATCAAGAGGCTGAAATGAGATGGGTGGATCCGTTTTGAGGCTTTTTCTGCTAAAATAGTATTCTAGAAACAAGGTGAGAGAGGCCTGTAATGGCAGAGCCAGGATTAAGCCAGACCATTTGCAGCTCCCTCCAAATGCAGCGGTCAAGGGGTGCTGCTGTGAGGGGTTTGGTTACTCCATCCCTAGGGGGACAGCAATTTCCACACAGGTGTGAACTGGGACTTGGGAACCTGCTTTATTTTTCCCCGGTGTTACTCACAAGGTGTCATACATCAAGAAAGATGTGGGACTGTTGGAGAGGGTTCAGAGGAGCCACGAAGATGATCAGAGGGCTGGAGCAGCTCCCCTATGAAGAGAGGCTGGGGGAGCTGGGCTGGTTAAGCCTGGAGAAGAGAAGGCTGTGGGGGGACCTCACTGCAGCCTTCCAGTACATGAAGGGAGCAGAGAAACAGGAGGGGAATCAGCTTGTTCAAAGGGTAGATAATGGCAGGACAAGGGGGATGGATTAAAGCTGAAGGAGGGAAGGTTTAAATTAGATATTAGGGGGAAGTTTTTTACAGAGAGAGTGGTGAGGGGCTGGAACAGGCTGCCAGAGAAGGGGTGGGTCCCCATCCCTGGAGGTGTTCAAGGCCAGGTTGGATGGGGCCCTGGGCAACCTTGTGTAGCTCCAGGCCTGGAGGTTGGTGGCCCTGCCTGTGGCAGGGTGGTAGGAACTCTGTGATCCTTGGGGTCCCTTCCAACCCAGACCAGTCTATGATTCTATGATTCTATGCCAACATGAGGCCATGGCTTCACTCAGTACCTCTCACGTCCACTCCTCTCCTCACCATCACATCACTGCTGCACAGGGAGCAGGGCACAGCACAGCCAAAGAGCCAGATGAATCACAGAATCACAGAATTGTAGAGGTTGGAAGGGACCTCGAGAGATCATCGGGTCCAACCCCCCTGCCAAAGCAGCTCCCTAGCACATATTTCACAGATAGGCGTCCAGACGAGTCTTGAATATCTCCAGAGAAGGAGACTCCACCACCCCCCTGGGCAGCCTGTCCCAGGGCTCCCTCACCCTCACTGGGGAAAAGTTCTTCCGCATGTTGGTGCGGAACTTCCTGTGCTCCAGTTTACAGCCATTGCCCCTTGTCCTGTCCCCACAGACAACTGAAAAGGGGCTGGCCAATTCCCCCTGCATCCCATACTTAAGATATTTATAAACATGAATTAGGTCCCCCATCAGTCTTCTTTTCTCCAGACTGAACAGCCCCAGCTCACTCAGCCTTTCCTCATACAGGAGCTGTTCCAGGCCCTTAATCATCTCTGTAGCCTCCTCTGGACTCTCTCCAGGAGATCCCTGTCTCTTTTATCCCAGGGAGCCCAGAACTGGACACAATACTCCAGGTGGGGCCTGACCAGGGCAGAGCAGAGGGGGAGGATCACCTCCTTCGACCTGCTGGGACACCCTTCCTGATGCATCCCAGGATCCCATTGGTCCTCTTAGCCACCAGGGCACACTGCTGGCTCATAGCCAACCTGTCATCAACCAGGACCCCCAGGTCCTTCTCCACTGAGCTCTTCTCCAGCAGGTCATCCCCCAGCCTGTACTGATACAGACAGTTATTCCTCCCCAGGTACAAGACTTTACACTTGCTTTTATTAAGCCTCATCTGGTTTCTCACTGCCCAGCTTTCCAGCCTGTCCAGGTCTCGCTGGATGGCAGCGCAGTGTCCTGCGTGTCAGCCACCCCTCCCAGCTTTGGATCAGCAGCACTTGCTGAGGGTGGATGCTGTTCCCTCATCAAGGTCGTTGATGAAGATATTAAACAGGACTGGACCCAACACTGAGCCCTGGGGAACACCGCTAGTCACAGGTCTCCAGTCAGATTTTGTTCCACTGATCACGACCCTCTGAGCCCAGTCCAACAGCCAGTTCTCAACCCACCTCACTGTCCACTCATCTATCCCATGATCTCTCAGCTTTTCTATCAGGATGTCATGGGAGACAGTATCGAAAGCCTTGCTGAAGTCAAGGTAGATGACATCCACTGCTCTCCCTCCATCCACCCAGCCGGTGATGAGATCATAGCAGGCTATGAGATTGGTCGAGCACGATTTCCCCTTAGTGAATCCATGCTGACTACTCCTCATGACCTTCTTCTCTTCCAGTTGCTTGGAGATGGCATCCAGAACAACCTGTTCCATAACCTTTCCAGGGACAGAAGTGAGGCTGACTGGCCTATAATTGTTAGGTTCCTCCTTCTTGCCCTTTTTGAAGACTGGAGTGATATTGGCTATCCTCCAATCCTCAGGTACTTCTCCTGTTCTCCAAGAGCTGTCGAAGATGATAACAAGCGGCTCCACAATCACTTCCGCCAGCTCCCTCAGCACACGTGGATGTATCCCATCCGGGCCCATGGATTTGTTTGTATTAATCCCTTTGAGCCGCTCCTGGACCACCCCTACCTCAACTAGAGGGAAGCTGAAGGGCTTTGAAGAAAAGGGCCATGGTTCCTCCCCAGAAAATCCTGTGCAAATGACACTGTCCCACGTGTGACAGGTTTTGTACACTACCTAGCACTCACATCCACCAAGTGATGTGAGCTCAGGGCTACTGTCGACACAGGGAGGACAACACACCTATGAATGCTTGTGCAAAGCTGTTTCTAAGCAGCTATAAAAGGCACTCAGTGCTTACTCCTTGGGTCCTGCTCCACTTATTGCACTGCCCAAATCTCAGCGGTCGCTGAAGGGAGAAGGTGGGGAGAGCACAGCCCCAAGAGTCACAAACAGCCTCCCCAGCGCTGCAGCTGCAGCTCCAGATGTTGTAAATCTTCCACCAGCCAGCAGCAATCCCAGACTAATTTCAGGGAGATAGGTCCCGAGGCTGCAGTTGTTATTTTTTATACTCCACTGAGTAAATTCATCAGGAAAAAAAAGCCAAAAAAAAGCAGCAAACCCTAGAAGGCACCACACATTCCTGTGCTGAGGAGTGGGAACACAGCCAGCGAGCAAAGGGTGTGAGGACAAGACGCAGGCGAGCTGATGGCCTGGGAGCAGCCTTGATGGGACTTCTTGCTGCATCAGAAACTGGCCAGATTTCAGTGTTTACCTAATTTTGCAGCTTCAATTACTGCAAATTCCAGAGCGGGCGAAGCACTCGTCGTTGTTCATCCACAGAGACAGGCAGCTCAGTGATATACTGCTCTTAGAGTTGAACCAACACAACCAGCTGCGGAGGAAACACTGCCAGGGCTTCGCTCTCCCAACGAGCTTTCAGGCACTGCCCAAGATGTGAATGATCCTGTCCTCAACAGCCCCAAAACCATCCCCTCACCCTCTCTTAAACATGAAAGCTCCAGGAAGAAGCAGGAGGCATTTTCCACAGGCTCTGAGGCTGAGTAGCCAGCTTGTGGGGGCTGTTCTCCTGCCCAATCTGTGGATCCTCAAGGGTGGCAGGGCAGCATCACAGACTCATTGAGTGTGGTAGGTGGGAAGGGATCTTCAAAGCCCATCCAGTCCCACCCTGCAGTGAGCAGGGACATCTTCACTAGAGCAGGTCGCTCAGAGTCCCATCAAGCCTGACCTTGGATGTCCCCAGGGATGGGGCCTCCACCACCTCTCTGGGCAGCCTGGACCAGTGTCTCACCACCCTCAGAGGGAAGAACTTCTTCCCAAGGTCTCATCTAACTCTGCCCTGCTCAAGTTTAAACCATTACCCCTTGTCCTATCATTCCCTGCTCTCACAAACAGCCCTGCCCAGCTTTCCTGTAGGTCCTTCAGGCACTGGAAGGGACTCAAAAGCCTCCCCAAAAGCAGCCTTCTCGTCTCCAGGCTGAACCAGCCCAATTCTCCCAGCCTGGCTTCATAGGAGAGGTACTCCAGCCCTCTGATCATCCTTTGGATGCACTCCAAGAGGTCCATGTCCTTCCTGTGCTGAAGGCTCCAGAGCTGGCCACAGCACTGCAGGGTGGGTCTCCCCAAAGCAGAGCAGAGGGGCAGAGTCCTCTCTCTCGAGCTGCTGGCCACACTCCTTGGGATGCAGCCCAGGATGCCAATTGGCCTCTGGGCTGTGAGGGCACATTGCTGGCTCATGTCCAGCTTTGTGTCCATCAGTACCTCAAGTCCTTCCCACAGGGCTGCTCTCCATCACATCATCCCCCAGCCTGTGTCAGTAGTGAGGACTGTCCTGACCCAACGAGCATCCCTCATCACCAAAACAAGCAGGTTTTATTTGAAGCAGAGCAACCCTCTCTTTTGTCATTGGAGTTTTATCACGTCTCTCTTGTAAACATGCCAAAAAGAAGAGCATAATTTATGAATTTCCTCCCGGTGCCCAGTTATCTTTCCAACTGTTTGACTGCTGGAAAAAGGTAAAGAAGGGAAAAAAAAAAAAAAAAGAAAAAATACGCAAAAAGCTCCTCTAAAGGTTAAAACTTTGAGCCAATTTCAACCCCAACGTGCATTAGGGTAGTGTATTTTTCATTCATTCCTCCTGGTGACATTTCAAGCTTTGTTACAAATCAATCAGCATTTCCAAAAGCATTTTGAGGAGCAGGAAACTATACTGGATCCAAATTCTCCAACATCTATTATTCTTGCTATTTCCCTCTTTTCGATGAAAAACATCTGAAAGGTTATTTTAAAAGAAGCAAGGATTTGTTTGAAGTATCAGGACAGAGAAAGCATTTCTGCACAACACTCCAGTGGCAGAATAAACCTCAGTGATACACAGGGAATTTATTTCAGAGGGAGTTTGCTCAAGCATTTAAAGGCACGGGGCTGGCAGGCACCTGGGAAGGGATGTGGTTAATGCTGGGTGATGTAGAAATACAGGGAAATGGGGAAAGCACCTAAAAGTCATAAAAGACAGATTTATGGTGGTGGCTCCTGGAAGCTTCCTCCTGTATTTATCACCCAAGGTCACGATGTTCTGCCAGGGGAGTTAAAATCCCAAAGGGTTTTTGTTTGATGGGAGGCAGCTGCTTTGGTATGAGTACCCTGAGAATCCTAGGTGCCTCTGGACCCACAGCCTGTGCATCTCGGGTGTTGTCACCTCAAAGTGATGGGTCCTGTCCACCCAGCAGAGACCTGGCCAACGCTGTGGCCTTACTGGCAGCTGCAGCACAGACAGCACTGTCTTCTACAAGATCCCAGAAAGCGTGAAGGAGTGGAAAAAACCAAATCTGCCCTCCTGCCACACAGAACAGCCCCGTGCTGCCCTCAGGATGTAGTACTGATGGCAGCACTTTCCCAGGGGGTTCCTGCTCTGAACCCTGATGTACCCCTCCAGGAGAACCAATGGGCTTTGTTATTTGATCCCTTCAGTGGCAGGGAAGCACTATGAAGTACACACACAGTTAAGCACACGCTGCTTCCCAAACCTTCTCACATCAGTTTTTAAGGGTGACACCAAAGGTACCTCTCTTCCAGCCAAGTGTGCTCGCTGACTGATGTTAGTGCCCAAGGAAGGAGTCCTTCAGCTTCTGATAGCAATGGTGATAGCCCAGCAGCATTGTGCTGAGAGTGCTCCCCTGGAAATAAACCACACCGGGCTCATCTTTGTGGCACGACCAGGGCGGTGGCAGGTGTCCCATGGGAGGGGACACAGGATGAGCAGGCTTGCACCCCCACTGCCCTGAGCCCAGTATCACGTCAGAGAGAACGGGGTCGCTTGGCTGCCACTGCAATGGATGCTCTGCAGAAGCTCACTGCGTGCAGGCGACACGTAATGCCACATGTGCTGGTGTCACAGCTCTCCCCCCTAGTGCCCTTATCTCCCCCTGCAGCCCTGCAGCCAGCCCCTTCCCTTGCCACCCCCTCGTCCCCCTCTCACAACCCTTGTGCCTGAGTGTAGGCTGGGGCTGAGCTTGGAGATCAAGGATGAGTCAAGCTCAGAGAGGAGATGGCAAAAAGGACGAAACCTCCCAGCCTGGCAAAGCACCTCTTGCTGCCCTGTGTCCACCACACACCGACCCACGGAGAGCCACTCCTCAGCCAGGCTCTACTGGGCACCCAGAGCAAACCCAGTGTTCCTGGAGAACAGCAAGCCCTTCCAAAGTGACAGGCCTCCTGATGCTCCCCGCTTCAGAGACAGCAGAGACCAGAACCACGACAACTGGAACCACAGACTCCCCAGCTGTGCACTGGGAGGGGGACGGAGATGCCACATGATGGGTAATTTCCAGCTGGCAGCTTGTCACTCCTGGTTACCATTATTCCAGATGAGGAGGAAAAGATGAGGCTCTGAGTAACCTCATTCTCTATCTCAGCTTATACAGGGAGTCTGGGGAGCAGAGCCGAGGTTTCAAAGGAGAGCATTTCCCACCAACGATAAGCAAGCCTTTCTAATTTTCCATTTGCTGCCATTTTTCACAGCCCAGGCAGCAGATAAAGCTTTCCTCAGCCCTCAGAAGATGATTGATAATGAAGCATGAAGTGACACGAGGTCACACAGAATGATGCTCCGAGTTGGAACATGGGAAAGCTACGCTCGTATTATTTTACACAGCTTTCCTAGCCCTGTGGCAGCTCCTCCAGCCACTGCCCCATGTGGGGTTTGAAAGCATGGCACCAGAGGGGAATGCAGATGGATATTACTGTGGGCACTGAAAAGATCCAGTCCTGCTTTAAGCTCTCTTCAACCTGCCTAAATACACGTGCTCGTCTCCTCAGCATCTCTGCCCCTTACTCATACTCCAACGAGAAAGGAATTTGGAGTTCAGGCAGGGAAGCTCTCATGGTGACACCAGGCCATTTAGAATGGTATGATGTTAATATGGGATGAATTTGACATTTAAATTGCTTTGTAAATACATCTTTTAGAAGAAACATAGGACTATAGTCCTTAAAAACCTATACAGTCCTTAAGGAATCTGTAACTTGGAAGGTTAAAGCCACTACCCCAGCCTAATTTGCCTAATTGCATGCCTCCCTAAAATTCTCTTTATAGTTTCAACTGCATATGATAATTTCTTCCTACCCCCTCCTAAAAATGCTGTTAATTGTCCTGATGTGATGTTAATCAGCTGCAGCATCCAAGCCCAGACCTCATTTGTAGTGATCGTTTAGAGGTGCTAACACTGCGAGATGGAGAATTTAAGATGAAATTCAAATTTTGAATGTAAATGAAGCTACACAGCAGAGATGAAAAAGCTCAATAATTATTAAAAGCTCACTTTAGAACAACCCAATACCTGGATTTGGCTATTTGAAATTCAGATTGGGTGACTTCATACATTTGAGGAGATGTGGAACAAACCCCATGTATTGTACTTGGAACACCAGCTTCCTTTCCAGTAAAGAGGGAAGGGGAACAAGGGCTCCTCTGCTCCCCTAAGGAGTCAAGAAGAAGGGAGCAGCTCCAGCTTTCCAAGGTTGCCCCTCAAAATAACCCAGCGCTGGTCTGATGGGCAGCATCAAGGTACGAGGAAGGGGTGCAAGACACTCCCCCTCCAGCAGCCATGACCTTGTGTTCGGGATTGGGGCAGATTCTTTGAGGGAACCCAAATTCACAAGCTCCACACAGACATCTCTAGCGAGTTCCTGCTTGTCTTTATGGACTCATCAGTGCTATTTCTGTTCCAGGATGTTATGCACATAATAATTTTTTTATTATGTAGGAAACAGCTTATTTGATCAATTTGCCCTATTTTTCCGTGGTTGGTTTCAGCAAGAGCTTTACCCTTTTCCTGAATTTACTAGAAATTACCTGCCAGATATAATTGCAGCAAATAAAACTTGCTCTGGAGCTCAGGCTTGTATGGTTCCAAACAAACGCCTGCAATTGTGGAGGAGAAGCTCAAGAGAGCAAGACCACAGCGAAGGAAATGAGTATGGGGTCTTGAAGGGCACCTAAGGGCTCTAAGTGCCTCCATCCGCTGGGAGATGGTGTCCCAACTGACTGAGGACACCTTGGTAAGCGCTGCCTTACTTCATCCCCTGGTGTCCTCAGCTGGCGAGGGCCTCCTCCCAGCATGTCACAGGCTGCTGTGGGGAGCGGGGCCCTCAGTGCCCAGGGCTCTGTAAAGCGCTGGGCAGCCAGGTACTTGCACAATGCCCTTTGCTGCTTCCCCTGCCCGGTGAAGCGGTGATGCTTCCCTTTCCATTCACTATTCCCTGAGATACCTTGAACTTGGCAGCAGCACATTGTTAAACCAGGTTCCTTCAGCAAAAAGAACAATGCCCATTCCACCTCTGGACACCCCTGTCTCCAACATGCCTCAAGGAATCGCCCTTGTGCATAACACCCTGCGTGGGACCCGGATTTGGGAGCATCACCCCAGTTCGCATGATGTGCAAACGTGGGGGCGTGCAAACCAGAAGGGGTTTCCTTTTGGTGCTGCTTATTGTACCTTCGGGAGCAGCAAGGAGGTTCCAAGTCCTTTCTGCAGCCCTCTCACCGAGGTATCTCCTGAGATACCCTGCCCCATGGATCAGATCACAGGCTCCCACTCCCCTGGGACACACGCACGGCCACTTTCCTCTGCAGAAAGCCTTGAATGCCTGTCGCTGGTGGAGCAGTGCTGTGGTACAGCACCCTGCAATGGGATCCTATCAAGTCAATTCTCATTTACTGGGGAGACATTACCAAGGGATTACTTGATTATCAGACTTTGCTTTCCCTTGGGATCGGGAGACCAGTTCTGGCACGTGGAGACAGGACTGGGTGACAGTCCCTCTCCTTTCATGAAGGAGAAGCTTTATTTTGCCAACGTGCCCCTGCCTTTATCCCAGCACCATACAGTAACATGCACACAGGGAGGAGGGCAATCTCCTACCAGCCATTGTCTGCAATTAAAAAAAGAAGAAAAAAAAATGCCCTTCGGTGTTATTTCTAATAAATTCAGCTTTCAGATGCCAAACAGAATGACTGGAAAATACTGTGTGTACTTTCTTGGCTTCCTAGAGGAAAAGCCTCAGTATATATCCCACAGCAAGACACAGATCTGAGGTTACATATCCCCACACTAAGATCACAATAATCCTTTTTGCATTAAAAAATAATGAGCTTCACCTCATTTGCAGATTCTTAAGAGCACAGAATCCTATGGTCACTTGGCAATATGAATGCACATCTCATAAATAGTAAATGAAAACAGAGCTCTCTTACCTTCCCACAGAAGCAGGACTGAAAGCTGGGTAGTCCCACAGGGAAATAGATTTCTTTCAGGAAGCTTTCATTTCTGAACAGCTAAAAATCCTGCCCATACGGGCTTCTTTGGGGGAAGAGAGAGGATTAAACTGGCCATTTAAAATGTTTGTTTCACTACTGCCATCTTGATAAATCTCTCTAAAAATGTAATCCTTTGTTATAGTGGAAAAGTGCCAGAGTTCTTGGTTAAACCCAAATCAGTCATTTTTATGGGGAACCTGCACAAATGCCTGTTTCACCAAAGAGCAGATTTGGGAAGCATCTAGAGTTACGCATAATACAGCAGCTCTCTGAAACGAGTGCCTAAAGGCAGCTGCAACCAGAGAAATGAGAGCTGGAACACAAAGCTTTGCCAAAAAAAAAAAGTAGTCCTCTCTATTTTCCCCCCTTTCTTCCAGATATACTTGTTCATTTTCTTTTGTAATAAGAAGTCCATGGAACACGTAGTCCCTCATTACGGATGTGGGTGTTCTGCCAAAGCTGTGGTCCAAGGATGAGGTTGCTGCAATAATGTGCCCAAGACATCAAGAATAAATCTATTATTTGATTAAAAAAAAAAAATAAAACCCCACAACTTTAAAGAAAGGCCCTGAGAATTTAATAGATATAAAACCAATTAGATTTGATAGGAGCGGGGTCTACAGAAGCCGCTCTTACAGCCACCTTATCATTCCTTAGCAAGAGACATAATGCTCTATTAAGTTGCATTAAATGCTTAAAGAATCCTCAGGAAAGGCAGCCTTTTCCCTTCTATTTTACTATTTTATTGGATTTCACCTTGGCCCGTGCTCTGGCATTCCTCATGGGCCAGCAGCTCTCCCGGAGGCTGGTGGGGTCTGCGCAAAGCAAAGGTCTGGTTCTTGGCGCAGCACTTGGCTGGACTTTGAGGAGCATAGAGGCACCTGCTGTGCCTGTCCCTGGGCTGACAGGCAGCCCCATCCCTGGGGCGCAGCACCCAAATCCTGCAGCGTGAGTACAGGCACAGTGGAGGTACCTCTGCAGTCTTGCCATGTGGAAGCCACGAGTGGTCTAGAGGGAGGAAGCTCTGTCCACATACCACCACAGGCACTAACAGCACGCTGCCATGGTACCACCTCAGACCTAAAGAAACCCCTTTAAATGTATTGTTAATTTGAAGGTTGGTGTATTTTGAAGATCCAAGGTTGGGTGATGAACCAGCCCTGGATTGGCACTCCAGAACTTTGGGTTCAACTCTCAGCCCTGTCACAAACCTCTTAAATGAAGTTGGCCAGCCACATGCTCTGCTCTGGATGTGTTTGTGCTCCATAAACAAAGCAGGGGAAATGTCACAGCTCCTACCTCTAGACTGCATCATGGGATGCTGAAATGCAAGCAGCAAATGGAGTGGGGACTGTCTCTAACCCTCTATATCAAAATAAAAAGATAAAAAGGTCAATAAAACTTGGAGACCTGCAGTGACCAGAGGGGATATAGGAGGCAGCAGGAGGCAGAGTGGGGCCCATCACAGCAACCCATGGCTTGGAGAGCTCTTCCTGCTCCAGGGATCAGCATCGCAGCTCTTCAGCTCTGCTCTTTGCATTTATTCCTGGAATACTTATCTAAAAGCAGCACATGCTCTTCAATTGACTTTACCTATGGAAAAATATCTTTCTAGGAGAAGCAGCTGTTTTTACAGAATCCTCGTATTTATTTAGTAAAAAAACTGCAGCAGCGCTCATAGGTTGGGTACAAAGTCATTTCCTACGGCAGATGGTTTAAAGTCACATGAGAACAGCCTGAGAACCTGTCACTCTCCTGCAATTTCTACTGAACATCAGGAACAGCAGAAAAAAGAACCATTGTTTGCAAATATTGTGGCTGAAAGAACCCATATTTTTGTTGTTAGAGACTTTAATTGACTCTGCCGTGCTGCTCCCCATGTTCTCTGGCTCTGGATTAAAAGATCTCATCTATTCCAATACATTCATGTGGGGTTACGGCCCCACAGCCAGCATTTTGGAGACCTGTGCTCCAGCTTGTGACCTGCCATGAAAATCACACGGCATCTTAGCAGGGCGAGGAAGGAAAGAGGAGGTTGAGAAGACTTTGTTCCATGGTTAATAGCATGGGGAAGAGTGTTGTGCATGCATTAATCAGCTACAATTTGCAGCCCTGAACAGATCGATAGCAACAACCTTGTTTTGTGAACAAGGAGCAGTGGGGAGTGGTGGCTGGGTGTCCGTGGCGTGCTGGTGTCCCACCGCAGGGATGATGGACCTGGGATGCACTGGGGCTGGGGTGCAAGGACCAGGCTGTCCCACTGCACGTGTAGTGAGACACCAAGTCGAGCAGAGCTCAGGCCTCGTGGTTCTTGTATGGAACAGGCAATAAAACTCGTGACTCTGGTAGGAACTGAGGCTCAGCAGGCTGGAAAATCCCATCGGTCTGATTTCCACCCTTGTGAGAAAGAGGAGAGAAACGCACAATTTCTGGACTTTATAATTCAAGAGTTTATAATGCAAAGGATCCAGGCTGCCTCTAGTTACGCCCCACAGCAATGGCACGGTTGGGTGTTTGGCAGGGATCTGTCCTTGCTCAGTGTCGGCCAGGCAGGATGACCTGAAATCAGATTGATTTACTCCTTGCTGTAACATGCATGTAAGAGACGTGTAAGAAATTCTTACAGAGTACCACCCCTTCCCCAAACACGAGGCGTGCAGCAAAGTCTCTCTCTCAGCACCATAAGCCCTTCTTGTGCACTTGAACTAAATCCATTTCCACCTTCAGAGTACAAATCCTCTCAAAGAGTGCCATGAGGAGCCAACTTCCAGAGCTCCAGACCTTCCAGCGCATGGGGATGTCACCCAGCTGATGGGATCCGTCCTACAGCCAGGAGGATGCTGTAAGGTGAAGATCAAGGAAGCAATCATGCACCTGCAAGCTTCTAGGTGTCCTCCTGCTCAATTCAGCTGTCTAAGTGTGTTTTCAGTGTTTATGCAGGGAAAAAATAATGAAAATATTTTAAAAAATAAAGCACAATGACAGGGTTGAGACCAGGTGCTACGTGACATTCAGAGCACGACTCATCCCTGTGCCACTTGGGTGGCACCTGCTTTTCATCAGCTCATCTGGCTGAACTTTTCCAGCTAACTGTAATTAGAAGACAACTCATTGATCTCAAGACACCACGTATAACGAGGTTAGCCCCAAGATGTACACTGTGCATGGAGTATCAATGAGTTATTTTCATTTCTGTAGGATATATAGCACTAACAGTGTTTATAATGTGTCTGGAGCATGGTACAAGCAGAAGGATCTTTGCCTGCTTAGCAGTACGTACTGTGCATCTGTCCTACGCTGTGCCAGCTTCCCCAGCCACTGGATTTTCACAGTGGTAGGAAATAACAGGGATAAAGGGATTAAAAAGCAATGATTTTCTGTAAAGCCTTATAGGACATGTCTGCTATGATCTCAGCTTACTCGCCTCATCTACACCAGTAAAACACCATCGTAGTAGACAGATTTATGGATTAAATGCAGATGAGTGTGTAAAATAAATATTTTGCTTATAGCTTCTATGCACTTTAAAATATTCTCTGTGATTATAATAGCTTTTGAAGTCTCTTTCCAACGGGGTGATTTGCAGTTCGGAAGTTAAAATCAGGGACCTCCCCTGGCTGCGGTGCAATCTAAAGGTCATGATTGAAGTGTGGTGTTTAGCAATTCCCAATAATTGTATCCAGACCTCAAACATGCCACGCTTTGTCACAGCTGCCACTTGAGGTCAAATTGAATTTAAATTATATTTATCTTAGTATTAATAGAGCTGCAGCTCAGGCTAAGCCATGCAAAACGCAGTTCTCAGCCTCCGTGTTACCTCACGGTCTTGTGGGGCTGCAGCCACAGCTGTGGGAGAGGGAAATCTGAAGCCTGCAAACCCTCATTTCATGGAAGTGGGACAGCTCAGCAGCTCTGCTGCAGACAGACCCAGCGGACCCAAGTCAGTGGCTTTACTGGGAGCTGGAATGAGCGCCAAGGTTGCACGTCTTCTCATGTGTGTAAACCAGAAGTAAATCACACCCCATCGCAGTAATGATGCCAAGTCAGAGCACGACACCAGCCCTGGGTGTACTCACAGTGTGGGTTGTACCACCAGTGCTTTCACTCCTCAGGTCCTGGTTTGGGACTCAAAGAGCTGGTCCTCTGAGCCCAGCCACTGCCCCGCTCTCGTTAGGAGTGACAGTCACCCTCCCTCGCAGTGGCAAGGCTGCGACGCGTGGTCAGGGCTCTCCTCCTCCACACCAGCACCCTGCGGCGTGCGGAATCAAAGGCAGCTCCTCATCCTGGTGTTTTTGCAGAGTGCCATCCCAGGTTTTCCTCTGCAAGTCCTTTTGTAATCATTTTATTATCCCAGCAGAGAAGAACCATACCTCAAACATACTTGAGACTGCCTAAAATGAAATGTCAGCCTGCCTGAGTCCTTCAGCTAGAGGAGGAGACTCCAACCTTTCTCCCAGCGACAGACACAACTACTTCACACCCTCTTCAGAAGGAATTGCAAACTCAGCTCCAAGCCCAGCGTCAGGCCTCCCTCTCTGAGACCTCCATGCTCAGCCCAGTCTGTTGGTGACCAGGAGAGCCGTTTTGGCGGATGCATATGGCACATCACAGCTTGCATCAGGAGATGCCAAGAAAGGTTTCAATGGGTGTTCTCCCATCAGCGTGGGACGGGAAGGCAGCGGCAGGGCTGCTGTGCTCTGCCCATCAACAGGTTTGTGTCAAATAAATACAAACCCCGTGCTCACAGTGAAACTCTGTGGTTGCCTTTGAGGGTCCCCGGCTTTCTAAGAAGCTTTGGGGGGGTTCCTAGCAAAGTGATGAAATGAGATTGGAGTCCCTCCTCATGAAAGATTCAAGTGACAGCTCATCTGGGAGAAGATACATCAACCGAAAGGAAAAGCTTCATGATTAATAATACATAAGAGAAGCGAGATAGAACAGGGCATGAGGCACCTGACCTGCTTTTACAAACACTGCCTGGTGTCATTCCGGCTCCTGATTATAGGATTCCCCACACAAAGACATCCAGATGTTCTCATCTGCCTACACACAGGCTACTGCCAGCAACGGGAAGGGCGAGCCGCAGTAAATCCTTGCTGCTGAGCAGCTGGTTCCTTTCTCACCAGCAAACCCCAGTTGCAATCAGCAGGTAGAAGGATCCTTCTAGGTGCAAACAAAGACTCTAATTCCTGGGTTCTGCAGCAGCACCATGGCGACTGGTGCAATTGCTGTTCACACTGAGCCGGGTTTTGTCGTCCCTGCGCCACGTGATGCATCCACACTTTTGCACCTGCAATCACTTACACCATTTGTGCCTGCAATTATTATATCCGCATGCATAATTGGGGAATGCATTATGCAAATAACCAGTTATTGATGTAATTGGTCATTGGCTTACACAGTTACTCACTGGTAATTTGCATGTGCAGTGCTGGTACCTTTCTGAATAAATCCAGCACACTCCAGCGATTTGGGAAATAAATGCTCAGCATCTGAAGCACCGGGTGAGAAGCAAACCCAGCAGTGGTTCATCTCGCTAACAAAAAGTGTCATCTAAGCTAAGAAACCTGTTGGCACGAGCTGCAAACTGCAATGCCTCCTTCTCTGCTGAACTCACAAACGAGCCTCTGGCACGAATCCTACTTCTCATCCAAAAATTCCAACTAACTGTTGCCTTCGCTGACGGACTTATTTCCATCTCCTGTGGAACAGGAGTTGCTACAGTTGGGATGCAGGGCAAGACATGTTGCCCTGCTCAGTGTCCAGTCTCTTTTCCTTTTGGTGGTGTCCCTTCTACCTGCTGTTCCCACTTGACATCGCTCCCCAGTTTGAAGCTCTCTCAGAAGGGCGCGTTGGAGCCCGGCAGCACAGGTCAGGGCAGTGGATTATGCATACGCTCAGGATGCTAAGCAGCTTAATGGCAGGATGTCTGCTTCAAAGAAAGAAGGCAGTGACACGTGGGACAGGACACCAAGAGCTGTGTTGTTTTAGTATTACCCAACATGAGTTATTGACACCCTTTGAAAGGTTTAAATGCCCAGTCCTCAAAATGCTGAGCGCTACCCAGATGCAAACCAGCAGCCCCAGTGCTGTCCCAGTGCTGCTAGCACAAGGTATGGGGCAGTAAATAGGGGCAGTGTCTGTGGTAGTGGCAGCAAGCATCATACTGGTTTGTTAACACTTTCTGGAGATGGAGATGAACTGGGACCGCAGCTGAATGCAGATAGAACAGAGGAATAAGGGGATAAAGCCAGAGGGCACAGAGGGAGAGAAGGTGAGAACAAAGAGGCAATCCAAAGGGACAATGTTCAGCCCAAATGGTGGGAAATCCATGTTTTCCTGGGAGCTTCTCTTTTAAGGCCACTTGAGCAGTAGTGTTGGGAGAATACTCAGTCCTGCCTGGGTACTGCTGATGGGAAAAGACATGCAGAGCTTGTACCCCAAGCAGCTCACGGGAGATGGCACAGGGAGGAGAGTCCCCTTCTCCTCCCCCTCAGTCCAAGCAGCTACTCCTGGGGCGGGGGCTGGCGCACAGACACCAGGCTAGGGAAAACAGCTTCTCCACTCTCTGCTCCACAGAAACATCCATTCCTGGTCTGTAGGCACAAAAGAGTTTTTCATTTCCATCTCAACATTATTCTCACTCCCAACATTTTAATGTTGTGAAAACTGCCTAGAAACGAAGATGCCAGCTTAAGATCGTACAACTGTAACGCTCAGTGTGCTTTGCCTCCTCCTGCTTCACATGTAGGTTTTAGGTCCAGCAGGTTTGTGCCTTTCAAGATTTTTCTGTGCAATTTGAAAGAATGAAACCTTTTCTCTTTTTTTTTTAGGGGGTGTGTGTGTTGTTTTTCATAATGAATCTGGAATTTTCCTAGCAAGTATTGTACTAAAAGCTCAAATCTTAAGAAGGATACGAGCCACTGCTCAGGATCCCTACAGAACTGTGAAGTCCTGAAGTGCTTACCCTGACAGCAGGCAGCCAGTGCAGTCAGGACATAACTGTGGCTGTGCAGATCCCCCTGTACCTTCCCATCCAGACCCCCCCATACCTCCCTGTCCCAAACCTGCCTCGCGGCCAGGCGAGCGCAGAGATGAACCATGCATGGCTGGGTTCATCTCTGCGCTCATCTCTGCACAGCCCCATAGAGATGCTGTAAATCCACCTCTCTTCTCCACAGAAGGACAGTGTCCCAGCTATGCTGCAACAAAAACCTCAGAGGTCAAGGATGGGGATGAGGGATGAGAACCCCTGCAACACGACAATCCAGTCTCAGAGCTTAGCAAAGGTGCTGTGGTGATGGGTAATTGTACCTGAAACACTCCTCTTTCCACAGGTCTTCTGAACCAGGCGATTCTGTGGATGTTTAGCTTTGGCGCACGTCTGGGCACAGCTGTACATCCCTGGTGCCGCAGAGCTGCTCTCTGCTGGGCTGTGCCGCCGCGCCCCGGCTGTGTCTGACGTCCCACAGCCACATACCAGACATTAAAGGGGTGACAGCAGGAACAGAGTCCTGATACTTTGCCCAGTTGCGTGCAGAACAGATGCTCCACACTGAGCTCAGGGGCTGATTGTCATGGCACAGCTGCAACAGCTTTTCTGCACTTCAAACCCACCAAGAGAACTTGTCTCCCTCAGAAAAAATAGTGTTTCAGAGAGGATAACTCTCCAAGACATAATTTCCCCTCAGCTTCTCATCATAGTAACCCCCACCTCCTCTCCCTTGTACACTGCAGCCCTTGTCAGCCACTCCAAGGCTCAATCCTGCACCTGCCCAGCACCAACGTGCAACCCTTTGACCCCAGCTGCACCAGACACTTCAGCACCCCAGCCCTTCATTCCCTGCATGGGGACACCCCAAATCTCCAGCCAAACAAAGGAAGGTTTCCCGTCTGATGTCCTGATGAGTTTCTGCTGGACCCACTGCAACAGCTGGGGACCATGCAGGCAGGGAGGGCTGGCAGTTTTGGCATCCCTGCAGCTCCCAGCTCCCAGCCATGATGGGGGCTGAGCTCTCTGCACGGTGCCCACCTTCCTGTGTCAATCCTGGGTCAGTCCCATCCCCGCTCCGCAGAAGAGAGGCAGCACAGGGTGATGCTTGTCCCCACATTCCCGGAGAAGGGGTCTGTGAGGGCTCTGCCACCGCTGAAAGCAAGCACATGGCAACTGTTCCCGCTTGCTTTGGGGTTCGGAGATCTGAGCTCTGGTTTAAACACGGATTTGTGATCATTTCACAAGTTCCTCCTGAGCCTTGGCAGAGAGAGGGGCCTGTTGTTGTGTCATTTAAAATAGCAAAAGCCTGGAACAGAGACAGCATCGCCTGTGATGACATGGAAATGAAATACAGAAAAGACTTTCCCCAGCAGACCTACAGCTCCCTTCTACAGCTGTCTGCAAACAGGACGGGCTCAGCAGCGCACCCCAACACACAGATAAGCCTCACCTCCAACAACCCCATCAGCTGTGTGGTAAATAAAGTACAGGCTGCTCTGACAAAATAGCACCCAGTAAAAGGGGGACATGGCTGCAATGGGGTGCTGATCCTCTCTCTCGCTCCCTGGCAAAAGAAATACTTGCAGAGAGGATCACAATGAGGATGTGTAACTAGCGGTAGGTGAAAGGATGGATGTGCTCCACTGAGAAAGTGAAAATAAATCCCCTGTCCTGAAACAGCAAAGAACTGAAGCCATGTGCAACGCAGCAAATTTTCCAAGAAGCATCCGCTATTGTATTACTTCCACATCAGGAGTAAGTGATAGATGGGAAAGGTAACGTCCGGGCTAACAAGAGCAGACCCTGTGGAAGGAAAAGCGGCTTCTGTACAACATCATTGAGTTCCTTCCGAAAATTCTATTTCCTTAATATGAAAAACTTCACTGAGTGTGTTACCCAAATGCCCTTTTTCAGAAAAAAGTCATGGCCTCGATAGGGAATCTGAGGCAATAACCAAAGACTGTATTTGCTACATGTTTAACCTATTGCTAACTCATATTAAGGGTCTTCCTCACTATAAATTCATAAAGCAATTCTAAAAACCATTTCCTGAGAAGGTATCACTTTGGTCCGTCCCAGGAGGAGCCACTGAGCCCAGCTGGCCATGGACACCGGCACCTTTTCATCCAGCCTGCGCTCAGCAAACTGCTGACATGATGGTGACAGATCCGTGTAGGGCATGAGGGTGAAAACAATGGCGTGTACCTGCAGGCTGATGGCTTTGGTGGGGTGTTTGTCACCCCCAATAGTTCCCTAATCATAATGACAACGGTGCGAGGGATGTGGCAGTCCAGCACCCTCCCCAACAGCTTCCCCTCTGCTGGTGAAGCATGTAACAGACAAACAAGAAACAAAGATGAAACACTGACGTTTACACCACTGCCCAAACTTCAGTGGGCCTTCGGCATCGCGTCCTGTTAGAAACTCCTCGTCTAGGACAGGGTAGCTGTCCTGGAGGTCCCTGGAGAGGCTTCAGGTAGAGGATGAGCACTTGGAGCACCCATGTTTCCCTGTGCCCTTGTGTGACCATGCGTGCTGTGCTGCAGTACCCTAGGGGAGCCCCTGACGGCAGCACTGAAGGCTTTAGGACAGACAGACGGCACTCCAATGTCTGGCTGCAGAAACCCTCCCAGCGCACACGAGGAACCCAGCCAGTGAAGCGGGTGAGTATCGAGGTCAGGACAAGAGAAGGTAGGGAACTGTGCAAGTCAGTGATTCCCGACTGAGATACTGAAAAAAGAGCCAAGGTGGGAAACACAGAGCGAACGGGGAGCTGAACGTATCCCGGGGTTTACATGGACCGCTTCAAACCTTTGGATTTCAGGCTCAAATAGCTCTTAATGTTGAAGTCATAGCCTATTTTCTCCTACTAATCCATCAATCTCTTATTCAAGCAGCCATGGAGGACACAGGGATGTAATGTCAGTGAGTAATGCAGCTGTACTCACCTAGAGCAAAATTTCCCCTATCTTTAACCCCCTCAATTGCAATGCCCCACGATCGGCCTCGGGGCAGCCACATCCACGGATGGGGGTTCAATGCTCTACTGAGGGCAGGAAACAGAATGTCTGTAAAAATTCAGAGGGAAAGGTGTCCAGCAGTGTTCCCTGACATGCCCACGCTCTGCCTTGGTGCTATATATAGCGGCGACAGAGTTTTTCTCAGCCCAGTGGGTGTGTCAGTGATGTTGTACCTCTCTCAGAGTCCGTAAATAACATTCAACAGCAAGCGGAAGGGGCGAAGATGAGTCAATCTTCTTCATCCCGGGAGCTGTTCACTCTGAAACCTACCGACGAGCCGTTCGCGACACCGGCGGCCGCACCGAGGCGGAGGGGGCGGAGCCACAGGCCCCGCCCCGCGCAGATGGTGCCGCCGCGCCGGGGCGGCCAATGGGGGCGCAGCCCGTCAGCTGACCGGCGGCGCCTACCCAGGTGCGCGCCGGCGGCGGCACAGAGCGGGCGGCGGGCACCGGCGGGACCGGCACCGCATCCACCCGCCGCCGCGCCCGCCCTTCCCGCAGGAGGAGGAAGGATAATCCACCTCCCTACGCCGCTTTCAAGCCGCTTCGCTCCGCAGCCCGGCGCGGTGGGACCGCGGCAGCGACAGCAGCAGCGGATGTGCCGCCCCCCGTGCAGCGGCCGCCGCGGGCAGCCCCGGGGGAGAGCTGCGGCTACGCGGGCTGCGATCCTCGGCCGCCGGTAAGTGCTCTGCGCCGAGCTGCAGGGAAGGAGCCGGGGCCTGCGGGAACCCCGCGGGGAGCGCAGTGCCCGCGGGGAGCTCCGCTCCGGCCGCCGCGGTGCGGGGCGATGCGGGGCTGCGCGGCCCGGCGGGGATCCCCGGGGGCCCGGCCCGCACGGGGCTGTCAGGGAGGAAAGTTTGCGGTAGCGGCCGCGCCCCCCCGGGGATGGGGGGGGAACCGGCATCCTTCCCATCTCTGCCGGGAAAGTTCCGGCGGGCTGCAGGCTTTGCCGTGCGGGCGACGATTTCGGGCCGCCCCGGGGCTGGGCACCGCGTCGCTCCGCACCTCCGGGGCGGGGGGGTGGATATGCGGTGTTTCCGTGGAACAGCAGGCGCTGCAGCATCGCTCCCCTCCTCCCCTCGGTACCCTGCTTACCCCCGGTGGAGTTTTTTCCCGTGAATTGCTGCTTTTCGCTGGCCGCGTGTCCCGGTGTCCCGGGGGGGAAGGGGCGCGTACCTGCGCGGGGGGGAGCGGGGCCGGGGCCGCCTGTGCGGCAGGGCTGCCAGCGCCCCCGACCTCCGATTTGCATGCGAATGGGAGCGTACCCCGGCAGATGTCTCGCCTCAGCCATTCACACGGAGGAATTTGAAAAGACAAGGAGCCTTCAGTGCAACAATAGCCCTCAGAGGCGGCATAAAGGCGCAGTGTGAGCGGGGCTGCCCGGGACCGGCGGCTCCGCCACCTTCCCTCCGAGGGCCACGTTCATTGTTAGCGGGTCGGGGCCGGCGGAACGGCCGCTTCGCACCTGTGTGGCGGCCCCGGCGTGGGGCGGGCATGCCGGGCGGTGCGGGGGGCTCCCCAGCCGGGGTTCAAGCCGCCTCCAGCCGCGGTGCGCCGGGAGCTGGTTGGGGTTATTGGGGGGGTGGGTTGGTTGGTGTGTTTGGGGTTGTTTTTTGGGGGGAGATGCGCGGAGAAACGCGGGGCAGGCGGAGGTGCGGCCGCGGAATCCAGCACAACGGCGGGGGCCCTCCTTGCGCGGCCGCGGAGCGGGACAAAGGGCGGGCGGCCCCACTCGCCTGCCTTTGTTGGGGGCTGCCGGCTGTCAAAGGGGCTATTGAGCGTCGGGGGGCTCCCCCCGCAGCGTAAAGCCCCTTTGAGAGCAGAGAGAGAGCACGCATTGTGCCCGCCGGCTCTGTCTTACCGGGAAGAAGGCGACAGATGTTGGCCTGCTATTTTACATCGTTCCCCAAGTTACTTGGCGCTGCCTTCGTGCGGTTTTCCCACTAGTGATGGATGGAAAAGTCTCAGAACCAAACTCAGAGTAGACAATCAGTTGTGTGAAGGTGAAAGATCACACATGGGATGCTTATATATTTGTCCTGGAGCTGCGTGATGCTTCCCAAGTAATGAATCTTCAATAAAAAACTAGTTTGTGAACCCTTAAGTCTTTTCCTTACAGCGCCAAGAATGGCTATAAAACGAACCTGGTGTTTCTAAACACGACTATAAGCCTTTTATGGAGAGTAATTCAGAGGGACGTGAGGTGATCTCACTGATGCTTCAATGGCCACAGTCCCATACGGCATCAGTCCCGGCTGCAGTCTGAGGGCTCCTACCAGAGCACGTGCAAAAGTCTGCCAAGTGGGAATTTAAATGAATTTAAAAGGCGCTGAGAGAGAGGAAACCCAACACGTGAAGCTTCCCAGCTGATGAAGTAGTTGAGTCCAGGGCTTGCTGTGTCCCATCAGTCTCCTCACACAGTGATGCCCGGACATCCCTGTCCGGCAGCACTGTGGTGCCACAGCCTGGGAAGGGTGAAACCTGGGCTCTGCCAGAGCTGAAGCCTGACTTTGGCCTTGAGGGTTAAAAAGTTAGCAGAATAAAACCTGATGTAGTTCCCTGTAACTTTATATATCCTTGTAGGCGTTCTGGGCTTGAACAGATTGGTTACTGCGATGACTGTGAAGTGTTTTCCATTTACCTAGAACAGAGGTGACTGATGCTGCTGATTCCTAAAGGACAGGGGGTATCCAGGTGGACAGGTTATAAGAGGATAAAAACTTTGGGATGTTAACCATGAAAGACCATTAGTGATTGACATGACTAAGGCTGAGCATGTCCAAACTCATGCTGCAAACAGAAACTTCTGCTCAGTCCGATTTAGCAGGGCTCCAAGTGTAGGCACGTGTCCAGCTTGGAGGCTAGGTTTAAACCCATCATCTGCGTGTTTGGTTCCAGCTCGTGGAGAAAACGTGGTCATTTAAATACGTGTTAGTTAAAGCCTCCTTCATCCTGTTGTAACTAAAGATGAAGCACCCCTCAGTGTCTGAAGAAATACTCCCTGCTGCTGGGCTGTGAGGCATGGGGGCAGCCCCCGTGGAGGGGATGCTGCAGCCTTTTGTTTTACTCCCTCACAGTATTGTGGCACTGCAGAAGCCAGGGAAAACTTTTGCTCATCGGCGTGTGGTATTCCTGCTGCATCGTCTGTCGGCAGGCTGCTGCTGAGACACAGTCAGCTACCAGCTCTTGAGTATTTGTATTTTTTTATTTTTGGATGAATCATATCCCTGGCCAAGTGTTACCCGTGCTGCAGCTTCCATAGCTTGGTATTTTCTGAAAAGGTAATTTATTGGCATTACTGAGTCTATGGATTTCTGTTGATGTTAGGGCTGTATCAACTCCAAGTTCACATAAACAGTAATTTCTATATTTTTAAAAATTTCTTGTATGGATAGAGTCTCTTCTTTATGTTAATATTGAGGAGTTAAAAAAAATAAAGTCCTTTCCCTTTGGTAGATGGGTTATTGGTCTGTGCTACGTTACATCTCTTCTGGAACCTCTGCTTCCCAGGTGGATGCTTTGGAGAGCTCCTGGTCCCAGGTCGGGGTTTGTGTTGGGCTCAGGGTAGGATCAGGCATCAGAGAAAGACTAAAACCAAAGGAAAAAATAAAAGTTAAGTGGCATTTGTAGAAGAGCACTGGCTGCCAGCAGCATTTATTTCATTGTATTTTTTTTCTAACCAGCAAAGTAGCAAGAGACTGAAAATGCTTCCTGAGGAGCCAAACATTTTCAGAAATAAAAATCACTTTCTTTTGCTGCTGCAACTACAGGGGTGACTGCTCTTGGAAGCCCTGATTAATATAAATGAGTTGTAATTTTCTGACCAAGCCATCCTAGTTCACCTATATTATTCCCTTGGCAGACATGTGGTCCCCACAGCTGTCCCCTCATTTGTGTATGAAATGGAAACACTGGTGGCATTTGTAGGTTACCATAGTTACACGAACAATACACGTGTGAGGCTTCATCCTGCCAAGCTCCAGATTTTTTCCTGGCAGACATTTTGTAGGCACCGAACTGAAGGAAATCTATGTAAAGTTTTTGGAAGCACATAAATCCCTTTCTGCTCCTCTCTGCTGGTGTAACACTGATCAACAGGGAGCCTGCATTTCGGCTTCCCCACAGCTGAATTTTCCATCTCCAGGTTGGAAATGCCATCCTGGGAGATGTGTGATGATCCCAGCAATGAGAAATTCCAGGCCCTAATCAAGAGCAGCTCGTTGGGATCAGGCCTTAAATGCTCCAGCAAACACAAACCCCAACTTACTTAAAAATAACTTAGGGTATAGTGAGGTCTACCCCAAACACTACTTGGAGACAGTTTCTCTCCTGGTTGTGTTACACAGGTTGGCCAATGCCTCTTGGGTTCCTGGGGCGCAGAGGCAGGAAGGGATGACCATCCCATGCCTGCTCCATCAGGAGCATCTGCAGAAGTTCAAGGCAGTGGCCTGAGAACTATTCCCATACATTTTCACTGTAGAGACAAAAAAAAAGTATCCCACAGTGGGAAGAAGATGGGTGAGAGTAGGGAAAATCATGGAGTTGGCTTATGCTGAGATTCAGCCCAGTGAGCAGCCAAACCTGGCGCAGCCGCTCGCTCAGTGGTCCCCGCAATGTGTGAGGGAGAGAATGGGGAAGGAAAGTCAGATCTGTGAGATGGAAAGGTTCCTAGGACAGTAAAGGAAGAGAAAATAATAATAATGATAAAAGGATATACAATAGAAGTGATGCATTGTGCAGCTGCCTGGTCCATTCCCAAGCAGTGATCACCTTTCCCTGGCCAGCTCCCCCAGGTTATACCCAGAGCGTGATGCTGCACAGTAGGGAGTATCCCTCTGAGCAGCAGGTCAGCCCCCTCCTGGCTTTGTATGTACCTCCTCATGGGCAGAGCATGAGGAGCTGAAAAGTCCCTGGCTTGGTACAAGCATTACTTAGCAACAACCAAACCCATCCCTGTGTTATCAACATTATTCTCATCCTAAATCCAAAACACTGCCAGAAAGAAAATTAACTCCATCCCAGTCTAAACCAGGACAGCTCAGAAAGCGATTTGGTTGGTGTGTCATAAAACTAACAAGTAGGGGCGTTTCTTTAAGACTCTGAGTGCTTAAATTCTGCCAAGAGAAATCAAAGGTCTACTTCGATAAGAAGCAGTCTACTGAGGACATACTTGAGTTAGTCAATGAATTTTCCAGCCTCATTCTTTTCCTGTAGCTGAGTAATTAAGTCCTTTGCTAAGGGACTCTGTAAGGTCGGGGACAGATCGTGCCTCCACATGGGTTTTAGAGGTACCCAGGTTACAGTTCTCCCTGCTTAAAGCCCCACAACTTTATTCAAGTTTTGTTTTGCAGTTTAGATGCCGTCTTTAATTTCTCTGTGTATGGCACTGAGGGAAAATACTGGATTGGCCTATTTTGGATTGGCCTAATTCTCCTCTCGTTGAAGACAGCGTAAGGCTTTGGCATCAGTGGGAAGAGAGTCTCTGCTCTGAAATTCTAGTGCAAAATGGTTTTATAACTTCACCTTCTGATTCAGAGGATCTTAATTTAGCAATGTGAGTCTGTTTCCTTGACTCTCCAGCCAGCTGTGAATTATCAAACGAACGGGACCTGGTTTTCACCCGGAGCCCAGTTTCTAGAGATGGAGACTGGGAGATGAATAGATGCCTACTGCTTTTTTTTCCTTTTCTTTTTAACTTAAAGAAGGACAGGGCAAAGCAATTGTAAGTAACAGGCTTGAAATATTTAACGGGATGCTGTTCTGGGAACGCACGGAAGTTATAAAAGTGCCATGGAGAAACAGCTCTTCCCTGTGTTTTACGGGGCACAGCGGTCTCGCTGCATAATTCTCTCTCCTAAGGTGCTGCCCTTTAGCCCTCCCTGGTTAACACAGGACAGTATATTCCCTGGGCACTGCACAAGCCCAAGTGCTCCATCTAATGCTGGAGGAGAAGATCACTTAGGGGTTTTATTTAGAAATTGTAGAGGTTGTCAGTGTCTCATTTCCAGGTATTTAATTTAACAAACTCTGGCCATTCCAGCAATTTACGTATCTGTCAGTTCTGATTAGAGCAGGAGTCCCAGCTGCTTTTAGAAGCTACCCCCCCTCCAGGTATTTGGCAGGGTTTGCCGCTCACCCCATTGGAAGTGCTCACCTCTGTGTGGGTCCCCACGGCTGCTTGGTGAGGTGCAGCCCCTGAAGTTCAGCTGGGTGCCTGCACCCAGCCATGTCCTGCGAGGCCAGGGAGAAGGAGGCAGGGTGGGCAAAGCGTGGGCTCTTCTTGCATGGGAAGGAGCAAAACCCCAGGCAGGCAGTGGGGTGTGGGGTGCTCTTTGCACCATGATGCTGCAGGAGCAGGTCTAGAGCAGGATCTGCCTGCCAGCTTGTTTCCCACTGCTGTGGGTGGGATCCATCACTGCCCCATCCCCCTGCAGCCTGCGTCCCAGCCGGACAGTGCGGCCGCATTGCCCCAGGGACCACCCTGCGTGCCTGGCAGGCACATCCTGCTTCTGGGTGCTGCTTCCTTCATCTCACAAGAGTTGTGGCTGTAGACAAGCAGGTCTACAAAAGTCAAATGCAGGACTGATAAATGGCAGAGCTGACACTGGGACAGCAGAGGCTGCTCCAAGGGTGGGTCTAGTAGGTCACTGCCCAGAGAAGCTGGGGCTGCCCCAGGATCTCTGGCAGGGTTCAGGGACAGGTTGGATGGGGCTTGGGGCACCCTGGGCTGAGGGAGTGTCCCTGCCCTGGAGGGGGGGGGGGGGGGCGGCTTTGAGGGCCCTGCCCACCCACACCAGTCTGGGGTTCTATAATGCCTCCTACATCTTCTGTTATTTCATGCATCGTATGATCTATTTGATTAAGCAAGTCCAAAAATACCTAGTAAGTGCATACCTTGCTAATGTGCTGCATATAATTACTGGGATGCAGTGAGCTACTGATTTGCCTTGCTAAATTTTTAAATTACAAATGATCCATCACTCTAACAGAAATAGAGTAAATATTGATGGTTACGGGGATCCAGCACTCATAACAGGCATTGCAGGGATTTGTAACTGCGCTGCAAAAATAACTCCATTTACCCATAGGTGACCAGCACAGTTAAGTGAGCTACTTGCAAGAAGGAAAGTTTTTTAATAGCTGCTTTAAAACAGGTCTTAGAAACTAATTCATTATAGTATGTGGCACAGAGCAAAACCAGATCAGTGGCCTTCATAAATTGGTTGCCAAATAGGTTTTATCTTTCAGCCCCCTTGAAGTGAAACAAGCCTAGTATATGCTAATTAAACTCTGCCTGAATGAATCACCTTAATTAGGCAAAGATTTTATCTACAAAGCTTTGATAACTAAGAATTTTGAGAGAAATAACTTCTTCTACGTTTTCTGCCACGAGCAGCAGTTTTAGTACCTGTTTTTTGCAAGCACTTCATGAAATGAACCCATCTGCAGAAGAACTGCTGACTTGGCCGTGAGGAGGCAGAGGAGTAAAGCTGTAGGAACCATTTACACGTCTGTTCTCAAACATACAAATACATGAAATAGTTTTTTTTCTCTACAATCATCTCATGAACTTCTCAAAGCAAGATTGTGATGTGTTTTCTGCATGAAACAAAGTTATCTCAGACTTTAGGTGATAGGTAAGAGGAAGAGAAGTAGCTGAAATCAGGCTTGTTGGTGTTTTGCATTCTCTGCTGGATGAGCCTTCCTTCCCCAATGACGTGGCAGATGACCTACTCCATGTTCCAAGCAACGCTGCTTAATTCTGGAGGGAAATAAACCCTCCATAAAAGAAGTATTTTTGTAGTGGGACATTGGGTTATCAGCTGTGAATTGAAGAAGAAGGTCTTCAGAAAAACAACCTGAAAAAACTTCCTGGAGAAACCAATTGAAAAGTGGAGAAAGGCCTTTGAAAGGGGCAGGGGAGGGACACGTGAAGCCAGCTAACCAGAGAGGAAATCACGTTTTTGCTTAGATCACAGTACAGCCTTAGCTCAGAGCAGTACCGAAACCCAATCTGTGGCCACTTAGGAGGAATTATTTCCATCCCATCTCAACTTGGTTGAGTTCCAAATCTTTGTCTTGATGCTAACAGCCTTTATATTAGATCTCTCATCACCTCCCATGATAAATCCATTTCTTTTGTTACTGTAGAGTCGCAGCGTTGAGTGAACAGTACGGTGGCTCCGTATCGGTCAATTCAATATATGATTGTATTCAAATTGATATGTAAATATAGCTCAGAAATAGAGAATTTGATGTTGCAGGCGTAAAACTCCTGGGGGGGATCAATAAAAGCCTATTTCATTCCAAGGGCTGGAGTCTGCATAAGTATGCAACATATAAACAGCATAGATACGGTGTAGGCTATCAATAAAATACAGTTTAATACTTAATCACTAATAATTGAAAACTAAATACACAGCACAGCCAAAGGAAAGAGAATTATCAAGGAGACTGTAACAAGGCCCAGAAAAAGAGCTCTCTCTTTGCCTCACTTGAAGATAAACACTTGAAGCTGTAGATGGCTGGCTTATTACCTACACGTACAATTTTTTAATAACAAGGCATAGGCAATTCCTGCAGCCAGGGCTACTGTGAGACATAGCATGGTACTGACTCATTTTATTTATTGGCTACCATTTCTAGCCCAGGATCTGTTGGCATCCTTCATGGTAGTAACAACTGCTTATACGCCGGGGTCTTTCCCAACTGTGGGAGATCCTGAATGACTCATAAAACTGGAGTTTGATCTAGAACTGTGTAGGAAGCAAAATAATCATGCTGCCAGAGAGCCAGTCAGCAAAAAAAAAAAAAGGAGAGGAAGAGGATTTTCTGTTGCTTTGTGAAAATCCCGTGGAGTCCTGGCATCCATAGCTCTTGTGGTTCAAAATAGTTCTCATGTACTCCTTACTTCATCATTATTAACACTTCAGTTCCACTAGCCAAGCTGCACTGGTTCTCAGAGTAGCCAAAAAAACCTCCCAATAGAAATTCTGCTCCAAAATCCAGGCTGATCACTTAATGCCCATGCTCTTCTTTTAGAGCTACTTCTTTTTATTATTATTATTAATGATAATATCATTATTTTAAATATTTATTTGAATTGTGCTGATTTTGATAGAATGCAAGAAGCAGAGATTAGCTGAGTTCCGGCATGAAATCCTCCTGAGGTGAGGACTCCCATGGGTACCAAGATGTTCAGTTTGTTCCCTGTAGTTCTGAGGTCCCAAGGATGCCAAGCCCGAATTCCACATCCATTCTTTAAACATGATCAGAAGACGAAACAGTGTGTCTCTAGTCCTGGCCCTCCTCCATTCTTCAGCCAGCCAATGCACAAAATAGTTGGAACAGCTCTTCCAGAATTAGTTATGCTCCGTAAATTTCAGGCACTGTACAAGCTAAAACCAATTAGGTTTAAATTCTTCCTCACATTTCAAGCACAGGGAAAGCTGGGGATGCATTACTGCGCGTACAGGTGGCAAGAAGAGGGTTTCCCCAGTGGATTGTGCTCTGGGACATCATCCTGCACTTTGATGCAGAAGGGAGGAGCAAGGGAAGGGCTCCTCAAACTGGTTTTTAGCCTGAGTGGCAGTTATTTGGCTGTTGGGAAAGCTGAGCTGGTCAGATAATTTTATCTGGTAATTGTGTGGAATGAGGGTGAAGAGAGACTGAGGGAGCTGGGCTGGTTCAGCCTGGAGAAGAGAAGGCTGTGGGGGGACCTCACTGCAGCCTTCCAGTCCCTGAAGGGAGCAGAGAAACAGGAGGGGAATCAGCTTGTTCAAAGGGTAGATAATGGTAGGACAAGGTGGATGGATTAAAGCTAAAGGAGGGAAGGTTTAGATTGGATATTAGGGGGAAGTTCTTTCCAGAGAGAGTGGTGAGGGGCTGGAACAGGCTGTCCAGAGACGGGGTGGATGCCCCATCCCTGGAGGTGTTCAAGGCCAGGTTGGATGGGGCCCTGGGCAACCTTGTGTAGCTCCAGGCCTGGAGGCTGGTGGCCCTGCCTGTGGCAGGGTGGTTGGAGCTCTGTGATCCTTGGGGTCCCGCCCTCTTTTTTTACTGAAAGAGTTGTCAGGGCCTGGAACAGGCTGCCCAGGGAGGTGGTTGAGTCACTTCCCTGGATGTGTTCAGAAAAAGGGTAGATGTAGTACTTAGGGATATGGTTTAGTTTAGGATGCAAATGGTTGGACTTGATGATCTTAAAGGTCTTTTCCAACCTTGTTATTCTGTGATTCTGTGTGATTTTGTGATTCCAACCCAGACCAGTCTATGATTCTATGATAATCACAGGCATGATTCTTCACCAGAAAGCTTCACCGCTGCCTTCGTATTGGAAGGGGACAGACCCCGTGTTACAGGACATGAACAGCAGTCATGGGCAATAAAAGCTCCATGTTGTCCCAAGATTAATCTGTTTATTTTCATAAAACATCCTAAGAAAGTAGATAAGTCAGGTTTCTAATGGAAGAATATTACTGCTGCACAAACAGATCATGCCTTTCAGGCTTTTGAGGCTTCTCAATGCTTTTATGAGGGTTTTTTTTCCCCTTTCCCAAAGAAAAAACAGACTGTATAATTTGACAGCCCACCGTTTGGAAAGCACTTATTATTCCTGATGTTTCTAATATGACTTGTTAATGCTAATTTGCAAGAGATTTTCAAACAGATGACAGAAGCTGGATTGCAATTCCATGGTTGATTTGATGGGCCATCAATATACAGTAGCTGTGCTCTGCATGGTATCTAGCCCCTTGTGCTCAGGATCAGTGGATGAATGAAAAGAATTTTTCTCTATCCTGTGAATTTACTTCAATACTGTAATGAAAAACATTGTATCAGATGCAAGTCATAAATTAGGAATTTTAAAGATTTAATATGCTGTTTCTGCAGCACAGGCATTATGAATAGGATGCTCCTTGTGTTTCCTCTGAGGAGATAAGCATGGTATTTTTCAAAAGACACAGATGGAGCATGTGAAGGTTGCCCTGAAATACAGCAAATTGCCTTCTCACCAGAGCTTTCCCTAACATTAACCACTGACTTTATTCTGATGGAACGTGTGTACAGACAGGAGGAAATAATAGGCATTATTTGCAGGAAAACCCAAACTCAATCCTCAACTATTCTAAATCCCAGAGGATGGGTTCTGAGGCTTTATACCGCTACCTTGTGCCAAGAGCAAGCTTTACCAGGAGAGGTTGGACCAGCTGATCCTTGAGGTCCCTCCCAACCTGGTCCTCTGTGATTCCATGATTTATTATTACAGGTCCCCCAGGCCCTGGCTTTGTCTTTGCTTTTCATATCAAGCTCCCATTTTCAGATCTCAGTATGCTCTTTCAACTGACACGTGGTTTTTCAGCTTGACTCTCCTGTATTTTACACAATTCAGGCTTGTAAATAATTATTTCCTGATGCCATCAGACACGTTACAGACCCTGACAGGAGAGGCTTGCTATTGGGCGTGACTCCGTGGTATTTTTCCAACTGGAATGGACTGCACGTGTGATTCCTGGGAAGGGAGCCCATTCCATAGGCTAGGTGTAAATCTGGTTACTAAACCCCAAGTCCAGCCTGAGATGCACAAGGTCACCAATGCTCCTGAGTGGAGTAAGCCCCGAATTCCCTAACGCGACCTTTCAGACCTGGTTTGTGCTGTGTGTGTGAGTGATTCAGCGGGTGCCCGTCCCTATTCCTGTGGTGGGAATTAAATGCCTCTCCCAACCCATGATCCCAGGTCATTGTGGACATGCAGCGTGGCACCAGCAGCTCAGTTTGCACAGACAGCGGGTGGATACAGCACTGCAAAGGCCCCGCTGAAGCTCAAAGCAAGGCACGTCACTGCTGGGCTCCAGCATACCCTTCCCTAAGGCTGGTCAGGCTGTCTGAACCTGACTCGTTCAGACTGGTATCAAGGACTGTGTGTAAGGGCATGGAGCAATAGGACAATGGGTTAAACTAGAGCAGGGCAGGGTTAGAAGAAGTTCTTCCCTCTGAGGGTGGTGAGACACTGGCCCAGGTTGCCCAGAGAGGTGGTGGAGGCCCCATCCCTGGAGACATCCAAGGTCAGGCTTGATGGGGCTCTGAGCAACCTGCTCTAGTGAAGATGTCCCTGCTCACTGCAGGGGTGGGACTGGATGACCTTTGGAGGTACCTTCCCACCTGACACATCCTCTGAGTCCATGATTCTATTCTATGACTGTAATGAACTCAACCCCAGCTCGTTATGGGCCAGTTCATCTCCAGCGTCACTTCCAGCACAAGTAGCTCTTGAGGCCAGGTCTCTGCCAGACCACCCATGCCAATCTTTTCAGTGTGCCCTGTCTAACCAGGCTCTTCCTTTCCCTGACTGTGAAGTGACACTTTGTATTGACCCCAGTCTGGATTCGGGTTTTCTCCGTCTCCCTGTTCTAGCTGAAGCCTCACCAGTTCTCCTGCCTCGGTACCAACACCAGGTCATTGCCCTGTGCTCTAGATCCCCGTGTGGGGCTGCCCAAGGTGCCTTTTCCTAATGACCAACCTGGATCCAGGATGCAGCAACCCAGGCCAAGTTTTCCCAAAGGGACTAATGACAGAGGTGTTCATAGGGAGTTAGTTTCACAAGATGATGATGGGGAAAAGAGAGCTGCAGGAGTCATTAGCAGAACATGAGCACAACAGACAATTTTCTCAAAGCCTGGTGACATTCCTTAGGCTCAATACATGGAAGTGTTTCTGGGGAGAGCTGGGTGGGTGCTGGGTGTGGATCTGCCTGCTTCAGGCTCACAGCAAGTGCAAACTATATTGCTTGTCTTAGCCCAAGTAATTTTCTCCACGTATCCGATCCCTCAGACTCACCTCAGCACATTCAGCACCCGTGGCTGCCAACCAAACCCCGTGCTGATGCCATTTGCTCTATAAAAGAAATTCTGCAAGAATGACCCACTTCACTGTGGAGAGAGGAGGTTTCTGTAGCAGCATCGCTGCTGGGAAGCAGACACCTGAATGTCCACGTGCAAACTGCACTGCTGCTCCTTTCCGCAGTTTTTAATAGCCACCATTAATACAGTTGTCAAGGACCTGACAACACTTTGTCTTCCCATTACCAAGAAAAATAGTTTAATATCTATTTTTTCTAGTGGGCAAGTTAATTGTGAGCACTTTTAATGAGCCATTTATTTATCTGTAACCAAATTTCCACTGTCAGAATTTCTTGGGCCAAAGAAATTCTCGGTATTAAACAGTTTTCACAGCCAAACTGGAAAGGGAAGCCCAGCACAAACTGCCCCACTGTGCTTCCAGGGTGGGAGGCACAGAATGATGCTCATGCTTTCTGCCTGCAAGTATCAGAAGTTAATAGCCTAGAGAGTAGCTGACAAAAACGTGGGTTCTTAATGCATGGGGACTGAGAGGTGCTACAGAACATGCATCTCTTTAGCCCCTAGTGAAATAATTCCCTCCATAGCTCTCCCGTAAAATTAACCATTATTTCTGTTGATGGCAAGTTAACAGCTGTTACTACACTGGAAAATGTGAATGTTATAAATGAGAGGGAAGGCAGAGAATGCTAAAAGCTATCCTTCACAGGCTCAGGAGCTCCCAAAAGAGAGTTGTGATACCCCTTTAATCTTTAGGGGACGTTTCCCCACTCAGTATTTTTATAAGAAATTTTAAATGTAATTAAAAAGAAGTCACATGACCCACATTAAATACCATTTTTAGAAGGAAAAAAAAAAGGTTTTGTGGTACAACTGTCCTAAGGGGGGGTTTGAGGCCAGATACTCCTGAACCCAGAGCACCCGGAGCCACGACTGCTTCTGTAAGAAGTGTTCCCTGGCCTTCAAAAGCCAACAACATGGCTAACAGATCCCTGACTTGCCTTTGGCTTGGACTGCACCCACCAGGGACACACCAGATTAGTTCTGTATTAAAGACAACTTCATACAGGAAGGATCTCGGTGGGGAAACGCTGGGCTGTCTGGCAGGAAGGGGGCAGACAGTAACGTTCAGATTCTTCTTAGTTCAGTCCCTGATGGCAGGAGCTGGGAACTTTCCCAGGAACCGTCCCTGGTTTATCCACACAGCTTGGAGATTACTCAGTGGTGGCTGTTTGGCACTGTGTGCTGTCAGGGGTTTTGTTTTCAAAGCTTGGTTGTCCTCCAGACAAGAAAGAGAAGAGATTTCTGTCTGTCACACGTCTCGTCCAGCGTTTGTTTGGGGCAATGGGATTATAACTCCAAGTAGGACCTCGGAACCTGAGCAGAGTCTAACGTTCAGGAAACCTATTCCTCCAGAGAAAAAATACCATGTTACTTGATTCCTTTGGACACTAAACGTTGCAGAGAGGTCTGGGACCAGTCCTGCCAACACGGTGAAGACTGGAAAGCTGAGACCTCTAGGGGCAAAGGGACGGCTGTCGGTGTCCACTCAGCAGAGCTTCTTGGCGGAGATGGCCAAGCACATCGTATGTAGATAGGTACAAGTGGTGGAACAAGAGCAGCCAGTGCTGTGAGTTCCATAAAGCACCTCAGCACACTTTTTCACTCAGCTGCCTCTTGTTTTTATCAGAGGGACTGATAGGGTTTATAACAGAAGCAGCAGCTAAAGCTGCAGTCCGTGGCTCAGCCTTCCCCTCGTGCTGTGGCCTCTGTGCTGCCGTTCACAGAAGCGCAGCACTAAAACAGACTGGGGCCTGTGGAGCCGACCTGAATTTACTCTTTGATTACACTGAAGTATTTCATTTATAGCATCATCCAGCTGCCCTGGGCTGGGGGAGATTGGAGACCGTAATGTGCAGGTCATTTCTAAAGAACATTTTCCAGTTAAAGAAAATTAAATCCATTTGCAGTAGAAAATAGCTGGAGAAGAAGAAGTGTCACCAGTAACTTGTAAAATCGTATGTCTGCAGCGATCATAAACCCAGAGCTCTATTCAATAAAGCCAGAAATGCCTTCTTACCAAGGATGAACAATAAATGCAATGTGCAAGTAAGAGGATATAAATATTCAGCAGAGGAAGGACTGAATGTCATTTTTGTGGGGTTTTGTTTGGGTTTTTTTAAATCTCAAAGTGCCCAACATGTTTTAGAAGAAGCTTCAAAGTCTTTTTTTGGGCAGTTTAATTTTTAAAGTATTATACGATTCGTGTAAGTACATCAGAGCTAAATCAGTCCTGAAACATCCTTTGGGCCCACAGCTCTGTAAGGGATGGACTTCTTCCTCTTCAGTACTCAGGGAAAAGTTACAGACTCCAAAGGCATGGATGTTTGGAGCTGTACTGCCTCTTGCAGTGGCATTTGGTTTGATGCTGGCTGCTGCCCTGGTGCCCAAGGCTGGGAGAGGGCCCAGAGCCATCCCCTGTGCAGGGACCAGCCAGGTGTAGGTGGCAGCCAAGGGCAACTCCTGGACCACCTAAAATTGCTGCTGGATGAAATCACTGCTTGCAGTATTAACTGGGAAATGTTATAATCTGAAAAATCTGGAATTAAATCAAATAAACTTCAGATGTCATCAGTATTCCTACAACTGTTTGGTCTGGGTCAGCGATACATGCATCCTGAGTGAGAGAAGCATCTGTTACAGTCAGCCTAACTCAGTTTGTGCCAGTCTCCTCATCACTCTATGCTAATATATTCCTTATTTTATGGTGCCATGGTTAGGGTTCTTTTTTTTTTAATACAGTTAATGTCTTATTCAACTCTCCCATCAGCTGGAAGTTATTTGAGAAGGGATGTTTGTTCTACATCTGGTTTTTTTCCCCCTCCACCATCCCCCTTCTCATCTCTCATTCAAGTCTCAGCTACCAGTGAGAAAATCTAACTCAGCAGGGTCAGATACATTTCTGGCTGACATCCCTGTTTCCCCTCCTCCAAAATACAACCACAGAACAAATAAGAGCATGCCAAAATAAAAATGCTATTTGGTGGGTTCTACTTAGAGCATTAGAGCAGAATCTGAAATAGAATAAAGTCATTTTGTTATTTATTATGCAGATCAGATTTTGGTGTAAAATGCTTTAGAAATGGCATTCCTTTCACCACGCTCTAAATGACTTTAACAACTATTTCTGAAAACTGTGTTAGTATGTTATGTAGTCCTGGCTTTTGTGGGCTTTGACTGGCTTGAGGCTTCTAATTGAAAAAACCACTACTTCCTGCTGTGATCACTGCTCTGCCTCTGATACTGCACAGCTTCATTGTTTTAGTTACATAAACAGACAAAAACCTTTGTCTGAGAAGTCTCAGCTGCAGACATTAGAGCAGGAGGTGTATGGAGTCACTCTGAATGTCCAGAGGTCTGCTCCTGATACCCAATCTGTCACGAGCCTTGCTCACATACACTCTGTCTTTAATCACAGAATCACAGGGGTTGGAAGGGGCCTCCAGAGCTCATCGGGACCAACCCCCTGAAAGCAGGGTCCCTAGGACAGGGCGCACAGGTCAGTGTCCAGATGGGTCTGGAACATCTCCAGAGCGTGTCAAACAGCAGCACTAACCCGCTGAACCTCCAGTGTGGAATACCACAGAGTGTACTGATCTGCCACCAGCGAGGGGCACAGCGCGCCGGGGAAGGGGGACCCAGCCAGTCCATGCTCCATCCCCAAAGCAGCACAGGCCCAACGGGAGCACAGGCAGCTGCTGACTGAATGAAACAAGCCAGGCTTTTCCCAGCAGCACCGAGAGCTCTGTGCTGACAGGTTCCCAACACTTTTTCCATCAAGGGAGAATGAGAAAGGTTTCACTAAGATTCTCCTCAGCTGCGTGTCTGGAGACCTGTGACACAGCAGATGTTTCTGGGGCACACCAGATGCCGTTGGGTTAATTCAAACATGCTCCTGCACGAGTAGCTCCAGGCTAAAAGGCCAGGAATTGTGTGGTTCACACAGTAGTTTGGGTTGGGGGTAAACAGTTCCCAGACACTGCACAGTGTGGCACAAACAGCTAAAATAAGGCCAGTGTGTTCATTTAATCACATTTACTGATGCTGTGTGGTGCTTGGCTGGATTAAATCTAAGCTGTTATCTGGAACCGATTTGATTAAGTGGGATGAATTCTGGCAAAGTTTGTACACATTTAGCTCGAAACTTATAAACCAACATCTTCCTGGGCCTTAATTCCACCACCTTGGGGACAGTGCTGGCACCCTGACTCGGTGATCTCCAGAGGTCCCTTCCAACCCCTTTCATCATGTGATTCCCATTGGGATCATGCTCTGAGCACTTCAGACCTGTTATCCTCCCTCTTCCCCCTTTCTCAAGCCATCCAAACCAATAGTGCAGAGTAAAACCGAAAGGTATCCAAAAGGTTTATTTCTGGAGGACTGCGTACATTGTTACCATCCCTTGGGAACTACCAGAGTCTTCTGGTGTAAATCCCAAAGAGAAGAGAGTTCCAAACCCTACAGACTGTAACTATACGAGGCCAGGATTTTCCCAAGAGGTGAATGTTGACATAACATGTCAACATGTTATGGTATTTTTCTTTGAAGGTCAAAGAAAATAAATAATAATAATGAACTGTATATAAGATGAGCATAACATGTACCCTCATCTCTTTCCAGGAACATCTTCAGACACTGACTAGCAGAAGATTCTGGACCAGAGGGGAGCAGCTGGGAGTCTTCAGACCATTTCTTGTCTTCTCTAAACTCAGCAAATCGCCTTTCACCTCCTGGATGTCCAAACCTCTCACCTTAAACTTCAAGCTTTACGCTTTCTGGCTGATAACACATCACCCTCTCCATCTGCTGTGGTTTTAAGGGGCTGGGGAGCTGAACTCGCTAGCTGACCAGCATGGCGAAGGTTAGGGTCGTTTTAACTGTCTGCCAGTTGGTGCTAGAATTGTTAACGAATTCATTAACTGAGTCTTCCATACAAAGTAACGAATGCCCACAGCTCTGCGTGTGCGAAATCAGGCCATGGTTTACACCACAGTCAACGTACAGGGAAGCCACAACGGTTGACTGCAATGACCTTCGGCTAACAAAAATCCCCAGCAATCTTTCCAGTGACACTCAAGTCCTTCTGTTACAAAGCAACAACATTGCCAAGACCACAGACGAACTCCAGCTGCTGTTTAATTTAACAGAATTGGATTTTTCACAGAATAACTTCACAAGTATCAAAGATGTGGGGCTCTCAAACCTCACCCAACTGACTACTTTGCACCTGGAGGAAAACCAAATAACAGAGATGACCGACTACTGCTTGCAAGACCTTTGCAACCTTCAGGAGCTGTATATAAACCACAACCAGATCAGCAGCATTTCTGCAAATGCATTCTCTGGCCTGAAGAATCTTTTGAGATTACATCTCAACTCCAACAAATTAAAGGTGATCGACAGCCGCTGGTTTGATTCCACTCCTAACTTAGAGATTCTCATGATTGGAGAAAATCCAGTGATTGGAATACTAGATATGAATTTCAAACCACTCTCAAATTTAAGGAGTCTAGTTTTGGCAGGAATGTATCTCACAGATATTCCTGGCAATGCCTTGGTAGGCTTGGATAGTCTTGAAAGTCTTTCCTTCTATGACAACAAATTGGTGAAAGTTCCTCAACTGGCACTTGAGAAGGTTCCAAATTTAAAATTCCTGGACCTCAACAAAAATCCAATTCATAAAATTCAAGAAGGTGATTTTAAAAACATGCTCAGATTGAAAGAGCTTGGCATCAATAACATGGGAGAACTCGTTTCTGTGGATAGGTATGCACTGGACAACCTGCCTGAGCTTACAAAGCTGGAGGCCACCAACAATCCAAAGCTGTCTTACATCCATCGATTGGCCTTTCGCAACGTTCCTGCCCTGGAGAGCTTGATGCTCAACAACAATGCCTTGAATGCAGTGTACCAAAAAACAGTGGAATCCCTTCCGAACCTGCGTGAGATCAGCATCCACAGTAACCCGCTGAGGTGTGACTGTGTCATTCACTGGGTCAACTCAAACAAAACCAACATCCGTTTCATGGAGCCTCTCTCCATGTTCTGCGCCATGCCGCCAGAGTACCGAGGACAGCAGGTGAAGGAAGTGTTAATACAGGATTCAAATGAGCAGTGTCTTCCAATGATCTCCCATGAGACCTTTCCCAATCACTTAAACCTGGACATCGGCATGACGGTGTTTTTAGACTGTCGGGCCATGGCAGAACCCGAACCAGAAATTTACTGGGTCACTCCTCTGGGCAATAAAGTCACTGTCGAAAGTCTCTCTGACAAATACAAGCTGAGCAGCGAAGGCACCCTGGAAATCTCCAACATCCAGGTTGAAGACTCGGGGAGGTACACCTGTGTTGCTCAGAACATAGAAGGGGCCGACACAAGGGTCGCTACTATCCGGGTGAACGGGACGCTTTTGGATGGGACCCAGGTTCTGAAAATCTACGTTAAACAAGCTGAATCCCATTCCATCTTAGTCTCTTGGAAAGTTAACTCCAATGTCATGACTTCCAATTTGAAATGGTCATCAGCCACTATGAAGATTGACAACCCCCACATCACCTACACTGCCAGGGTCCCGGTTGATGTACATGAATACAACCTCACGCACTTACAACCGTCTACAGATTACGAAGTGTGTCTAACAGTGTCCAATATCCACCAGCAAACACAGAAGTCCTGTGTTAATGTCACAACAAAGAATGCAGCTTTTGCTCTGGATATTTCAGACCAGGAAACCAGCACGGCACTGGCGGCAGTGATGGGATCCATGTTTGCCGTCATCAGCCTCGCCTCTGTCTCTGTTTATATTGCAAAGAGATTTAAGAGAAAAAACTACCACCACTCACTGAAAAAATATATGCAAAAGACCTCGTCAATCCCCCTGAACGAGCTCTACCCTCCACTTATTAATCTCTGGGAAGGTGACAGTGAAAAAGACAAGGATGGTTCTGCAGAGACCAAGCCAACCCAAGTCGACACATCCAGAAGCTATTACATGTGGTAACTCAGAGGATATTTTGCTTCTGGTAGTAAGGAGCACAAAGACTTTTTTTGCTTTATTCTGCAAAAAAAAAAAAAAAGAGAAGTTGAAGACTTTTGTATTTTTGACTTTGCTAGTTTGTGGCAGAGCCGTGAGGACAGGTGGAGATCTCCCAATTTTTTAGTATAGCGTATCGCAATTGTTTGACACAAATGGCAGCTTCACCTAGCTTCCAATTCTTTTTTCTTTCCTTTTTTTTTAATTATTATTTTATTTTTTTTTTAGTTATTGTGCTAAATTTAATGCTGTTCTAACTACAGTGCTGAATAAAATTAATGAGAGCAGGGGTTATCCTCTGATTCAGTAGCACGACCCCATCCTTCCGAAGCCATCAGTAGAGTACAGCATCCTGCAAAGCTAACGTACAGTTTTGAGACTGCATTGAACTAGGTTTGTAACACCGGTCTGAGGACTCACTCGCTGAGACAAGGAGACCTTGAAGGATGTTAGTTTGACTGTACTGTAATATTGTATCAACTGATTTGAATGGTTTTTGACTTGGAACAAGGAGTTTTCTTTTTCCTTTTTATTTTTGTAGTAGTCAAGAAGGCTTAGGTAAAGCTAACAGGCAATAGAAATATGTACATCCAATTTTTTAATGTAACAGACTAAATGTTAATTGTTCTCTTATTCTTTTTATTCTATTTAGTAGACACTTTTGAAGAATACTAGAGTTTTGTTGTGTTTAAATCACCGACGCTCGGTGATTTAGTTTTTGTTCTGATTTTTTTTATTTTAGGAGTCACAACGATGTATTTGGGTTTAGATGTCACTGGTTTGACTGGTGATCATGTTTTGACATAAAATATATCCAAAATGTTCTATAAAAATATTGTGGGGTTTTTTTTTCCTCAATGGAATTATGTTTCAACAAAATTCCAATTTTTTTAAAGATGCATTTATTTTCATAGCAGTGTTTTCTCTGCACTAAATGCAAAATGCTGAAAATAATTTAATCAGAAAAATGTATGGGTATGGCTTTTGGACTGTAAGTCACATGCAGAATCAAAACTGTTTGGCATAAAGTACACAGCAGGAGGAATTCACCCAGCGTGTAACAAAACCCCTTCCTTTTTCTATGCTTTTCTGTTGTATTTGGAGCTAAGATAGGAACGAAGCTGACATTTAGCTGTCATCGTGATCAGTTAGGACAGAAAACCCCCAGCAGCTCAGTGCTACCCAACTGAAACGAAACGGTTGCATCCTGGCATACACTTTAGAAACCAAAACCAAAGCGAATCGGGTTGGTGTTCCTTCAGGAGCAGAAATTGAGACAGGTGAAGCTGAGGTGACAGCAATACGCTCGGGTGCGATGCTGAACGGGATTTTATACAGGCCTGAAATGAACTCTGGAGTCTTTTCCTGAGCGATGTCTGAGGTGTGGGGCCTCCGAGCGCAGCGGTGTCTCCCTGTGTGCACTGGGTACAATATAAACGCAGAATCTGCAGTTGAACCTACAGACACTTTGTCCGTTGTCTTTTCTGCCTCCACCGAAGGTCCCCGCAGGGACCATCCTGCATCACAACAGGGTGGGTTCCTGGTGAAGGACACAGCTCCAGTTTGGGGACAACCTGATCTGCAGGCACAGACTTTTCTACACCTTATGTCCAAGATCCAACTTCTTACACATTTCTACATACCAAATACCTTCTCAGTAAGTAAAGAATGGATGTGCCTGGGTTTTGAGGTTGGTTCAAGGTTTTTAAGCTCTCTAAGCTTCGCAAATCTATCAAAGACCCCACCCAGAATTTACAAACGGCTTCAAACTTCTTTTTCCCCATCAGCCAACAGTCATGGCATGAAGCTGTGCCAGGCCAGGTTCAGATTAGATATTAGGAAAAGTTTTTTTACTGAAAGAGTTGTCAAGGCCTGGAACAGGCTGCCCAGGGAGGGGCTGAGTCACCTTCCCTGGGTGTGTTTAAAAAAAGGGCAGATGAGGTACTTAGGGATATGGGTCAGCATAGGATGGGAACGGTTGGACTTGATGATGTTAAAGGTCTTTTCCAACCTTGTGATTCTGTCCAGAAATGACAAAGTGCTCAGGGCAGGTTCACTGACGAGCTGCTTTGGTGCCCAAACTTGGGCACGTCTCATGGATACGTGCCTTATTGATCTTGCATTTCAACAGAAAGCTGAGCAAAGCTATTAATTATGCATTTAAATCAAGCACTCATGCTGCTATACACCATCTTTTACATGTTCATGAGATCTCATACATTTTTAATCCTGTGACAATTAGGTGTTGGGATTAGGCAAGTGTCTTTTGATCACGGAGAAGTCGCATGGGGGAAGCATTTATTCGTCGCCTTCTCCTGTATTTGTTTCTAATGTTAATGGAAAATTTCCTCCTGCCTCCCCCAGAAAAGCTTGAGAGCAATAATTATCACCTTGTCTGTACGCTATTCTAACTTTAAAACTGCCTCTATTATTATAGCAGGCATGATGAATTAAAACTGAGATCTCTTTTGCAGTTCAGATTCACTCTACTCTTTCCAGAGCAAAAGACACAGTGAGGACAAGGCTGACAGCAAAATTATGGCTTCCAACTTGCATGACATCATAAAATTGTCTTTAGAAAATAATTAATTGAACAGGTGTCAGATGGTGCAGAGCAAGCCCCTTCCTCCATCATTTCCTCAGCTTCCTTCAGCCCTTGTACAGCCACACCACAAATACTCAGTACAGCCCATAGTGCTGTACCTGAGCCTCCTGCCAAAGCTGTGGAAGATCAGAGCACTTTGGGTCCAAGGTATTCATCAGTCACCGTGAGCTAACCTAAGCATGGGCTGCCCTCTAAAATAGCAATTCTGCTCTTCCTTCTCCCTGTCCCCACCTCCCATCCTCAATGACACACAACCTTCTGAGATCTACTTGCCTCTCGAACATCCTCGTATCGACCGGTCCCTGCTGCTGGAGACAAGACCATGCCAGGAACTGTGCTGGGGGTGTCTGTGGGGTCAGCCTGGCCACATTCTGCTGTCAGGGCAGTTTCAGAAACACGGTGACTAGCAAAGAGGAAGGTGGCAGGGACGTGCGGCCACACCACAGGATGAGGCAGCACTCAATGTTTTGATCAGCAATCACCAACAGCAGCCAGGGGTATGGGAAGCAAAGCCATCTTCAACATGGTCCTTTCTGACAGGGAAATAATGGGCCTTTTGTTCCCTGCAGACCTATTTGGCAGTTTTATGCCATTTGTTATCTTTCTGGAGCAATGCTGTTGAGGAGCAGCAGGAGAAAATGGCCCTGTGACAGCCACACGCTTCAGGATGTGCTGACCTCCTGTATTTCAGGGCAGCTGATGCAGCCGGGACAACGCAGGAGAACAGCCAAGCACCAAGAAGCACCCACTGAACACAGCAAATTCTGCACGCAGAGCCACCAGTGATAACTATTTCCAGCCCTGTAACCTCTCCCCTTACCATTCTGTGTAGATCCCCGTGAAATTGAAAATTTTGCAAATAAAAGGAAAAAAAACCCCATTGGGTAAGAGCTGAATCACACGTGGCATCTCATCTTAGCTAATAACCTTCAGCCTTGTGCTGTTGTGAGCAAAAAGGAAGATACTCTGCCTAATTGCCTTCAAAGCTTATTTCCATCTACTCGTTGCTGAAGACAGAACAACTCCCCTGGTTTGCTCGAACCCAAGATTGAGAGTGGCCACTGTAAAAGCAGCACGGGGAGAACCATCGTTATCTTTCATTTGGCTAAGGGTTTAGAAATGCTGGGTGAGAGGAGATATTTCATACCCAACTGAACTTGGGCTGTGTTACTTCCCCTTGGTTGCCCAATGGTAAAATATTTCAGTCCCCTGAAGAGTAAATCGCTCGCTCCAGAGCGGAGTGCGGTGCTCCCACTAAACCCACTTCCCATCTCCTCACCCCAGCTGGGACACCCTGCTGGGCTCAGGGAGGTATTTGCACCCACAAGCCATGGACATGGCCTTGGAATACAGTGCACAAACACAGATTCTCATGAGCCCCATGAACATGTGTGTGTTTTGTTATAGAGGGTTAAGGGAAAAGCCACCGGTTTGGTCCACTTTTATAAATGGGTTAAACTGGAACTAGGTCGGTAAATCTGGTCCAGTGAAGGGTGTCCCTGCCCATGGCAGGGGCTGGGCCTCTACAGGCCCTTCCAACCCAAACCAATCTGGGATTCGATGATAAATTCCAATCCAGTGAGATGTGCATAAACTTTCCCCACTGCTGCTGACCATGCTGTAAGTGGTAAAGGAACATCTTTCTGAGTTCACATCAGGCAACTCCTTTGCTTTGTGCTGGCAACCATGAAAACAAGACTGAGGACAAACCACTGCAGTGAGATTCCTGAAATAAAGAGGGATAAGCAAATGGGGGCTATTTCTGCAACATCCGCCCAGCCGACGCACCCTGTATGGATCAGGACCATCTTGGGGCACATCTCTTTGTGCCCATCTCGCCATCCTGCAAAGCACCACGATGGACACGTGTGCAACGGGCGAGTTGTGATGGAAAAGCTCACAGGCATACAGGATGGGTGCTGGAGGAGCTCTTACCCACCCAATGCAGCAGGAGCAGCTGTGATCCTGCTCCATGACCCACCAAAACAAATGCCATGAACTCCTGCTGCAACTGGAGTTCACCTTATGCTCACCATGCCGACAGTGCAACTGGGGCTGTGCCAGCACCCACAGCTATGGAAACGCCAGGACTGAGGGCAAGGTGAACATGCTGCTGTTGAACTTTCTTCAGGAAAACCTGGAGTGCCTGAGCTGGAGACATCCAATGCTGCTGCACATGGTGCTTGTTAAATATTGGCACTGTGTCCCTGAGGAAAGAAACTCCCACTCCCAAAAGCCCTAGATAACATTTCCTTGCAGTGTCAGACAGAAGAGAACGTTGTGTGTTTCCCCTCAACTCTCAACCTTGTAATCTCCTCCTCTCCTGCTCCTCCCAGCTACTGCAATTTTTTACATCTGAGAACTTGCATCCACCCGCTCCATAGTCAGCCTTTCCCTGGTCCCAGCCTGCCCCACACCTGCCTGCCAGGCACAGGCAAACCCTTTGCAGCCTCCACCATCACGAGAGCTCACAAGGTGACACTAAAGGACATCTAATTTGTATTCAACTTTGCAGCTGCCTGCTTCCCACCAATCTCTCTCCTCTCACCTCATCCTCACCCTGTTCTTTCAGCCCTTCCCCTTCAGAGACCTCAGTTGCTGCTGGGTGTCAGTAAAGTCGGATCCAGGCTGTGCTTCAGGCATTCTCATGTACTTCATGTATTCCCACAGAACCCCTACGTGCCCACGTCTGCTCCAGGTCCCTGGGTGCCCACCTCTGGGAGCACATTATCACCCATGTCATTGTTTTCTACTGATACAAAAGCAACAAAAGTCTCATCTTTGTTTCTGGAAAGGTAAAGGAGATTTACCCTAACATTTGTACTAGGTGTATTTATGTCAAGTAGCCCAAAGGATTGCTGAACAGTAATAAAAGTCTCATAATAACAATTTTTGAAGTAGATGAGAATAAAAACTTGAGAAAAGCCACAACTGAGCATTAAGGAAAATTTTCAAAAGCAACTCAGACTTAAGAGCTTGGATCTCATTAACTTCAGTGGTACGTCAGGTGCCAAATCAGGTAAATGAGATTTTTCTGAAGTGCATCTGGAAGTATTCACTTCCCTTAAATTCCGAGCAGCTGCAAAGCATTTTCTGTGGAAATTTATAATGTGGATTTTTTTTTTTAACAAATCCCTTGAAACCATAATTTTGATCTCAGTTACGGGGCGGGGGGAAGGATTTAAAGCCTGTCATCCTCAGCGAGTTACTGACTTGCAGTGATTTAAGTAAGGTCTCCATCTTTAACAACTGCAGTCCCAGGTTTCTGCTCACAAAGTTTTTGGCAGATTTCTTTTACACAATAGCTTTTCTTACCACAGCCCATTCTGCTGGACTTAAAGCAAGGATTAATCCCTCACAAAAGATCAGAGTGGGGAACAAAGGAGGAAGATCAGTGGAGTATCAACTACTTTTAGTTTTGAACACCATCATTTAATGTGAACAACCCCAAAGACCTCTGCAGTGTGTGTACAGACCATCTGCATCCTGATGATCCAGGTCACTGACAAGCCTGTTGCTCTGCAACACGGATAAGTGCTCATAACTAATATTGTTTCGCATCCTTCATCTTCCTTTTGAAGGGTTCTCTATAATAATAATAATAATAATAATAATAAAGGGATTCCGTGTCCAATACTCAATTACATGTTTGTCTTCCACTGCAAATGAGAGCACACCCAGAGAATACAGAAGCTGCTCCAGCCTGGAAGGATTACTGCTGGTGTGACTAGGAGGAAACCACTCCAGTCTGGGTGCCTGAGGTTGAAATGGACACCAGTACTTCAGGTGGGAGGCTGCCATGCCATGCACCTCTGGAAGTCACAGTCCATACACAGTAATTATTATGGATGTACATTACCCTTTTGCTACAAAAAATAAACCTTGTGACTTATTTCTGCTGAAGGGTCTGGCAGTTTTGGTTGGGTTGGCTCTTGAAGATCCTGTGCTGTGCCCAGATGACAAAATACTCTGGTAACTGCTAAAAATCACAGTGGCTTTAAATTAAGCAGGCATGCAAAGCAGTGCCTGGACCCAAGCATTCCCATGGGACAATACAGACCTAGCTCCTGACACAAACACCCCCAGCCTTTGCCTGCCTTGTGGTATCACCAGAACATAAGAATTACCCCAGTTCCTCTGACCATGCTCAGGAGCACAGTCACAGAGCCAGGCTGCTAACAGCAAGGGCTGCACAGCATCCCTCTGCATGTACAACATGATGTCAAGCGGCAGCGGGGGGCTTTGGTCACCTCTTTCCTTGGTGTGGCATCCCCTGGGCCTCCAATAAACCTGCATCCCTCCACAGCACAGGCCCTGGCTGACACTGAGCAGAGCCAAGCGCTCCCTGCCCACGCTGCGGAGCTCTGACTCACTCCAGGAGACAACTGCTCAGTATGTTGTTCTCCTGCCTGCTCTGTGGTGCTCTCCAGTGCCTCATTTGCAGCAAACCATCCCTGGGGGGCTGGTGCTCTTCAGTGGATGCTATTAAAACACTCTGCAAACACACAACTGAACTCAGCATCAGAAAATTACTGCAGGAAAAGGAGAAGTAGGTAAGCAGATTAAAGCCAAGAGGTTTGGGTGCCTAATTTCATTTCTCCAGAGTATTTTGTGTGCCAGTGCTGGTGCCACGACACCTCCACATAGCCAATGAGGAGGATGCAATTCATATTGTTCATAAATAAAGACCCAGTTTTTCTGACTGGCCTCACAGCCCAGAGCAGCTCTTACTGGGGATCCATTTCTAGAGAGCAGCATTCACCCACCTGAGACTTGAAAACATGCCAGTCCTGAGCCTCCAGCCTGGCTCCCTGCACCCCTCTCAGCTTCCCAGCACGAAGTGGGGGCCCTGCTGACATGACAGCCACCCTGTTCCTGTGCAGACTTGATCTGTATCTCAGGCAGGGTCTCCTGGGAACACGCCAGTACAACACGTGCCAGTGGCAGAGAAGCCTTGCTTACACAGACTGCCACTACCAGGGCAACTGATCATTTACTAATTCTCCTTTTTTGTTTGATTTCTGTGCACTACACAGCCTATATATAACATACACATCCATGGAGACATCCAGGCTTCTCCAAAAGCTGGTGCCATACCTACCAACACCAGCCTAGCACTGGTGAGGGATGGGGCACTGGTCAGCAGGTCTCAGAGTCAGAAGTGGCAGAAAACCAGCAAGAGGCAGGAAGGCTGGGTGCTGGACCTGAGATATTTCTGTGTAGGTGAGGGTGGGATGGGACCACTGCTCACATGACCCCGTTGATGAGCTAGCCCCACAAGTAATAAGCTAGGAGACCTGAGAAGAACCTGAAGATTAAGGTCACAGAACGTGGACATAACATAAAACTTTCTGTACATGGAATATCAAAATGCTCCTGATTTCTAGGAAATCTCCAGTTTCTAGAAAGATACTCTGGATATTCCCAGCAGGTTTGTTAGGGGAAAGAATGAACTTCCATTCAAGGAGCTGGTCCTAACCCAGGACAGTATCTAGAGCAACACCTTGGTACTTCATAGCCATTTGTGACCCACAGGTGTAACTTTGGGTTGGTACCACTTGAGAAAGCCCCACGGGATTGATGAAGATGTCAAGAACCCTCCTGGTGGAAATGGAAACTAAAAAGTGTATGGAAGTGGGAACAGAGATATCTTCCACCGTGCAGTCACTGGCAGGAGAAGCAAAAAGCAAGTGGAAGCACATCTTTGGTTCCACTCTGCCTCACCCATTTCGGTCTCCCCAGAGTGGTTACGTACATCCAGCAGGTCATCATTGATTTTAGTGCTTCCCTCTCCTCTGCTGAAACCAACCCATGGTTGTTTTGACATGGCTTTGTAGAATTAATACATTTCTTGCTGACAATCTCAGTTCAGTGGTTTGACTCATATCCCCTGTTGTGGTGGAACCAGGACATCACCTAACAAACTTCTTTCTCCTTTGGTAGGAGCTGAAGCCCAGTCCTACATTCCAGGAGGCTGTGTGATAACCTATATAACCTGCAGACTCAACCATAGCCTAATACTCTGCTGATCAAAATACACAAGAAAGGGAGGAAATGGTAGTAGGAGCACTTGCACAGCTCCTACCTGTACAATTCCCGAGCCACAGTAGTCTGGGAGCAAAGTTGGGCAGAGGACTCAGCTGTTCCTTCCCCTACTCTGCTGCTGAAGGGGGGGCAGGAGCACAGACACAGCAACTTTCCAAGGCTGACCTAAACACATCTTGGTGAACAATTAAAGGAAGGTGCAGATGTTTAAGCACCTTGCTGAACAGCACTTCCAATGAGCTTCTTCAATGGCAAGAGCTATTTGAGGCCATTTGCAAGTCCCTTAACAGCAGATTAAAATTGGTTTTGTGGAAAATGATGTCGTTAGCAGTTATTGCACTGCTCCCTATCCTCCCCTAGTGAGAAGTTTTGCTGTCACACATCACATGGGACCAACCTTAGTTAAGTGGCTTCCGTGGCTTCCAAGTTCTTCCACATCCGGGCTGCAGTAAATAGTGGAACTATGAACGTTCAAGGTTATCAACTGCAGTGAACTTTTTCTGAACTAAGTTTATCAGAAAAGACTGGGAGAGTTATGCTCCAGCTTCAGTTATATTTTAATGGAGTCTGGAGACTTAATTTCCTTTGGAACAATTTGAAAATCCCATCTCTCAAGAGTTTTCAGTTAGCTCCTTTCCCCAGTCATTCAGTCTCCTTCATGTAATTGCATGAATTGAACTTACACAAGGTCTCAGATCCATATCTTCTTAAAGTCAGTAAGAACTGTGCTGCTTCTATAGGTGGCAGTTCATTTCTGCTGCCTTCTTGAACTGTCTTTGAGAATTCAGAGGACACTGCCTTGATAGACAGAGACTAGGAAAAAAGCAGCTGAAAGTGTAACAGAAAACGCATCACAAACCATGCACAAGCACATGTTATTTCTTCCTAATATTTTCCTGTTCCTTTCCTCCCTTTTCAAAATTTAGAGCCCCTTTACTTACACTATTTCTCCTGGGATGCAGCACTGGCTTTTTCCTGCACAGCCCTAACCTGAGTTCTGGCTGGCAAGCAGAAACAAAGAGCTAAAGGAGAACACTGTCCGTACTTCACTCACACCGACAGCCTGCTTTGTCAGTGCAATCACAGTAAAAACTCACTGTCTGAGCAAAGAGATTCTGTAAATGGGTTCTGAGCATGTCTCAGACAAAGGTGGGGTGAATGCATCATTCCCTAATCCTGCTCCTTGCCCTGCTTCCCCTGTTTGACCAAAATCCAGTCTGAGTGCTGAGCTACCGAATGCTGATTGCCTGTAAAGGACAGCACAGAGTTCTACCTCAGGGCAGGTTGAGCATCAGGCTGAAGGCACAGCCCTGTCCTTCCTTTCTCCCTGTGGAGAAAGGACTGGCACCTCGTCTCAATTAAGGATCCGCAGCAGGACAAACACTCCCCTCATCCCAGCACAAAGAACACGACCTTGTGTCAACACAGGCAAGGAGCCCTCTGCGTCCCGCACCCGAGTTACCCGCCGTGCACACAGCAGCCTGACAGCACAGGGCAAACGAGCGTCGCAGAGACAATAGATGCTTTGACTGTTTCACCTACAGGAAATCATCAAAAAGCTATTGAATAATTAAAATCATGCAAAACAAGACTACTCTGGGATTTAGTATCACGTTTTCTTATCTATATATTGAAGTCTGCATAGAAACTATCAGCACTGGGTGGCAAAGCCACTGAATAACTGGTATTAAAGGTTAATACTACTTCAGGTCTCCTCATTTAATGAGCCTTAATATTCTCCAACACCTCAAAGCCAAAGTCTTGCTTTACTTTCTTCTGCTGCACATACTTTTCCATGACCCCCAAGGCAGGCATGTGAGCTTCTCCTCCTTCTGAGGCTCCTAAACCATGACCATTTTCAATTCTAAGAGCAGGAGCTGACTGAGACCCTCAGCTCCTCTGGAAACCATCTCCATTCTTCTTTTGAAAAGAGACAGGCAAGACCTCGGAGGTCTCATTTCCTCAAAGAGATGAGCTTCTTAATTTTCTTATCCCTTAATGTTCTGAGTAGAGAAAAATAGTTTACACGTAAAATCATTAATCTTAATATTGTTCAAATAGTTCTGTGCAATTGTTCTAACCTCTGCCATGAATGAAAGCAATAGCTGTCAAGAAATAAAAGGGCAAATAAATCCTCGACGATTTCAGAAGATGAAGTCTGGAAAACCTCCAGCCTCTCAATCTTCAGCACGTGCCTACATGGCCCTGATTTACTCCAGCTACCTTGAGCAAAGCAGATTTCTTACCCTTTTATTTGAAAAGCTAACTGATTGATAGATGGGGGGTGTGAGCTTATATTGTCATGGGCCTAAAGTCCTGCTGGTGAAGAACCACCCTGTCTCATAACAATGACTCCTGCCTTGCCATTGAGCGGAACCACCTTCCAGGCACCAGTGCAAACAGGCTCGGTGGGGACAGAGAGGAGTCGAGTTGCTATTAGGCAGCTAAGTTGCATCTTCTTACAAAAACCAGTGGCAATGTCCAGACTGATACAGCATAGGAAAGAGTCAGTAACACATAGAAAAAGAGCAGTGCTCTTGTTTAAGCATCTTGGACAAGGGGCTTTATCCCTCCCAGCACAGCAGCAGGAGTACATTCAGCCACTCCTTCTAGGAATGGCTTCAACTATGCAACAAAGCCAGGCTTGGGGGAACTTCAGAAAGCCATAGAACCCGAATTAGAAAGTACATGTGACTACAAACGCTGTATCCTCAGCCAAGCAGCTCCAGTCCTGCTTTTCTGTTTGATGTCCAAGAGTAATAAATCTCAGTTATAATCCGAATTTTCCTCAGTTTTCCCACTGCTCAGATATCTATTCATGGAAATTCATGGACACAGACTCACGGTGCTGTGGGCTGCACACCTGTACGTGCCAAATGCCAACACATTTGCTATGAACTAAACAAACACCCACCACGCTGATGCCAACCCTGTGACAGCTTCTACCCCAACGTGGCACCTCGTTACAATTAGCAACTGTGCAATTAACTCCTTACTCATACACAACTGGCACTGTAACAAAGGGCAGTTTTGGTTAAATAAAGATTTCAGCGTGTGACTTGCAAGTTGTACATGTCACCGAAACACGGGTGGGTGACAGATGAGGTTCCTTCTGCTTTAATTGCAGCTCTACACAGGAAGATGCTGTCCTTCCATGCAAAGCAGCAATAAATCACATCCACGTATTCCTGTCATGGGAGGTAGGAGGAAAAGTGCTCTCAGTACAATAATACTGGTTTGACTTTGCCTATTTTTCTTCCTCTCCTCTCTTGTCTGTGCCACTTACACCATGACAGAATGGAAACTGGAGGAAGTGGCATGCTGGCTTATGGAACAGCAGAGAGAAGGACAGTGTCAGCCACCAGCTGACGTACAGAATGTCACGAGCATTTATTCCTTCACATCTCTAGACTTACTCATCCTTCCTTTCCACTCCCACAATGACTGAAACCCTGGCTTGGCCATACTCTGAGCGAGGCACGGACACAAGCAGTCCATGCCCCACAGAACAGGTCCAGCTGAGGAGGGGAATGATGGCACAGTCAAACAAGGAAGAAACAAAACTGGAAACTGAGATCCCAAGACAAAGTTATAGTCAAAGAAAATGATTTTTTAAATAATTACAACCAATTAGTTAAATCCATTTCTATCACTACCCTCTCCATATATTAAAACATACAAATACAGAGGAGGAGGCAATAATGACCGCTCCCTGACCCAAGCTGGCCACAGCCACACACTACTGAAGGAGCCGCTGTACCAGGACTGACAGCAGGGAAAGGCAGGGTGCTGGATGGATCACGAGCCAGTTCTCCCCCAGCAAAGTCATTTGTTCCTATAAAGCATTTCAGAAATGCTGAGTGCCACATTTTCCCATGAAGCCCTGACAGAACTATTTACAGGGGCTCCATAACATTTTGTAAAGACATCCACTGACATTACCCACACATCTGCCATAAAATTCTTTCCTTTTAAATCTCCCTCCAGAGGAAAAAAAATTACCTTTGCCACAGCTTTTTCTACCAGCTGCAAAGGTCTCTGCTGGCAGCTGTAGCTGTGCAGAAGGAAAGTCTCTCTTCACCCTGGGATACACTCCTGGTCGCTGTCTTCAGCCCGTTACCTGCTTTTGTTTCACATGAAGGTCTCACCCCAGTCTCAGAGCCGCAGGGTTTTGAAGAGGCTCAGGCAGGTTCCCTAATATTACCTGTATGTGTGTGCAGTGACAGAGCAGGACACTGCTGATGTTTATGGTGTACATTATGATCGTGGTACTATGAGATATCAGGTATATTTTTATGTTATAGATAGCTTTACATTATATGCACACGCTATATACAGCACTATACACTTAGGCTACATGCAGAGTAGACGACAGAGTATATAATCATAATACAGAGCACTAAAGTCTAATTTAATAGATAGTTTGGTCCCAGATAAAGCAAGCACCAACAGAGAAAAGCAGATGGAATGGTGTCTTCAAACAGGTAAGAAAACCCACAGTCTGAGAAGACAAACAACTCCTCCCATACATCCCATACATTCCTGCCTATATACATTACCACACATGAAAACTCAAGAACAAAGTGCTGCTTCTGTACCAGCTTTCTGTGCAATATTTCTATCAGACTTTCTATTAAGTAACAACCACAAATCCCCAGAAGAACTAAATGTTACCTACTGAGTTGGGATTTTAAAGACGAGCTGGAGTGTGTGTCATTAAGCTTCAGTGCCCTAGGTACAAAATGTCTTCCTAAGAAAAAAAATCCATTACAATTACACAGGAAAATAGGGAACAAAAATGAGCCTACACTGGAACTGAGAAACAAGATGGGATCTTTGTTAACTGAGTAGCACATCAGCAATTAACATCTCCTGGGGATAACTGCCCTCCCCCAACAGAAGGGAGTGATAAAGTTTCATTATACAACTACACTGTAAATTAAAAATACATTCATTCCCACAAACATATCAGTAAAAAGTCCCCTAGAGATAAGTAAAGTCCAGACATTTCTGCTGGACACCATCATTAGGAGTCCCACACTCACACAAAGGAGTTAGTGGAGCCGCAGAGTTCTGGAAACAGCCTAAACTGGGATTTATCTACACACCCAGATAGCAAGGTGTTCCAGCTGAGGTATGAAACCCACACATTTTGATTGTGATGGAGCCTCAAGGAAAACTTCCTGGGCAGATCTGCAATCTGGTGGATTTCTTGCATTTATAAACACCAGACAATAACTCAACGTGCCGTCAGGCACAAGCGCTCTGGTGCCTGGCTCCCAAAATACCAGGCGTAACTCAAGGGCACCCTGTGCCTAACGAGCCTGAGCTCTGATTTGTGAGACTGGCTGCTATCTCAGCCAGAGTCTTGCACAAATCAGGCCTTGCCACTTCCAAGAAAACGTCACTTCAGAGACACAGAAAAAAATTCACTAGAGGTTAGGTTAATGCCAGCAAACCAGTCGCTGCCTGAAATGGCATTTGTCCACAGATCTGCAGACAAAGCAAAGCAAATAACTCTATCAAATGCCGTGGAGCAGATCCACTCAGCCCTCCTCAGACCTCACTTCCACAGCACCCCTGTCTTCAGCAGCACGTTCTTCTTCTTAACTTCTCCAACTCATCAACAAAAGAAAAATCATCATGATTCTGGCTGCTAAAGATATGACCACTACTAAAAAGTGAATTAAAAATGTGCCAAGTGGCAAATGACTCCGGATTCTGTACCTGCAGAAGGATGGAGGTAAGTCTCACATTGACATGGATGGGGGAAAGGGGAGACTGTATCAGTGTGTCCATCACACTCAGGATGGGGATGACTCTCCTGTGTAACAGGACCACATGCCCATGGAGAGGGACCCGTGTCACCAGTGACCAAGGCTCCAGCTCGCTCTTGGGCTGCTCCAGATCTCAACTTTTTAAATTTTTAAGTCCCATTTTTGGTGAAATGCAATGCTCCTGCTCAGAATATGAAGAATAAGCTTTCACTCTGCATGCTGCAATAGGCATTAATACACCAAAGGAGCATGAAAGGAGGAGTGCATTTACATTTATGGATTGTATGGAAACCTCTGACAAACGTGTCTCAGCTCACACAGGAGGTGGACAGGACCCACCTTTCATGCACTTTTGCATATCGTCTTCAGGTCACTTATAATGATAGAAAAGTTCCTCCGTGGCTCCAGTACGTCCAGTGATGTTCTCTGGCAGCCACTCCTGGGAAGAACCTCGGTGAGACAGTACCTGCTGTCATTGCAGCCATCGCTGCGCCAGAAGTATCACCCTGTCAGGAACAACCCAGCAGAGCACTTCTTGCTGGGTAACAACAAACCACCCCATTTTCCCTGTGTATCAATCAGATAAAGAGCTATAAAAGATGTTAGGAGTCATGAGAAGAACGCAGCTGCTGTACATCAACATGCATGAGGAGGTAAGTTGTGGAGGAAACCAAAACAACCCTTGTAAAACCTCCAGGCAGCAGATTTCTGTCCTTTACCTCGTTCTCCTGAGCTGAGAGCAGCAGTCAGGTCAGCCAGGCTTACAGCAGGTTGTTATTACCGCTCTGCAGATGTTGAGATAAAAGCCCTCGTCTCTTCCATAAAGGGAGAAGGTACAATACAGGACACAAACAACCCAACAATAGCAGTGGAACTGCCTATTAATGTGCAGACATCCAGTTTATTTGGTGAAGAGACACAAATCCAGACAGCTGCACAACGTGGGCAGGGCAGGATCCAGCCCCCAGATACCCCTGGTTGTGAGCAGGTCCCTTCCCACCTGGTGTCCAAAATGCGACCACCGAGCTGAGGGACTCAGGGGACCTGCAGCATCGTGGCTTCAATCCTGCAAATGTAGAGACCTGATTTAAGGCACACACAGCATGGAGAGCCCCATCAGCTCCACGTGTGCTGTTCACCGGCAGTCAGTTTTCAGCGGCGACACAGGGGAACAACAGGCGAGGCCACTGAAGTCTATTCCTGGTATGAAAAACATATACCCAGCTTTCAGCTTTATGAGCTTTCAAACAGAAGTTAAGGGGAAAAGAATATTCTGGATGCATCTGGAAATGTTATGGCTAATTCCTTCAAAACCAGTAACTGCTGAGCTGTGGGCTGGGGTGTGCAGGCTCCAGAGAACAGCCTGCAGACTGCCTGCCCCTCACCAGCTCCCACAGTCTTTGGAGCCTGACTAAAGAAGTGTTTACTTCTCTCCACGTTGATCTAATGCATTCACAGGCTGATGTTCACATGTAACGCCCATGGGCACATCCATGTGCTGGTAAACGCACAGCAGCCCCAGCACCCCACGGCTGCTCTGCACCAGGACAATGGGCAGTACCCAGCACCCAGCCCTGGTTTTGGGTGCCCAGGGAATCACAGGTCTGCTGCAACTGGTATGTGCTGAAAACCCTCTCCTATTTTCCTATGGGTTATCAGTTGCACCCTGCGTTCACCCAGGCAGGACAGAAGGAAGGACCAAGGTTTTACTCCCTGCCACACGCCGGGTGCTCCCGCAGCGCAGTGAGACTCACGAGCAGCAGCTGGCAAGAGGAAGCACAAGGGCTTAATGCAACACAGGTACCACAGCAGGCACAGAAACTACTCGCTTCAGGAGATGGGAATGAACATGGTCTGGGGGGAGGCCTGCGGGGGTTTTGAATGCAGAGAAAGAAACACAGCAAGCAAAACGAGGTGCAATTAGGGCTCTTTTACTGAGCCGCTCTCGGGGCAATAAATACAACCCCGCTGCTCGCTGCAGTCAGGCTGACACATTTTCCATCTCCCCTGAATCAGTTTTGAACATCTAAATGAAACTTTGTATGGAATATAAATGGGAAATAGTACTTGCTTAGCTCAAATATGGATTTTTATTTAATCCCTGGGGTGGGGGTTGGTATGGAGAAAACGTTTTCAGGACAAGAAGAATGGATAAGGTGTTATCCTGCAAAGTGAGGCTCTGCAAAACTAGCCCCAGACTTCAAACTGTTCAAATCGCTCTTTAGCTTCAACAAAAAGGAGTGAATCTAACTGGGTAAGACAAGTGAGAGAAAATCATAGAACCTCACATCAGTGTGGGTGGCAAAGATCCTCAAAGCCCCCCCAGTGGCCCCCTGTCACAGGCAGGGACAACCCCCAGCCTAGGGTGCCTCAAGCCCTATGCAACCTGGCCTTGAACCCTGCCAGGGATCCAGGGGCAGCTCCCAGCGTGGCTCCAGAGCAGAGAGGCTCCAGCCCTCGCATCATCTCCGTGGCCTCCTGGGGACTCATTCCCATAGCTCCATGTCCTCCTTGTCCAGGGGACCCTGAGCTGGAGGCAGCGTTGCTGGGGGAGTCTGCATCCCAGAGCAGAACAGAAGCACTGCACAGACCTTTCCCACCTCTTGTAAAGCAGGCAGGCAGCATTGGGGAACTCAGTGATGCTAAGACAAAACCACAGAAGGGCTGAAAGCACGAACATGAGGCACCACCACCAACGTTCTTCTTCCACCTCTCTCCAATTCAACATGCCTCTGTGTACCACAGCTTACACCATACACTGTGCACAACGTAAAGCACACGCTCTGTTCAGTGCCACCAAGCCAATATCACATTTGGTATAGACACAATTATGTTTCCTTATTCTGTGGGCTTTTATCTGTAGAAACCCACTGCTATACTCTCTTCTTCACAGTTACTAATACCTTAAAGTTTATGTTAACTACTTGAGCAGTCTCTACAATACCAAACCTTTTACTGTATTTTCACAAGATATATTGTAGTAACAGCCTGAACTGATGTGGGACAATCTTTGTACCATCTCACTTTAAAAAACAGTCACTGCAAAATGACGTTTGCTTCTGCTTTGTAGTTAAAATCAGTATATAGTACACATATTTGTTAAATTTGTTGAAATGCAGTTGACTGAATGAGAATACCATGCAAAGTGAATCGCTTTCCCTTCAGGCATTAATTATCAGTGTATCTCGACGGTTCTCCTCCACTCTTCACATTCTCTGACATTTCATCTCTTCCCTTGATTGGGAGCAACCATCCTATAAATAGATTTTTTTGGCAGTAATTGGGAATAAAACTGACTAGCATGGACTGTAATCATTTGGAAAATTTAGCCTCCAACTGAATAATTGTAGAGTTTTTGGATGCCTGATATACTCCCTTGCTGCCTCTAAAGGTTATTTTGCATTTAATGAGTCTTTGTAGGTTTAAGGTAAGGAAAAAAATAATGCCAAAAAGCTTCCTAAGAGAGTAGCAAGAGTTTGGACAAGAGATGCTGGTTTACTGGTGTGACCAAAGTGATCTGAGTATTAAGGGGGTATGGGCTCTTCAGGTGTAAAAATGTAAGGGGTTGTAACAATCAGCTGTAAGAGAAAACACATTGCCTGAGTATCTAAGGAGCCATTTCTAACCTTAACGACACAGCGGGTTTGAGCACAAGGTAAATTCTTCCCTCTGGTGTGTGGGTAAAGCCCAGGACCAGCTGTATCACCTCCTGAGCTCAGGCTGCTGCCCCCACCTCATCTACCTGGGACCTGCACCAATTATTTTAAGAAATATATTTTGTAAGAATCTTATTTTATATACAGAATTCATGTAAATAATGATAACCAAAGTATACAGTAGTTATTTTAAAGCCCAAATTAATGAAGTTTTAATTTAAATACACCCTCTTTTTTTATAACAGGGGATGCCAATGTTACAGTCAATATTGCTACTCTCAAAAAATAATTTTTTTTTAAAAAGGCACAGTTTGTAATTTATTGTAAAGGAAAAGGCAGAGTGTTTACCAAGAAGTGCAGCATAGTCCAATCCAATAAAATAATTTCCACCAACATCCGAGCAGCAGTGCCTACAGATCATGTATTTAATCACCAAACTAGTTTCTTGCAGAATGCCATGAGAAATTCAAGGGCCAGGAGTTTATTGAGCACTAGGACAGACCCCAAAGAACCTCTGACACCACGGTGTCAGTGTCAAAAATCGTCCACAGACCACCCTGGATACTTCCACTGGATGGGTCCCAGCCACGTGAGAGCCACCCACCAGACCCCTCCGATCCGTGCACGCACAATAGCCTCTCCTTGCCTTTTTTTCTCCCTTTTCTTAAAGGCAGCAGCCTTATGTGAGTCAGGCTGCCTTCAAAACACTTCTCACCACAAATACATAGCTATGAACTTCAAGGCTGAAGCTTGTAAGGCCACAAATCCGTTTCTTCTGGATGGGGCTGCAGACAATACTGGGATGATCACAGATCTCCTGGAGGATGCTCTTCCCTCTTTTTTATTCCCCAGCAGTGACAAGCAGCAAAGGAAGAGGAAAGATGATCAGAAAAAGAAGTTAAACTGAACAGTCAGGAGATACAGGAGAAAACAAGAAAAGGAATAGGAAAGGCTTAAGGTAAGAGCTAATTTAGACTCTGCCAGCCCAAAAGAGAGACCAGGCAGTGTAATCTGAGCGATGTGGTAAAAGGCAAGGAACAGAGGGATGGCAAGGGCCACATTCACCAACCCAGCCCTTCGGTACACACAGGCTGGAAAAGCCCTGCCAGCTCAGTTAAGATGAGAGGGAGGAAAGAAATACCAGGACTGAGGCAGTGAGGCCTTAGCTGGGAGAGGTGTGCTTTCCACGTCAGGGTCTGCCTTGATAAAAAGCTACAGGAACAAGGGAGGTGCTAAGAACAGGTATTCACCAGCATTTTCTAAGAGAAGTTTTTCAGCATCTAAGCAATTGTTCAGATTCCTTTCTCAAAGCCAATTCCAGACCCCATGTTTGAAGAATCACTCCCAAGGTGCTGGTGAGGCACTCTGGCCTGAAGTAACGTAATCCCTCTAACAAAGATCTGCCAGAAGCACGATCTACCGCAAGGAAAACAAACGTCCCGTGACAAGACAAACTCATTTTCAGATGAAGGAAGCCACCTTGTTCAGGCAAGTCCATCAGAGAGAGGGTATTCCTGAAAGTCCAGCTGCATTTTGGGTTTTAGGGTGTTGTTGCCCTGGGAGTAGGACAGGATTACCTCCCTTTCTAGGCCCATTTGAAGGTGAGGGGTGATTAATCCTGGAAAAAATGGGATTTCTGTTAAACTGTTGGTTTTTTTTTTTTTTAAAAAAGAGAAATACAACAGCAAAATTTATCAGGACTTTAGTGTTTCACCTTCTCCTTCATCCCCCCATCTGTACCAGAGTTATTCTGTATATTGCTCTTCATGAAAGAAAAGGATTTATAGATATTATTTCCTTAGTCTAGTGGAGCAATAATCCACACAGGAAGAGGGTACAAATCCCAGCATATGTTGGCCTTGATTTCTCCAGACATTTTTAAGTCAGGAATAACACTGCAGGAATCATCCAGGCCCAACCCAGCTGAAGATCATCTGCATAAGAAACACAGCCCCTTTGAACTTGGGGCTCATACAGATATTCATAAATACTAAATACTACATACCGCTCCTGAAAGGGCTTAACCCACCATGGGATTACAGCAAGAGCTGGAAAACCACTAAAAGACCCTGGCACAACTAACCACTGTTCCAGTGTGAGCATTACGAAGCCTCTCCTGACAAGCCCTGGCTGCTCTGAGGGGGGATGCTGATGCCTGGCATCGGGCTGCTGTCGGGCAGCCTGTGCTCTGCCCTCATGGGAGCCACATCGGGGCTCTGATCTGACCTGCCCCCAAATTTTCCCCAGGCCATAGGGGAAAGGAAGATGGGAAACAAGGAAAAACAGAGAAACATGAGAGGCAAACAGGGCACTCACAGCAGGTGTTCTGCCCAGCATGAATTGAAGCAGCACGCCAGGGCTGGTGAGCATGTAGGCCTGAGCAGTCCCTTCCCTCAGTGAGGCAGGGAGCAGGCAGAGCCTTCCCACGTTTCTTACTCCTTAACAAGCTTCAGGCTGTTGCTTAATTGTACCCCCTAAACCCTCTGCAATGAGCCACTGCCTAGCTGGCCGCATCCCAAAGCCCAGGATGCAGGATCTGGCTCGGAGCCCCAGCAGCAGCCGAGCTGCGGCCCCTCCGGAGCCCGCCCGCCATGGCGCTGCCCTCCCCGCCTGGATGGGACGCAGCCAGGAGAGCTCACAAACAGGACACACCCCTGTGTATTTGTGTCCCAGCATAAAGCTTGGCCTTCTAATTAGCCTGCAACAAGAGGGAAATCTTCCCGCATTGGTGCAAGGAAAGAGAAGTTTTATGGCTCATAACCCCTGGAAACAGCTGCAGCAACACACACTTTACAGCCCACAGCATGGGAAAGAGAAGAGAGAAATCAAAGCGCTCAGGCATCTAAGATTCCCCTTGTTTGTTTTGAAGATACAGCCCAGCAACATCAACAATGAAGCCTCTAGAAGACCCAATCCATAACCCGTATTGTGGTTATGATGATGTACAGCTTCACTTGTGTGCCAAATTCCCACAAGATTTAATTCCCAAATTAATGAAAGATTCTGACTATCCATCAGTTCCATGGCACCAATCAAACAGAGACTTGATATTTCTTGTAGCCCTGCGGAATACATATTTTGCCCAAAAAATGATTCTGTATTGCATTGTTTTGAATAACTAGTTCATTTGCATTCCTGTGCTAAAGAAAACATCATTAGTAATTTATAGAGGTTGTGTGAAGAGTAATAGTTGTGAAGAGTCCAGCATGAGATAAATTAAGCCCACACCTTCATGGAAAGCATTGAAAGGTAGCTAGGATGACATGCCCAAGAATCCTCGTTCAGGCAGGCTGAGCAGGAGCCTGCCAGATGTCAAGCCACCCTTATCTCACATACTCGACACGACAGCACAGCATTGGGCTCATGCTCTGGTTTGGAGAGACACCAGCTGCTCTGCTGGGACCGCTGCCTTTGTGAGGCTGGAGGAATTACAGAATCACAAGGTTGGAAAAGACCTTTAAGATCATGGAGTCCAACAGTTCCCATCCTATGCTAAACCATATCCCTAAGTACCTGATCTACCCTTTTTTTAAACACATCCAGAGATAGTGACTCAACCCTGGGCAGCCTGTTCCACAGCCCCACAACTCTTCCAGGGAAGAACTTTTCCCTCACATCTGCTCTGACCCTGCCCTGGCACAGCTTGAGCCCATTGCCCCTTGTCCCATCTCCTGTCCCCTGGCTGAAGAGACCATCACCCACCTCTCTGCACCCTCCTGGCAGGTCAGTGGAGATGGGGAGAAGGTCTCCCCTCAGCCTCCTCTTCTCCAGGCTGAACGCCCCCAGCTCCCTCAGCTGCTCCTCAGAGAATTTGCCCTCCAGCCCCTTCCCCAGCCTGGTTGCCCTTCTCTGGACATGCTTCAGGACCTCCATGTCCTTCTTATGGTGAGGAGCCCAGAACTGGACCCATCACTAGAGGTGCAGTCTCACCAGTACCCAGTCCAGGGGCACAATCACCTCTTTAGACCTACTGCCCACACTGTGTCTGACACAAGCCAGGATGCCATTGGCTTTCCTGGCCACAAATCTAGGGGAAGGGGGAAAATCAGCTCCCACAACACCTGCAGCAGCAGAATGCTTGGAGTGCCTTCCCCAGAAGCACCCATGTGCTTCCTCTCTCTCTCACGCTGCTTTTCATCCCCATCTGCAGACCCCCATCATCGCCCTTAAATCACTCCAACAGACTCCAATTGGGCACACCGCCCCCAGGGACCCCTGCAGAGCCAGACAGCATCCCACAACCTCCACCTCCGCGTTCACCAACACTTTCACCCACCTTCCATGTCCCGAGGTGAGCACGTGCCCCACCTTCGTCCCTCTCCACATTACACACACTTCAGACCAGGGCTTTGCTCCAGTCTGTTCTCCAGGGAGGGCTGATGCCTTCTCTCTCTATCGCCCTTCGCATTTCACGTCCCTGCACCTTATCTTACACCCTGGAGACATGACCTTGCACCATGATGCTATCATTTACCTCATCTGTTTGTTCCCACTGCTCCATTTGCATATCCTTATTGTATTATGGATTATTCCAGAGCTTTGCAGCCAAGAAATGTATGGATTATGTACATGAAAGCATTACAAAATGAAGGCACAGCATCCTCACCTGCTCCTATCAGCAATACAAATGATGGGGCCAAAGTGGCCTATGGCAGCCTAATTAATTTCCTGCTACCTCTCAATTAATTACTAGAGGTTTGGGGCTTGTTAAAAGCTTGATAATAGGAAGTAATATTGTTTGTAGATTTACCTGGTGGGGAAAAATAATCAGTGAACTTTGAGTGAAGAACTTAAAACAGGCACATTTACCCACAACTCCAGCTACCTGAAAGAGCTCTGATTAGACACTTTGGAATTAAACTTCTTTTCAAAGTAGTTAAATATAAAAATAAAATATTATATGTAGGAGTTGATACATATAGCAAAATGGGTGTCATACTGGAAACCACTGAAGTAGCACTCCTGTATCACGATGAGGATTCCAGAAAGCAGCTATTGCCTCATGTCCTTTCTCCAGAACAGAAAGACAACAACTCGCCTCGTTTAGGAGAAGAATGATGGTATCAGCCATAAAATATTCCAGTTTATTTTTAATCCTGATGTGACAGTAAATGTGAAAGGATTGCTGAAAACAAGCTCTAGCAATCAGCTATTTTTATATGAGTTTTGTGCCACGCGGTAACGTTATTTGGTTGTGGTTTAGTATCAAATTGACAGCCACCTCCTGAGGATCTCTAGGAGTGTTACAAAGATTTATGGGCTTTGCACTGGTTTGATTAATTCAAATCCAAAACCCAAGACAAACTTTCTTGCTTCGGTCCGATTGTTGCATCGCTCTATTCCTACTTTCCAGTGACAACAAAAGAATACTGAGAATATTTTTCTGAACTCATTTTTGGGTGCAGCTATAATTTGTGAGACAGGTTTCTAGGTACAGCCTGGGCCATGGGGAATCGGTAAAGAGGAGCAGGCTGCAGAGGGACAGTGACACACAGATGGGATGTTAGTCGTTCTTTGAAGATCATTTGCTTCATGCTCAACATGAAGCTTTGTTTCTATCTACTGCTGAATATGAAGGTCGTAACAGCATGCACTGAAATGCCAGCAAAGCTCCTTCCACCCTGCAAAGCAGCCTTCAGGGGGTGGGGAGCAGAGAACCAGTGCCCCAGCCTCAGCACAGCCCCCCACAACCCCAAGCCACGGGTCAGAATTTAGGTGCTCCTCATCATGCTTTGCCCTTGCTTGCACTACCACGATGCTCTGGAGAGACAACAGTCTGCTCACCCACGCACACCACCAGCAGCACCGACCGGGGAGGGCAGCAGGCAGCTGGTGCTGAGGTTCTGCCGCCCAGAGCACAGGCATTCCAAAGGGATTTTTCCTCAAACCAGTGCTGCTTTTGACCTGCAGCCTAAGTGGCCATCAGTGGTCACAGCACAAGCCACGCTCCTGAAGCACAGATCCCATTCAGCTCCACCCAAAAGGTGCTTGGTCCACGTACTCCCGATGCATCCTACACTCCCCCCAGAGCAGCAACGAGGCTCATTCCAGAAGCACACCCCTGCTCCAGACTGCAATGCTAATGCAGATGTACCAATACAAAAATATATCCATGTTGGAGCTGGGTTTAATTACAAACCAGGCTGTTCAGAGCAGCAGCCGTGAGCACTCGGAGCGCTCTGGTAGCGATGCTGTGGCAGGGTTCAGCTGCAGGAGTTTCTGAGCAGCTGTCCGGACTCTTTCCCCATCTCTTGCCCATCCAGGCTGGCTGCCAAACCCATCACTGCTGCCTCTCTCCCTCCCCCCTGCAGCATCCCAGTGTTCCCCCTCCCTTCCCACTCCACTGTCCTGAAGCCAAGGTTACTCACTTCACTTGCTCAAAACACTGCAGCTCCCACTACGCAGGTACGTGCAGCATCTTTTGAACTTTCCTTTTCCCTTGGAAAATACACTGGTATTTATCTCCTTTTCTGGTGTTTATCTCCTTTTCATAAAGAATGGATGCTGCAGGTTCTTGGTAAGTGCATGAGAAAGCCAATTCTTTACATGGATGAGGCAGTAAATTAAGTTGGATTTCTGCCTCCATCCTCTTTTCTTGACACATTCTTTGCATATTAGTGAGAACTTTTGATCTGAGCTATAAACAGTTAACCAGTTGGAAATCTGGAACTACTGTTGCTTGGCTTTTCCTGCCAAAACTCTTTTACTTCCCAACAAATGTGAAGGGGGAAAAGCCTCACGGTTGCTGCTCTGGAGAACTGCCAAGCCCTTGACAAAACCTCACACGTGCTCCTCAATTCCACGTCTCCTCAGTGCTGTGTGGCCAGTTGGCTGTTTTCTGTTGTATTTAAGTGGTACAGAGCTCAAAGGAGTCTCAAAGAAGAGATGTATGAAAGGAACACAGCTCTGCACAGCTCCCAAAGTCCGAGAGAGGTGAGCAGAGAATCCCCATTTCCTTCCCTTCATCTGTAAAGCCATCCCTCGCAGCACCATCACTGCACTGACAAAGTGCAGGCACTATTATAGCACTATAAACAAATAAAACCTGATCTCCTGGTGTATTAAGGATTGGTACATCCTATCCATGGAGGAGTGAGTGTTTTTTGGGAAGGAGAAAGCAACCGATAGCCTCAGTGCACAAATACACAACATACATACAATGCAAAAGTCTGTGGGTGCACTGACATCCCACACACAATCCATATGATGCACTGGCACTGAAAGTGTGGGCTCAGGTAACTCTCACACTGAACCTGCTTGCAGCAGGACAAGGATTTGGAGGTCAGCAGGTAACAGAAGCTTCAAAGCTTGCTGAATTCCAGTGCCATCCCACTGAGCTCCCTGCGTGCTGCTTACAAATTTCTGAAGGATGGAGAAGATGCCACCTGGTCACACAGAGGAAAGTAATTATCATGTATGTAATTTCTGCCCTGCAAACACACCACCACAGAGCTACGATGCTACAGGTCAGAGGGCTTTCCCTCACACCAGCATCAACAAGGGCTGTACATTTGGCTTTATCCAGTCCCCATCCCTGCTCCCCATCCAGTGTCTCCCCAGCCAGCTAAAGGGACCAGGAACCTGTTTCTCTCCTTAATAATAATCCAATAAGAAAGTAAAAATTGGATGGGTGAAACCAGACAGGATTGATTACCTGCAAAGTAAAATAAAACACCCTGAGGATGTTTACATGGCATTTTTCAAGGTCCCACCTCTGCACCCCATTTTTGGTGCCTTCTCGTTTTGGCTTTTCCAACAGTGACAGGAAATTTGTGCATCACTGAGACCAGAAACTACCCAAGAGAAGACAGGTGTATTTCTGTGCCACTCCCCTATCTCACTTACAGCAGCGTTCATCTGCTGTGTGTGTGACAACAGGCAGGTTTCCCTGCTGGGGCTGCAATCAGAACAACACACTGCTTGTTTCCACACAAACAACTCTGAGGGAAGAGGGACCTCACCCTAACATCACCAAGTGTTTAACGTGTGGGAGTTGGGCTTGGCACATCACAGGAAGAGATGCTGGGATAGCTTTCTAATTAAAGGGATGCACATCCTGACAGGTCCCTCAGCCCTCCTGCTTTTGCACCTTAATGGTAACACCATCCTTTTGGCAGGTGGATTGCAAACTGACATTTGGAGCACTGTGCTGACCTGGGAGCACCACAGGTCTTCACAACTGAGAAATCATCTCAATTAAGAGATGTTGCTGCATCCTGGTGGTTATTAAAACAATCTGAAAACAAGGAGAGAGATTGGGGGATTAGAAGCAGGGAAGAGCTGTGCTTCAGGCTGGGTGTATCTAATGGAAGGATGTCATTGCCATGAAATCGTAAGGAGGCTTGAGGGCCAGGCCCAGGGGAATGGCCTTCAGCTGCAGGAGGGGCTGGAAGGCAGAAATCCTTCCTGGGGATTAGGATGGTCCTGGCACAGGGTGCCCAGAGAAGCTGGGGCTGCCCCAGGATCCCTGGCAGGGCTCAAGGCTGGGTTGGAATGGGATTGGGGCACCCTGGCCTGGGGGTGAGGGGCCTTCCCACCCAAACCAATCTGGGGTTCTGCAGTTCCCAGTAAGAGCTGGGACTGGGTAACACCAGCAAGCCCAGAGCCAGCCCCCACTGCTGGGGACAGCGAGGCAAGAGTCCACCTTTCAGCTCTGAGAAGCTGCATGGAAGATGTGGCACAATTTAGGGGGTCTGCATTCTAGGTTTCTTTGCTTTCTCTTCAGCTCTGACCATACAGGATTGGGCTGTTTGGGATGGAGGCCTGGATTTAGGACACCTGTTTTCAGATCAACAAAGAATTATGCTCAGATGAACTGACATTTTGCAGTTAAAGGTCTACAGGAAAAAGAAGATATGGAACTCTGTGTTCACTCACTGATTCATGACTTGGTAAACCTGGTCATTGTAAATGAATACAAAGCTTCATTAAACACGGGGCTGCCTGAGGAAGGAGCCACAACCTTTTGTTTGGCCACCGGATCCATGGCTCAATGAAACAGCAGATTGGAAATCTGCTGAAAACACTAGAGATTCCCACAAGAAATTCCTTCTAGTCTGAACTGTTCTATAAATAATTTAGTATAATTGATAAAAACCCCATTAAAAATAGTGAGGTCATCTGGAACTTATAGTGAGAATTTAAAATAAAAATTCTACCTGATGAGATGAAATCAATACAAGAGTCACTCCCACCACAGAGCAAACCCAGAACAAAAGGCAGCAGCAGATGAAACCCAGCAGCTGGCTGCCTGAGATCAGTGAGCTGTGAAACTAAGCATTTAAATGTTTACAGCTGGAATGGGTTTTGCTGGGAAGTTTCCTGCATTGTCTACAAGGTGCTGAAGGCTGACCTGAGCTACAAGCAAATGAGCTACAGAAAGGGATGAAAGTCAGTCACCAAAACAGGGTACCCAACACCCAGCACTGCGTTGGGCATGTTTTTGGACTCTGTGGGTCGTAAGGAAGCTTGGAACTCCAGGAGCATCTGGCCATCATTAAAATGAAAGCCTGGAGTAGGGTCTGTGTAAATTTAATCCTACTCATTATAAGGAGGATGGTACAGACACAACTGTTTCACTTCTCTTGGTATCAGAGCCTGTTCACAACTTCTTAATCTTTTTACTTGAACAATCACATGGATCTAACCCTGGGAAATAAAACATCCCTTTATCTGCAGCAGCATCCCCAGGGATCACAAACAGCTCTGCGACCCTGGGGGGATATGAGCAGCTAACGATTCACCATTGGAGGGTGCAGAGCAGCTTAATTAGCAAAACCCAATGTTTTTACAGGAGATGCTTCTCCCTTCAAGTTAATGGTGCACAGTAACACTAGTTACTCCTGCAGACAAGCCTGGTGCTGACTTCCCTGGTCTCTTCCCATCCCACCCCAGCAACCAGTTCCACTGGTAAAATGCACCAGTCCTGGTTTTCTACCCTTTGCTGCTATTCCATCTCTTTCTGATCTTCTACAAAACATCCACTCTCTCACCTCTGCAGGGCCAAACAACAAAGTTACTGTGCATTTAGTACAAACCTCTCAATGTATTTACACACAAGGAATCCCAGCATCAGGAAATACAGGACATACTCACATTATAACATCCCTGGGTCTCACCTAGAATTTCAGTTCTAGGTTTTTTTCTATTCAAGTTGCTTTGTTTTATGATGTAGAAATAAATTTAACAGCAACATGTTTCCACATCTATAGCAAGTGAAATCCTGTGGCACACATGAATCATTTTAATGTAAAATTTAGTAGAATAAAGTTAATTGAAGGTCAACAGTTTGATTTTTTTTTAAATAATTTTAAATGCCTCCACTGTCTATCAGCATGGGGCAAAATAAGATAATTTTGTTAAAGCTGATGGAATTAGCATGAGATAAGTAAAGGTTAAATGTCAGAATGGAGACTGGAGGCTTAATCTTCCTCCAACATAGAGCAGACCAGCAGAAAGAAGTGAAAAGAGGTATATTTAACCAAAAAAGGGGCAAAAAAGAACGTTTGCATCAAAAATATGCTTGGGAATTAAAGCAGATTGAGATCTTGATGAAAGAAGTTAAGGTTTCCAGTTAATTATGACTGCTCTGAGATCAGACTTTTTTTGCAACAGGTTAAGCCAAGGAGATGAAGCAAAATCAGTTGTTCTAGAAAAAGCCAAGCTGTGCTGAGTGAAGACAGGTGCAGAGGGAAGGGGGCAGCTGAGCTCCTACAATGAAAGAAGGGAAATGTACCCCAAAGCAGCTGATAAATCACCAGATCATGGAGATGTTGGGGTTGGAAGAAGGTGGTTGTGTTAAAGATCAGCTAAGCCCAAAACTCCTGCCAGGAGCAGGACCAGCTTCCACTGCTGAAAGCCCCATCCAGCCTGACCTCAGATTTAACTTCAGAACAGTGTGAACGAAGCAGGCTGGGAAGAACACAGTCATTTCAAATAGCATCTTCCACACAAAGCAGTCCACAATGGTTTTAATTATAAGAAGTAGCAGTTAATATAAAGAAAGCATAGAAGGAGCTGAAATATAAAACAAAAGAACAAGTTTTCTAGATAAGCTCCTAAGTGAAACACAGTTAATGAAGCTGGGAAACCTAAGTAAGCTACTCTACAGAGAAAGAGTTCTTGCACAGGCAGACAGAAAATGTTAGGAGAAAAGAGCACAACAATGTAACATTTCTAACTAAATACGAGTGGAATCCAAGCTTTATCATTGCATTTCCTTTCTGACAACAAAAATGGGCTGTGAAGGAAAAGAACAGCCTCACGGTTATATGGGCTGCTTTTATCTCAGAGAGGAGGCACCAGGATCTTATCACAGGCATTTAATATTTTCCCTAATTTCAGTATTATCTGCAGGAGCAGCCGCTCGTCCTGTCGCTGTGGCTCCCAGGAGGCACCTGCCATTGTGTGAGCGGAATAATTTACCATCACATATGATCAGTGAGACACTTGGGGATGTGGCATTTGTAGCAGCAGCATCACTGCACAGGCTGCAGCTCAGCCCAGAGATGGATGATGTGATCTGCACGCCCAAAGACGCTACTCAGTTTAACTATTCACCAGTAATTATTTACTCACTGTTTAAGCAATGCAGGAGCCTGAGGCAGGAGTCACAGAAGCACAAACCAGTAGCACCTGCAGCCAAAAAGTCCCGACATAACTCAGTACACACAAAGCTTGGGGACTACACAGGAGTGACTTTTAAATCATGATGTCATAGGAACAATGTCTTTTTAAAATACATTTTCGGTGATAATAGAAAAGTTCTCCTCTATAATATTAAGTTTCAGGACTGGAAACACAAGCACAGACAGGAGTTAATGCAGTATTACAAACTGAAGTTTTCCAGAAGTAAAACTATTTTCACCATAAGTGTTTCCACTCCATCAATAATCCCATCCTGGACTAGCACAGACTACCAGCATTTCTTGGCCAACACCAGTAGGACATGCAAATATCCTGCCAATCCATATTTTTATGTTCAAAAGTCATTTGCTTGTGTAAATTATATATTAAAATATGCACAGAGAAATTGCTGAGTCACCAACTTTTGCTTTATATTCCTCTAAAAGGGAAGGCTTTGATAGACTTTCCAATAGTGAGGATTGCTAGAATCCCAGGACAGCCATCTGTCCTCTCCGTTTCAGACTAACCTTAAACAGTCCTTTATTTGGTATATACCATATGCTTCAGTCTCTCTGTCTGCCACCTTCAGGTTTCCTTTTCTGAGCTGCAGGAAGTAGTATGCTAAACAGCACGAAGTCTGGAGGTGAAACCACGCTCAGGTTTCTCTCCCCCAGTGGTGCTGAATTAAAAGCATACCTCAAAGAGGGTTTGTTTGGAAGGCTATAAAATAAACCCTCCCATCACGGGGTAAACACATTACTCCTCATTACGTTGATGTCCTTCAAAGAGTGAGGGCTGAAGGAAGACCAAAAACCACACACTTGTTACTGAAACTCTGCTCTTCTCTGCCAAGCAGAGAGCTGCATGCTAGGGAACAGCAGCGCCAACATGAGGCTCGGTGCTGGGCTCTGTGCTGCGGCAGGGCACGGCAGAGATGCTCTGCGGCCCCGCCAGCACAGCGCGGGCAGGAGGACTGGGCAGGCTGGAAGGTGCAGCTTGGCAGTGGCCAGGGGCACATCGTGCTGCAGGGAAGCCAGGTCCATCATCCTGCTCTTCATCAGGGTCCTTCATTCATGAAGAGCCATCCCCCGCCCGGCCATGTCACTGGATGGATTCAGGCCAAGGGAACCACAGTTTCATGCTGCAGAACTTTTATCCTCTGGGAATTCATCTTCTAAAGCCAGAGATGGATTGGGCTGAATTTGTCCAGACTCTCAAGTTCAGAGAAGAGCAGGCTTCCCTAAATGAACGTGCTACAGGCAAGACACACCAAGAGAAAAGCATTCAGTATGTCAGCTTGGAACTATTTCATCTGCAGCAGTGCCAAGCCCATCATTCTCCCCACCTCACCTTGCATTCCTCCCTAGCGCTCATGGCATGCATGTGGGACAAAACAACTCCCAAGATAGGACCACTGTATACCTTGAGATCCTCTTGTTATGGTAAAACTCCAACCTCCCAGCCCCTCACACACCCCCCATTCCCCCAAATCATCGTTAGCACTTTGATGTTCAATGGGGTAGTTCTCTCCTCTTCCACTGCAGTGACTTGAATGGCATCAGCGATGGCGGCACTGCCTCCAGGAAAGACAGTCGTGACTCAGACACAGTCACCAGACCAACCCCAGCTTCACAAGGATCTTGCAGCAAGGCAAGATCATGGAGTTGAAATTTCTGTTGCTAAGAAAACATGATTAAACTTAGTGCTTTCTTTCTCTGGAATAAAATACACGTCTCTCCACAATAAGGTAACTGTTTTCAAAAGCTTTAGCAGAAGAAAAAGGAGTTACCCTCTGTCCAGCTCTCTTACAATCCTATCTGTCTCAGGAAAGCACTGATTATTAGGTGGATGCATTTCCAGCACCACATCCAGCTCCAGTGCAGCCGTGTCTATGCAGGAGCCAGGACCCCATGGACTTGACACCGGACATCACATCAGGATGCAGAGTGTAAGACTGGCCATTAACTGCTGGTCACAGCAGGAGGACTCCAACGCTGTTCCACTGCAGGCTGGGCTTCCAGTTTCCCAGCCACCATCAGTACTCATCACACACAGAAGCATGGCCAGGAACCACCCAGTAGCACTGTGCCCTCCTCTAGGTGCTGCAGCCTGACACAGGAGGCACTGAGGCTGGTAGAAGTCTCGTGATGGTGCCAATTCCAGTGATGCCAAGTTTGGTTTTAGGCTTCACCCCCAGAAACAGTCTGCACAGCTCAGGCAGTTCACTTTCTTCCCAAGTTGTTTGGCAGCTGATCAACTGCTGCCGCTATTAAAAGCAAGCACTTGGTGACAGAAGAACTAAGAGCTGGTTAATTGGACAGGGAAATAGTTTAAGGACAATATTGCTTTGCATTGGGACTAGCTGGAAAAGTTGCAGTTCCATATCTCTTCATCTGTGAAATTACAGGATGGGCTCAGCCCATTTGGTGAGCATCCCAGCACAGCGAGGGGCCCCTGCTGCCTCTCAGCAGACACACTGGGGAATGACTTGCTGTCCTCTGTAACACCCCTAGAGACACCCATGGGACCTTATGGGGAAGCTTGAACCCCTTCACACAATGTTCCATGAATACAGAGAGAACATCAGCTTTCCAGGCTGCTGGAATTTGTCATCCACACAGTAATTCCCTCCATCATAACAAAAGCCTAGGACATGAATAACCTCTCCTTCATATTCCCTGGAAATGAGAAATACTCTCTTTTTAAATTATTCATGACATTATTATTATTAAAAGTCAAAGTGTCACTGAATGAAATAACATCTTAAAAGTATGATCACATTAAACCCTGAATGCCAGAGCTTTGCAGAAACATCTGTCTCTCTCAGCCTGCGCTGAATTACACAAGGAATGAGGCTGAAACCATGTGTGCAGCCCAAGACAAAACTCCTCTCTGATACACAAATCAATACACGATTTAATTGGGTTTTACTGCTTCTTTCACTTCAGTCTGGGTCAGGAAAGACCCTGAGAACATCCTTTTGCTGTTTTCCCAAGTCATACTCAACATTCACCTGGTTGAATTCCAATCTTCAAGCTCTCTCCAGCTGCAGGGCACCAGGGAGACTGAAAGAACAAGCACGTAAAGCAAGCAAGGTATTTGTTTGCTTTCTGGGCAGCAGGTTGCTGAGAGGTTTTTCCTCAAAGTTTGTCTTCTGAAGATGCCAGCAAAGTGCTGATGGAAGTGACAGAGCTGAAGGGGGTGCTGTACAGAAGGGTTCTGTGCCACCAAGGTGGCTCTGATAACATAGGGCAGTGCTCGTAGAACAGGTGATTTGGGTATGGAATGCCTTTAGGAAAATAAAAGAACAGAAAATGCAGCATTTCATCAGCACCAGACTAGAAACTTTCACTTTTATTTCTTCAGTCAACATGCTTCAAGATTCAAGCACTGTTCAGGGTGCCCGATGTCCAAAGGCACATGCATGAACCCGGTGAGGAAATCCTCAGGCAGTATGTATGGGCCATTTTAATCCCCTGGCTTTTTCCAACAGTGAAAGAATTCCTCACCATTCTCAGCCTCATGACAGCCACCTAGGTTCATGCTCTCTAATCTCCATCTCCTACTCTCTCATTTTAACCTCTCTCTGGAGTTGATGGCTCTGCTTGGACTCGGACTATGGGAAACAGCCACAGCTCAATTTGAATTTTAAAACTAAAAACTAACACATTATTTGGAAATGAACTGCTGGGATTTGTTCTCCAGGGACACATTCAATTTTTAGAGTATTTATTTAAAGGTTTTTTTAAAAGGCTGAAATGGGTTTTTTCCTTTTAAGTTAGAAATGTTGAACAGCTTGCCCAGAGAAGCTGTGGGAGCCCCATCCCTGGAGGTGTTTAAGGCCAGGTTGGATGGGGCTTTGGGCACCCTGGGCTAAGTGAGGGTGTCCCTGCCATTCCTTACACTTTCCAGTGGTGATTACACCTGTCTGTCACAGAACTTTTAGACAGGCATTTACTTCTCAGGATATATAAATAGAAATATTCTGGAAATTAAGTAAAGCTCTCGGAGGAGCCCAATTACATGAAAAAATGGCACCTGCAGAATCCCACAGCAAGATAAATCTACACAGAAGTGTTTATTATTTCTCAGTAAACAGACATCCTGGAAGCAAAATTACTGCTTTCTGCAAACAACCACAGGACTTGTTTAGTAAGCTGAAAGCAAAATAGACAAATTTGCCTCAGTTATGTTTATATGAAAGTTTGAGTCCTACTGCGGGTCTCACAAAGGTACATCACCCTTCATTGCCACAGCCAGAAAAGCAGGGTCTCTTGACAACAGGCTTAGGTCCTGCCACAAGCCATCATCTCAAACAGGACTGAAGATCCATCCCCAAGGCACTAAAATTGCCTTTTGCACTGCCTTTTCTTGCTTAATGGCTATAAAAAAAGGAAAAATCCCTGATTTTCAAGCAGCATTTTCCTCCATTATGTACTAATGGTTAATTCACCACCCTGAGAAAAGCACTACTTACAGATCAATTTTACAGCTGGAATTGAAGAAAGAATGAAGAACAATCGCTCTATTCAAGGCTCTACTGCAGAATGAGGAGCTGGGTTTAAAGAAGTCCCAAATTTGGAAAGTTACATGACCTGCCAGAAGAGAACTGCTCCATGCTGTGTGCTCAAGAAATTCCATACTGGAAGTATATAGAGTTGAATACAGAGTCACTGCTAACACAGTCACCAAACCACATCCCTCAGAGGTGGAGTTACCAATGCTGCATGTCATATGTGGAATTAAACCCACCACAGCTTAGTGGGGTCCAGATGTCAAGGTAGGAAACTCCTGCAGAGAACCACGCCAGTCTCTAGCCAGACAAACATTCCCTTTCTGGTTTGGTTTTTCTACAATTCTGCTTTGCTACAATCACCTTTCAACTCCCTGCTTTCTGACAAAGTCTAGATTTAGAAGTTAATTTTGCAGCTTCATCTGTGCCCATCAAGTACTGCAGAGAAATTAAATATATACCCTTTTCCTAGCAATACGACTAGCTAAATCCATGTTGTTATTCCAACATGTATTGTCCTAATATATATGACATAAAACCACGTTTTGAAAAGAAATACACTATCAGGATCACTAATACTTGCCTTGCTCTGTTTTCAGTAACCAGCTTTCTGAGTAAGGCAGGGGTGTAGTAAGTCCCTACGGCCATACTCACAAGTACATAATCAAGCACACACGGGCACACTCACTGCCATACGCACCCCAGAGGGATTTCTGTACATCACTGTGATGATGGGAAGAGGATGGGGACACCCCCTTTGGGGTTCCCATGTATATGGGTCCCCCAAAAAGCACGCCTTGCACCCCCTCTATTTCCTGCAGGGACACACAGGCTTGCTCCTACACTTGCTGGATGCTGGGGTGACGTGTCCTGTCTCCTGTGGGCACAGCAGCATCCCTGCAGAGTGCATGTGGGATAAATGAAAATGCTTCCAAGTGAGAGCTGTCAGCCTGACGGCCCACTCTGGAGCATGAAGTATTAGGAAAGCCCCACAGAGCTGGAGGTGACATGCCAACAAAAGAAATAGAAAGGAAAACACAGGTTGTCAGGAAGAGATGGAGTGTGAGAAACACATCCGACAGGCTCCAACCATCCATCATGGGAATACCACCAAATCACCCTGCCTTTGTACCAACACAGGGAGAAATAAAACACCAACAAAGTAAAATGTTCTTGCAGGGCCACATACCTTTGGTCCTGGTTTCTCTCTTGGCAGGTGACCTTAACAAAGTATCCCCACACTGCTAAAGTCAGAGAGCGTCCTGTGTCCCTTCCAGCTTCACCTCAAATATTTACCATTTTCATGTTTCCCAAATTACTTACTGTTTTCTGACATGCCTTGATATGCAATACTGTCATACAGCTAAGTGATTTCCTTTGCATGAATATAAACATAGCTTGGATTTTACTCTCAGACATGAGCGTGAAGTCAGAGAAGCTTCTAGGGAGTTATTGTACTCATGGCAAAGAAAGTTAATGTCTATGCACTATTTTTCTAACAATAATTTACCAATAAATAAGATCACTGGATATTATCACCATTAATGCACAACTTTGTAATAAACAGAGTACTTTGTCACGGCTGTTTTCACAGAGTCAACCTCTGGAGCAGAAAGAAGGACAAAGCACAATCACCAGGCTCAGAGTTGCCCGTTTATGGGTGATTTTCACCATACTCCCACTATCTGATGTCATCACAGCAGATCACAGAATCATAGAATGGTTTGTGTTGGAAGGGACCCCAAGGATCACAGAGCTCCAATCCCCCTGCCACAGGCAGGGACACCAACCTCCAGGCCTGGAGCTACACAAGGTTGCCCAGGGCCACATCCAACCTGGCCTTGAACACCTCCAGGGATGGGGCATCCACCACCTCAGATACTGGACTGAATGCTGCATGAAAATTTATTCTAGAGGTCACTATTTTTTTCTTAAATCACTTCCTAAAAGGTTACAGTCTGCAATTATCCTAGCCCAATTAATTAGCTGAGGAGAAAATTAATTGACGCAGAGCTTAGCTAAACACTAGCTAGTGGGGTGGGGTTTCTGAAGGATCACCAAGTTACCTGTCACACTCCTTTAGGCATACTGCTGGCCCTAAGTCTTATTTCCAGTAAGCAGGAGGTTTTAGTGCTGCACTCACCAGACACGTGGTGTGTTTTAATAGCCAGTTACTGAGAGCTTCAGTTGTGGTTACAATCTGCCACCTTATTAATCTTGGCCCATAATTAGCTGCCTGAGGAAAATGTGTATTCTTCCAGGGACCCAGGTGCAAGATAAAGTAGCTCCATGGGTATGAAATGCCTGATTTATCTCCCTTCCAAATCAGAGAGGTGAAGTAAGGCACATCCCTTGCTCCATTATACACTCATGACAATCGTGCTCTGCACATTGCAAAGTGCAGCACCGAAAGAGGAGAGAAAATAGTGCTGCAGAGAAGCAAAACTCCTCATTTCTGATCCAGGAGAACAGCATGACAATCCCTGCACTTAAAGATCTCCACCAGCGAGTCATAAAGAGGCTGCAAGGTACTGTACAATATTTATGAGTACGAGATATATACTATAGATTAATTCATAAATTCTCCATACATAATTTACAGTCTATTTACAGACTAAAACAGTCATCACACAGCAACCACCACAAATGCATTCACTTAAACTTAAGGGCATTTATGATGACTGCTCAGAAATCAGAGGGCTGCCTAAAATGCACGGGAGTCAGAAGAAAGGAAATACATTTTTAAGGCAGTTGATGTGCTATAAATTTTTAATGCTCTATAAAATCTTTCATTTAGTTAGAAATATTTATATAGTATTAAGTACATTATTCCAATTCAAAGTAAGGAATTAGTCTTAACTTGTTTTACAGAGCACTGAGACTTTCTTTCTGAAATTTTACCCTCACACTAACATGCTTCAAGTTGTGTCTCAACAAATTCACACCAAAGCAGCCCAATTTCTGCATGTCCTCAAAGTTCACTGAACACCACTACTTTTTCTCCAGTTAATAACACAAAGCAGCTGTATATTAGTTTTTTAGGTATCACAGGTGGCAACAGATTTGATGGCTGAGGTTGGAACAGTTTGGTAATACAAGCAGGTGTAAGGCATGTATTTGGATAGGACTTAAGACCCTTAGTAAGTAAGGTACCTAAGTATGTGTTCACAACCCGGAAACAAAAGCAGAGTTTGCTGCACTATCAACAAGAAAGCAGTGTGTAGTGACTGCTACAGCTCTTACACGCTGGAGGGAGACAGAACTTACCCAGCTCTAGCTCAAGGCATCACCACTGCAGAGCAATTAAAACAATCAGGCCGTTAGTTACACCTCATTCCACTGTTTCCCCATAAATTAGGTGCAAGATCAAAGCCTTAAACGCTACACTATCAGACATACATATTTATTTACTTAAATATAGTCTAAATTTCCATAGAAGGGGTAGGGAGTGTTCCTTAAGGAACCCTTGTGGGGGGTTTAAGGCACAAGCTGTGCCAGGATCTCCTGCTTCCCATTCGAGAAAGGACGTGTTGGAAAGCAGCTGTGTTGCCCTGAATCACACAGCCCAAGGTACACAATTGGCTTTTAGGATTTTGGGATGAATTACTGCAAGAAATAATGCCCCACGCCTTGGCACAAAGCCATCAGATCTCCTTCCATAAATGATCAAAGCACATTAACCTCCTCTTGATGATGCTTTCTCGTTCTTTGAATGCCTTCCTGATGTTCCTCTGCACACACGGGAAGATTTTTAATTGCTATTTAATATTATTGCTGCTTTCAGAATCGAGGAAAAATATTTTTTAATTATTCTTTTTAGAAGCCACATAAGCATCTAAGTTACAGCTATAAAAAAGAGTGTTAGGGACAGGCTAGAGGGGGTAGTGTCTCCTGTACACAAGACTAAATTACACAACATATAAGATGCCCCATTTTTAGCAGGGAATCCATCATGACCCCACAAAACATGTGAGAGCTGCCTGGTTCTACCAGTGACACTGTCACATCCTCAATGAGCTTCATTATTTACATTTTATGTGAAGAAGTTACAGTTCATTACTAGGTCTTAAACTTATTTAACTCATCTGCATTCCAATCATTGAAACTGTCATTTTGGACATGTTTGATAGCAGATCAATTGCTTATGTTTCTAATACTAGGTTTGCTGAGATGATAAATCTTCCAACCTGGTATTTTCCTTTTTCCTAGTGATGCTCTAATTGACGTCTATGGACAAAGCTTATTTTATGTATTCCAGCTCCTTTCATTACTGATCACTTCCCTGTTTTTTGTTTTCATACAGCACAGTCATATTCAGATTTGTGAGAGTCACCATTAAGAACTGTGCTCACAGTTGCCACTGAAATAAACTCGGGTTTAGAAGTTGGTTGAGCAAGGACTGAAACTTGATTTGAACCTGTTCCCTAAGCCACACAGGCCCACAGGTGAGAACTAAAGAATTACATGAGAGCAAACCTGACACTGTATAATGCATGAAAAGAACTGGCCTCCACCTACAAAATCTGTAATTATGGGTGATTTGCTTTAATCTCTATAAAAAACCAGAAATCCCTAAAAGAAACAGAAAAAGCAGATTAGGAACAATGTTCTGTTGACAGTACCTCAAATGATTTATGTGAATTAAGATCACTCCCACAAAACTACCTTTTGCTCCATCACTGAGAACCACCTTTCACTCTATCGCTGAGGAAGAGGAGGATGCTGCCTGCTCAGACCTCTCAGCACTAACACAAAGCTGAACAATTCTGTTTCCCAGAGAAAGAACAATCCATCTTAAAGTTTATCCAGGGAAAAGTCTATTACATTCAACACAGCTTCAAAATGCAAACCCCTAAGCTATCAAACAGCAACAAGAGAAAAGTCATTTTTCATTATACTTTCAGGATGGTGCTGAGATAAAGCTATTAAACCGAGCGCCTGATGTATGCAGAAGGTTGAACTATTCCAAAGAGAAGCCACACGTAGTTCTTGCACTGCTCCTGCAGCCATCAGAGGTCACTGGTGATGACAGGAGTCAGAAACTGTGCTATTTTCTTTCTAGAGCTTGAGAGCAGGAATGCTGGTACAGCTCTGAGCCACGATCTTAATGTAAGGGTAACATCTTCAGAAAAAATCCTGGCAATTGATGAATCATTTTGCAAGTCAAGGCAGAGGAGCTATCATTAAAACCACCTTGCTGATACTCCAGCAGCCTGCTGTCTTAAGAAACCCACTTGAGCTCTCATTTTCCAATTCACAGATGGTGACTTTGGAGCAAAAATTCTCCAAGGCTTTAATTTGCTCCTAGATATGGGCAGAGCTTGATGCTGAGCTACAAAACACGTGGCAGAAGTGTCTCTGCCATCTGAAAATGTCTCACTTCTGGATACGTTAAGCGAGGGTGCTCCTTCTCCCAGAGCTGGACCAGACTCACCACGCCTCCCAGACAGAAACCCCCACGAGACCGTGAAGCAAAGGCATCCAGCAGCTGTGTATCGCGGCCAGGAGAACCACAAGTGTCTGTTGAGCCACACAACTGAATCATAGAATCATAGACTGGTCTGGGTTGGAAGGGACACCAAGGATCACAGAGCTCCAACCCCCCTGCCACAGGCAGAGCCACCAACCTCCAGGCCTGGAGCTACACAAGGTTGCCCAGGGCCCCATCCAACCTGGCCTTGAACACCCCCAGGGATGGGGCACCCACCCCCTCTCTGGGCAGCCTGTTCCAGCCCCTCACCACTCTCTCTGGAAAGAGCTTCCCCCTAATATCTCATCTAACCCTTCCCTCCTTTAGCTTCACTCCATCCCCCTTGTCCTGCCACTCTCTGCCCTTTGAACAAGCTGATTCCCCTCCTGTTTCTCTGCTCCCTTCAGGGACTGGAAGGCTGCAGTGAGGTCCCCCTGCAGCCTTCTCTTCTCCAGGCTGAACCAAGCCCAGCTCCCTCAGCCTCTCTCCGTAGGGGAGCTGCTCCAGCCCTCTGAGCATCCTCGTGGCTCCTCTGAACCCTCTCCAACAGTCCCACATCTTCCTTGTACTGACGTAGAACTGTTGGAGAGGGTTCAGAGCTTGCTAAGGCACATGCTGGGGGACACAGTGAGCTGTAGGGAACCCCCCCAGGCGATGAGCACTCTTCCTTTCAGGCGCTGTTCCCAGCAGCCATCGCAGGGAGCACCCGCTATTCATCCACGAGCCCCATACCTGTGTGCCTGTGAAGCCACGCTGCTGTGGTTGTCTGCATGGAAAACTGATGAAGAAAAATGACTAATAAAATGCAAGAAATTTAATTGGCATATTGTTTAGGAGATGAACATTAATTGCCAACTATAATATTGAATAAATTAGCATAGCCAACAAGCTGAGGGCTGACATGCATTATCATGCACTTCACACTGACTCTTTAATTATTCAGAAAGCAAATAAATTCTTTTCCAGCTTGCATTTTCTTCTGTTTCATGTCGTCCTTGTGGCTTTTAAATACATTCCAATTTTATTTCCTTTTAAATTCAAGGCTACCAAGCATTGAGAGTTCAGCTGCTTCTTTCTTCTTTCTACAGAAGTAGATGGGGACAGAATTCATTGTCTCACCTGTAAGATCTGCAAGACTTCAGTAATGTTTGTAAGCCCAAAATCTCCAAAGCCTTGAACACCACAAACACCACCTTTCCAGAGGAGAAAGAGTCAGCTACTGTCAGTTTAAGGCACACTCATGGATTTAAATGTGGTGTATTTACTGGGTTTTAACTCCTCTACCTAAAGAGGATGTTAGCCATACTTCCACCCAGATAACAGTACCAGGGCTTGGATCAGTCTCATTACCTTTTAAAATGTTTTTTGGAGTTTTTTGAACCACCAACTCTTTGAACTGAAGAGAAAGGCTCATGGTTGCAGGCAGCTTTGTTTCTGAGACAGGTACCTCCTTACCTATCATTCATTGGCCTGTACATATCTCCCTCTAGTTCCCCTTTCAGTCCCTTTTCCAAAGACTATTTTTAGCCAGAGCAAATGTCAATGTACAAATAAAATTAAAAATGCAATTAACATTACCAGATATAATGAGATGTTTAATTACCCTTGAAACTAGGCCTTGTGAAGAGCCAATAAACTTTAAAGTGCTTTTGTTAACAAATAAATTAACCATCATAAAATATATCAGATTGTTTGCACTACCCACGTACAAGGGTCTAATCGTCGGAACACCAGAGCAAGGAAAAGATTTTGTCATTAACCCAGTGGAGAGTGGTAGAGAAACAATGGGTTTTCTCCCAGCATCCCCTACCTGCAAGAAGCAAGGCTCTTCAAGAAGGACACTGTCCCCAGAAGCAAGGCCCTTCAGAGAGGACACTGTCCTAGCAGGTTTGGCAGCACCAAGCACACCACGTCTTGGTCCATGACCACACTACTCCAACATAGGGAAGGAAAAGCTGTTCCCAACCCCCCCCCCCCCCCCCAGGGCTTTTTTTTGAGAAAACATCTATGTACACTAGAACTCTGAAGCCATCAGGCCAGGAGGGAATTGTATGCCAGCCCACCTGCTCCCTTCAGAATGCAAAAAGCCCCGACAACACTGCTGGTTTCTCAATAACTCACCAGACCACACCAGAAAGCAGGGAAGTGATTCGCACAGGCCCCACAGTGAGATAAGATATTAAGCTGAGACAGAAATCCTACCTCTGACCTTCAGCCTGTGACCCTGTGGTCCTGTCCCCTGTCTGTGGAGCTGTTCCAGCACTCCAGAAGGAACAGTGCTGCTCTCCTGCAAGCAAGGAGGGATTCCATCACCATGCATATTTTAGCATGAGGCTTGTCTGCTCAGGCACTGACAACAGAGTATGGTAATTGCTACAGCAGTGACTCTTGTGACCTAAATCCCATTTTAAGAGAATTTTTCTCTAACAGAGCTACGAAGCACCCATCAAACATTAAGATCTGTAATTTCTATCATTCTGGCTTGCGTTTGGCTGGAGTGGCCTGAACCAGGTTCATATCCAAATACTAAGGAAAGGCCCAAAATCCTTTCACTAGCCTAGAATGAAAAAGTTAATTGGACTACGAAACAAAAGAGTTTTGTATACTGCTCTACCTGCTGTTAGTTCCAAGCAAGTTATCTGTCACGTAAGGTTAGATTAGTCTTTATAACCATGTTTGTTGTGATGCAGATCCTGACAGGCCCTTGACTGTGGTGGCAAAAAAAATGGCAGCACAATTATTACTGTTCATCTTTGTTAGGATAATCTTCCTGCAATTGTGAAGCTTTTAGCACAGGATAAAATGATAGCCTTGAGTAATTCTCAATTACAACACAGCCTGGCATCCTTCTGCCATTTCACTGAGCACTTCCACTTCATTATTTGACAGCATCACTGAATCACTGAGACGAGGAGGGAGGATGACTTCTGGCAATCACCTAGTCCAACCTGCTCAAAGCAGGGTCAGCTGCGGAGGCTGCTCAGCCCCACATCTGAATCTGACCTCCCCAGGCTTTGAATCTGGCAGCTACAGAGGCTCTTACCAAGAGGAACTCTTCCTTTTTATGCTTTAAAGAGGGGAGAATAGACTGAGAAGTACCAAACCTGCTGTCACAAATGGGGATCTGACCCAGGCCACAGGAACTGCCCTACTCATGCAGGACGCCTGGCAAAGCTTAGAACTGAACCAATATTCACTGAGTTCCAGGGACAGCTCATTAATCACTCACATTATTTAATTCAAAGCACATACTTTACAAACGAGCTAGCAGATACAAGATCAGATCTCCTGAATTTCACAGTACCAACTCATGATTAACTTCTCTCTCCTGGTGGCATCTATTTCAAAGGCAGCCTGTCAGACAGGGGCTGTTTCAGAAGAGAGGCCGGGCTGGCAGCCCGGACCCTGTTTAGTTGACATGGTGGTACTGGACAGACAGTTGGACTTGATTATCTTAGTGATCTTTTCCAACCTTAAAGATCCCATGACTCTGTAACCTCTGCAGCAGATCTCCTGCTCTCACCTACGGCGCAATGTCACGATGAAACTTTAGTTAAGACAATAACAAAGCAAAGTGATTACTGACAAGCAATCTTTCTAGTTCTGTTTCTGGTTGACATACCTTCTTAATCGAACTGCCCAACTAGCCATGTAGGAAAGAACAAGTGACTGAGATGACCAGGATCAGTCATCACTAAACCTTGAGAGCCTGGAACCCTAACTTCTTGCTCTTCTGATTTTGGAAACTGCAGTGGTAAAGACATCAGATTTTAGCTGATTTTGAATAATTGCCACTATACCAAAGATATTTCCAAAGCATACTTTCCTCTTTAAGCATAAGTTGGAATCAATGTTTATACATCACTTAACACACTATGCCAGCTCTACACCACATTTTTAATTCTGCATTTCTTCAACATTTCACTGACCAACATGGCACGAGACATTGGGAGCAGTGCAGCCAGGGAGCAACAGAGGTTATCATAGAGCGTCACTTGTTCCCTCTCTGCCACAGCGTCTTTCAGATCCAACCAACACACCAGTACCTGTGACAAAGCATAAAAAGAAGTCCCAAACTCCAAAGGTGCTTCAGTGAGCAGCAGCTAAGTCAGTCCCATACTGACCCCAAAGAGTGTACCTGAAATGGTGCCCAATACCACATGTGAGAAGGCTGTGGGGGACCTCATTGCAGCCTTCCAGTCCCTGAAGGGAGCAGAGAAATGGGGGGGTGGGGGGAGAAATCAACTTTTTTAAAGGGTAGATAATGGCAGGACAAGGGGGATGGAGTGAAGCTAAAGGAAGGAAGGTTTAGATGAGATATTATGGGGAAGTTTTTTTACAGAGAGAGTGGTGAGGGGCTGGAACAGGCTGCCCAGAGAGGGGGTGGGTGCCCCATCCCTGGAGGTGTTCAAGGCCAGGTTGGATGGGGCCCTGGGCAACCTTGTGTAGCTCCAGGCCTGGAGGTTGGTGGCCCTGCCTGTGGCAGGGGGGTTGGAGCTCTGTGATCCTTGGGGTCCTTTCCAACCCAGACCAGTCTGGGATTCTATGTGTCCAACTCATCTGTCACCAGGCTCAGCAGGACTTGAATTGGTTCCATTAAACTTTGATGCTGGAAACAGAGCAGAGATGGAGAAAGCCTGAACATTTCCCATTCAGTTCCACATGCACCTGCAGATTAAAGACCTCGCTTCGGGTTCAGTTTTATTTACACTGCTGGAAGCTCTAACGAAGTCAAGGGAGTTGCTCTGAGTTTGTGGATTAACTTGATAAGGTTGAACAGAAAATTCTGCTTTGTTAATAAAAGTTTTCTGAAGGTTAAAGGCAGGGAAAAGAATGTCTCTCAAAGCTGCTCTTCCAGACAGTTATTTAATTTAAAAAAACCCAACAACCAAACCCAAACCCCTGTACAGACTTCTTGCCCGAGTTCCCATAATGATTTTCCATCCAGGGGAAGATATTTATGTCATTATTTCTTCTTTTTCTGGACAAAATCAACTCCTTGAACATTTTTGATTAATTTGCAGCTTGATGCATTAAAAAGTGAGCTTGTGAAATTACCAGAAGAGGTAAATAAATGATTCATGCAGGTTGGTTTTGCATGAATAAATTATTTGTTCCTTCTCTGTGCTTCATTTGATAGAAGAATGCAAAATTAATACTATTCTATGCAAATAGAAAGCCCTTTATAAAATTCTGACCTAATTCTAGGTGTTTGCTAAGTAACACATACCTCAGGTTTTGGGGAAAAAAAAAATCTTGGTGCCCTATTACTGTCACAGAAGGAAAGATTTGTGGATATTTGAGAGGGGGAAATACACATTATTAATATTTCTCTCTTCCTAAACCACTTTTATTCTTTAGGAGAGATGATTAGATTGGAACCCAAAATGCTACAGCCCTACAGCTAGTGTTTTAAGACAGCCTATGATTCAGATGAAATCACGGCACATCACATGAAGATGTGCATCCCAGAAGATTTTCATTAACGCCAATAAAATTGATGGCTTTTAAATTAGCTTGTAGCTAAGGAAACGGAGAAGCACCTGACAAGCAGTAGCCTTCAGCCTTCTCCTGCAGCAGCAGCCAGTACAAGCAGTTCAGTCCAACCCCACAACAGGTGATGGCCAAATTAATCCTTAAGACATCACAACAGTGCCTGCTGACTTGGCAACGAGCTCTTGCTAAGAATTGGTCATAAAAATACTGTTAAAAATGCCAATTTTTTTCTTAATAACTACCATATGAAACAATGGAAAACATCTTCCTTTGGAGGGGTCTCTGGCAGAGCTGAAGACAGAAGAACACTGCCCATTATCCCCAAGAGCTAATGTCTTCCAGGGAGGGTAGTGACCCAGAACGGGTTATCAGTGACTATCATGGAGTAAAGGGCCATCCCAGCTGCAGCAGCATGAAGCCTTCCTGATTTCCCACCCATGGGCTCTCTCCAAGTCCCACAGCCCCTCTTCTGCAGAGAAGTTTCATTTCTGCAACATTTTGCTTTTAAGATACAGCTACGTTTTCATTCACACCCTGGCTGAGGGATGCACACACCAGCTGCCTTCCAGGACCTGCCCACACGTAGGTATGCTCCCCTCCCTCAAGTTTCAGAATGTCACTTTGCAGATTTAAATGTGAATTGATACCCTTAACAGCAAAAGAAGAATTCATTTCGGTTCTTACAGCTTTCCATCCTGATCCATTAACCAGGAAGAACTTCCAGTAACAGGCTTTCACCAGAATAAATGTCCAACAATTTTGGAAAAAACATCCCTCTCAAGGAAAAAAAAAAAAAAAAAAAAAATCCATCAAACACCTCCAGGATTTAGGTGTCAATAAAAATCACACTGAAAATCATCCATCTATGAATTTGAAGATACAAACCCTTCCAAACCTAAAGAACACCTTTAATCTGCACACCCACAAAGTGAAACATTACACCGTGATGCTGATGAGAAGATGGATAGGAGCTACAGTAACTGGAGAAAATTTGTGCTATCAACCACAGTATTTCCTACAGCAGTATTTCTTACAGGTATACTAACTCAAACACACAAAACCCAGCAAGAATGTACTTGGAAGACTTAGTTCAGGTAACCATGCATTTTTGGTATGTTCCTCCAGAAGCTCTGGCACATCTGCAGGTACTTTCCCCACGGCTCTCACACTAACTCTAACCACCACTGTTTGGTAGACAGCTTGATTGACTGGCTGATTCAATCAATCAGAGGGTTGCAAGTGGTGTCTGTCCTCCTTATTCATGGCCTTCACTCCATGGTCTCCCTCCTGCTGTATAACAGCACACGTCACTGGATGACCCCAGGTTACCAAATGGTTTAGCCTACTCTACGTATTAAATATGGACGAGGGTGTAATAATTAGACTCAATCATTCTTTCTGTCAACAGCAAATTTCAACAGCAGTAACTCATATTCACTACAGGTGCCTGAACAGACACCTTGAGACCATTCCTCAGCAGCAACACCTCTCACACAACAGCCTCTGAGTATCTACACTCAGGGATGGATTTCCATTTTCAACGTGTGATACAGATTTAATTCCAGTTTATGGGAAATAATGATTTGAAAGGTCTGTCCATGAGGCAACGAGACACTTGTCAAGCTGCACTCACCCACTGCTGGCTGTACACTCCGTACCCGCGGTACAGGCGGGATCCTGCGCTCCGGTGCTTCCTCAGGGAGAGATGCACCAGACACTTCATCTCCCAGGAGCAAGCAGTTAAGCCAGAGCTGATGTACATCCAGATAAATCTGGCAGATTTTACAAGTAATGTGGGTAATTAGCGAGTTAGAGGTTAAACAATCAAAATACTCTGGTACTTTATTCCGAGCTTGAATGCCCTTGATAGAAATCAGTGAGGTATCTACTCCAAACATTTTTGTTTCTGTACACAATGTGGCTGCTACAATTCAAAAACAGACAATTTAGTGGGTGGATCTGTAATTAAATTATTATGGCTCATATCTAATTAAAACAGATTTCAAGGCACATTTCAAGCTGTGGTTGGATGTCAGTTTTAAGTTGCCTCGCACGGCTTGGCAAGCAATCACGCTGAAGGAGGGCAGAGGGAAGCAGCATCCAAGACTAAGAAAAGGAGGATCTAAAAATAAAAATGTTCTGGAATGACTGCCTTTCATTTTGAACCCGGCATTTCATTTTTGGCATGGTATCATCCCACACCACAGCTCTCTCAAAGAGGCCTTGAGACTCCCAGAAAGAAAGAAACAACTGAAAGTGTGCAGACTGTGGTTGTATGTGGGTTTGAGACACCATCTAAGAACATGCAGCTCAATAAAAGCCTTCCTGCTCCATGGGAAAACATTTCAGAGTGAATACGTAGTTACAAGCCAGAGAAGACAGGAAGGTGTAGCCTATCCTAAGACACATTACGTATTTTACACACACTCAGCAACGAACCGTGGGACACGCAGGGTCCTTCTGCATGAAGGCATGGCAAGGCACTGCAGTTCTTTGCAGACAGACTCACCCTGTGGAAGGTAACTGAACACATCCAGTCGCTCTGCCCCACGCTGTCTGGTGGCTCTAAAAGGGAAAAAACCAACAATTTAAATTTAAAATCAGAACTCTACACTCTGCTAAGATCGACAACTTGTCTGTAAAGCAGTTGTCTTTTTTTATTGTCAGAAAAGATGCATTTGAATTTTAAAAGTACTCAGAAGTCTAGTGTCAACACAACTGTTCCCACAACTAGCCATAACTTTGCCTTTACCAATGTGTGCTACTCCAAAACATTGATTACTTTTCTACTGACTGAAGCCTTTGAAACAGGGAAAACCATAGGGCCTGACTCACAAGTACTAATTGCATCATGCACACTTCTGCCTGGGCCATATATTTTACTGCTGTTAGATCTAAAAATTGTTCCTTTTTGCAAATACTGGAACACAAAAACATTTACACAGAACACATAGTGTGCTAACCTATAGACTGCCGTGTATACACAGATAATAATTACAAGTTAGATAATAAACCTAGCTAATTAATATACCATAATAGCTACAATACAAAACACCAGACATGAAGACAGCTTTACTGCAACATTAGTGCTCAGAGTCCTTCTGGTGCTGCCTGTCAGGGCATCTTATTCCTCAGAGTAAACGTTTTACTCCAAGAAGAAGAAAAGTGCTGTCACCAGAAGAGAATATTTCAGTTGCCTCAGAAGCAGTGGTTAATCCAAATTCACTTTACTATCAAGTTAAGGAGACGCTAGCTCGTGCTCTGCAGCCCTGAATGCAGAGTGTATGTTATCACCCAGCCGATAGCTTCAGCCTGTTATGTACACACAGATTTATAGGGCTTCAGATGTGTGAAACACCTTTCGTGTTACAAGTGGCATCGAGGTAAACTCCAAAAGAACATTATTAAATCACATTAATGTGGAGCCTGACAGATGCTTCAAGCTGCCCGAGAAGTGAAACTTCTCCAGACAAAAGCTGTCTCTCCTGGTGCATGGGACAGGCTGTGGGATGCAGCCATCAGAGACAGCACCGCAATGGCGTTCACATGAGCAGGCAAACAGCCACCCCAGCGCAGGAGAGCTGGAGGACACCCAGCTACTCTCACTGCTACTGCCAAAGTAGGTTTCTCTACCTGGACTGTCCGTAGGCCCAGGAGAGCAGATATCTGTTCACAACACTGCACCAACAGCAGGGACGATGCCTGGAGGACCAGCAGAGACAGCACCCCTGAGCCCACTGGAACAAAATTTGGACCATGAGGTCAACACATCTTTTAGAAGTGTTGATATTCATTGAAATCCATTATTCTACATAGAATTGCAACATTAGCAGAGGCAGAACTGTCTGTTAAGCTCAGCATAAGCTTTGGGTTTTAGCTCTGAATTCAGAGGATTCAGCCAAGAAACAAGCCCAGGAGTTTGAGGACCACAAGCTACATGGGTGGGGTCTGAAACAACAAACTTTCAAAGTGTTGCTAAGTCTTTTTTTCCTCTTATTTTCTTCCATTACCAAAACAGGATTTTAATTCTACATAAAATTTAATGCTAAATAACCAGATAGATTTTTTTCAGGAGACCTCAAGGTGCTGGAGCCACCAGGAGCCCAAAACCACAAGAAAGAAGCAGGAACTGAAAACCTATCTCCAGGCTCTCTGGGGACCTGTCCCCAGCACACCCATCCTGCTCGCTAATTACTTCACCTCCCACTTTTTTTTCTGTACTTTTCCTTACACACTTAAATACACTTCAAATGTAATTGCATAAAAAATTGCCTGGCTCACCCAGGAACTACTAAGTCCATGTAAGTACTTTTACAAACCCGAATCAGAGGAACCGAATATTGCCAGCACAAAGTAATTAAGCCAGTGAAACTATCGGCGACTTGAAATGCTCTTTCATTAGCAAAGAGAATGCAATTATTTTTCTGCCACCTTCTCTTGTTCTATTAGCATGATGTGCAGGAACAGACATCCTAAGCAGGCTGGCTGCTCACAAGGCTCCCTGCCTCTCAGAGCACATTTACGTCCCAGCTCTCCCGGATGGAAGTCCTTCTTCACGTGCAACTGAACCACTGATGGCCAACACGTTGCCTCTGCTGTCAGGACTTAACACCCAGCTACTGAGCTAAAACATCTCCTGACAGCCAAACCAAGCAGCATCCTGAAACTCTTTAAGCTTTGACTGAACATAAAACAGAACTGGAAGTGGTTAGGAAGGGAGCACACGCAGCATGAGGTATTTGGGGGGGTGGGGCTGGGGGGAACTCTTACAGCATTTTCCCTTTATTTATTTTTACTAAGGGCCTCGTGTCTTCAGCAATAAGAAAAGATGTATTGCTGAAGCATAGCTGCTCACAGCCATGACACACTCACATAATGTAATTCCAGGAACTCTTTCTGAAACCACGTGTTGGAATAGAGTACATTGACATCTCAGCTTTCTCCTTTTTAACCTAATTCTGCAGATATTTTATGATAATGGTGTGGGAAAACGTAATCTTGCAATTTGTAGGTGCATTTTTGGCTCTTGCCTCATTACATCTCCTAAGCTAAGCTGTATCAATCAGCAGTGCTATTTGTATTGATAACCTTCAAAAGAAAATCAAGACTCTGCACAGCGACATGAATAATTCACACACCACCCAAACGTTACTGTAGCAAGGAGACAAGCAAGCCTGAACCTAGGATGAGGGGTCTCCAAACAAACAGGTGAGCTGCCTTTTCAATTAGTCAAAAAGCTGAAGTCTCACCACTCATGAGCCTTCCTGAGCATGCTTAGCCACCACAGCCAGGCTCCAGCTCCAAGGCACGAGTGGGATGCCATTCAGTGAAAGCCCAAGACTCTCCACAGGGCTGGGCTGGGCAGCCTCTGGGTCCTTCCCCGGCTCACCGCTGGGAACACAGACCTGCACAGGGCACAAAGGACCTTGCTCAAGCAGCCCAGTTCCTGACAATCTAACTTGGCCCTGTGCATCTAACCAGGCGAGCTGGCAGAAAGGGCCAGCTGAGGCTGGGACTTGCCGTCAGGGTCGAGGGGACAGGGAGGAGCGCAGAGCCAGAACACCGCAGGGTGCCGAACCCAAACTCCATGATGCAATAACTCCATCCCAAATATTTGCTGGCATACAAGACTGGCAGGCAACCAACCACGGAAAGCTTTGATTTCGCACAGTCAAAGGAGGTTTGTTCTAAGGAAAATGATTGTATAGTATTCCCACGTAGCCTCAGATAACTGCAAGGCGCAGCTGGACTTAGCGAAGTATCAGAGAAGAGGGCCTCATTCATACCTAACTCACGCACAGCAGCACCCCAGGGGTACAGTCACCACGTGATGCTTAAATACCTACACAGCAAAGTAGTCAATTTTAAAGTTTTGTGTCCTTTTTTTCTTTATAAATGTCTTGTGGCATGTGAAGAAAAAAATAAATCCTGACACACTGGTCGGTAAAGAGAATTCAACTCTAGTGACAGGCTCGGGACTGGCAAAGATGTCATTTCAATGTGTTTAGGGATACTAATTGAAGCAAAATTGACCAACGGCATAGCTACAGATTTGCTCTAGCAAGCAGAACTTAAATGAATATGGAAACACAGGTTAATTCATTTTTCATTAAGCAAGAGCAGAAAGGATAATTCTCCTTTATTAGCAACAGCTAACTTCCCAGAGCAGTTTGCATGAAGTCCCAGTAACCAGAGAACTTGGGAAACGAGATCAAGTTCTGCTCACCTCTAACACCAGCTCTTCACCTATTAGTGCTGAAGTTGTATTGAAAGAATTCTCATCCTTTACAGCAATAAATATTTGTGATTCTACTGCTGTTACCTGGCTGTTCCACTGAGGCAGCCTAGGACGTTTCAGGACTTGATGGGCCTATTCATTAGGTGAAGGGGTTGCTGCTCAGTTTTGGTAGCAGAAGGTAGCGATGGACAGCACAGAATGCTGTTGCCCCACGACATGTATGCATGAGCAACACATACCAAGTGAGAGGAGCCATCATCTAGGCTGGGACTGGTCTCAACTGGGACAGCCACAGAGACAGAAACAACTGTGCATAATGAGACAGCCCAGGGCACAGCTCCTTCTGAATGAAGGGCCTGCATCAGCAGCACCCAGGTTGCTGAAGCCTTACAAGAGATACACAGCACTGCAGGACAGAAATACAACTAGATTAGACAGTGAAATCCATTTGAGATTAATTGGTAAGTAATCAACCTGACAAAGTTTATGATCCCTGAACTGAGAGTAATGTAAAGGTACAATGTCACCAATAAAGCAGTACCAGCTGAGGAGAGCACCCTTCTGAGGGGAAAACAAACTCCTTTCTCCTCTGGCTGGAGGCAAAGGCAGCATCAGACAATCTCAAAAGCGACAAGTGCACTTTCTCTGGAGCAGTTCTAAACCATTAAATTAAATAATGCCTTTGCTCTTTGAGCAACCTTTGGTAATTGTTGGGAGAAAAAATATTTGTGATGCTTTTTGACTGGAGTGTGGCACGTACCAAAATTTATAGAAAGACATTTAGGCAGCAATAGGAACATCTTGCAGGAGAAAATGCAATGCCTTTATTGACAAATACACAGAAACTATATTTAAAGTAACATAAGGGAAGCAGAAGTAGTCATGAAAAAAATTATAGTGGAAATTCCCCCATAATTCCCTATTTTTTCAAAAAAACAAACCCAAAACAACCTCTCCCTCCAGAACAAAGCCCCTTCATCTGGCAAGTATCAGACTTGCAATCCATGGAATTAGAAACTGATTCATTCTAATATAAACAAGATGCAAAGATTAACTCAGCTTTAGTCAAAGCTGCAATTTCCAATGTAGAAATTATGTTCTCCCCAACCCAGCCACATTCTGACTCAGGAAATCTCCTGTTACCTTGTTTTTCATTTCATGGGTTTTCTTTCAATTAAGTGTCAGCACACATTAAGCACTGCAATACTCTGAAGGGAATTAACCCTAGAAATACTGTGAAGGACTGAGGCAATCAGTCAGTGCTCCTCTCCATCCAGGAACGGCAGAAAAGCTGCTGCAGTCCCTGAATTCAACAGAGCCATGCAGACTTGGAGCTCTTCATGATCTGGCTCATGGCATCAGACTTCTTTTCTTGCTATCATTGTTTTAGGACCAAAAAAAATTAGCCATAAAGAGCCATCAGGAAACAGAAAGTAGAATCCTTCTAAACATGCCTTTAAAAATCTCATCTGCATTTCCTTTGCCCAATGTGGAGCAGAGAACCCCTCCTGAGCCTTTTTATGAGCTAAGACAGGACCTGGAGAGGGTCTATTCCAGTACTTCAGAGAGAGACTTGGGCATCTTTCCCATCATTATTCTGACAGCCACAGGAATTGCCAATTTACTTCTCCCTAATGTCCCAATTTCCCTCTCCAACTTACAACCTGTCTGAACAAAGCACTCCAACTCACCAAGCTGAGAAGTAATTCTTTAGGATCATTACTGGTTCCTGCATTCAATTGTTTGAAGGCTCAGTTTTTTCTAGAAGCTCCCTGACCAATTTCCCCTCCTTGCTGTGCTCTGTCTCTGCAGGAGCTGCACTCATTTCTTTCAAAGCACTTGGTTATTCCATTGCCATTTTATTTGGCATCCACCTGACCTGTGCAAAAGCACAGCTACTATGTTTATAGTTTCATTCTGTCTGGAAAGAGAATATTTATTTTTTTTAAAAATAAGCACTATATGAGGGGATTAATCAGTAGAAACCCAGGGCTTTCTGTTATTGGCACTCAAGCCTTCAGTACTGAAAATACCAGTGACCACTCTCCTACAAAGAAAACCAGGTCACCCCTCACAGCACACGATGGGGAACGCTCAGTCATTTCTCTTTGTTTCTCTCTTCTCTCACTGGTTACAGGAAAATGGATTGAGTAATCCAACTGGTCCTTGCCAGCCACATCTTATCCAGTGAGGAGAATGTGGTACAGGACAAATACATCCAAACCCCTCAAAGACAAGCTTCAGTAATAGCCAAAGGAACACAAAAGCTACTGAAGGGAAGAAATGCCTTATTGGGGAACAAGCAAAATGCACCTGATGATGTCCAGCACCATCTAGTAAAGCAGATATGGAAGTAGGAGATGTATGGTTTGGTGGGAGCAAAGCCAGAGCATTTACCACCATGGATCTGTGTGGTGCTATTCACACACCAAGAACCTTTTCCATTATTCCCAGCAAGGAGGTGGCAGTTCCTGTAAACCCCCCCATCTTCGCTGCTCACCTCAGCAAACCCTCCAGGCTGTCCTCACCTCCTCAGCACCACTATGGCACACAGAATTCAGGTCTGGCCTTCTGCCATCCATGGTGGTGTCCCACAAACCTCACTTCTCAGCACGACCCTCTCTTAGGCTGAGGGAGCTGGGCTTGTTCAGCCTAGAGAAGGCTGTGGGGGGACCTCATTGCAGCCTTCCAGTCCCTGAAGGGAGCAGAGGAACAGGAGGGGAATCAGCTTGTTAAAGGGTCAATAATGGCAGGACAAGGGGGATGGATTAAAGCTAAAGGAGGGAAGGTTTAGATTAGATATTAGGGGGAAGTTTTTTACAGAAAGAGTGGTGAGGGGCTGGAACAGGCTGCCCAGAGAGGGGGTGGATGCCCCATCCCTGGAGGTGTTCAAGGCTAGGTTGGATGGGGCCCTGGGCAACCTTGTGTAGATCCAGGCCTGAGGTTGGTGGCCCTGCCTGTGGCAGGGGGGGTTGGAGCTCTGTGATCCTTGGGGTCCCTTCCAACCCAGACCAGACTGGGATTCTATGATTGGGTGCACAATCCCAGATCCAACCCTCTTTATTTGGTATCTTTTTACCACAAGAAACACTCAAGTCCCAGTTATGTTTGATCCACAGTTTTAACTTGCATCCACCTACATGTAAATACATCTCTACCTGTGTTTGCCACATCAGTGTTGCTCACAGTGCCCCCAACATCCCCCAGGGGTTTGAAGGCTGAGGAACACCAACAAGTACATCATCTTGCCGGAGGTGAACCCTTCACCAAGGCTGCTGCCTTGCTTCAAAATTACTCATCTCTTACTCAGCCTGAGAGCACAGTGAAGTTTTCCAAACTTTTAAAAAATACTCTACCTTCTGCCTTTAAAGGACAGGCAGGGAGCTAGGTTCTCCTCTAACAAATTCCAGACATGGCTTCAACTCTGCTACAACAGGCGCCTTCGGCTATATTGTTCAAACTGTTTGAAATCAAGTTAAACAGCAAGAAGAACAGAGTTACATTTGAATCAGAGCAGGTTGAAAAAAAGAGAAAACAAATATGCTACGCTAGTAACAACTCTAGCTGTGCATGCTAAGGCTCTTTAGCCTGCATATTTATAATGAGGATTTACTGCAGAACTCTCAGTGCATCTTAATACTAAAGAAATTCAAGCTGAATACTGAAGGAGACAAAGATTGCTTGAAATTCAGCTAAATGCATGCTTCTCTCTGACACACCAGCAAACCAAAAGAAAAAGGTTTTAATTTCAGTGGGTGGTACAATTTTATGACAGAGGGAAATAAATTTTCATGGGGTATGATTGACACTTCTGGAAAGCGTGTTAGCTTTGTTTCCAACCATCACGTCAAAATAGATTTGGCTGTTTCTAGTCACATCAGCACTGCAATCAAAAGACTAGAAAACAGCTCCTTCCTACTACACTGTTCTGAAGTCATCTCTTCATTGTGCATCAGGACTCCCCTCTGATCTTGAAACCTAGAATAAAATTTAAATAATTTTCCAAAAGCCAGGGCCAGTTTTCTTCTTCATCCTGGTAGTATTTCAGGTGCGACAAAACAACTTCTCATGCCGTACTATATTGACTTACAAATATTCATTATTTAAAGATAAATAATCCTGTGCTCTCTCCAAACATCACTCAAGTTTTGAGCTGTGATTACTTGTACAAAGTCGCTTTCACTCCTGGCAACCTGCAGAATCACTGCTCAGGATATCCATGCTGAAATCTGAGCAGCAGGTAGTGGGAAAGATGTGTGAAGGTCACCAGGATGATGTGATAGTAACGTCACAGTTTCACAGGTTCTCAATCTATCATGAAAACGCCCTGTGGAGGTTCACAAAGAGTCCAACAAGAGTTATTCTCCTCTCACAGGCACCAGGAAAGCCATCTTCCTTACACCCTTCTCCTGTCATTGCCTGGAATCACAGTATCATGGAATGACTAGGTTGGAAAAGACCTTGGAGATCACTGAGTCCAACTGTACCTGTCCTCTACTGACCCATATCCCTAAGAAAAATGATATCCAAGCCACTGAGAACACACTGGTTTATTCCTTATTTAACAAAGGCAGTTCTGACTGATGATGTTAGCACAGGGAAAACCAGCAGATTTAGAAGCAAAGTGAGGCAGCTCCATGCTCAGACTGAGGCCGGCCGATCCCAGCGAAGGAGGAAGGGCAGCAGCAGGGAGTCACTGGTTTGTTGGGGGGTTTTATATCCTGAAAGAGAACAATGTATCTGCTAGAGTCATGGCACAGCATGCTGGCTGAAACCTCCTCCTGCCTCTTGGGAGATGATTTGATGTAAGCACATCCAATTCACGAGCTGCTCAGAAGTTTCACCCCTCAGTTCTGAGGCTTCTGATGATTTATCCAGCTGGCCATTGATTCATATTGATGCAACCCAACCATCCAGTTCAAAGATTTAAGTACCAGTACTGGATTGATGGCTTCCTCAAAACATCTTCATCAATCTTTTACCCAAACTACAATAAGAAGTTAAGTTTTTAATTCATTTTCCTAGGTTTTAACTGACCTTTCTGGAAATGACTGCAGTGATTCAGCAGCAGTGATTTCAGATCATCTGGGTTGCCCAGCCTCCTGCAATGCTCCCAGCCACTTACACTATCAAGACAGCAGCAAAACAAATTTCTCTGCCTCAAACACATTTATTTGAAGGAATTTTCTTCTGGGACCAACAGCATAAGGTCAGAAGACAGGATGAGCTCATTCACTTTAGGAGGGGCTAGTGCTAAACATTCACACCTAACTAGCTTGTTTAATACTGATTACTTTCCAAGTATTAAGGATGCTTAAATTAGAAGTTCTTTACTGACAAAGAACACCAGAAGAAGAGATTGCAGAAAAACTGTGATCTTTCTTACCACCAACTGGATCCACAGGGATGCAGCCTCCGCCAGGACACAGCCAGTGATGTGAGATACCTTATTCCACGGGTCGGAGGAACACTCCCTGCTTGCCAGAGGACAGACTATGCACTCCCACACTTCAATGACACTGATGTTTGGCTGTACATGGTCACACGGTTTACAGAGAAAATCTCCAAGGCCAAGAACAGGGAAGGTGCTGGGCAGATCAACAACAGCTGTGGAGAAGCACAGCACTCCCAGAAAAACATGTGAGTTTAAGATGTCCTGTGGTATAGTCTGATTTTATTAGAATTACAGCCTGGTCTGGGTTGTGAGGGACTCCAAGGATCACAGAGCTCCAACCCCCCTGCCACAGGCAGGGCCACACAAGGTTGCCCAGGGCCCCATCCAACCTGGCCTTGAACACCTCCAGTGATGGGGCACCCACCCCCTCTCTGGGCAGCCTGTTCCAGCCCCTCAACACTCTCTCTGGAATGAACTTCCCCCTAATATCCAATCTAACCCTTCCCTCCTTTAGCTTTAATCCATCCCCTTTGTCCTGCCATTATCTACCCTTTGAACAAGCTGATTCCCCTCCTTTTTCTCTGCTCCCTTCAGGGACTAGAAGGCTGCAATGAGGTTCCCCCCGTAGCCTTCTCTTCTCCAGGCTGAACCAGCCCAGCTCCCTCAGCCTCTCTTCGTAGGGGAGCTGCTCCAGCCCCCTCATCATCTTCATGACCTCCTCTGGACCCTCTCCAACAGCCCCACATCTTTCTTGTATTGGGGCCCAGCTCTGGACACAGGACTCCAGCTGGGGCCTCCTGAGGGCAGAGCAGAGAGGGACAATCCCCTCCCTGTCCCTGCTGATAGAATGTCTCAAATTTCAGCAATCCCAAGGGCTGGAGTATTTATGAGCAGAACACAAGTGTGGTCAGGTAAAACAGCCCTTACCAGGTAAAAGAATTTACAGGCAAGCCACTTGCTATCCCAGAGAGCAATAAAGCAGTTCCTCAAGTACAAATATTTACAGGCAAGCCGAGCTCTTTGAGCTGTGAGTTACTGCTGGGTTGTGACTAGGCTTTTAGAGAGCTTTCACCTTAACAGCTGCCCAGCAGCAGCCGTCAGATCAAACTCTTCCATTCCTATCAGAAGAATCAAATCAAAACCTGGTTCTGAAGTTGAGACAGTGCTCTCATTTCATCAGCCACACAGCTCTGCAAAGGCACAGACAGAAATCAGACTACAGGGTGTGAAACGCAACCGTGTGAACACATTTGATGATGAACATAGAATTAATGTGAAATGAGAGTATTTCCCTCAGCCAATTACCACTCAGAACTCAGAAGACAAAACCACAGAAATGAAAAATAAATACTAACCACTGGCATTTTCACAGGTTACTAATTGAATCCCTTTAACAATCACCAGGAATTTTGAACTGCACGATCACTGCATCCATATACGTGACAAGACAGCAGACACAAAACATCTAATAGAGCCTTGAACCACTGGAATGTTGGGAAAAGTCCCCAAAGCTGCTTTCCACAAGCACCAAATGAGTCTGTCCTGAATCACCTCGGTTTTTCCTTAAGAAGCTGAGGACATAGTGGGATTTTTGAAGACATCAGACGATGTGCAACTGCAGCAAGTACTTAGACTTGCAGCAAGATTTAGTTTAGAATTAAGCTAGTTGAATCATAAAGATGTCAAGAGAGAGTGAAAACACCACACTGCCTACGCTTAACTGACCTGCTCTAAGCTCAATGAACACCTGGGAATAAAGCCCAAAAGTTGGTAGAAATGTAGAAAAGTAAAATAAATATTTAACAACATGCAACGACTCCTTATATCAGATGAGATTATCAGCCTCCTTTTTGCAATGGCAGTGCTGTGAGCAAACTGGTAATGGCCTGAACGCTAAAAAACTGTAATTGCAATCAAACAGAGCAAAACCTCAAAATAGTGCAAGAGAGCTCCTCCTGTCGCGCTGCGTTCTGGAGCACAAGAGCTGCTATCAGCACAGGTTGGCACTAAAATCAGCCATTTCTCTCAGCCCTTCTCTGCTTGCTGTGAAAAATAATGATCTGTTGATCTTGGTTTGTCATTCAAACTGTGTCCCCACTAAGTCAGCATCTGTCTCTACTGGATCTTCTTCTGTGGTGTTTACCAACTGTCAAAACAAAGGAGTTAGAAAAACACAAAGAAGATAAACTTCCAAAAAAACTTTTTAAAATTACATTTGTCAAAAAGCCCTGACAGTGATGGCCATCAGAGCTCAAAAAACCCATCCACAATGACGTTATGGTCACATGTATCTACACAGAGAAGTATGAATTTATATTGGGCTTCCAATATCAGCACAATTTAAAGCAGATTTTTTTGCCTTTCTCCTACTGAAAGTGAGGGTGAGTGGTTTGTGCTCAGTTATAAAATGTAAGACATGGCTTTGCAGGACAAACTGACACAAATAAGGCAGGTAACTTCCAAAATAATAATTATTTGATCACCTCATTTGCTTTTAAGATCAGCCATTGTTCTTTCCCACTCCCAAAGACAAAGCTTTCCACGATTCCCTGTCTGAGCAGGCACACAGTTTACACATTCAAGTGCATCCCTTTCTGAAGGATTTGGATGAACAGACAGCTAGCATGAGAAAATGCAAGGACAACTTTCTGGCTACAAACCCTATGCTTGCACCCAGAAACGTGAGTCAGTTGCACAGCTCATACAGGAGCGAGATGAAGCAGCCTTGCCTGGCAGCAGAGAAAGCCTACAGCCCCAACTCTGAAAGCCCCAGCATCCATCTCAGACTGCAGGCAGGGACTACTCCCAGTCCCTGACTCCAGAGATGTGCTTGAGCTTTTCCAGCATCACAAAGTTACAGGCAAAAGAATAAATTGCTGGAGAACGCAGAAGATAGCAGAGACAGACCTACTCCATCAAACATGTAAGTTAAGTCAAAGAAAGATGGCATCACCTCAGTAATTTTCAGCTGACAATAGTTTATTTGCAGTAACACAGCATGTTTTTTTCCAGTCTTCTCTTACTGCCACATCCCAGAAGAGTTGCTTCCAGCTCTAGTCTGACACTCCACATGTATCCCCATGACCCATCCTTTCCCACAGCAGGCATGGGACAGAAGGAAGCCTGGCTGGAAAGCTGCCATGTCCTTTTGGACAGAGACAGGAGAGTTTGGGGAGAACCATGTCTGGGGAAGTTGCAAAAAGTGATGCAAGTGTGGATTTCCCCCCGTTTTTCTGCCATGTATTAGCATGCTAAGTTTTACATGGTGCAGCTGGAGAATGGAAGGAAGCCGAGCCAGCCCCTTCTGCCTCACAGAAAATACTCTGTCCTCTCTCCATATCAGCACCAGGGACTTACAAAGCAGAGCCAGGGCTGGCAGTGCTGTGAATCAGCCCTCTATGCCCAGCTGCCTGGCTGGGCACGGGGATGCACCCTCGGCACATTCAGACATTCACTCAGCTTGCAACCGCTCTGCATCGCCAAGGAGAGAAGGAAACAAACAAGTGAAGGGAAGCTTTTATGTTCTCTGCAGTTTAGCCAGTGTCCTGGAAGAGGCAGGCAGGGCTCCTGATCCCAAAGTGTGGGCCCTGCAGTGCTGAATAGCTCAGGAAGCTCTTCCACAGCCTCAGCAGGCACAGTTGGCTTCTACCAGGACTGCTCCAAGCAATCTTCCAGTCTAAAATAACTCGCCATCAATCCTAATTATTGATGGTCTTGATTAGGCCATGTGTTATCACTAAAATCATTCTAAAGGGAGAGACCATTTATTTAGTGTGAATTTTGAGTTGTGTGAAAATTAAATTACTCATTTTATAAGCACATTCTAGTAAGGCTCTGGGAAGGCTTATGTAACAGCTCTCCCCCTTCCCAGTCCCCGGTGCATCCCAAGGGAGATAACGAGGCACATAAAGAATGTGTTCACTGATCAGAAAGACCCGTGGAATCCTTAACGAGGTTCAGATGGCAGGATGGCACACGCGGGGCCCTAAAGCACTCTCCTTGGAAAGCCTGAAGGAAAAAGTTCCTTAAATGCATCAGAAGTGGTCCACTTGTAATTTGGCTCCCTAGAAAGTTATTTCCATACCTGACAAAAGTTTCACTTGCGAAGGTGAAGGAGCAGAAGAAGATTAATTACCCAGCTGAAAGAAAGTCAACACTGAAGTTTGCCAGCAGTAAACTCTCCCCTATGAATTTGCCACTACAATAAATAAGATTTGGCTGGATAGAAACAACATCTCTACAAGTGTTTTTTCTTTCTAGATGATTCAAAATCAGAGTCCAGCTTGGAACTCTTCTTTCAAAGAAATCTGGAGTTTTAAGAGCCCAATCGGTTTGGTATTTAGGCAAAGACAAATGATCGAGGAGTTGAGAGTTTATCCTGCTCCCAATACATCCTGTGAAACACAGGTTATCTTTTGGGTTTCCAGAAGAGTCTGGCTACACCCACTGGTGTAACAGCAGTACCATGCACAAGAGATGAACTGGAGAAAACTTCTGGATTGGATGTTAGAGCACAGGCAATTGATAGCAGCACACTTCAGGCTTTGCAGATTAATGAATGCATTTTATGGGAAGCCTGATGGCGACGTCCAGGAGCTTCTGATACATCCTTGTTAACAATTCAGTATCCTTAAACTAGTGTTACAGCCATTGGCTTATAAATTACTAAATAAGCAAAACCACCGCTCTCTGATTGCCCAGAATTACTTCTCAAGGCTTTCAATTTGCTGTTCTTTACAATCCATGGTATAAATTGGTTTGATGGACTCCAGCTCTCCTTGTCTATTTTATTTCTTCTGGCTATTGTTGGGTGTTAGAGCAGCTAGCCTGCTTTCCAGGGTAGTTAGTAGTTAATGAAAGAAAAAACCCAAGTGATTGATGATCATCAATCACTTGGAACTTGTCTCTTTGTTTAGAGAAGGAAACAAGAACAGGGCAACACAAGGGAGGAAGCAGGAGTGTGTGACACCATGCTGCCAGACAGTCCCTCAGCTTGCCAGCAGCCAGAATAACAAGTGATGTGGTACAGATTAGCACCTGTAAACAGCTTAGAAGGACAGTGAAATAATTTCATTACTATTATTCTATCCTGAATTCACAAGTAACCCCAAAACCCAAGCCTGGCCCTTTTGCTATTGTTCTCTACATTTAAAGAGCATTCACACCTGAGCAACGCTTTTAAAAAGAGCTGCAAACACAGCAGCACTAAAGAAAGATGACAACTCCAAAAACTCTAAGGGACACAGCAGGATATTTTTTTTTTAAAGATGGATATGACAAGTCAGTATGATTATTGCTGCCAAAACTCAGTAATTCACTAAAAGCTATTGAAAGAAGTCTATGGAATAATGATGCAAAACAAACACACCCACAAACTCCCATATGAGCAGTATTTATTGCCTGTCAGAAGCTCGACTGCCACACTCCAAACACGTGAATACCTGTGACAAAAGATTATACATCCTCAGGAGGAAAGAATGGGTTACTACTGACTCCAGCAGCCAGGGATCCCAGCAGTATTACTAACTGGAGCAACGTTTGTGTACACACACAGTCCCTCTGCTTTGAAACGTTAGGACTGGGGAGCAACAGCCCTGGCTAGCTGAATCGCTGCAGCTGCTCACCATCCTGCTCACCTTGAGGCAGCAGCCTCTTCCCTCTGTTCCTGCTACAAAGCTGCTCCCTTGCTCCTCTTCCCACAGAGGAGAACAAAGGTTCTTAGAGAAGCTAACAGGAAAGAAAGGGGGAAAGCAAGCACACCCTCACTCCTGTGGAAGGCAGAATGCTACATAACTAAAAAAATTCTTATACTGTCTGTTTGCAGCTCTTGTGCTGACACAAGGGTAAGGGAAGGAAAAAAGCCCAGTGAGCTTCTCAGGAGTGAAGGTCAGAGCTGGGGTCTCTGTGCCAGCATCCCTGCTCTGCACCACGCAGGCACAGCAAGCCGCAGCACAGCAGATTTCAGATAAGCAGCAGCTTTAGACACATGACTTGGCCTGAGTGGTAACTATTTTTAATATAATTTGGGTTTTCTTTTTTTTTGCCAGATTTTTATGTTAGTAAATTGTAATACAAAAAAATACAAACACAGCATCAAATATAATTGCTCATTTCAGAACTAGATGCTAAAGAAAATCAGGTTTATATAGAGCCTTCTCAAAGAGCAGATCCCTCACCATCCTGGGTGACCTGTTTGTGTGACTTAGGGAACCAACTGTAGTTTGCAGAAACATTTAAATTAGTGTCAGATCACTGTGCAAGGTCCTAAAGACAACAAGGTATAAAGGAATCTCTGTTGAAAATTCTCATCTATCAGTCACTACTATTAATTCATACTGTTACAGATGTAACATTTTGCAAGCTGGTTCTTGAAGGAGGGAAAATCCATTCATTTCACATCAATTCACTCTGGGTGCAGCTTAGAATTCCACCGATTCCTATTTCCTATGTGTAACTGTGCATGTGAGTACACGTGTGTACTTGCTCCCACACCTGTACAAGAACAGGGCCAGGGAAATACTCCTCCACTCTGCAGAACAGGTGAAAGAGCCAGAAATCTGTCACAACTTGTGGGCCTACATCACAAACCTACAATCTACAGCTTTTGGAGTCATTTCCAGGGGGGAAATGATCTCGGAGGGTTTTGTCATCATCCCCTTGGTGACAGGAACTCATTTGCTGGTATCATTCCCTGAACATGCTCCATTCCCCTTTCCAAGGGAGGCAGACGATACGCTTCTCCCAGCGCTGATAATCTCTGAGATCCTTGCAGGGCAGGATGCAGCAGAAAGCTGGTTCTCAGCCTTTATCTCCTGCACACTTTGAGGCCTCTGTTCCCATCCCACAAAATCCACTTTACACTTGCTTGCAAACTACCTACAAGCTTTCTGGGAAGCCAGTGAGTCTGGCACACAGCTCCGACTCTCTTCTAAGGCCACTAAGGCTGGTCTTACCTCCTAGTAACAGGCAAACCTTTTGTTCAGTGAAGGCACAGCCAACTCCTCAGAACCCAACAGCTCTACTGGGAACATCTTTATTATTAAGCCTTTAGATGTATCAAACTACACAGTGAACATGTCCATACCAGCTGCTACAAAGCCTTGAATTTCCAGTGGGGTTTCTTCCACATTAACATTTAATTATTTGGCCAATTGCTGGTCCACTTCCACCTCGACAGTATAAACCTTCTAGAAACCTCTTGGATGGTACACTGGAAATCCCAAATCACACTGGTGGCACCACTGGGTAAGTGAGGATTTTGCTGGCAGTATGTCAGGAGAGACACAGGTAACTCGTGTGGTTAAGAATTTTTCCAGATTATTTATTGTAAGCATATGAAAGAATTTTTCCAGATTATTTATTGTAAGCATATGACAGTCTTTAAATTCCCCTGCAAAACCAGCACATGTCCATGACTTGCACATTCTGAAGTCAATTGATGGTTCTCTATTAGAGCTTGTCTATATCTAATACATGAGTAGCCCAAGGAACCCATGGGACTTCTCACCTACTTAAGTTTAAGGTTGCCTATAACTACCTAGGGTGGATCAAATCTAACATTTCCTTGCTGGACAGAATACACACGCAGCACACCAAACCTGAACAAAGAAGTTTCACTGTTATCAATGCCTCAAACAAGTTTATTTACTCCATTACACACTGTCCCTTCAACCAACAGCATTTAGTGCAACCACGTGCTGGCCCGGATGGGGATTCTGAGCTGTTACAGTTGTAAGCAAAGAAGCAAAGCTGGGTTAAAAAAACAAAACAAAAAACCTCAGACTAAAGAGGAAAAAAAAAATCTCTTTCTAAGCCATAACTATGGGAGCAGGAAAGTTAATAAACCTGCCAATAAAGCTGCCAGCCACACACAAACTGTGATCTGCTGTTAGCAGAACAGAAAATAGCAACTTTTCTACAGAATTTTTAAAAGCTCAACAACAGCCTCTGATAGTTACATATTTGCTACATAATTAGGTTAGAAAGCCCTGGGAGGAAGGTCTTTCTTTTGTGCCATATTCTATTATGTCCTAACAATAGCCTGCTATAGATTTTTCAGCCACGTTTAACTCTCTAAGACTTTTTCAAAAGGTTATTCAGAAACAGCTACATTCACATGCATAAAAATCAGGAGACCCACCAGAGAGTGAGCTCAGAGCAGGGACCCCAAGCAGCACACACTGGAGTTCTAAGGCTGGGCAGAGGGAAACGATGCCAGCCCAGAGGTGGGCAGGTACCACGCCTGCAGAGGAGGCTGCTGGATGCCCAACGACACAAGGACCCAGAACAACCAAGTCAGGCTCAGGATTTAAGGACAAAGGTGATTAGGAAGAGTGTGGACAGGTCTTTATACATGGCCAAGAGCTCTGCAATGCTTTTTTCCCATTAATGTATGTATGTTTTCCACAGTTCAGAGTGTTTATACAATACTTTAAAGCCTTAAAACCAGCATCACAGGTAAATCAAAGCTCCCAGGACAGAGGGGGCGGTGGTTTTATTTGGTGACAGCCTGTGGGGAGAGTCTTCTTGCCCCAGCAAATTAGACATTGCCAATAAACACTCCACACGTTGGTGAGCCCTAAGGGTTTCCCTTTTCTGATAGCCTTCTGAAAACGTGTCACTACCACAACCCACACACCCAGGAGAGCAGCAAACCACATCCTGCCCAGGCTGCCACACTTCTGGCACCAGGATTTCCCCATGCTGGAGACACAGCATCTCCAAACAAACCAGCACAGGAAGAATTACAGTCAGAGGGAGTAAAAAGAAAATTAACTCAGAGTAGTTAAAAGTGGGGCAAAAGGGGCAAACCTCAAGTAGGTCCTACTCTGTGCCCTGGTTTTCACAGAGATGAGGCACAGCAGCTGAACAATCCCAGCCATTCATCTCAGGCTCCATACAAAGCAGTCAGGGTTTGTCACTGGCTTTTATTCCACACTGAACTTTCAATTTGTTGAAGTGTCAATCTAGGTGGCATTGTTGGAAACCAAGGAGGTGAGATTATTCCAGCAATTATGAACTGGAATGAATTGCTACATTCGAGAAACCTGCAAACAGCAAATAAATCAGAAGAGATAACCCTTTCCTTTGGTCAGCAACAACCCTGGCCACCAGCTTTAAATACTGGAGACACAGGTCACCCCTGAGACAAGCAGAGAACCACCTGAGTCTTGTCTTTCAAACTTTTACAGAGTCATGGAAGGAGTAAACACGTTTGGGGTATTTTTATTCTGTGGGCATTTTTCTTGGCACATCAGGATTTGCCATTTTCACACTTTAGTTTTCAGGAAGTGGGGCAAATTTGCACAGAAATACCATAGAGCTCTGTGCCTGGAGAGGAGCTAACAAGCTGCTGGCAAATCCCTTTGTTTATGAAGTGTACAAACAGAGTCACATGTTAACGTAAATCAAGAACAGACTCCTACCATTCCAGTACTTCTAGAACCATCTCCTACCTATTCCAGTACCTTCCCCCTATATTTTCACATTAAGTGCTTAAGAAAGGAGGGAGGAAATGTTATAGCAGTCAGTGACAGTAAAAAAACCCCCAATACAACCCTTTCCTACCAATGGCATGTAGTTTTGGAGAACACAAACCTGAGGAATTTATTTAACAGAGTAACATGTGCTGGCCTTGATCCAGCAAAGGCTGTAAATAAACCCAGATGAGCTGACTGCATTAAGGACAGGTGACCAGACTGTGCCCTGCATATTCTGCTGCAAGGAATGACCTACTCCTAGACTCCAAGCCTCTAAAATGGCCTGGTACAACATAGCTTAAAGTATCTTGAGGTTAACAAAGGCCTCACCACACTCCTTTGAGCTCTAGGAGATCTCTGCAGTTTTAACTTGATGAAAGCAAGCAGTGTTTCTATGCAGACACACCAGACAGGGATGCTAGGTACCTAGAGCCCAGTCCCGCACACATCCTTAAAACCCTGGGGATTATACCAGGCAAGGGTGCAGTGTGTTCTGGCTTTCCCTGCAAAGAAACCCAATGCTGGGAAGTTCAGACCAAGGTCTCATCCACCTGATTGTTTCCTCAAAATTGCTTGGCCAACGTCTGTGGTTACTACTGATTTCCTCCTGGGTTCAACTGGGAAGCCAGCTCAGGTACACTACCAAGTTCCTTCAGGAGCAGGACCACCTACTTTAAAGCGTACTGGGTGGGTGGGAAGAGAGGGAAAACCAGCCCCACTTTGCAAGATCCACAGAAACTCTGGGATATAACCAAAAACATAAGTTCACCTACCAAAAACTACATCTGGGCTTCTTCATGGGAACAGCCAAGATGAGAGAGTTTCTTTATTCATGAGATTCCAGCTTTCCTTCTGAGAGAAGGAGATGTGTTTTTCCAGCATCCTCACACAAGCACCTAGAAGGCACACAGCAGAGAAGAGAAATTCTTCTAATTAGAGTCCACTTTTCAAAAAATTTAGCCCTTGCTGCTGTCTTGCTCAAGGTCATACACTAAGTGGCTGGTGAACAAACAGATCTGCTAACTTTCAGCAGAGTGAAGAATTAAAATCCAATTTAACTTCAGTACCAGCCCTGGTATTTGACACTGTCAAAACAATCTTCTGTTTTAAAGCAACAGTACACTGAGTGAGACAGCAGAAGAAAACTGGCAATGACATGAGACTTTGCAATCTGTCTTTTTTTCCCTTATAATTAGACTGTTTTCTAAGAAAAAGGTTGATCAGGAATATTAAGCAAACTGTTAGTTCCAAATCACATATTTGTGGTTCTGTTAGATCACTAGCTTCGATTCTAAATTTAAATTAATAACTGAATAAAGGTTGTCTGTAGGTTTATTCTTCATATGAAACACACAGCACCCAAAATATCTTAAACACACCATGCTCCCTGCCCCAATGCCTAACAAGTTGCACAGGCTGGTGAACAGGTAGACAAGTATCAGTATTTCCTGGATTTTACACTTTGCAGTTACTGTTCAACAAAAATAACCACTTGTAACCATCAAATATCTTTTCTTAAAGATCATTAATATTCTTAGATACTAATTGTTTTTCATATTAAAATATAATTGCCTGTAGTACTTTACTGCTCAGTACCAAATGTATCACTGCTTTTCTACTTATTCCCTACTCTCTATTTTTCTCACTGGATCATTCATCATGAAATAATCAGGACAGTAAGCACTATATTTTATGTCATCATGATGTTCTACTGAAGTGCTTCACCTGATGTTAAAAGGCACTATAAAACCATACTGAAAATAAAGCACAGCAGCAGCTGGGAAGCACCAGCTAAGGTGAAGGATTTCAGCAAAGTAAGAAAAAAAAAGTGTTCTGAACAGAACTGGCAGGTCTTGGCCACTGAAAGAAAAAAAACACCCACAATATTTTTATTTTAAGTTATCTTGGAATTGAAATAAAACCCACTTTTTTGTTAGCTTCCAATTTAACTGGTATTGATAGTCCCAGACACTCAGTTTTTAATATGAGCTAAATTCCCGATGGAAATCATACAGTCATCAAGGATTTGCTTCTCATTTACACTGATGCTCAAACAGAATTTGTTCCACAGCTTTCCCTGTGACCACTGATGCAAGGCAGGGTCACACCAGTTTTGCTAGAATAATGTAATCTTTTTGTTGCTTGCCTGTGCAGCTGAAAAATAAAGAAGAAACACTGGTGCTACTCCTAGAAATAAGCACCTTTGTCCCTGGTGAACTAGAGGCAATGGATTCCAAACAAATGAAAGATACTACTGTGCTGGTTTGGGCTGGGATAGAGTTAATTGTCTTCCTAACAGCTGGAATAGTTCTGTCCTTTGGATTTAGGATGAATCACAGAATCAGTAAGTTGGGAAAAGGCCTTTGAGATCATCAAGAACATCAGTAACACAGAGATGTTTTAGTTGCTGCCAAGCAGCCAGTCAGGTTCTCAGGCTCCCCCAGCAGCCAGCAGGCTGGGGCACAAGAATCTGGGAGGGGACACGGCCAGAACAGCTGACCCCAGTGTCCAAGGGATATTCTGTACCGTACGGCATCCTGCTCCATGAAGAACTGGGGAGGTGGCTGGGAGGTGGGGCAGCTCAGGGTCTATGGGTGATGAGCAGCTCTGTGTGTGTCACTTGGTTTGTCTATTCTTTTATCATCATCTTCATTCTTCATGAGTTTTTCCTCTTTATTCTTTTTCCCATTTTGATTCTCTCCCCCATCCCACCAAGGGCAGGGGGGAGTGAGCCAACAGCTGGGGGGTTGTTTTACCTGCTGGCTGGGTTAAGCCACAAGTTACTTTGGTTAAAACAAAAACAGTCTGTACTTTATTAAATCCTATTAATTAGGTCTCTTATTCAGAAGGTTTACAATTGAAGTTGGAATTGACAATCTAAGACACAACACTCAGTTTTTCCAATCTGATTGTTAAAGGAAGGAGAAAGAGACCACCACATGCAGACACTGCCCTTACACTTCCCTGTCACAGCATCACCTGGGAAATGCTGATTTATTCCCAGGATCTGGGCTTTAGCACTGTGCTGGAAGAGAACACAGAGCTGAGGTGCAGGGCACGTGCTGCTCTGTAGCATCACTGCCTTCTCAGAGGTGAGAGCAAGCACGGCTTGGGGGGAGCTTTAAATACACAGACCTTTTTCCTTCATTAAGCCTGCCAGTGTTCAAAGGAACACATGAGATTGCAGGAAGGCTCATAAAAATATTTTCAAATTTGGGGGAGATGGAAAAATAGATTTAAGCCACTTTCTCAACTGTTGCCCCTGTCCAAGGGCCTCTTCTGTAGCTCACTGACATCGGAATCTTACCATCAACTCCTGCTGCCTTCAGACCAGACCTCAAACACCTCTGAACAAAACACTCTTTGAAAGATTGCTCTGCTGCTCCTACCAGAATTCAAATTATTCCAGTTATCACTTAAAAAACATTGTTCCTTTAACTTTCTTTGACAGATGAAAACTGGGTACACTATAAAAAGGTCTGTAAGCTATTACAGATGGCATTTGAGATAATGTGTGTCCTTTTGCCAAGATACACACCACTCAAATGGCAGGAATCTGAGCGCTGAGGGAAGTTTAACAATTGACAAGCTGTGATTGACACGGCTGTGCTCCTAGTGCGAAATGTCCTAGTTAAGGCTTGCTGGGCCACACTGGCTCAGCAGAAGGACTGCAGCAGCAGTACTGCTTGCCTCCTGTGTGGATTTAAGAACTGGCACAGAAGTATGATGCAGAGTGTGCCTGCTCTCATTTTCTGCACTGTCATGCCTCACCACGTGCCACACAGACCTTCTGACACGGCCTTATTTCTCCCATCCCAGAAACATTACTTTTGGTGTGCCATTTAGTCCCAGAGTTACTTTATTTCCTCTGCTACCCCTGCTTGCCATTGCAGCTCTGGCAAAGGGAAGGCCAGCCCACCCCTCAGCACCAGGCATGAAAGCTGCAGGTAAATAAAGAACAGAACTGGAGGCAGACAAATAGAGGAAAGAAACACCTGCAAATTCTTGGAAATGGAGAATATTTGCCTCCTTTTGGAGACCAGCTACATCAGAAGGGGGTTGGCAGCTCCCTTCTTGTTTCCATTAAGGTCAACACCAAAGCCTGACTTAGGTCACGGAAAGAGTTTGCTTCTCTGCAGCGTGATGACAACTTCTCTAAACCATTTATATGAGGAGCATTCAAAGGAATCCCTACCAAAGAAAAACAGGTATTAAGTCAAGTCAAAGCTGTTCATTCCTGAGATAACACTTTCAACACATGTATATTATAGGCAACTTCAGCCTTAAATAAAAGGTCCCTTTCAGACTGGAAAAGTTAAAATGGGTGAAAATAAGACATGGGAGAATTTTTACATGCATCAACCTTTGACCTAAGCCAGGTATTTCCTATCATATACACTGGATTTTGATGAGCTATCCTGTTTCAACAAGGAGAAAAAGAAAGAAAAGGAAAAAGAACATTTCCACCTAAATGGAATACTTTCAGCAGAAGCACACAGTTACTTCTGAAACACTCCACATCCTAAACTGACCTTCTCATTCCTCATTTGCCATGCAGGAGGTAGCAGCAGCACGTATGTGCACGCTGTGTGCCCAGCACAAGATGAAAGTGATTCATTACCCAGAATGGTTAGGCAACAGATGCCAGAAAAGCTAATATAATCTGATGAGAGATAAACTAAGGCTGCAGCGTTGAATACCTTCTAAGAGATCTGAAGGATCAGATTTTAGAGCAACATACTGTTTTTAATGCAGCTTATACACAGAATTTTACTATAGAAAGAGTTGTACACTTTCAAAACCACATGAAGGAGATTATTGGGCTGTTTTTCTTAGAGGGGAGGAAAGCCTGAGGTGTGTTCTGCTGGTCTGTAGTGAAGTGGTACTGAGCAAGTCTCTGTTCACTGGCTGGGGCAGGACAGGAGCAGCAGCACAAAAGGTTACTGCAAAGCTGACACCTTTTCAATCACCAAAACAGGTGTTAGATTTGAGAGACCACGAGGTGAAAAACCTGGTGCCATTAACAACCTCCTGAGACCACTCTTCCTCTCATTACAAGGCCACCTAGCAGCAAGGGGTTACACGGGGTAACCCGGCACGCCACTGAACAGCGGCAAAGTCGGGGGGCACACAGGTCCCGTAGGAACACCACCACTCCTGATCCTGACCTGAGACAGGAGGCAGCAGGCTGAGGGGAGAGCTTGCCTTTCCTTTCCCAAGCTCACAAAAACTCTGCTCTCTCTCCTCGCTTGTGTACAGTGGTTTTCACACTGCTGGAGCTACAGGTCAAGGTTTTCCAAGCACCTGAGCCCAGCCCCAGGCACGTGAAACAGAATGCCTGCATGAAATGGGTGGTACAACCTACCTACAGGAATAAGGACTACAAGACCTAGATGCAATGAAGTGCCCACAGGTTGGATGTGAAAGTACTAATTCTCTGCTGGTGAGCTTGGAAAGCTGGGACAAATTCTTCTTGTGTCAGTCTGCCTACTGGACTTGGCTCCTTTTGCTACCTGTAGTATTGCAGTTAAAACTTGCCTTTGAGATCTACAAATTCTTCAGAAACTTTAGAGAATTAGAAGTCCTCTAATTTTTATCCTTCCAAACTCTTGTCTCTTGCAGACACATACACTGTGGCTTTGAGTGGGACATCAGAAAAATCTGCTCCTTTATTAATCAGCCACAAGGTCTTTTAAACAAGATTTTGTCTCTAAAATAGACAATAGAGAAATTTCCATTTCATCATATTAACAAGGGGCAATAAAAGCATAGCCTAAAAGAACAAATACATTAATATTTCCAATAAATATTAGCCTTGGCTTTGTCATCTTTTGCACGGGAACTTCTCAGGCCCAGACACCAAACAGGTACAAGGAGCATTACTGTTATTATTAATTATGCATATAGCATTGATAAATCTCTGGTGTTACACAGAATCCTGTATGGACATTGCCAAGACACTACAGTGATTTAAGAGGGTACAAAAGTGATGCTTGGCACACTGCATTTTTAATGGAGTAAGGGCATGGCCCATTCCTAGCACCACACTGTTAGATCAGCCAACAAGCAGTTCTGACCTCTGCTACAGCACATCCTGCCACCACACTGCCTTCACAACACTTGTACACAAACAGTCCTCCTTCTTACACCCACCTGGAAGAAAATGATTCCCACTATGAACAGTTAGAGCACTAACTACAAAATTAGACAGAGGATTACAATCATCATTTCTGAAGACTTGTTAAACTCGTTCCCTTTCAGAAGGTGCAATGATAAAGATTCCTGTAACATCCTTCTCTAAATGCTTCAGGTTTACTGTTGTGTCTGTACAGAGCTGATACAGCAAATCAAACCTCCCTCCAAACCAGCCTGGGGATTGCCAAACCAGCCTGGCTGTTCTTACAAGCTCCCCTACAAGCCATTTGTCCCAAAGTACAACCTGACTTCAGCATCTGACTCAACCCTTTCCTCACCTTCCTCTCCCCACAGTTCTCTACTCTCCATGCATCAGTTACCGACTTTCACACTCCTCAGTCCCAGCCATAAGTGAAGTTCAGCTACCCAACTTCTCACAAGGTTGCACCTAACTACTACTAACAGACAAGCTGCTGTGTGGCACAGGTTTGTATGCTTCAGTAGTCAGCAGTTACACACAGTTTTATGTTTGGTGGGGTTTTTTCCCCAATATTCTAATGTCAACCTTTAAATAACTTTGTGTGACTGGGTACCCAGTCAAACAGGCACCAACCGCCAAGATACTCAGTCAAGAATGTAATAGCAAGCCAACAAGTGACATGAGAACTGCTGTATTTGTAACTCAATCCACAATGAAAGCCTCCAATAACCCTGAGGTGCAACTATTTTGATTTCTGTAAAGGAGAGTAAGTGTCTAATTGCTATGTTCTGACAGTAATTCTGCACCTTAATGGTCCTACCTCCAAAGGTCACATACAGTGGAGGCAGGAACAGTGCTGTAAGAAAGGCTTGTTTGGTACTGGGAAAGTCCATGGAAAGGGTAACTGAAGAAGTTGTCCCAAGTTTTGGTTACCCCACCTGCAATTGAGCGTGGCCAGCAGGTCACAGGAGGGGATCCTCCCCCTCTACTCTGCCCTGGTCAGGCCCCACCTGGAATGCTGTGTCCAGTTCTAGGCTCCCTGGGATAAAAAAGACAGGGATCTCCTGGAGAGAGTCCAGAGGAGGCTACAGAGATGATGAAGGGCCTGGAGCATCTCCCCTGTGAGGAAAGGCTGAGTGAGCTGGGGCTGTTCAGCCTTAAGAAGCCTGAGAGGGGATATGATCAATGGTTAATATCTGAAGTGTGGGACACAGGGGAAATGGCCAGCCTCTTCTCCGTGTCTGTGGGGACAGGACAAGGGGTGATGGCCTCAAGTTGGAGTACAGGGAGTTCCACCCCAATCTAGGGAAGAACTTTCCAGTGAGGGAGCCCTGGGACAGGCTGCCCAGGGGCATGTGGAGTCTCCTTCTCTGGAGAGATTCCAGCCCCATCTGGACACTGACCTGTGCGACCTGTCCTAGGGACCCTGCTTTGGCAGGGGGTTGGACCCCATGGGTTCTGGAAGGCCCTTCCCATCCCTATGATTCTGTGAATCTTTTCTTTACAGACTACAGAGAGGGACAAACTGAAGATTCATGACTCCCATACTCGTACTGGAAATATTCTGCTGTCTATCTCCAGATTCAATCAGCCTCTGCAAACCCCAGGTAAGCAAACAGTCACAGGAGTAAGCAGAGCCTGGGTTCTATTACGATCTCCCAGATTCAATGAGCTGAAACGCGAACGCTTGCCCACACACGAGGAGCAGCAGCCCCGCCTGTGCTGCCACTATCATGACTAATAGAGACCTGACATGGGGATGGATAGCACGGAATGAGAGCCACTGCTATGCAGCTTTGTTTCATTTGTTTCCATTTTCAAGTAATAATACAATATCAAATTCTGTATTATTTTTCGCTGCTAGAACAGGTGGCGTAAGGAGAGAAATCATTTAAGATCTTATTTGTATGAATACAGGGTCCCCTTCTGCAATATTCTCCACTTTGTACCAACAAAATGTAGAATTAACTGATTCTGAATCAACTGTGCTATTTTATCACCCGTTTCCAGCTACACACCCATAGCCTGGCAGGCTGCAGACAGCAGAGCATGCCCTCTGGCACTCAAAATACCTCAGTGAGTTTGTCACACCAGACCACTGATCTCTTCACAAGGCGCCTGAACCAGGCCACAGAAAGCACCTCAACTCACAGTTTAGATCCTTGGCTTTCCAGCTCCACCTGAGGAGTTTTACATAAGTCTGAGAACATCCCTTTGTAGAGATGCCCCACAGGCACCCTGGGATTACAGCAGGTATCACATACATGCCTCAGCCATTTCTCGTCCCTCTGCCAACTTCAACCATGACCCTTTGCTGGAGCTGCTGTGCTGAGGCAGCAGCTGAGATGCTCCATGTGGTAATTCCACCATCAGTCCTCCAGGCTGGTACCTCCAGACCCTGTTTGCTGGAACAGGCATCGCTGGGTTTGTCAGCAAATAACTGACTGCCTGAAAAGTGTTGTGTCCTTTAGGACTACATTCAAACTTGGCCAATACCACTTACTTCAAGCAGTGCCTTCATCCCTGTTCTGTGTTGTGTTGCTGCCTTCTTGCCAGGCTTAATTTGCCTAAAATAACCATCTATGCCAATTCCGGTGGGTCACAACTCAGATGGCTGCTGTCTCTAATTACAGCAGTTTGGGCAAATATTGCTTTTGAATAATTGTGTGCAGCTGGCAACAGACTCTACCTTTAATGTTATTTGTGGTTCTCTTCTACAGCCTTGACTTTTCTTTCCAAATCTAATACTTTGCAATATACAGCATGAAAGTACTTTACTCTTGACCTTGATTAGCATTACTGAATTTCAATTCTCTCTCTAACAAGTAGTTCTGAAAGCCACAAGAAATTTGTAGGTCCTTGTGTTACAGCCTTGAGAATCAAACCAAACTTCAGGGCTGTGACTCCTGGACAGCCTGTAGTACTGGTCATGGTAATTGTGTTTTACCTGATACTGGAGTAACAAGATGCAAGACTGAAGGAAGCTGTTTGATCTTTCACCCTCTCTATCACAGCACCAGAGACACACCTTTCTTAGCCATGAATAACAGCAATAACGTTAGCAGCAAACCAGCATGGATTAAACAAGAGAGAACTAAAACCAGAAACAAATCCTTGGGAGATAAGAAATTAAAACACTTAATTGCTGTGAAGAAATATACAAAAGCAAGCAGAGCTTTATAAAAAAAATATATTATATGCCTACTACCACAGGAGACGAGTCAAAGGCAATATAGATGCCAAACATAAGCCAAACTGTGCTCCTAAAATTAGATGAGGACTAATTTTGCACATACACACAGCAACTCAGCATTCAGATGAATTTATTACAAGGAATACAAGGCGTGTAATGTTTGTCACTATTTCTCATTTCCTGGTTCCATCTGTTTAGATCCAGTTGAAATCTGCTACTGAGCATTACAGAGACCCAGTGAAGAGGGGTTGTGATTATTACTGTAAAAGGTGAGTCATGAAAAGGCTAACATCAGATCTGGTGCCAGGATTTTCTACCCAAAGAACTACAGTGCCATTTTTGCAGTACTGCAGGGTTCAGAGACAAGTGAAATGCCAAGGAAAATTAAAACAAAAATAAAGCAGAAACGCCCAGCTTTCACAATCTGCTTCTAAGGCTGTTACACGCTACCAGAGCGGTGGCATTCCTCAGCAATAAAACCCAAATGACATCTAGAGTTACCTTCACCAAGAGAAACACAAAGTGTCACAAACCCGAGGATGGGCAGGGAGCCTGCTGGCTTACTGTGAGCTTTCATACATGGAAGCTGAATGAGGCAATTACAATTCCAGTCTAAGCAGCTCACTGGCTAGGCTTTTATTACAATGAAAGTCATCTTATCCCTACTACAAGTGCAGAAAGGATACAGATGTGTGCATTGTATTCACTTCTAACTCTCTGGGAGGACCCACATTATATGAAATTTCTGGACCCACTGAATACTGCAGCCAGGTCTTCCTCAGTCATCTACAAGAGAGAGCTAGCTTTGCTTAGCTTCAAAGTTAAACTGACACCACAAACTTACAACCCGACAACAGAAAGTTGTCAATCACTAGCAGAAATGCCAGGAGATCCAAGTCCACTGCTTCCTCCCAACACTGTTTCAACCTACTTTTGTTTCCCATAGTTTATGTTCTTGCCAGCTGATTAACCTTCTATTACCGGATTTGGGATTACAGAATTCAGCTATTCCATACATAAAGCCAAAGTTTAAATAATGAATAACAGCTTATGTTTTATAAATATCTGTTTCCATACCCCTTGTTTTCCATTTCTTCCCTAATAATTTTCTCTCCATATAATACATCAGTGTTTTAACAGAATGCAAGCCAAGCAATTATTTAACCCAGAAAAGGTAATGGCTTTTGTGACACAGGAGGTCAGACACCATTACCATCAGCTTCCTCTCGTCTTAAAATTATAAAGGTTTAGTTTCTTCAAAGAACAGGACAGGATAAATAGGGAGAAGTCTTCAGCAGTATGTCTGGGCTACAGCAGGATAAATTCCACCTAACTCTGCTAGGAGTGTTTTCCCCAGAATAGGGATCAGTCTAACTGGATAACAGAGAGACCAAAAAAATGGACAAAGATAATGCAGATTAAATAATAGTAAGAGAGATAGGGACTATCTAATATCTGTGCAGCTTAAAATGACAGTGTGTTTAAATAGCTGCAAAATATTCTCCAAGTTCTCATCCATAAGAACTGTTGAGTTGTATCAGCCCTGAAAAGTGACTTTCCAGAAATTCTTCTTAGGGACTCCTTATAAACAAGCCCATTTATAGTAATAAGGGTCAGCATATCTTATGAAAAGATTCTGTACATGTTCCCTTTAACAGGCACACCTACATGTGGCGACTGCGTATCAGTAATGCAGGAAGATTGATTGTTCACAGGGCCTGTGATTCTCAACACATCTGTCTCCATCTGCAGCTGGTGCAAGAAACCCTGTAGTGCTCTCCAACACTTCTGTGGCAGGAAAGCAATCCCTGGGCCAGATGTTCTCCTGCATCTTTTTCCTCATTACAAGATCAATTAGTATCCAGATATTCATAAGTAAAAACACTTTATATTCTGCTTTCTAGGAAGGTAAATTATGCTTTGTAGCAATACTTTAAAACAGGAGCTGGCTAAGAAGTTTGAGCTGTTACCTGTTTATTATTAATTTATGTTTCTATGCAGGAATTCTGGATGCCATCATGCCTGTTCTCCCCTCCCTCTCCCTCAGTGCTGTAACAGACACGTCACTGGCTTTAAAACATTTCCCTTTCAAATGCTGGAGTGAGGCAAGCTCTCAGTGACTGAAGTCTGCACGATGAGTTTTAAGGGTTAAGGCAGAAAATATGAAAAGCCTTGTTCTAAACCCTTCCAGGTGAAACATTTACACATTCTCAGCACTGAAGAGAAACAATAACATTTCATAAGGTTTAAATAAAATGAGGCCAGTAGCTAATACTAAAAGTTGGCATTTTACCAACTGCCAAAAGCAGATCAATAAATAACCATCTTAAACTAAAAGAAAAAGGCTTAACAATTTATTATCAGTAAACTGCCACATAGGGAAAGGACACAATGTGGTATGCAGATGATTCTGCAGTGGGAAAATCCAGGTTTTCTAGACACCAGGTATAAGCAGTTTCTTTTGCTACAGCTGGAGATGACAAGCAGCTACCCACCTTGCCTCCTGGGAGCGTCTGTCACAGGTGGATGGGAAGTGAGCAAGAAGCTGCTGAAGGCTGGGAGGTGCTTTGAGGGAAGAGCTGGAGGTGCCTGCCCTGCTCTGAATCCCTTAGGCATCCACTGCTGACCGTGGCAGGAGTCACGCTGGATGAGCCTGACATTTGGTGTCAGAAGAGGGGAACTGACCTGTACCCAGACTGGCTGTGGCCATTTAACAAAACCATCATGCTTTACTAGATTTTTAATAAGCAAGATTAGTCAAATAAGAAAGTGAAGGAAAGGAGTAATGCAGGACCAATAGCTAATCACAAAGGATTGAGACAGATTTTTAGCTATTCATAGTGAATTTCAAACACCACCTAGCATCACTGCACATCTCAATAAATACTAAGCAAATTCATAGTAAATGAGACAATGAACAAGTATGGCAAACCAGTTCCATCTCAGCTTGCAACTGAAATGGAACTGGTTTCATCTAGCATGCAGCTAGACTAGAGGCACACTGCTCTTTGTATCAGCTCACAGACTCCACAGGATTGTGACTTGTTGCACAGGAATCAGAAACACCCAAAAACCTGTAAAAAGTGTCTTTGTGCTTCAAACAGCTTCAACTTGCCTCCACAGTTTGCTTGACTGTATTGCACACTGCACTGACCCAACACTGATACCATCACTCTTATTTAGCCAGGTATTTCTAATTGTTTTACAGCACGATAAAGGTCAACACAGAAGTTATGAGTGTCAGCAAACAGCCACCGCTTGATGCTCTCACCTCAGTACTCTGCTGCCAGTGCTTCACCTCACTTGGCAACTTGCTCTTTCTGGCAATTTATGACCCCAAAAGAGAAACGGCTTATTCCCTGGTTATTTTAAGAACAGGATCATATAAAGATGTAACTCTCATTAGGTCAACAGTCCTGAATAAATAGGGCAGGCAACTCATCTCACCCACAGAGAGGTGATAGAGAAACAAGTAATTTATTGATTAGTGGCATTTTTTCTCCTCTACCCAAAAGCTTTGCTATCTGGGATTTTAGCAGATTAAAAAGTCCACAGTTAAAAACGTCACCTGATTCTATCTCTAATCATCCCTGTCTTTAATCACTTCATACAGAACTTTTCATAGATTTAAAAGTCTGTGGCGTCTGAGGTTCAAGTGTAATGTTAAAGTAACAGGAAAAAGCATTGCTAAGGATTGCCATAAGCAGTTGAGCTTGGTTCATTTGTTACAAAAGATGATGTGCAAAGAGCACTGTAAATAAGAAAACTGCAATAGTGTTTTTTTTTCCTTCTTAAAGTGCAATTACTGTGAACAGTATCTTTGGGATTCAAGGATTTTTCACAGATAAGCTACTTAGTATGCATGCAAACTCCCTATGAAGACAAAACCAAGTCAGCAGGCTTCACAAGGTCAGGCAGTATGAGTTGTTGGACTCAGCAGTTGGGCTCTATCACCCACACCCAGGAGTTTGAACCTCTAAGCCCCTGGTTTCCAGCAATGCAAGCCAGATGTTGCAACTAGGAGTAGGGCTTTAGGTAACACACAGTCCCAGACCATCTACATCTCAGAATTAGCCTGAGCTGGAGCAGAGGGCTGTGCTGCAAGGACACACCAGCAGCAGGGGATGTTCCCAAAAGAGATGGTGCAGCCTCTCTGCATGAGGCTCTGTGCCTGCAGTGTCAAGGCAGCAGGAGGAAACACGCCTGATGTCTCAGGCTGCCTTGTGATGAGAGGGGCACGGGATGGATGATCATGGGCAACATATGTTCTTGCACATTCAGTAAGCAAATGGCTGGTATTCATCAGAACTGGTGTTTGCAGAACAATCAACACGGGCGCCTTCTGAAGGAGCTGTGGGAGTGCTGAATAAGGGGAATCTCAAATAATTTCCCATTTTCTCTGCAATCACATGACATTAAAACAGACCTCATTTTCCAGGCCTTTAGCTCCCAAGACGAACAGCTAAAAATAAGCTCCCAAAACAGGCATCACGACAGCCACAAGGAAATGTCTACAGCATCAAAATGAGATACTAACTCATCCAAATGTTGGAAGTGGCAACACTCAAGACTCAAAAAGACCCTGACAGGAGCTCAGACAATGCAACTGTGTTGATGGAGACCAGGTATCCATGAACAGCTTGCACGCCAAAACTGTTCTATTAACTATTCACCATGTTGCTAGGATGTTGGAATGTTAAAAGATACAGTGATTTAAAACAAATGATATTAAACTTTGAATATTCATCTGTATTTTTAATTGTGTTCTTCATTAGGGAGTTAAATCTTTTCATGAGCCTAGCTGCTGTGTACAGTGTTTCCAGGAAAAGTTCCTTCTAGTACTTTGTAGCATACACTGCATTAAGTACCTGTTCCTTCTCAAACTGCCAGTCCCTGAAACATGAGCATCACAAAACAAGCTTGAAACACAAAAACCACCATCTAACTGTATTGTTTAATACTTGGAGTGAAAATCAGGAGTGCTTCTATGAAGAATGAAAGCCATTTGGCCCAGCATGGGACAATCTATTCACTATACCATACTCCCTGCCAGGCTGACTAATTAGTTTTTTGAATGACCCAAGTGGTATTGTCACAACAACCTTAGCTACTAAGCTATTCTACACTTTTTAATTATCTGGAACAAAATAAAGAGAATTACCCTGAAATACCAGTGAAAATACAGAATAAATTTGCATTCCAAGAGATGAAAGCTGCATACCATGCAATGACCATGAGGTCCTCGAGAAGACAACTAGGAAGGAGCTAAAATGGACAGGTAGAAGGGGAGATGGATGCTAAGCAGAGAATAAAAAGACAACTTCAGCAAATAATATGAGGAAAGAAGGTCTTAAAATAACGTTATCTCTGAAAGATTAACGGTGCCAATTCTGGCTCTGAACCTATCTGGTAGGTTCTGTAACAACTTAGAAGTCATATGTCACGGTAATGTAACATTTCCCATGGTACCACAAGGTGGGACCATCCCAAGTTTCAACTTAAATTTCTAATGCCACAGCTCAAACAGAAGGCTTTTAAGACTTAGAGGCCTCTAAATTCCATATATCAGTTTATTTCATTAGGGAACAGGTAAATTCTTTCCTTCTGAGCCATTCTGACCCCTTGCTACAAATATTTGTATAGATACTGCTGTGTCATCCAGAAAACTGAAGGACAGTACATAATATACATCATTCCCAAATCAGTCTAAAGGTCTGCTGCCCCAAACTATAAATCTCCTGGCTGTCAAACCCAGGCAGAGGGTTTGAATTTCCAGCTGTCTCTGCAGAAAGGACCCGCTGGGTATCTGCAATCCAGTGCTGTTCTGTCACACACGCTGCAAAACACCGGTCTGGGTTTAAAGGAAACCACTACATCAGCTGAACCCAGAGGAGCTGCAAGACCTCTGCCCACTTGCTTTGGAAATAACATCTGCAGAAGGGGTATGGAAGATGTAAGAAAAAAACCACTATTAAGCACACATTTGAAACAGTATTTCTGCATTGTGAAATATAGGGTCAGGATTAATGATTCAAAACAACATGAAAATACACAATCACTGGAACAAAGAAGACTATACCAAGGCACTTGATGGAAACTGATACACCAGCTGGATACTGCACTTAACAGCACCAGAAAGTCCTGACATTTTATTTAGTAGTGGTTCAATAGAAAATAACAGAATTATCTTCCAATGATCCATAAAACAAGGAAAAAAGTGATATACACCATGGGTAACAGGGCTGCTGTGCTCATGAACCAGAGCCACAAACCCAGGCAGGGTTTGCAGCAAGAAGTGACATTATTCTCTGAGTTAGTTATTTCCTGTATTTTTAATATGATTCAACACAATGAACCCAGAGTTATCTTTATAATACTGCTGATTTATTAGTGATATAAGTAACACTATTTGCCATTTACTTATACATATTTCCTCCCTACAGATATTCCAATGACCATAATACACCCATTACTGTAAACAATAGTTTTAAAATCCCCCTGCCCCCCAAATGTTTTGGGCTATGATTCAAATACAAAGGTTCTAATCTGAGCAGTGGTTTCTTTGATCTCTTACTACTTGTGGCATACTGGGAAACTGTGAAACAATGGGAATTGTAAAATCTTCATGGAAGTGCTTAAGGCCTAATAACTGATCATGAAGATAAACACAATACAACCTGAGATTTGCTCTTTTCTTCAGTGTGGTGTCAACACTTACAAGGCTGTGCAGGCTTTTTTGTTTAGTATGCGTCTCCAGCATGTATCTTGTTGATAAACACAGCCATAGATTTCTCTGACACTCAGGCTCTTTGACTGAAACCTGTTCAGGTTCACAGATGTAACATTCCCAGCTCCTTTGGTTTGAAGGAGAGCACTTCTAAACCACAGCCTTTTTTAAAGCCATTTTCCATCAGATAAAGACAAATAGTAAATATCTCCCCGAAGTCACATAAGTAACAGAAAGGCTGGGGAAGGATTATATAACCCAAGGCAAATCAATTGGTTTCCTTTTCCAAAGCAATCATGTGTTCTACCAAAAAAATGTATTGTTTTTAACTTAAAATGCATGGTAAGGAGCGTTCAGCTTCAGCATCAGGCAGTGAAAGAAAAAATCATCATGCTGTGTTGGCAAAAGAAGAGTCGGTATCACATAATGCATCAGCAAAGAGTTAGGACTCTTCATAAAAGTGGTCTTAGAAAGGTTCAATCCTCAGTCTCTCAAAAAATTGAAATTAATATGAAATCCAGATAGAAACCCCAGTAATTAATTGTAGAGAAGGTTGAACAGGAAGGTAAAAGCAAAATCAGATTTTCCTCACACTCTGTGTCAGCTTCGTGCTACCTGGAACCTGTCTTCATCAAACAAACGCTCTGTGCTGGAGACCCTGCAATCCAACTCGAGCTGGTGCTTTGCAATCACGCCTGAGGAGCTGAAGAGTGATCTGGGCTGTAATAGCACGAAGCTGAACAACAGGAGGGGCTGACCTACCTGACTATGCCAGCTGCATCATCACTGGGTGAAAGAGATTTTAGTCCACGTACAATCGTGACAATCAAGCAGACCAGTCCCTGCACCTTGAAAAGCTCATAAAGGTTACTCATTTGTTGGGGAAGAAAAGGGAAAGAGATACCTGAAAGCATAAATTGAGAGGTGAGTGGAGCAGGAAGGGCCTCCAGTGATGCAGCAGGAATAGGAAGGACATTGCAAAGATGGAACACAAACCACCAACTTTAATTCCATTGCTTTGTGGGTTTTAGTTTAAGGCACAGCGTTATCTTAATGGGCTTCCTGGCTCCCATAATTAAATTCACTAATCCCCAGTCTTAAGGCATCAGCACTTAAGCTAATGTAAAGTAGTACCTGAACGTATGTACATTCCCCCTTTAGGAAAGGAACAAAATTATTGAGCTCTTTCTGTGACAAGTAGGTATTTTTGTCTCTGCTTTAATCGTTCCTCCTTCACTGTCCTCATTCTGTACTTTAGGGGTTAGGAAGGAGGCTTAATATATTAGTTTGTGAAGATTTAGATATATCTGGATACTTAACCGAGCTACAGAAAAACATCGCACAATATCCTTCCTGCACAGCTGCTTGATGCTCCCAAGCTGGCATTCATGCTGCATTCACAAACTCCCACATCTGTTTAATCTCTCTCATTTCCTTGTTTCAGGGTGCTGGGATTGCTGATTTTTCAGGTGTTACCTTCAGGATTGCCAGTCACACCTTCTAATACTGTGATCCTGACAGACATCACAAGCTAAGCAGGCTCAGTCTGCCATCAATCTGCACACTGCAGACAAACACAATTACAAGATAAAAATCTCATGGAAACATGACTAGCTGAAAAAAAAATTTATCCCATTATCTGCCAAGAAATCACCTAAGTTTCTCCATCATTTCAAAATAATGTACCCAGGTCACCTTCTTAATTATACTGAGAACATTTCTCTAAGTATTTCCAACCCTACAATCTTCCACTGGCCTTTTCTATCAGCAGTGTTAACCATCTTACAGACCCGTTTTAGCTTTGGCAATCATCTGTCCTTCAACTTTAAGCTCCTTTTTGCAATTCCAATAAACACAGTGACATTTTCTTCCTGTGCCATACCATAGTGTGGGTTCATATGATCTCCTCAGCTACTCCCAGGCACAGCATCTGCATCAACAGCAACCACAGACACTACGATCTGATCCCAGCCTTGTTGTGCTGGGCAGTGCAGACACAAATAAGCCACAGGCTGACACATTCGTGGTGCTATCAAGGTCTCAAAGGCAGGAGTCTGATGTGGGAGACACTAAATGCTGCGAGGTCTGTTTCTCCTATTGACCAACAAGGAGTTACTGTGATCTGTAAGGCTCATTATAGTATTTATGAAGTATCTAACTGAGGCCCAACATTTTTGCAGTGACTGCTGAGCTAACAATGCAAGGTTAAACAATCACATTTCATGCCATGCTTCCATTAATTGTCCCAGCTCATGATCTTCTGGTAAAGCTTTTAATTAATGTACCACTTAGCAAGTGGACTTCTCAACACTTGTTAGATATATTTATCCTTGCCCTGCTCGTTTCCATATGCAAACCCCAGTAACACAGTATGTGCAAAATTAATAAATGCAGATGCTTCTTTTCCTGGTTTTTTTTAATAAACACCAGAAAAATAGTAAAGACCTTTCCTGTCAAGAAGGAACTCGCATGCTGTCCTCAAGCCTTCTAAATACACTAAATGATGAGGTTCATTAAGTAACAACTGACCAGAAGCTTGTTTTCCATTAGAATCAGTTCAGAAAAATCCAGCTTCCAAGTCTGCAATGCACCCTTACCACAGGTATTCATCCAGGTAAAGCACAAGGGTCATAGAACACTTTGGGCTGGAAGGGACCTGCCATGGGCAGGGAAACCCTCACCAGCCCAGAGTGCCCCAAGCCCCATCCAACCTGGTCTTGAACCCTGCCAGGAATTCAGGAGCTTCCACAGCCTCTCTGGGCACCCTGTGCCAGGGCCTCCCCACCCTCAGAGTAAAGAATTTCTTCCTAACATCTAACCTAACCCTGCCCTTGTTCAGCTTGAAGCCATGGCCCTTGTCCTGTGCCTGCACTCCCTGGTGACCAGCCCCTCTCCCACATGCTTTAAGTATTGGATCAGACACAACATTTTCAAGACATCTGTGTTTTGTGCCCTCAACCCTGAATAACGTGACTACCTGCAAAGCATGGTCCCAGCAGAGGAAAGACCCCCAGTCAGCTCCAGCTAACATAGCTTTTTCCACACGATAGGTCAGTACCATGCATCTGCTCCAACCTCAGCACGTCCTGTTACAGAGGGTGGCCAAGACTTTGTGGAAGCTCATCTCCTATTCCCCAAACTGGCCCCTTCTAGCTCTCTCACCAGTTAGCGGAGAGGTCAATTCCTCCAGCAAGCCCTCCAAGCCAACACGTCAGTCTACTGAACACCCAAGTACCCCTTCAAACAGCTACTAACACTAAATAACATGAAAATACCTACAATGGAACATTCACAGTGGTATTTCAAATTAGTGTTCAGAAGGTTAGCAGATAGCAAAGAAATATTCTTTTAGGATTTATTCTTCCTAGAACAGCTCTGGCTCCATAACACATTTTCTTGCTGACTTAGTAGCATCAAACCCACAGCTAATGTATCTGTCCAGATGAAACAAAAAAGATGGATTACAAAATTCATAAACAAATAGCAGAGTGTGTGTATATATATATGTTAAAATCAGACCTTCAATGACTGCCATCTTAATTAACATCTTATCTTATGCACAATGTTACCCTCTAGAGGTCTGCTCCTGTTTCCCCATGGGAATGTGAATGCTGCCTGACTTGGGCAAGGGCAGGATTGCTCCCTCGTTATTCCATGAGCCTGGTCCTTCTCTGAGCGAGGGGCACAAGCAACACACAGCATCTGAACGCAGCAACACCTCTTTTACTGCCCTAGCAAACAGCAATTTGCAGAGCCACAAGCAGGCAGTGATCATTGATCGTGCTAAAGGATGGCACTGCTTGTTAAATTCTGGCTTATCCCACCACTTTTTTTCTGCCTTTAACATTAATTAAACTTTTAAAAGACAGTTAGGATAAGAAATTGTAGAAAAGTTATGGTCATTTTATTGTTTACTCCTTAATTGCACACGTAATGAGGCACATTTAAAGTAGTGTACCTCAGAACTTAGATTTTAATGATGCTTTTACTGTGGTCTGAGTGCTAATGCCCTCATTTTTATTACCTATTACTGCCTTTTAGTGACTGCTCAAAAAAATGCCTTGTTAAGAAATGCTTATAAGGCACTGTAACCATATATTGTACATCTGAAGGTTACAGTTAAAGGGGCCAAGAATTTATTTTATGAAAAGATATTATTCTGTATTAGTTTCCTTATTACAGACTTACTACTGATAAGGCACAAAGTCTCGGAAAAAACCTTTTAAATACAAGCTAGTGTTTTCCATTCAAATAAACAGTGGCAATTCAACATAAATAATGCTTTGCTGGTTTTCAAACTGGATATGCACATGTTGACCAGCATCACTTCTACCCTACTCTCCTAGCAGTAAGCACACAGAGTTGAACTTAATATTATTCCAAACCCAGGTTTTCAAGGGGAGGTCTCTCTGTATGTGTATCCTGGTCTCCAAGATCCAACAGGAAACTCATTCCCAAATCTAGCTCCATGCTGTCTGCACAGATCTACCCTCCTTTCCTGCCCCACGTAGGAAGGCACGTCCCCTCCCTTTGCGCCAGCACAGAAGGGACCCCGTACACACCAGCTCCCCTGAAGACTCAAGAGAAATGCAGAGGCTCTGGGAGATAACTAACTAAATTTTGCATGCTGCTCTCAGAGGAGTGAGGAGCCCTTATTGATAGAATTATCATCATAATGAGTGGTAGCAGAACAATTCACAATTGCCAGTCTGATCTCATAATCATCAGTGTATCAGAGACTAGACTACTGTGCCTTATTCATCTTTTAAGTTCTGAAGATTGTTTCAGGTATTCTTATTTTCCTCTCAAACTCTGCAGGGTCAAAGCCCCACAGGACACCGTTCCCCATGCACTTACAATCTTTTCCATCTGTTTTTTTTAACCAGGTTGGATCACTCTCTATCTCTTCCCAGGCCAGAGGTTAGTTCAGATGTAAACAAGAGGCTTCACAGGACAGACTCTGCTGTCATATTGCTGCTACTTCTCACAGTGACATATGAGAGGCAGACCCTCACCAGTCTTTTAGCCTTCTACAAGACAAGAAAAATAACATGAAGTTCTCAAAACTGTCAAGATACAGTCTATTTCACATGAACACAATCCCCAGTTCCTATGAATAAAAGAACCTCCTCCTTAGGCAAAAAACTTTTGAAGTCACAAGCTCTTTTTTTAAAACATCCTTTTCTATATAGCTACTCCTGTTATACTACACAAATATATGTTTAACCTAATAAAATCTGCAGAAACTACTCTTATGAAATATTCCCAAAAGCCCTGAAACATTTATAACTTGATAGGGCTTGTAGAAAACAATAAAGAACCATTAATTGTAATGGGATATCATGCTTGAAACTGAGTACTGATCTATTTCCTCAGGTCACACAGAGTATCTCGTCTGCTCAGGCAGGCACACATCCTTTCAGGGACCCTAAAACGTTTTGCACATTGCAGTTCTCAGTTTAAAACTGCCTGTTAAGGATGTTCCATTGCTACAAGGAAATAAAAAATAAATAATAATGAAAAAACCTCACTGAGAAACTTCAAGGCAAAGCCAATATTTTGCTACTGCCTCCTACAAACACTGCAGCAGGCAACAGCAGCCAGAGGATGGAGCAGATGTAGGCACAGAGTCTTCCTATCAAACGGTGCAATGGAAACCAGTGTTTTATTTAAGTGTTCTAACAAGGTTCTCCTTCCAGTTCAATTCCTGCCCCATCCTCAACCACTTCAAAAAGGTCATGTAACATGCTCAACTAACAAGCCTGAGAGCTCCAAGCAAGAAACAGTAAAATAATAAACAATAATTTCCCTCTTCTTCATGCTAAACTTCAGTGGCTTATAATTTACTTCTCTCAATACAAGGTCTCCGCAGGAGACAGCTAATGACTTTTTCCACCTTAAAATACGCTGTTCCACACTGTGCTATGTAAATCTCACTTAGCTTTGTGTGGGAAGTCCAAACTTGGGCAAAATATAAGCCTCTTATAGCACAAAAGAGAAAGAATATTCTACAATTAAAATGATCATATGGTTTAATATCAAGTTTTAGCATGTACCATCAGCTTTCTTTTTTCCCCTTAGATTGAACTGGAAGAAATGGAAATAAGTTACAGCAATAAACTAGAACTGGATTCTAAGGAGTCAATAGCCAAAGCGATCACAAAAGAATGCTAGCAATTTATTTTTTGTTAATCCTGACCCATACTTCAGTTGTTAAAGTTAAGGAGAACTACACAAAGATGACCTAAGGACCAATGGATGTTGCTGATAACCAGACGTTTTACACTTCTGTGCTCTGATGTTGAAAACCAAGGACAAACACTGAAAGGCCAAAAATATTTCTGTGTGTATTAATATGAGGGCCTCCTCTCAGTGGGGTTTTAAATGTTCAAGGGTAAGCCTTAGACATTTCATTAGTTGGGCAAGAGTTACTGAAAGGAAACACGGTGGGTTTTATACCCCATGTACAATTTGCCCTGACAGCCCCATGGTGAAGCAGCGATTGCATCCTCCTCTGGTGCACGGTACTTACACTGATGCTGCTGCTCAATTGCTCTGTGGTGAGTCTTGCCATGAGAACAAAGCCCAGCAGCACCCCTGCCTGCTCAACAGCACTGGCTCAGGACCAGAGCCCTGCACATCTGTCCAACCCTCTCCACACTAGACCTGGGTTTCAGCGCTTCATCCTAATGTAATCCAGCACAAACCAAAAGCAGCTCTGAGACCCCTTCATAGTCGTCAGATGTGGTGTCAACTTCTCCAGCTCTTGCAGCTTTAAAGTGAAGGACTGGGGTAGGCATGGGGGAAGAGATCACTTCTTCCATATGACAGACACATCTCGCCATCAGTGTAACGTGGTGTTACAGACCTGGAGCTAAGGCCTAAACCCCTAAGAGCAAACTGCCCAGTTCAGGAGAGCTATCACAAAGAGATATTTCAACAACTCTGTTTTGTAATGTTACAGGGAAAATTCTTCACTTTTAACAGACAGCAACTGTTATTCCATTATTTTGAGTCCATCACATAATTTTCCATCTCAAAGCTTAGAGTTTCTTTTCAACATCTAAGCCTGCATACACTGCCATATGTGAGAAGGGATGAGTTGCATGTCTCAGCAATCTTCACCCACGTGACTTGCATCAGCCACGCTACGAATTCCCCCACAGCTCAAAAACAAAGGTGGCTAAAATGTACTGAAACAGAGATACCATCTATTAATAGCAGCACAGTCCTGTCAACAAGGCTGGTAATTACTGTGTCACAAAATATTTAACCCACTACAGACAAACTAGACTTTTTAGGCCAAGTGTAAAGCTAAAAATAATTTTTCCTATGTTAACACACCAATATGCCTGTTTCTAGTGCTGGGAGGTTCCAGCAGACAGCAACACTGCTGACTCTGCAGTGGTTACAGCGTCAGGTCACCAGTGACAGCCAAGCAGGCTAACAAGCTGTAACAAGGCCTTCGCTGCTGTTTTGCACCACTTTCTGTATTTTACTGCCAAGCTCTGCTCCTCCTACATCCCAATCGGATTGTACATGCAGGAGTTTAATAAAACTGTCCTTCTGTGCACAATTTTGGAGGGACCAGAGAACAGATCTAAGGTTCAGACCTCGGCTGCAGCCAGCTGATAGCTGTTGCTACGGGCAAGTGGACACAGTGCACAGTCAGTGCAGACCCACAGCACCCACCCATCACCTCTCAGCCTGTCACTGACACCTTTCCCTACAGACAGGCTGAAAAAGGAGCCAGCACAGCGAGAACCACCAGATATTCACTTGATTGGAGGAAGCCTAGCACTGACTGAGGGCTGAGCCCCTCACACAACATGTAACACATCCCTTCAAGGTGAAGGAGGAAGCTGTAAGGAACAAGGACCATGCCTTGCTAAAGCAAAATACACATTTCTTTTTGCAGAAGTTAACCTCTCATTTTGTGGTTCTTCCAGTGAAAATACCTGGGGTGGTTTGGCTGCTTCAAATACTTTTTGCTCAAATAGGAAAACCTTTCTAGAGATGTATCCATAGGTCAGTGACACCACGGTAAGTGCTGACCATGTCTGTCTACAGCAGGAATAAACACGTTTGAGGAGTGCAGGACAAGAGCATTCACACCAGAAATGTGAGTGTCCACTCCCTCAGAATGTTAAGAAGCAGTTGACCGGCACCCCCACAAACACAAACATCACATAAAAAAAGCTTTAAGTTGCCAGCTCATTCTGATGGAAAAACATCTTTGGGCAAAATGATGTTAATTTTGAAGCGTATTTTCCAAGTATCATTGCCAGGTCTTAAAACGAACACCTAATGGCACAGCAGGTCAGGGGAAAGGCTGATCACACAGAGTGCCCTGGCTGGCAACAGCCAGCTGTAGATTTTTACGACAAAGATGGCATAATCCCCAGGCTGGGGAGTTTGAGCCAGAGACTGGCACTGAGATGGGGTTGTTTAACATTCACTACTGGACTCAGCCTCAAAAATTAAAATTTAAAAAAACCCTGTTGAACCTCTTTTTGAGTACAGTTGTAGTTCAAATCTCTGCAACATCCTGTGCTGCTGAGCTCCATGACATAATTACATGGTGTGGGGAGAAAGACTGCTTCCCTGGGCTTGTTTTAAATCTACTGCCTAATAATTTCACTAAGTAGTTGCTGTGCTTTGTATGAAATGCTGTACACTCATTCCTGAGGAGCCTTCTCTATACACACTGTTTATAGAGCATTATGAATGGTCACACATTAGCACTTCAGTACTCATTTCTTCCCCTGACCAGCTAAAGATACAATAATCAGCACAAATCCAGTAATTAGTCTGCCTGGCCATCAAAAAGCTCCCTCAGTTTAAAAAGGGACCTTGATTCCTATCTTTTCCCGACATGCTAGCAGTGATTAATCAGTTTTACACCATAAAATGACTTGTTTCTGAGGGGACCTTGCTGAAAGTGCTCTGAAAAAAATGAACATACAGCATAATGACTGGACCACCCTTATCCAAATATGGATTAACTCCTTCAGACAAATCTTTCTGATTAGTCAGGCATGACTCCCTTGAAAAGCTGTATTTGCTACTACATCACATTTATGCACATGCCTCAATCCTCATTCTCTATTCATGTGTGGTACAAGCCATGCTTGCTTACCTGCAGTTCCCCACATCACCTCTCCTACTCCTCCACACAAAGTACTACATCCTTCGTGTTTCCCTAACACTGAGGCTGATTGAAATGAAGGTTACACTATACTTAATAGTCCGCAGTTACGTTCCTTCTTCACCATCTGCTCCTGTTGTTTTGTTACTTTATCAACTGTTTTGCCCATCTTCTACTGACACATCAATTTGTGATAACTCCTTAGATTATTCCCACAGGAAAAGGAGCCAACAGGGAGCCTCCGTAAGCTTTCCTACACTGCCTGGCAAGGCAAATAATACACTTAACTCTTCTACTAGCACATTACTTCCCTTGAATGTGACTTGTGTTATTGTTTATTACTTTACTATTGATTACCTATTAACTGCAAAAGCAGCACAAGTGCCAGACTGTTAGAGACTTGGTTCTAAGTGTCAGGTTTTGGTTTTTGGGGGGTTTTTTTGATTATGGCTGTTAATAGATCAGAATCTATATAGCTTTTCTTGTGGATTTACATTTAAATCAATCATAAATTATGTCCCCTAAATTTTCCTTTTTTTGCTATGATGTCCACTTTTGAAAAGCCTCTTTCACTTCCTTTTTTAATCATGCTAGATTTTGGTGTCCTTCCCAAGTCATTCTCTGCTGCAAAGCATTATGCTCTCAGCTCTTCCTTTAAAATTCTTTTTAAACAGCCTCTTAAATAGACATGGGGTTTGAATTTAAATGTTTTGCTGTGCCAGACTTCCTGCATTTACCGGGAGATCAAATTTGAGTAACCAACTTCATGAGTAGCATCCTGAGCGATGTCCTGTTCTCTGTGCAGGATTAATCAAGACTTGCTCCGCCTTTTCAGATTAAGTTATTTATTTTGCTCCAAAAATCAAAGGTCTGTAAGATTTAAAATCTTTAGCCACTTACCTTCAGCCCCAAGCCCAGCCAATATACCCATAACTACAGTCCAATTTCTGCTTGTGCAGCTTCTCTGATCTCATTTAGCCTTTCACAGACAGGATCAGTATATTGTGATGATAGATTCTGTCATTGTCTCAAGATTATAACCTTTGTACAGATAGATGATTTTTTTATTCTTAAAATCCCACAGCTCCTTTTGATGCAATTTATTAATTTACTCTATTTGACTCAAAGTTGCCTTAAAAATACATAACACAATTCCTCCATAGCCTGTCCTGTTCTACCAATCCTGTCTAATTTTTACCCTGGAAAGCAACCATCTAAGTAACTGCCCTTTTTATTCAGAGAAAAAAAATTAAAGTATATGATACTTGCCTGAAGAGGCAATTGCATAATATGTGAGAATTGAAATCAGACTTATTATGCACATAACACTCCAGACCTGAAAATCCAGAGAGATCAGGCCAGACAGATTTTGAAGAAAGGTTTTGGTCTCTCTCTGGTTCCTTTATTGTACCCATCAAAATAATTCCTATATACCAAAGGCTAGATTTAAGGGGAATCAATAAAATGATTTAGTGTAAAGAGTGGAAAAACCACACCAAGCTTTTCAAGAAGCAAGAAACAGGGTGTATAGCAGTTACAGGGAGCAGAGGGAACACAACACACCCCCGTGCCTCCCCACCACAGCCCCCTGCAGCCAGCACAGCACTGGAGGTTACTCACCCACCAGTACATGAAGGGATATGAAATACCATCTGGATCCAAGCATAAGAGATTAACATCAACATTCAGAGCTACCCATCAAAGAGAAGAAACAAACAGAAAATTACTTCATCGGGGTTTTATCCTAAATGGGAAGATACTCCCAGGCTCAGAAAGCTGGGTCCATGTTCCTCTCAGCCTAAGATGACAAAACCAGCTACTGAGGGAGAAAGTTAAACCCATGTTATCACCTGATTTGTGCAAACATTTCAGCTGTTTTCTCAAACAGGATTGATGAAGTATACCAAAGCTCCCACCATTCTTTTTTAGGCTATCATGTTGTATTTTATTTCACTCACACATCCCCCGTACACAGAGCTTCCAGACCCAGGTGCCACAAGGGAATACCTGTCATCTCCGCAGTCCACAACACGAAAGGAAGAAGAAAGCCCTTTTCCTGACAGATTTTTTTATTTAACAATCAGAGCTCTCATCATCCCTGATCAGCAAGCAGTGCTGCCGCCCCCAGACACCCAGCACAAGCCCAGATGAAGTACCCTCCCTCAGTTCTTCCCGAGGTTGCCCCAACACAAGGGTACTTGCCCATTCCAGCACAGCCCCCAGCACCTGCCAGGCTTGTTAGGACAACCACATAACGTCAGTTAAACCACACACCACCACTGAGGAGCTTTTGTGGAGACTATTCACACGTGCTCACACCTTCACCCACACTTCGGAGACAAGAAGACTTAATTGACTTTCATGTCACAAATCAGACCCATCATGATGAAACCCCACAGCTTTGGGTGTTGGAAGAGAAGGAAAGATGATGGAATTCAGCCCTGGTGATGTAAAGCAAGCTCCTGTTTTACAGCAACACATATGGACCAGAAAACCAGGCAAGGACCCTTCCCTCCCTTGCAGCTCCCAAGTATTCAGTTGTTAAATTAGACCAAGTTCCCTTGATTGCATAAAGCGATACAGGGACTGCAGATAGTTTGAAGCTATTTGCTATCTGCAGATGAGAAAGACTGGTGTCAGAGCCAACCTGCTGGGCTGATTCGGCATGAAGTTGTGCACAGTCTGTGTAGGTGCTGTGCCACCTCCTCAGGGAGAACTCCCTGGCCCAGCCCTGGGAACAAGCCACACCAGATCCAGACTGGAAGCAGCACCAGAACCCCAGCTCCAGCAGGGAAGTGTTAACCTGGATGTTTGCAGGCAACTTCCAGCCAATTACAGACATGGAATTTAACATGCACCCAAGCAACCTCATTAACTGTACAGCCAGAAATATGCTGCTGTAACTCTTCCCAGCATGAGGGTGCAAGTGTCTGTTTGGTGTAAAACTCCTCCAGACACTAAAATAAAATATTTCCTCAGCTGAAGTTTCTTTCTGTCCCCTGGGTCATTCTCTCAGCACTAACGGTGTCCCGTAAATCTGACTTAACTACGTTGCATAAATCTAACTTTCCAGTGACAAAAGCTTACATAAACGGATGATAAAATTGCCTCGATTCCCCCACTGGGGGATGGAGCTAAATGAGACACAGATTTAGGGTTTCAGATGAACCGAGAATACTCGCAGTCTCTTCTAAATAGGGTTTGGGATTAAAAAAATGTTGTTTTACCTCAGGCTGCCGTATTTCTGTCTCAGCACAGAAACACGTACACATGCACTGAGGCTCCCCACACCCCTGCAAGGCAGCAGATTTACGGCACACGCACGGCAGCACAGGGGCACCTGCAGCTCTGCCCGCTGTGCTTCCTGCAGACACCCAGCTTCCCAAGGGAACACCAGACATCAGGAGAAACACTCGGGTGCATCTTAGCTCTTTAAGAACACAACCTCTGAGCAGAGGTCAGATGCAGCACAAGGTTATTTTGGTTTGCCAAATGTTGAAAAATATTTATTAATACATAGAAATACGTTGCAAATGAAAAGCAAAAACAACTATGTGTGCTCTGCTAAAATCCTCGCTGCGAGTCAAAAAGGGGAATCTTTTAACCACGTTAAAATCCACAGCTCTAGGTGGTTGCTGAGTTCAAGCCACAGCGTCACTGACAATTCTGCCTCCAGGCAGTCCCCCCTCCCTCAGTCCTTCAGCACAACCACACCAGGAGAACCCTCGCTCCTCCCTTCACTAGAGACAGCTGGGACACTGTCCCCGGGGAGCCATCACACCCAGAAATGCTGCTCCCCTGCCCACCCCAGCAGGGTCAGGACACAGGAGCACCCAGCTCCCATCCCCTTGTCTCGCTCTGCTGGCCAGCCCCAGCAGCAGCTCAGAGCAGCACTAACACACTCGAGTGCCACGCTCACTTTGGTTTACTGGTTCGTTTTCACTCATGATTGTTCAGCTGCCATTACTTCAAAGCTCAACTCCAGAGCAGTTGAGAGGAAGACCTTGTTCTGTTTTTCCTACTGAACCTGTTCTTTTTTGCATAAATAAATATTCAGGAGACGCAGAATTAGAATCCAGGCTCTCTGTGCATCACTTCGTCCATCCCAGGAGTCCTCTACCCCACCGGCTATAATCACTCTTTTCCATCACTTCTCTCTCAAAAACTAAGTTTTCCCTAGTAAGTCGAACAACTTCAGTAGAAAATACTGAGAAATTCATTCTGTAGAATACCCTAACACAGTGCTTAGAATATTTATTGGATATTATAGGAAAACAAAGAATTGAGTGCAAATCCCATACTAGAAGAAATTAATGATGTGTATACTGGACTCTTAGCACTGAGTAACTATTTGCACAAAGCAATCCCAAAGATACACAGCAAATGCACCATGAAGAATGGAGAAGAGGGATTTGTACCCAGAATGGCTACAATGCAGGGACAAAGGGAAGAACAAAATCCTATCATTGCATGTCCTGTTCCCCAAAACAGATTTTCTGAGAAGCCTGATCATCCCCAGGAGACAGTTTTGCACAGGAGGCTATACCCCTCCCCAAATTACTAAATCCAGGCAGGGAGGCACTCTGACAGATGGGGTCTATTATAGAATCTTCCAAATCCGCAGCATAAGTATCATAACTTACCCTGAGAAACACCAACAGAACTAGCAAAAGGCACCTCTGCGTGGGGTATTGATTATAGAGAAGCAGCTTGTGAGATTCAACACACACACACCCCTCCCCACACACATATTTTCTTTTCTGGCAGCTTCTCTAGTTCATTGCAGGCAATTAAAGCTGCTATCAACATCAACAGCTATCTCAACATATTTTATGCATCTAAAAAGTGAATTATTAAAAACCAATAATAATATTGGAAGGAGTTTCCAGGCAAACAGCACAGTACTGCACAACCCACAGCTTCAAACACATTCAGAACTTCCCAGAGCACTTCACCTCTCACCACTGATGAGCTGCAGTACCACCCACCCAACTATACTGAAGATGTTTGCATTCCCTCCATTTCACTGTTTCAAAGACCTTGGTAGATGGATAAATCAATTTTTTTTTTCGTACCAGTTCCTCAGAAAAATTAGTTCTAGATACAGAACAACCTGCAATTCTCTGCTGCCATCTTTGGCCTCCTCTTTTGATCCACAGTCCCAGCTAAAAACCTTCCAAGTCCTCCTTGGATGCTGTATTTCCAGCCTGGCTGTGAATGCAGGAGCTGCTTTGTCTAAAGGCAGAGGACTACTTTATCCTTCTGCAACAGCAGAGGCAACTTCTTCCATCTTCTTTTGGTTCACATTTAGTATGGTCTATCCTGACACACAACAGTGCTGCTGTTTAACATCAGCATATGCAGTACTGGCATTTTTGAAGGCCTTGGTTTTTCAAGCATTCCCACAACTAGACACAGCTATTAAAACTGTCTGAGCACAAAGGCTCTTTGAATACCTCCACTACTTCAGAAAGTGAAATACGGTTCCTTCTCAGTTTAAATGAACTGAACTCAAGTATTAACATAAAAAACAGTTAGACACTAATCATCCTGCTGAAGAAAATGACATTACAAACCTAATGAAAACAGCAGGGAAGCACAGGGGAAATAAGAACACATCTTTGCCAGCAGTAGCATGTCTGTGGGCACACCAAAGTTACCAATGAGCTGACATTTACTAAACAGAGCACAGATGCAACCAAGTTTTACGTGGGGTTTTACACCTCCTGAGAATTTGCCTTCAGAAGGATCTCAGCTCTGAAAAGCTAATCACAACCAGCTCAGCAGAGCTGTTCTTCACAGTGAAGCAGTCGCGTTTCTATCCAGTCCGGCTCTGGGTAGGGGTATGCAGTGGGAACAGAAGACTGCTCAGAAGGCAGACAGTGTACAGAGGCACAGTGCCAGAAGGCAAGCAAAACGTCTTCCATGTAAAAATACATTTGCTTTTCTTAACACATAACGGTGCTAGCAAGTCCAGGACAGAACCCCAAAAGTGACACACAATACAGAGCTTCTCTACATTATGGCTCATGCTTGTGCATCTGCAAATCCTCCCAGCTCTTGCATGGGCAAATTCCAACTCTGTGTATGCAACAGGACTCAAACCCTGGCAGATGCTACAGCAGCCTTTAAAAATAAGGACCAACACAAACCCACACCTCTATCTGGCCTCCAGTGGGGTTTTAAATTGCTTTAAGGGAAAGGAAAATCTTTTGTCACGGAACAGAAAGAATTAGAAGCAGGTTTCCTGTAAAGATAGCAGCATCAAAAGTATGTGTGAAATGCTTTTTCCAGAACACGTTAAAAGAGAAAAAAAGAGAAAGATGATCATGTTCTCCAGGCCATTCTGGCATGACAATTTCAGCTGCTTCTCTTTTTACCACTTACTAATGCTCAGAGGTTCCCAAAATGCTACTATTCTTTTTTCCAACAGTTTAGGTAGCCTCTTATGCTAAAAAAGCACAAAGTCATTTACATGATTTCATGATTTAAAGGCAGAAAGAAAAAATTAAATGCAGTCAGATTTATAACAGCATTTCTTGGTATAGCCCTTCACGTCCCCTGCATCTGAGGGCAATAACAATTTCCAGAACTGTGTATTAGATTTTCACTGGAGTGTCTCTTGAGGAGACTGGATTTATTAGTGGAAACAGACCAAAACAATGCTAAAAGAACACGTGGCCTTAGTTCATCTGTATCAAAGAACAAGGCCAACAGTCAGTAGTGTTTATTCCAAATGCATACCTGTATTCTAAACTTAAATGAAAATAAGGTCATCAAAACAATTACTCTGTGCAGGTACTTTGTTTTCTTCATCTTTCCTTAGTTGCAGCAGTCAGCTGGCAGCTCCTCAGCACAGAGGCTGCCAGGTACACACAGCACTTACTGCAGCCAGGAGAAATGCTGAGGTGTTGGGACAATCTCAGCAGGTCAGGAGGGGCTGTGCAGAGGACCCTTGTTAGCGGCTGTAAACCAGCAGTGCTTTCCTCCTCTCAGAGGGTACGTCTGCTCTGACATCTACCAGGCAAGATGGCTGGGGGATGCCAGGACCCTCACCCAGGATCTCCATGCTCTCAATGGTAGGCAGTTCTGCACCCATGGAAAGGGTTAGGCCAACTGAGTGTGAATATGGAAATGCTCATCACATATTCCCCCACCACCTGCACAATGTGTCAGTTAGGTGCCCATGCCTCATGACTTCGTTGGGAGCTATTTTCTTGTACACAGCAAGAATATACTTTCCCATAGTGAAGCTGGTTGTTTAAAACAAGGAAGCAGTAATCCACAAAAGGGAGCTGAGCCTAGAGCAGAGAACTCTGTACCAGACATAAGTGCAACAGTAATAATCCACATTGGTTTCATCCTGGAGAATTATTGTTACATGCTGTTACTTGCAACAAGCACCCTTAGTAACTACAGCCAGACAGTCTCTGCCTGTTATTATTTCTTAAGTGTCCAGCCTTAACAAGCCACATCTGATTAATCCTCCTTCCTTTTGGGAGCTGGGGGCACCAAACACAAACTAGTCAAAGTTAAGGCTCATGGGCCCATTTGACAAAAACCTGCTGCCAAATCACACTGAAAGAGATGGAAGCTGATAAATCAGCTGATTTAACTAAAGCCTCTTCCAGCCTGAGTTCAGATTGGCATTTTTTCTCCTCCTTACCTAGTCACACCAGATACCTTGAGAGAGTGAAATGTTACAAGGAGAGGATGCTATTAAGAATTAACATTTTTATTTGTGTTAAAGGATAAAATTCAGAAGGAAAGCTTCAACCCTAGCAGCACAATAGTCAGAAGGCCAACAATCAGCTAACAGAAAGGACACATTTTTCATAAATACACCTCCCCCTGGCTCTGCCTTTCTTCTTGTGTGCTCAGCTGTAGCAATTAGGAGAATAATCTATAGGAAGCCTACCCCCAAAAGCCTCTCTCAGCCTTCTCCAGCTGTTTCCTTCTTTTTGTTGCCAGCAAACTCAAACTCTGAAGAGATGATTCACCTCAGCAGGACTCCAAACTCTACATCTGCTCTGGGGCATAATCTTTGCTGGGTGGATGGAAATGGTCTTTAAACTAACAAAGCCACTAGACTAAGCAAAAACACTCTTCTCTGAATCTACATACTAAGGTTTTATTTTCAATTATATTTCTAGCTGAGTATTTTCAAGATTATAATCTTTCTTCTTTAATCATCATAATGCTGCTTTGCAACACACACTGCTTTTAGAAAAGTACCTTATTGCACTCTATAAATGCACATCTGAATTGTCTTTTTATAGACAAATAAACTGTCTACAGTGACCCACCCAGCAACACAGAGAAAACCCCTGGAAGAAGCAGCATTGGCATTCCACTACCATAACTCTCCCAAATCACAACCTAATGCTGCCCCACTTAACAACACTGTAAAAAAGGGAAAAAAAAAACCCTTGAAAATGGATTTGAGCTCCCCATTCTTCAAGGGCACAGAATGTTCTCCCCTAATTACAGCAAGTGATTGGAAAAAGGCTGTATGTCTGTAATTCATGGGAAGTATGGCTGCAGAGTGCTCCTCAGCCCAGGGAGAAATCCACAGCAAAACTGAGGTGGAGGAAAAGGGCAGGAGGATTCAATGGCCAAGGAGGAAAGCTCTGAAGCAGCAGAGCTCATTTGAACAGGCACAGTGAAAATCCTGGGGTTTTTTTTTGTGGGTGGTAGATACAGGAAGAAACAGAAGAAAAGTGATAGGGACAAGACCAAAGAAACAGAGATTACACAAACCAACCCTCTTTGTACCTCCATGTAGGAAACACATTAGTATAGGTTGAGAAAGGAAAAAAGTGAATTATTTATCATTATTTATACAGAAAGAATTCAGATATTTGACTCCCAGGGCATGTGCAAAAGAGTATCCTCAAATCAGAATTATTATTATTATTTTGTGTCCAGTTCTGGGCTCCCTGGGATAAAAAAGACAGGGATCTCCTGGAGAGAGTCCAGAGGAGGCTACAGAGATGATGAAGGGCCTGGAGCATCTCCCCTGTGAGGAAAGGCTGAGTGAGCTGGGGCTGTTCAGCCTGGAGAAAAGAAGACTGAGGGGGGACCTTATTAATGGTTATCAATAGCTTAAGGATGGGCTGCAGGGGGAAATGGCCAGCCCCTTTTCAGTGCTCTGTGGGGACAGGACAAGGGGCAATGGCTGCAAGTTAGAGCATAGGAAGAACTTTTCCCCAGGGAGGGTGAGGGAGCCCTGGGACAGGCTGCCCAGGGGGGTGTGGAGTCTCCATCTCTGGAGAGATTCCAGCCCCGTCTGGACGCCGCCCTGTGCAATATGAGCTGGGGAGCTGCTTTGGCAGGGGGTTGGACCCCATGAGCTCTCGAGGGCCCTTCCAAACCCCTATGATTCTATACTGAGAAAACCACTCAAGACAATGTACAGAGTGGCTCCCCTGTTATAATTGTGAAGGAAACTTACACTGATCTTTATATATCACAAATAACATTTTCCCTTCTCACGAAAGAATACACAGTTTCCATGCAGCACAGAGAAGCCCAAAAGAGAAACACTCGCCTCCATCCTAATTTCTCCAGCTGAACTGCAAAAGGCAGTCTAACACATCCCTGCCTTCACCTTAGAGAGAAGTACTAAACTAAGTCTTCTACTAACAAAAAGAGAAGCAGGTTTGGAAAATAGCTAGCAAGCATCTACTTATGCAAAAGTAGAAAAATCACAGAAAACTTCATGGGTGTCTAAAGACTGTTTTGATGGAGCCTCAACAATGTCTCTGTTCGTAAGTACAAGTAATAGAAGAATAGCCAAGAATAATTCTGTTCTTGAGAGTGGGATTTCTTACACCCAGAAACTAGTCTGGGATCCATTTAGTTTGATTTTTCACCACCACAAAGAATTTGTGAGGTACAATATCCTGCTCTGAAGAACAAGTCCACAAAAAGGCCTCCAAAATAATGTGGACATGAGGAAGAATGTCGAGTCAGCAGCACATCCAAAGCACAGAGAGGCTGTATCTTCCAACTGTTAGAGCTTACAGACGCATGTGGAAACACCTCAGACTTGTGAGGTCTGCTGGAAAAGCAGGACATTCTCCAGTAAAAGATTTTGACTCAGAATTCAAAGGAAAAGCAGTCATAGAGAAGCAGAAATACACGTGAATCCACGTTAATCTTCACAGAAGGGAGAGCACACTACAGATAAAACACACAGATTTATGTGCCTTGCTGTGAAGAATTCTAATAGTTTCCTTCCCTTCCTGGTTTTTGATGCATTCAATACCACAGATAACAAGAACCACCCTGTACTTACAACACCTAATACAGAAAAATACAGTCATCATTTTCATCACTCAGTGGTTTCCTGGCTAGAAGAATTTCCTAAGGTTATTAGAAGCTTCTCTCTCGGATGCTGAGCAGGCTCTTCCCCACTCTCCAAAGACCAAAAAGCCTCTCTTGAAGTACAGTGATCAGGAATTGTCACTACCTCCACATTCATTACACACTCACCATCTGCCAGTAGCTAATAAAAACAAGTTACCTCATGCTCCTAAGATGGCTAATCTCATCACCTTTTTAGAATCATTAACAGTGAAGGAAAGCAAGCTTCATAATACCTCCCTTGGTAATTGGAGTGGTAGGAGTGCATTATCATAAATAATATTCATTTCTGGTATATTCCACAACATGGGAGGTACATACAAGGCACAGAGAAACTGAGGACTAGGAAATATATGACAATCATCTTTTTCAGTCTGTGCCATGCTTTGCCTCTGTGGGGAGGAGAGAATCAAACCCAGTCTAAAGCTCAGACTGAAGCTTAGCTGGGGACTAGCCTTGCTAAAATAACCTACCCCCCAAAAGAACATTACAAGGACTCTTGAGATCATGCATTTTAGCTTCTGAAGCACAACAACAAGACCTACCCATTGTCAGAGCATAAAAAATATTATTCTCTCCATAACGAATTTGCTGACTCCCACTCAAGTAGATACTGTTAACCACAAAAAGCTCAACAATCTGTTTGAAATGCTTACATCACCTGCTTGTGTGTTTGTCATAAAAGCATTGAAGTAAACAGTCAGCTAAAAACAAATGCATCAAAAGATCCCCCACTGGATCTGCTGGCAGGTCAGCTGGGCCCAGCCACAGGCTTGCTCCCCACACCACTTCAACAGCTACCAAAGCTCCGCTCAGATTTTGAAGATTAAACTTGCCACAACTTTCAATTACAAAGAAGCAGCATTTATTTTTCCTTCAAAGAGGAGACTTTTCAACTCAAACACTGACATAACAGCAACGGATCACAAAGAAAAACAAGACCTTCAATCCCAAAGGATCACCTTTACATGAACAGTTGCCCAAATTCTGCTTCAGTGAAACAGCCACACCACCAATCACACAGGGCAGCGTGTGGCATCAAAGACAAGCAGAGGGAAAAAGTTTCAACAAATTCCACATGCTGCAGTGCTGATGACAGAACCTTTTTCTACAAGTGTCACCTCTGCTATGGTGTCTGAACATCAAGACTACCTTTTAATAAGATCAACTGATGTAACTGGGGAGAAAGAAAATATTGTATAAACTTTGAAGTACCCAAACCCTGAAAACATACCTAAAGCTGAACCTGTACACCCAAAAACTGCTTGGCTATTCTTAGCCTTGATGACAGTTACTTAGAAGTAGTTTATATATGGTCCTCTAACTTCACCTTTCGCTTAGTTCATTATCAGGATTTGAGGCACTACTTGCAACACAGAATCAAAGTCCAAGCAAGTGACATACTCAAGCTGACAGCACCCTATTACAGGACTGCATGAGGTACCAGTTATTCTTCTCTGTAAAAGATAGTAAAAGATGTGAAGCTCTCTCTGGCAAACATACCTCTCAGTACCATAATGTCCTCATTTACTTGTCTGAGTTGTATATTTCTGTTCCTAGCAGAAAGTTTAATTAGTCTCTTGCAACTAAAATGACTTCTTTTGAAAAATTTGTATTAGTCAGGAGGGAAGGATAGGAATTCTTTATTGACAGCTTAAAGACGTTAGAGATGTTTCCTAACGTCATGTCTCAGGTACATTGGTATCTTGCTTCATATTGCCCATTTGAGGAAAACATCCTTTATTCTTAAACTCTTGCTGCCTTTCATAATCCTTTTTTTGTCGCATCTAGTAAGCCAGTTTCCAAGTTGCATTTCTGTTTGCTGGTTTGTCATTCTTACAAAATACTTAAAGTTTGAGTAAAAGGAAACAGCCACAGCAGTTTGCACAGACACCGAAATGAGTTGTCCCCTTCACTCTCCAAAGAACAGCAACAGCCCATCGCTGCTCAGCACACCAGGCACCTGCTGGCTCTCTGCAGCCTTTCCTGATATGAACTCATGTTCCAGGCCTCCCACGAATTCTGTTGTGAGCAAGCCATAGCTCCAGTTTTCCAAAGGTTTCTGTCTCCTCCTCATCCTTCAGGCTCTGGCAGTGCTCACCTCTACAGGAGAGTTCCAGAAAAGCTGCCCACAGTGACATCCTGTCCCAACAACCCTGTCCCTGGAGCTTTGCGTTTCACCTTGTGCAACCACAGCAGCAGCAGCAGCACCATCCTGCAGTCAAGAGTTGTACAGATTTTCCCCTCTGTCTTTGATACTTCAGCATCTCTCATCTAACTGAAACGGCAGCAATGAGACATCCAACTTTTCAGGAAGGTTGCCAACATACACCAAGCTGAGACTGCAGTCAGCTACTGAGCCCAGGGACCGAATGAGAACCTACCTCCAGGTTTAACATTTAATTCAGTACTCTTGCTCACGTTCAGCAGGGCCTTAGTTCCCTGGCATTCCCTGCAAAGGGCAATAGCAGCATACACACCTCCACAACCAACAGCAGGTCTCGTGTCTCATCATCCAGCAAATCTTTGTCTTTTATGACAACATGCAGAATTTTAATTCTGATCTATAAAATCCTTTCTTTTTGTTTAATGAAAAACCTAAGACAAATGGAAAGCACAAGGAGAGTTAGAAAACACTCATTATTACAGAATATGAATTATTACCTGCAAGTCTCTTAGGTCACCTCTGCTACGTTGTGAAACACACATACTCGTAGCACAAGGCTTATTAAAATACAGACTATCTGACAGAATGGGGCTATTTTTACCTAGGCTGAACAATATCCAGGCACCTCTCTCAAGCAGTTAAATCAAACTCATACTAAAAAGCACATTAGGAAGGAACTTAAACTAAGCAAAGGGTGTCAGAGACCAGGTTTTGCCCATATCCCTACCTTTCTGCTGCTAATTTTGGTAAAAATAAAAATGCTAACAGTCACCAAAAAGCCACCAAAACACTACACAAAGGAAGTGCAATTATCTGAACGTCACTGAACACAAATCTTTCCACAGGATCACAGCTGGCCTCTCAGTGTGTGATATTCCATCAGAGTTATTTAGACCATGTCTATGCTGTGCTGATTTTAAACCAGCTGGCTTGGCTACTCCTGACTTCAGAGCTGAAGCTGGCTGAGAGCAGGCAGTGAGCCGGCCCTGAGCTCTGTTACCATGGCCGCGCTGCAGCAGGACCTGCGCCGGCCAGCCCACGGCCAGCTCATGGATGTCCCATCAGTGCTAAATCAAAGTAACACAGGCACCCACTTAAAGAATAGGTGATGCTTGCTGCAATTCCTAGCAAAAGAAACCTTCAGTAGGAATTGGGGCTCTCAGACACTCCCAGCAGTCGTTCAGAAAAGATCTCAATGGTGCTACATGCTTTATGGCACCTTTGTGTGAGCCACTACCAAGCGTGAAAAATTGAACAACTCATCACAAACCAGACAACCAATAAATCAGTTCTGTCTTTTGTCAAGAAAGAGGGAATGGCCACTGATATCCCAGGCAAACTCCCTACTCCAGCAAGATAAAGAACTATTGTTCTTGAGAGAAAAAAAACAAATGCACTGCCTAGAATATATTGAAACCAGTATTACATGATCTTTGCCTTCTGCAATAAACCTGATATGAATATAAAAAGCAAGGGCAAATATGCGTTTTCAGCCTGCCCATTATCAGCTATCAGCAGACTGATAACAGCTGATAAAATTGTATAAACGAGTTGTCTGGTTATGACAGTGTTCCCTGGAATGGCAACATATTCACAGCCAGTGAATAGCATTTTAGTCAATACTCCTTCTGTGACTCTCCACTGGCCTTGTAAAACACAAACACCACTGATTTCGGATTACAGAGTGCCGAGCTTTTGGCTTCCATTATCAATCCCGCCCCTACTGCCCAGGATCCCCCCCAAGCACACCCCCAGCCCATCTTTCCAAAGCAGCCCCTTCTGATGCTCCAGAAGCCCTCCTCATGTCACACATCCCCAGGCACCTGAGCACAACTGCTGCCATAACAACAGCTCTCTTGTAGGGATGGCTGCAGTCCCCAGCACTGTCAGGGTAGGAGGCTGCTGCCGGCTGCCCAGAGCTGAAGTCACCAGTGTTGCATGTATGCTCATCACACCAGGACCTCTGTGCTTTGCTGCTGCTCTGATCACCAAGCACACACCCAACCCAGTCATAGAAAAATGTGACTAGAGAGCACACACTCAGTGAAAACACCATCTGTTATCATCCCATGCCATACTTTTCCGGAGTCAAATGGTACAGAAGAGGAAGAACTGTTGGTTTTGCTTTTACCCCTCAGAGTGTGCAGGCTCAGGTGGCCAGAGGCTGATGTTGGACACAGATGTCTGTTAAACCACCAACAAATCTATTTGGTAAAATTTTAGCTGGCCGTAAGGGAGGTCAGAAGGGCTGTTGGTGCCCTCCTGACACCTTAGTTCATGCGGGTCTCTGATGAGGCATGTACATACTCAGAAGGACATATACCCTGTACTGTTGCCTCAATTTTTGTAAACAGCTTATCTGAAATACATTCTTTTTATTTTTTTTTTAAACTAAATAAGGCTTCAGCATATCAGATGTAACCTTCAAGTTACAATCTCTTGTCTTCTCTTATTTTATGTCTATGAACAGCTCTCTTCCCTTTCACACATGCTATCCTACTGAAAAACCATCCTCCTCAACTCCTTTGGATGTCACGTGCCTCTTATTACTCCTGGGCATGCTTTTAATGGCATTACCAACTGGTCGGTAATTAACTTCTACTCTGGTTTAGTTATTGACCATTTCCCAGGAGAGATTACGCAGAAAAACCATTTCCCCCATAGCATGGCTTTAGCCAGAGGTAAAACACAATAGCACAATACCTAGTAACAGATAGTCTGTCTTTTTTTTTTTATACCCTTCTGAGAGAGTAAGTAACCATGGATGCACAAGAGACAATGCCTGCAGATAAAAATGCCTCCAGACAATAATGTTTGTCAGAAGAGATTTGCAGATTTCTTTGAAATGATATATTTATATCCTGCTAATTATTTGAGAAAAAAACTCAGGGACCTTATCACAAAACAAAATCAATGGTATGGTTATATATTTTTCTCCCCTCAAATCTAAGTTTCTTTTCTAAGTATCCTTCAAACTTTCAAGTTTGTTTTGAACAGATCCTGGTCGTTTCAGTAAGTTATGGCTATGCAAAAGCCTATACCCTGGAACACACACAAGTCAGGAAACATCTATAGAGTTGAAGACCATTAAAATTTTTCACAAACAGCCCAGGTCACATTTTGAAAGACCTGACTTTACTGTTAAATACTCACTTCTCTTGTTTGTACCCTGTTTTTCCATGAAAAGCACAGGAAGTTGCTGTTACGGTTACACAAACATCACACAATACAACTGACAGCTCAAATAAGTTGTACAAGTAGGAAGCAAACAACAGTAGGTCACCTTAGGGTCTTTTTTCTCCTTTATAGCCACTGGAATGGCAATTTAGAGAATGTTCTGCTCAGCAGGTTTTCAGCTTCTGATTTTCCCTCTAATCTTAAAGGCATAAGAGGGAAGAAATAGCAGAGGAAGGACTGTCTCCCAGGGTTCAAACAAACACTACACATTGACAGGAGGAACCACAGAGATAGAGGTCATCTCCCCTCCCAAAGGAAAAAGACAGTAAAATATTCTACCACTAACCTGAAGACCCCACAATTTCAATCATTTGAGTCACCTTCATCAGTCCCAGGTTAACAGAGATGGGTATTTGCACCAGGTTACTGCAGCTAACAGCACAACCCATGCAACACCCCCAAACTACAAGGGGATGGTAGATGAGAGTCTTTGCTGAAGGAAGAACTAACACTGGTACAGCTTCCCAGGCTCTCCCATGGTTGTGTGGCCTCCCGTAATTTGGAATTACAACAGCACTGCACTGACACTACCTTCACTGCAGGGATGTAATGGCCTGTTAGAAATTTCAAGTGCCACACCATTTAAAGCTGGTCTTAAATTTCTTGGTAAGATGCACCTCGTTCTCCTTCAGAAGATGAACTGATAGAAGCTGATGGGACTGAAGGTTACATGGAACACCCCAAGTAGCAAGCTGAAGTAGGTACAACTGTAGAAAAATGAGCTCTTTTCTTAGAAAGTACAAGAAGTTTCCAGCACTCGGTACTGATATGTACACACGTCACCCAATAATCACTGACACCACAGCAAAGGGATTCCAACATACAGAAGTATTCCTTATTATAAGGATTAAAAAAAATGCTAACTACGACTGGTACCTCACTGTTAGGGCAATGTTTACTAAAGAAATTTCAGCCTGCAGATTGTGTGATAGGAAATGCTGTTATGTCCTACTATGCCAATGGAAGTTGACATATTTCAAAAATAATATGCTTGAAATCATCTTACTGTACCAAACATGCAGAGTAAGCAGAAATTCAGCACATCTTCATGGAGGAGTAGATACTGCACAGAGCAATTCCTCTTTTAAAGCCCAGCATCTCAGTATTCAATTCCTATTTTGTTTAAGTGCTTAGAAGTACTTTGCACATTATACTACTGAGATTTTCTAGACTAATACTCAAATGAGTAACTGAGGATTTACACAGTATGTTGAGGTGGGGAAAAAAGGATGGCCTGCCTTATCAAATTTCCTCATGCTGACAAAATAAATCCAATGTGTGCCACAACTCTACACTGAATCACTGATTTGTGAACACCAGAGACTGTGTTAGATTCCTGAATACAGCTACTCCTCAAAAAAAATTTGGAAATGACAAAGTACATAATGGCAAAGATAACATTAGATCAAAAGAAAAAAACAAGCCACCAAAGAGCTTCTAACATAATCCAAACATTCCGAATCATTCCTTTGGTCAATTGATTATCATGATACTTTCTAAGTTACCATGATACTTCCTATATTACTTTATTATTTCACTGAAAATTAAATTAACCCAGTGAAGTAATTGACCCACAATCTTATCTAAGTTTATATAAAAACATTTTAATTTCTGTAATTAAACCACCAACAACCTAGTGTCCCTCAGTGGTACATTCTCAGCTAGTGTCAGCTGTCACTATTCTCTTGATCTCAATGAAAGTAGGAGTATTTGCATCACCTAAGATCCACTTCTCAACGTTTCTGTAGAGACAAATGATTTAAACTGGTCCAACAACTATTTTGTGATTTCCAAAGAGTATTCAGCACAAACCCACGATTTTTATGAAATATAGTTCTTTTCAGCCTTGTACACAAAATATATGCAGACACCATAAACACAGCAAAAGCTGGTACAACAGCCTGGTTGCAAAGAGACAGCTTCTACCATTTCCCCTGAGGAGTCTCAAACAGTAACCCCAGAAATAAAGGGAAACACAACCACTTGTCTCTGCAGAAAATTTAGCTACAACACCTTAGGTATCCAGAGATTCAATTTGCAGCTTTTAAGACAAAAAGTGCCATTGCTCATATATTCTGGCCTCCCAAAAACCAGAGCCCACTAAGTTTTACTAGCTATTCCCTTAGAAAAAGCTGCGTTTTACTGTATGGTATTTCCCAGAAAACAGACTTCCTTCACAAAAAGATGCCAAGTGTAGAATGTCCCTTGGCAGCAAGTACCCTGAGAAGGGGCTCTGTAGGGCCAAGAACGTTTAAGTGCGGGAAACAGGAGGCAATGGGCATATGGGCAGAGACCCATCAGGTCTGGCCCTGCTCTACTCCTCGGCTGCTCTCCACTCCAGGAGATCTGGGCAGACCTGCAGTCCAGCGAGCAGCAAGGGAGATGAGCAGAGGAGCCAGGAACTGCAATCAGCCTGACCTCCCAGCACACCAGGAACACACGGGACTGGTAGGATTAGGGAATGAAGGGGAGCAGAGTTTAATATGTGACTCATAGCTGGGGATATTAGAACTGGAGCAATCAAACTGCTTTGCTAGGTATGGTGTTAGAAATGCAACAAAGTCATCACTGCAGCCACTGTAACCAAGTCAGGGTTTGTTTCCCCTTTTTGTTATCTTTCTTGTGCATTAAACCATTTGCTTTGTTTCTATTGTCAATAGTACTGTGTGCCAAGCATGATATAAAAATTTATTTAGAATTCAATTAAGCTTCCAAAGCCACTGGGAAAACAATAGAAAGTGGGGATGTGAGAAACTCTCACAGTGTGATGTCTGAAGCTCTTTTCCTATTCTTCCTTCAAAAAAAGAAAATCTGAATCTCTGCCATGAACTGCTTTGTCAAATTCCTTTTCCAGTGCTCATCTTTCTCAGGTGACCTGAATTAAAATTCAAGCCATCAGAAAGAAGCTCAAGTGCATTTCATGATCACAAGCTTGTATATTTGTTTATATCCTGGAGTGACTTTGAAAATACCTCCTCAAAACAGGCCAAGCTTGGAACACCAGCATCTCCATTCAAAAACCAGAACTACAAAGCACTGTGAGAACAAAACTGAAGGGCAGCTGGCTCTAATCAATACTACCTTTTTTTTAGTCTTAAAGCTTGTGAGGCATTTAGTAAAAGCAAGCCAGCGGTCAGACTCTGATCTCAGTTATAATGGGTAATTTAGCATAACCCAGCAGAAACCAGTATAGCTGCTCTGCATTTATACCAGCATGAAATTGAATCAAGTTGACTCCCACAATAAAGAGGGGGGAAGAAACCTGGCGGGTGGGGGAATATTTCAAATACACAGCTCAAAGGGCTGCTCAACTAATTATTCACAGTGATGAAAGAAAATTATTTCAACCATAACAGAAAACAGAACAAGCTAAATCACACTAAGATTGTGTGACAGAACTCCAGGAAACACGTAGTTTTGAAGTGACAGAGTGAAGGTAGAATGCAAGACCAAGCTCAGATAAAAGGCCACGTGAAGAAGTAGGTACTAAAGAAAAAAAGAAGAAAAAAGATTCTGGTTTTGTTACTTTCCATAAAAATTGTGTCAGTCTTTTCACTGGATGGGTGTCAGAGATGAACACAGAGAGGCAGATCTAAGTCAGGGGAACAAAGCAGATCAGTATGGTAGAAACAAGTCAGCAGCCAGGCCCAAAACAGTCTGGCACACAATGAAACACACCAGTAATTACCAGCTTCTGAGCAGACTTCGGTGAGAGACAGGGGAAGAGCTGCAGATGAGTTGAACAGATGGAAAGACAAAGCTTATCAGGAATCAAAATACATAGTTCCAGCAAGGAGAATTTTTGCCACTGTACATTTTGCAGTCTTTATTTCTGTAACTAGGTCAAGTGAGTTTTTTTCACCCCTTAAATGTTTCTCTGAAGTGAGAAGGATGGATCCCTAAGTCTTCTCAAAAATATTCTGTGCATGTATGGAAAATAAAGACATGGATGAATATATTTACTTTGGAAGCACTTTAAACAAGGGAGCACAGCAAAGACACAAAGTTAATTCCAGCAATGTAAACAAGCCACAGCTTATAGCATGAAATTTAACTAAGGTACAGAGCAGTGCACTCCGTGAGAACAGATCTGGGAGGGTAAAATAAGAAGTGCTTTCAGAATGACTGGAGAGGGTGGGGGTGTGTGTTATATACAGTGCTGACAGACAGCTAAAAGCCTTAGTAATTACATTCTGGTTTTTTATCAATAGGACTTACAACCCACCCCCAATAATCTTGGAAGCTTCTCAGTATTCTGCTACAAAAACAAGTTTCTGATGTTAATAATAATCCACTTTATTCATTAGCATCCCACAACCACAGGTTTGTGAACATTTTAACAAAAAAAACTCAGGAGCAAACTGATGGGTTGTTCAGGCAAGGGTACAAAAACATAGGCAAATACTAAACAATCCAAAACATTTCAGCTAATACTGTGCAGACATTATCAACAACAGGCTTTCTCTCTCTCTATTCTACCCTGCACACCCAAATCATTCAAAGGCTGCAATACTGGCATATGTGTAGATAATCCTGAGCAGGGATGATTCTGAATGCTAAGCAACAGTTTATTTTGACTGAGTGAGAACACAGATTGGCCATTGTACACAAGCTTCCATGTGATAACACAACATCCTCAGCATGCTTTTTGGCACAAGACACAGTCCATCATTTCTAAGACACAATAATTTGGTCAATATTTGATCTAAACCCCCTGACCACCACAAGAATTACAAAGATGCATAATGCTGAAGATTATGTTCCCTCCCCTGCAAAGCCAGGCCTAACCAAAGGCTTGCTGATGTCAATGGAAGGACTCCCACTGCCTTCACTGGTGTCTGGCTCAGACACAGAGGGAGAAAGAAAACAACACTCGGCACTGCTGGAGCCAGAGGGGGTTAGAAGAACCATGGCAGCAGCAGGCTTGATTGCTCTGCTGTAGCTGCAGCAGGTTGGCCAGAAGGTTGGAAAGGACCCAGAAGCCCCAAGTGCCAGGCTGCATCCTGATGGCAATCTTTGATGAGTCATTTGTCTTCTGGAGCTCACTTCTCCAGTCCTTCAGTTATGCCTTTTGTAAAAGTTCTGTAAGATCTCCTGATACCTTTATAAAAAATAATAAAGCACAACAAGTAGAACCTACACTGACCTCTGCTGACACAGAGCACAGTGAGGTCCTCTCTGGAGGTTCCAACTTCCCATTTTTCTATCTTGTTGGCCAAGAACTAGCTTTTGGTCTCCCCACCAGCCATCTGCATTATAGTTGAACTGAGACACCCACAGAGGTCATGATTGCAACTGTGGCTTTGTAATGTCAGCACCATGACAGACAGCTGAGTTTAGGTTTATTTTTCAAATGGTTGTAAGTTTTGTTCACTCCTTACAAAGGTTACTCCAATTTCTCCAAGAGTGCCTTCAAAATGACTACAGTATTTACTAAATCTTTTAGACTGAAATGAATATAGAAACGGACAAGATGCACACTGGTAAGTTTTTCACATTCACTCAGAAGTACAAATTATAAAGAACTATGAAATTGGAGCACGAGCATAAAACACTTCCTATAATAAGGGGAGACATTAGCTAGCAGTGCTGGATTGTATTAAGAAACAGAAAACGTAGGCTAAATATTAGGAAACTGTCGAGACAAAGTGTTATTGATTAGAGATGTAACATCCTATGTGAACAGAGGGAGCCTTGTTAACTGACACAACAATTCTGGACTGAAAAAAATCTCAGTAAATGTACGTGGGGAATTAGGCAGTAAAAGCTGGTTGTTTCTGCCCACAGAAACAGCAGTGCCTACCTCAAATGGTACTTGGGTTCTCTTCCTCTCCCATCATCCAAAATATCTTAATAATGGATTTATAATGCTTTGGTTAAAACCAACCTCACCAGAGTGTTGATTTACCTTCCATGTCTGAGCTACAAAACTACACATTTTAGGAACACCAGAAAGTTAATCAGAGGTAGGACCCTAGCTGTAGAAGTGTGTTGATGAAACCACAAGGTAACATCTAACATCTTATCCCACAGGCAGCCAAACATGGCAAAGGCTCCATGTAAACCTACTCCAGTCTTTCTCCAAGATTAGAAGGACTTAAACCAACCTCACCTCAGGCACCAGAACGTTTTGTTACAGCCTTGGGTTTATCATCAGTCTCAGAAGCTTGAAAAAGAGCCACTACATTACAAATTACAGGCACAAGCAGGTCAGGCAAGACCAGCTTCTCACCAAGATGAGCCAGTATCACAGGTCCAGATACACTGATATCTGGAGAGGAAGGAAATTAAACTCATTACCAGATCTGCCCCATGCCCATTACTGGCAACTTTCAGGTCATTCATGTGGAACAGCAGAAAGCTCTTGAGAAAGACTTTAATCACCTGAGGCAGAAAGCAGGTTCAGAGCTCTATCCCTCTCCTGACCCCCCTGCACACTGGAGCATCTGGGGAACACTCTGGTTTACATCAGCACCACCTGTACCCTCAGAGACCAGGAGTCTTCAGACAAGTAAATGAAGAGAGTTGCACCCTGCCTCACACCTTCATCCCCTTGGTCTCAGCCAAAGCAGGATCACTGCAACTTGTGCAGCAGCAGCTACCACAAACTCCTGTGGGTTTTCACCTAGTGACATCATCTCAGACTCATCTGGTACTCATGTGACATGGAGCACACTGCAGCAGATCCCTCTGATCTCCCACACCTTTTCCAAGAAAAGAAGACAAAAAAAGAAGTTTTTCAGTATAAACAGCTCTGTTGTGGTGTGCCTAGAATATCTGGATGTACTGAGATGGGAAGAAGCACTTTCATACCAGAAAGCTTGTCTGTCCTCATAACTGAGACAAATCAGAGATTACCTCCTTCTACAAGCCTTGCCTCACCTGAATACATACAGCACCTAGTAGAAATACAAGGTGATTCATATTTGGGGGGTTAGGAGTATTTTTTAAGTATTCCATAGCCAACAGGAATCAGTGTTGCATCACTCCTGTCAGCAGATCTACACCAGCTGCACACAAGCTGGAAATGATGCCAGCCTAAGACTTGCCTTTAGATTTCTCAGAGAGACACAGAGAAACTGAGGCACAGTGTGGAAGCCTACTCTTCATGCAGGATGGGAGTGTTACTTTGCAGAGATGAACAGAGCACTGCCAAGCAGGCAATCGTTTTAACTCCTGCTTATTTTCTCAACTCACACCGTGTAGGAAGTAAGCTGATAAATATGCCCATCTCTTCTAGAAGAGGCCACCAAAAGCCTCTGGGAAGGAGGCTGTATATTGTCACAGCTACTAGATTTTCCTGGTCTCATCCAGCACATCGAGCAGCACTGCACTGCCATCTCTTGGCAGGTATTTAGGTAACAATTAAAATCCTGTGCAAGTACAGGAATAAACTGACACTAAAAAGACATTAGAAAAACGAAACAAAAACCCAACAGAGACACGTGTTTCTCTTTCTAGCCAACCAAAATAAACCAACTGAAGCTCTAGGTGAATAGTCTATTTCTAGTCTGTTTCCCTGATTTCAAGCTTTGTACTTAATTTGTATGTATACACCAAAACCCACAACTGTCAAGAGTTTAAATATGGTCTAAAATCCTTTTTTACCTTATTTTCCCACAAGAGAGTAACTAATTTTTATAGCCAGCTTATACAAATACCATATAACCATTATCCTGAATTCGAGATTTATCCACTTGATTACAACAGTAGCAAAATGCCAGCAGAGTTGTGGGCAAAAATAGGGTTTGAAGTTCTTGGTCTGTTCATATACATAAAATCATAATTTAAAATATACAGCAAAGACAAAGACAGGATTGCAGCCTAATGCCACCTGTATATACTGAAAATGCAGAGGCAGGAGAAAGTAGTTGCTAACAGTTTCTGATGTACAATGTTTACTACACTCCTTGTAATACAAGGTCTAAGACAACACCAAAGTATTGCAAGTAACAGCTCCAGAAAACATCATCAGGGCTCAAATTCTGACAGATACCAGTTACAGAAACAATTCAGTGTCAAACATGACAACACATCACCACCCACTGGCAGAAACACTGCCTGTACTAACATCCTCGTGTTCCTACCTCTAGTTTCCACATCTATGGTAGGCTAGTCTGGTTCTCAACACGTCTCACCCCCTGCTGAAGATGCCCTATTCCCCTGCACATACACCGTCTGTAACATTCCACTGGCTAAATATTTTGGCATATACAAAACAAGGATTGAAGCCTCCCTCGACATCAGTAAGTGGTCTAACAGAGATATTCCTGAGGGAGAACGTGGTCACACAGTCACATGCCTAAGGTGGGAAGAAGAATGACTTCTGCTAGTTTCGCAAGAGAAAGCTGCTTCCCAAAGACAGTGATGCTCCTGTAGAAGGAACCTTCCAAGCACCTTTATCAATACTTCCCAAATACCTTTATCAAGCTTTGAGAAGACACACATTTCATATCCAAAAATCTAGTCTATGAGCAAGTCCCTAAACAGTTTATGAGTTCAGTCACACTGAGATCCAGTGGCAGTTTGGGTGCTCCCATAAATGCTATCTATAATTTCTCTAAGTGCAAGACACAGCTAAAGCACACAGTGCAGACTCCAGTCACCCTGCAGTACACAGCACAGAAAGCCTCGGCAGACCCAACAGCACAGAGAGTAACACCCATAAAGCACAGTCCTTGCACGTTGTTTTCTAGTGAGACAGGAGACAGAGCAGCTGAGTAACAGCTCTTACAAAGCACCCAACCTTACACCAGTGTAATCCACCATTATTCCATCTGAGCCAACAGAAGCAGTCTGCAGCAGTTGGAAGCAGCATGGTCTTTAAAAACAAAAACCAACCAAAACACCACACACAGTTATCAAGTTGCAAACACTGGCCTGAGATAAACAAGGTCACTGTCTGCTTACTTGAGATGCGGTTATAGGAATCTGACCTTTCTGTAATAAGTGGTAATTTCAGTGAAAACAACCTTTCAGCTCAGAAGGAAAGGGAAGTAAGTCATGTATCCTGCAGTTGCAGTTTATGATGAGACTCCCAGGCCTAATTTAAAGGTCACCAACAATCCTTTGAAAGCCAGATTGCTTTTCACTTTTCTCACATCTCATGCAGTGTTGTCAGGGCCAACTAGTCCACAACAGAACAGCAAGACCATGCAGTTGCCTGGCCAAAAAGAAACTTCAGCCTTCCCTGCAGTACTTACCCATCTCCTTAGGCATGCCAAAATTGCCAGGGGGAATAATCAGTAAGAATGTTGGTACAAATAATTATTTCACTAACCTGTATTACAATGTTTGAATCAGAATTTTCACTCTGATAACAAGCAGAGGAACTGAATTCCTTGCTATGCTAGGTGGTCTACTTAAAGGTAGATACTAGACAGTGTGTTTTCATTTCCCCCTCCCCTAAAGAGGGTCATAAAATAAAGATGGAGGTTTCATTTTGTTTGGTTGGTTTTTTTAAACCATTCCCAATCTCAGTCAGAATTGCCATGGCACCAGGAATACTAGCCACAGCCAATTCATTTTCTCCGTTCCTAAGATTTTAAAACCACATATCAGATATATAAAGAAACACACACAGGAACAATTATTACAGCTTTTAAATCCTCTGTGTTCAAATTAGTTGTTTGCCCTCTGAGAAGACAAGCACCTGCAGCTTTGCCAAGTACAGATCTTCTACTTCTTCCTTATTATTTGACTTCTGTGATGAAGAAATGTAATGTATTCTCAGACACAAGAGAGAAATAACCATCAATCAAGAAGCACTTAGAAAAGTTGAGAGGAAAGGTGAAAAAGTCATGACTTCAAACACATTGTATCTGGGAAGCACTGTTGTTAAAGGCAATACCCCAAACACACCTGCCAGCTACTACTTTATAATAGTCAGTTAAACACTGCTTCTGAGGGAGATGCTCATTCCCATGTCATTTGTGAAGTAGCTTAACGATGAAACTTTCAGAAACTCTTCAAAACGAAAGAGCCAAATGACATTAAATCAAGTTAACACTAAGATAAAATCAGAGCAGACTAGTTCCCCAGTCGTTCACCTGGTTTGCAAACAGAAACAGCATTCACTCCTTCACCTTGGCTGCTCAGCAGTTTGTGATGTGAGCTGCATGCAAAGGATGAGCTTCATGGAGGTTAGTGGCAACAGCAGGATTAATCACATTCACTGATAAATTCCTAAAAAGTTACCTTCCTACATGCAGACTCACCAGTGTCATGCTGGGATCTTCATATTTGTAGTTTTATGCTTGATTTGCATGTCTAGAAATACCTGCTGCAAGATCCTTACTAGAGCTGGAGAACACCCATGGGGAACTTAATCCATGAGATGCCAGAGCCTGGAGGCATGCAAAGGGCTGCTTGTGCTTTTAACCTAACCTGAAGAATTTCTTCAAACACTTACTTATCCCAGTGAAGCTCTCTCCAGGGAAGAGATTCAAACTGGTACTAAAGACAGGTAAGAAAAACTCTGACCACAGAGCACAGCTAAGCTAAGGACTTTGAGACATGAAGGCTGGCTAGTCTTTCTCTTCAGTGAGCCTGACAAGCTAATTAGTCAGGAAAGCTCCATCACATCCCCAAGGAAGCAGCCTACAGGCAGTGTGGTGCAAGGGAAGGAAAGGTTTAACATTCTGGCTACACAGATGCACCAGGTCCTTTCACTGGTCAGCTCCTGAAGGCCACTTCCTTCTTCAAAGGAAAAACACTAAGATCAGCTGGTTGCTTTTAATTCCTCTATCTGGGAGTCTTCAGAGGTAAGCCATTTGCACCTGAACCCCTGGAAGTCTCCGTCACCACAGTCACCACAACAAAACTGTGAGCAAACATGAGTATTTGTGCACTTGCAAAAGTTCACTTCAGCTTTAGGATGGAGGGAAAATGAGGGAACCACTGCAGCTCACTGATTTTTAATACTAATAAATGGTTTAAAAAAATTAAGTGGTTGAGTGTTCAAATACAAGCCTGTTTTCAAAGGAATTTATATTTATTTCCTGCCCTAAGCCTTTCCCCTACACACTACTGTTGTTTCAAACACATTGGCTGAGCACTGCTGTAATTTTCTTTGGAGTTGGTATCCTGTGAACAGAGCATTTCCCATTGTGTGTTAGTGAACTGCAAAGTTTTGATGGCTACAATCCTGCCTCACTGATGGCCAATTATCTTAATGCAATCAACATTTCCTCTTGGTGGTATCCCCTGTGGATCCTGCAAAATCACAATGTTCTGCTGCAACTCTTCCTCTTTATGTTTTCTTCTCTGTGGATTTTTAAAAACACATCAGGTTTGATTAAGGTTATGCTGTGCTTGAGCTCAAAGCAACCAGAGTTCAGCTGCTACTGGGCTTCCACCTCCCTCACACTCCTTTCACCAGGGTAAAGAGGGAAGAACATGTTCATAGGGACATGGCTGATGTGCCTCAAAAAAACCCCAAACTCCTCTACATAAACTTATGTAAAGCAACCTTCCTAGAAGGAAAGCCTTTCTTTCTTCTCCTTCCACACTGCAATGGCAGTGAGCAGAGAGAATCATACAGTTGTCAGGTGTCCTTTCAGAAGATCCTCTAACAAGCTCCCAAACCATCTGACCTGCCAGATCTTTCAGGATCTTCTGCTGAGTTCTCTCTCCTCTTAGTTGGGTAATACCACCTTCTAACCACTCGTTTCTCTGCCTGCACCGACTGTCAGACTACTTGAACTGCTGCCCTCTACCAAAACTCAAGTACTGTGTGAGGGTCCTTCAACAGCCGAACTGCCTTACACTGTGGTGTGGTAGCCGGGCCATGGAACCTGCATTCAACACCTGTACCCTGACAACAGCACTGTGGGAACAGATGTAACTGGCTTGTACAGCACAAAACCCATTGTAGTCAGCTCATTTTATATGGATGAGCACTTCCAAGCAGTCAGTGTTACAACAAACAAGGATGACAGCAGGCTGGAGATGACTTAGAAACATATTCAAAACATGTCCTTTTCACAGAGCGCTGCAGATGATTAAGACCAACATTACTGACCTTATCAAACAATCCCTGTTCTTCCCCTCCCATACAGGGAGCTGCTGTCCCTACTCCCCAAAAAGGGCAATTAACTTGCCAAGACCAGAGGATAGCTAAGCATGTTCAAAACTTTGGTGATGGTGATTTCAGCTCCTTCCCAGAAAATGGAACACTTAATTACTCAATCAATACATCCCAAAAAGTCATTAAATATTGTTTCTCTAGCTAGACTATCACTAGGCAAGTAATTTCTGAAGCCTCTATCAGTCAATCCAGTTACCTGCAGTATTACAAAAGTAGCTACAAGAGCAAGATGACACCTAGACAGATTCTTCGTATCTTCGAAGTGCTGCAGACAAAATGAATCTTTACTTGCTCAGGTACAGCTCAGTTCCAGCTCTTCCTTTTTTCCTGCTTCAGAACCTGCAGGCATCAAACACCAGCCATAGTACACATTCATGGTCCCAGCTCTGAAGAACCTACAGAGAAGCTTCAAGGGCTTTAGAGGAGAAACTAGTGGCTGAGGCACGAACAGAGATCACATTTGCCAATTCACCCCCTGGGCATCCAGATGATGCTTCCTGCTCCCTGGAGTTTGGAGGCACAATGCCACCACCTACACGATATTTGCACATCTTGACAGTACCGAATCAGACCATTTCTCATGGCTCCTGGTTATTGGGAATGGCCCTTGGAGTGTAAAGCACTGAGACCGAGAGCTACTTGAAAATTTAATTTAATAAAACATGCAGAAGTAGCATTATCAAGAATATTATGAGAAAATTTGGGAGATTACACGAAAATTAATAGCTTTAAAAGGCAATTAAAGTATAAGAAACTAGAATGCCATATAAACTACTTTAAAAGTCATTATTTGCTCTTTTTTCCTTCCTAAGTTTTCTTTTTAAGCACTATTTAGAATGTTTTAAGCATTATGCCTTTGAGATAAATTGTATATAAAGGTTACAGTGCAAAGCTAGATATCTCAGTCCTATACAAGATGGCTTATTAATTGCCCTAGATATGCACATGCTCATAAATTTGTTCATGTAATTGGACAAAGGGAATTGATTTACTATCACAGTGAAATACTACAGTAAATGAACGTAATTCTTCCTTTATACTGCTCCTCCCCTCTTAAAAGCCTTCTGTTTGACCACATGCCATACTGAGTTATTACTCTATAATCAAGTGATTTATTTAACTGCTACAGCACATACAGTTAACATTGATCTATATTTTTATTCTAATCCCACCTTTATGTTTTCTGTTGTCATACCAACAAGGAAAAATTACAGATTTCACTCAAATCACAGTACAGTTATGGAACAGTGAGATAAGGTAAGGGACTTTTAAATTCTCGTGACACATCTTTCTCAGCAATGCAAACAAAAAAGCAAAAGAAAATCTTTTTGAAAGCATAAATAGTACAAAATGCTAAGGTTGAAAAACTCTGTAAATATAAGCAAATACTGCTTGAAAAAAAAATAGAGAAAAGGATCCACCCTTATTACTATCAAATCATTTAATAAAGGAAAGGCTGCAGACCAAGATGTTATGTGTGACAAGAACTGGAAGGACTTGTTCTACAATCCATCATGCCTGACCCAACATTTGCTGAAGGTAAATTTATTATTTCAGACTTAACCTCCTATTTAATCCTCAGAGCAGTACAGTGTTTTATCAGCCTCAGCTTATGTGCATTTAAGTGACCTGCACTCCAACCGTTCTTTGGAGATATTAACCAGCAAGATGGAACTTGATTAACACTACAGTCTCAGAACTCCCTGAATTCATTTCACCTCCAGTGCAACAGCCTCTGCATGCTCATGTTTTACAGCCTGGAAGATCAGCACAGTGTTTGTCAAGATGAAATCACACGTTGCTGTCTACACCAACACTGACTTTGTGCTCACACTGACTGGAAGCAAAAGAAACCTGAAGATGCTGGCACTGTGAACCTTCCCTGACAGCATGTAGTATGAAGCTCTGTGGTGACCAGCCATGCCTCAGAGTACAAAAGGTCAGTATTGCTTTCTACACATAAGCATGCAGCATAAAGGCTAACAAAACATATCCCTGGAATAAACTTTAGATATCACTCAGCACCCAGCTATGCAGAGCCATCAGTGACTTTCCCAGCAGCAGCTAGTCCTACCCCAACACCACGCACACATCCTTATAACCATGGGCACATCAATCTTACAAGGGGAGGCTGAAGTCCCTTGGTTTGTGCAGCCTGGAGAAGAGGAGGCTGAAGGGAGACCTCATCATGGTCTGTGGCTTCCTGCCAAGGGGAGCGAAGGGAGAGGCACTGATCTCCTCTCTTTGGGGACCAGGGATAGAACCTGAGGGGATGGCACGAAGCTGCGACATGAGAGGTTTAGGCTGGATGTTAGGAAGAGGTTCTGTGCTGGAAGGGTGGTTGGGCACTGGAACAGTCTCCCTGGGGAAGGGGTCACAGCCCTGAGCTGGGCTGAGGGCAAGAAGCATCTGGACGATGCACTCAGTCCCATGCTCTGACTGGGCTGGGCTGTGTGGAGCCAGGAGTGGGACTTCATGGTCCTTACAGGTCCCTTCCAGCTCAGGAGAATCTCTGATTCCGTGAGCGTGGCACACCCACCTGAACAGCCAGGAAAACACTCAGTGTGCAAACACTAACTCAGACTTCAGTCAAATGTATCTGGCACAAGAGAAGTACAACCAAACAAGAACACAAACGCTACTGTACCACACTGACCATAAACTAAACTACTCTGTATAGGCAGAGGTCAAAGGAACTGCACAACCATGGTGAAAGGCAGCACAGCAAATCTAGACAGATACTATCTCAGTTTCATTTACTCAATTCCTGAGAGGCCAGCTCCATCTTTGGCAAACTGTTGAAAAGCAGCATCACATTAAGTGAAACTATGAACCAAATTTTGCAGCAGAAGATTGCCAAGAACACTATAGTACTAATACATCAATTGGAAGCACTGGTTTCAGTCCCTTGAAACTGTCCATTACATATGTAGTCCATGAAAGACCTGAATGGTGTGCAAAACCATTTTCCTTCCCTATACAGTGCTTGCCAGAGGTCATCAATGTCAAATAAAGTTTCTGCATGCAAGGCAGATGGGGAGAACAGAAGCAGTTTGATGTGCACTTCAAAGGGAAGAAGTTCCTTCAGTCTGCAAGGCAATACTATGTCTCACTTAGTAATGAGTTTCTTTTGAAGAAATATTGTTACACAGAAATCTATTTAACTGGATGTCATGGTTTAACCTCAGCCAGTAACTACACCAGGCAGCCATGGGGAAAAAAAACTTGTGGGTTTAGATAAAGACAGTTTAAAAGCATAACAAAGAAGAGAGTAATAATAGCAGTAATAATAACAACAAAACAACTGATGCACAAATGCAATTGCTCACCACTTGAAAAAAAAGCCCAAACAACCCAATACCCAGTCCATTCGAACCAGTGAACCCACCTCCCAGCTTGCTTCCCCAATTATATCCAGCACAGGGTGTATTATGGTGGGGAATTTCCCTTCAGCCAGTCTGGCTCAGCTGTCCTGGCTGTGCTCCCCCAGCTTCTCCTGCACCTGGCAGGGTATGAGCAGCTGAAGAGTCCTTGACTGAGTGTAGACACTAAAACTACCCAGCAACAACTAAAAACATCAGTGTGTTATCAACTTTATTCTCATCCTAAATCCAAAACACAGCACTACACTGGCTACTAGAAAGAAAATGAACTCTCTCAGCTGAAACCAGGGACACCAGAACACTGTTGCAAAGCACTCTTTTAAACAAAAGTAGGATAATATACACAGGATACAGTCCCTGCAAAGCATTATGATTTAGGCCAGTAGATAGGTGGTCCATTGACCCGGTATTGAAGCGGCTCACCTTCTGCTGGTGTTGCTTTGTTTACATCTGAGGCTGTGATAGAGTGTTTTAAGTTATAAACCTTTTTTTACTCCTATGAAAGGCATCAGTGTGTGTATATGCAAAAATCACCTTCTGTGATGCTCCAAAAGCAGCATACAATTGCAGAGGAAATGCAAAGCTTTGTGATAACTCAGAACAACGGCTGAACCACTGGTTAACTAGTTTCATGTGTTTCTCTGTCAGTTTTCTTATCTGTACAAGAAAGGAAACAAAGTTCATCTACCTCTGCAAAGCTCTGGGAGATATTTTGATAAACTATGTTATTCAAACACAGCATTTTCCAAGGTCAGTCTTTTCTGCACAGCTGAACTTCCCCAGCTTTGGATTTACAAACATCATTACCAAACACTTCATTCCACAACCATTTACTTACAGAAGATTTAGCCAGCTCATTAGCACACAGCAGGAGACAGTTTCACCAGGCAGGAGCCCCAGATTTTTGCCTGACCCTCAGAAATCCTGCTTCCAAACATAGTGAGGGCCAGGTGTGACTCGGATAATGAGCTTGGCCTTGTGCAAAGCAGGCAGTGTGCCAGCCAAACTCCACAGCACAGCACAATGCCACAGCAGACTCACTGAGAGACACTGCAGTCTCTCCATCACTTCAAACTCTCAGCCCATAAAGTACTTTAATATACTTCACAAGCTATAAAGCACAAGTGAATTGAGCTGCAAATAGACAAAGCCTGGTTTCCTAGCTAAATAGTTAGTAGACAGTATTAATGTATTTTTTAAAAGCCAGTAACAGCAATCCTGTGCATGGTGAGGAATGTTATCTGCCACCAGTTAGATGTATAGGAACAGCACTAAAGAATGAGTAACATGGTAACTGCAGTCTTGTTTCACTGAGAATAGCTCAAAAGTAAGAAATAGAAAGATACGTGTGTTTTGATCCCCATCTTCAAATGGAAGATACTGTGCAGAGAACAAAAGGACAGGCAAGGGAGCTGCATTCATCACCTGTCTGTGCTAGGCATCTCATACCACAGAAAAATATTTTTACACTTGGTCCTTCCACAATTCTCTGAGCAATTAAGACCCTGGTATGCAGTATCAGATTGCTCAGGTCTGTATGTCCTGCCTAAATACACTGCAGAACATTCATATTCTACTGTTCTGAGGTTTACATTAGCTAAAAACAATTAGCTGCAAGTGCCATAATAAATCAAAGAACCTTTCTGCATTATCAACACTCTTGGAAACTTGGTTGGTTTTAATAAATATTCCAGCCATGACCATGTGAACAAAACCCCATCACAGGATGTGAACATTTCACCTTATCTGCCTGGGAAAAAACACCACCTTGATGTCTGGACACCAGTCTTTGAACTTGCCTAGCCTTAGAACATTGTCACTCTACTCCACTTAATGGGATATTGATTTTTTATACTTTACTCTCTGCAAATCAATATTCTAATAGACACACAATAGACTGGCAGAAGGATAGAGAGTACATGCCCACTAACCTGATGGAGATGATTATCCAGAAATGAAGGTCAAATCAAAGGAAAATTTAAAGCTGATATGAGAAGAGCAGCAGCTCAAAGACAAGGGTCTGCAAGCAAGGGAATAATAAGAAAATAAAAGCATCCAAGATAAACTAGAGAAGGAAGAAATCACAACCTAAAGAAAGCACAGATATGGCAGCTAACAAACTCTCAACCTGGGAAGGATAAAGTCCCTTTGGGCTGCCTGCACTCAAAACCACGACTTGAGAAGCATTTTAGATCTCCTGTGGGAAACATCTGCAGTGTATCACACAGGAGATGAGCTTCCTTTTACAGTAAAACAGCAAGTTTAAATACCTGAGAGGGTTCTGGATTGGCTATTCAGAAATTAAGTCAGACAGAAACCATGTGCAATGTAAAATAAAATACTTAAAAGGAGTATCTTATTCTTTCAGAGATTCAAAGCAAAACGGGAAGTCAAAGGGAGCCTTCAAGCATGCTCTTTCAGAAAGAGGCCTTCTGGTCACATCTTGCTGGTGCAGGCAGCAACCAGCTTTCTGTGCTCTGGAATTCAGAGCTAATGTGCTTGGCCTATTAACCTGCTGGTGTAAACTCAGACAAGCTTGAGACAGAAAATACTCCAGTGGTCCAGACAAACAAGACGACAGTGAAAGAGCACTCCTGGGGCAAAGTATCCCCCTGCACCTGGGTCCTGGGAACTGACTAAACCCACTGAAAACAGCCTCAGGGGTTGCAATGGAAGCCAAGCTGCAAAGAAGTCCGAAGTGCACTGGCAACACGATCCAGGAATCTATTAATGCTCTCTGCTTAGCAACCAGAGGTCACAGTGCAAGCTGTGAGCTCTACGCCTCAAAAAGATACATGGAAAAATTCACAGCACTCCTGCAAGGGGCTACCAAGATGGTCAGGAGACCAAACATGACCAATAAGGGGGACAACAGGCTTGTTTATTCCAGCATGGAGGACACTATGGGGTAAGCTAAAGGAACACTATTCAGAATGATCACAAAGACAACAGTCACGCTCCTCTCAGTAGCGATATATAAGGAAGGCATAAAGGCAAAAATACTTGAAGCTAGGGAAGTTCAGGTTTGGTGTTTTGAGAAAACCCTCTCACTAGGAGGCTCCGACAGCCCTGAAACAGTTACCCAGAGAAGCTGTGAACTCTGGGGCCTGGAGTGTTTTTTTGAAGTCCTCCCTTACTTGCAGCCAGATGAGTCACAGGTTCACACACACCACTGAGCTCCACCACCTCGCTTACAATATACAGTATCAGCCACAAAAAACACCCCAAAAAACTAAACCACCACACAGTGAAGACAGCTCTCAAATGAACTCACTGTTCCAGGCATAGCTAACCTTCCAAACTCCAATTATCAGATGGATATTAAGAAATCTGAGAAACCACAGAGAACAGTCATAAAAATTATTAATGAGCAGAAAGGTTATGGAATGTATGCAACTTACCTAGAGACAGCATAGTGCATTGCAAAAGAAACTCACAGCTGCACCAGGTGCCTTAGCTCAGCATCACAAGTTCACACACAGTTCACTCCTTCAACTCATTTTAAACTTGCTTTCAACAATTTCACGTAACAAATTAAAATGAGATTTCATCAATATTTCATCCAACCTGGACATCTCAACAGCTCAACCCATCCATAGTTCAATAAAATAGAAGCCCTGGGTGGGAGGAGGAGGAAAACATTGGATTTTCCATGACCTTTTGCTGATTTCCAAAACCCTGTCTCCTGTACATGTAAGCAATCTGTTTCTTTTACTACAGAGTAATGACTCATTACTTCAGTCATTTAAAAATAGAAAAGAATTCCATCTGGCACAAAGGATTAGCAGCCAAATTATGTGGGTCTTGATCCAAAGGTCAATTTGGTAATAACAGAAAGCCCTAAACTACAAAAACAAAGTGTCTTTTAATACCTGCAATCACTCAACATCATCTCAAAAATGATCTACCGCCCACCCCACACTGTGAAGTCCTCAAAAAGATGAAAGCATCAACCCCAAGACAACAGGACTCGTAGGCATCTGTGGGAAGCAGCTGTAATGCTGAGAGTGACAGGCAGTGGGTATTTAAAGCCTTCCAGCATTTTCATTCCATTCACTTATGAAGTGCTCATGCTCAGGTATATTTCCTTTACAGTCAGCATATATCGAACCAAGATTTAAACTTACCAAAGCCTTCCCCAAAGTTACACTGGCGAGACCCTGGGAGTCAGTGACCTCCAGAAACTCCTTTTCCATCCCATCCCTTATAGGCTAATTGCAGTCCTAACCCAACCCATTATCTTCTTATCAATTCTGCTGTGCTCCTTAACTGCCCAACCCACAAACATGGCCTTCACCATCCAGTCTCACCTGTACATCTCCTGGTTCTGCTCAGCTCCTCTTCACAGACAGAGAGATGATAGGTGAAGACTCTTTCCACGTCCTGGATGTTACAGAAACAGGGATCAGGAAAGTCACATCATTAACTGCTGCAGGGGAAGAGTCATGTAACACCCTCTTGGAGAGGCACAGAGCATGCCTCAGGGATTTCTGTCTCCTGAGTTGGAGGAGCTCATTTCTGGATGTGGTAACTCAATTCAAAATGAAAACACATGGGTCACACCAAGAGAGAGAGGAGGTGAAATGAGCTTCCACAGCCTTAGGCCCCAAAACTGACCTACAGGGCAGAACCACCAGCACCCAAAGAACACAAGTCTGACTCCTTGTTCCAAGCCACAGCTGTTTGCTCTTCACAGAGAGGAGGACAGGTGAGATGAATCATGAGTTTTAAGGCCACACTACACAAAAGCAGTTTTATCATGATGCATTTAGAAGAACATCACATATGGTGCTGGTAACACCTCCTAGATCAAGTCAAAGCTGGGTTCTATGGGTCCCTATCATCTAGAAAATTAACTAGACTAAATTAACTCCTGGCAAAGTAGCTGAAGAACATCAGGACCTTGCTCTGTATTCCTGGGGGTATGGAACCTGCCAAACCTTTCTCCATGCCCAGAAAGGAGATAGCCACTGTCACCCCTGCCCAGCCACACCAGGCAGAATGTCTGAACTCAAAGACTCCCCACTCATGTGGCAAAACAAAGAACTTGCAAAGCTCATTAACAAATCTAAGGGAATTTTTATGTATAAAAGGCTAACTAAAAGTGTAAACCAGCCAGGGAGATTTAATTCACAAAATAAAAACCCAACAGCTCACCCAAACTCTAGTACCTTAAAACAAGCAAGGATTTGGCCACACTAAGAAGCGCCTCATTAGCTTCTAATTGCACTTCTAATCATGTGGCTCCGGGCACTTCCAACATGCACCACACGAAGCCACAACAGTTTCTGGAGGAACGGCTCTACTGCGGGAAGCAGCTCACGGCAGCAGCCACACCACGATCCTGCAGCCCCGGCCGAGGGCAGGCTCACCGCACGGGTGCGCAGCGCCGCGGAACTGCCCCCTCCATAGGGAACAGCCTGACCCGCGCCGGCCTCGCTGAGGGAAGCAGCGCCCCAACATGGCGGCTCACGGCCAGGCGGACTGCCGCGTTAAGCAGCCACAGCGCCTGCGCGTCACCTCCCCGCCCAACCAAAAGGAGGTGTCGGCTGGCGTAGCTAATCCCTACAGGGCTAGGGGTGGGGCAAGGCAATGGCGGCCGGGGCTGACCTGAGCGGCGGGCTGGAGCCGGTGGCGGTAACGCTGTGGCCGCCCGGGGAGGTCCCGCCGGCCTTTCAGGTAGTGTCGCGGGAGCTGGGCTGGGCTGGGGAAAAGGAGAAGTGGCCGGCGTCCCTCAGGGAGCCCGCGCTGCGGCGCCGTCCTCTCACGCCCTGCTGGGCTGGGAGCTCCACCGCCAGCGCTTGGGCTCCCTCTCCTCAGGCACCCGCTCGGGCCACTGAGGCGCGCAGCCGCCCTGCCGCCTGGGGCGTCTGCGGATTTCGCCGTGCGGCGCCTGTCGGGCCGCAGCGGGCTGCCGCACCCATCTGACGGGCCCCCGCTGGGCTGGGCGCTCGCTTCCCGCTGCGTAGCCCCCCGAGCGGCCTGCAGCGAGCCCTGACGTGGGTCCTGGGAGCGCGCCGTGCGGCCTGGAGCCTGCCTCCGCGATCCTGGATATTAGCAAGTAGCTTCTAATAAATTGGCTGGTGGGAAGAGGAACATCTATTCCAGAGCTTAATCTGCCGAAATTGCATGGCGTGCTGGTGTTTAACTGAGCTGGGAAAGCCTGTGGTCAGTGAACGGGAATAGGTAGGAATGAGGGAGCCTTAAACGTGGTTGTGAGCGAGGCTGAATGACTGAGAAAGCCGATGGTTATGGAAAGAAACTTCTGAATGAACTGGGATGTTTCCCGATGCTGAGAAGCTGCCAGATGTAAGCTACTACAAAATACAGTATCTAGTGATAGCACATAAAGAATCACAGAGTGTTAGGAGTTGGAAGGGACCTCAAAAGCTCATCTAGTCCAACCCCCCTGCCAGAGCAAGGTCACCGAAAGCAAATCACACAGGAACACATCTAGGTGGGTTTGAATGTCTCCAGAGAAGGAGACTCCTCAATCTCTTTGGGCAGCCTGTCCCAGGGCTCTGTCATCCTCATAGTGACATAGTTCCTCCTTATATTCACATGGAACTTCCTCTGCTCCAGCTTGCACCTGCTGCCCCTTGTCCTGTCACTGCCATCCCTGAGAAGAACCTGGTTCTATCCTCCTGACTCTCACCTTTTATATTTATTTATATATATAAACATTAATGAGGTCACCCCTCAGTCTCCTGAATAAAGCTTCGCAGGCTGAATGCTGAAAGTAAAAGCACATATGTAGCTCTCTTTCTGCTGAATTTGAAAACAAAATGCAGTTTCTATCAGCTTCTGTTTTGCAACAGCTCCTGGTTCTATAACTATTCACCTGCTGGGGGCATTGGCGTCATTTTGGGAACCTGCTTTTCAATTTGGGTTGCTTGAACTGAACTGCACCTGTTCCTGCAGACAGGCTTTTGGTGAAGCAAATACCATCTCTTGTTTTACCTTCACAAGAGAGTGGTGAGCTCAGCTTTTCTGGAAACCTGTAGAGGTGTGCTAGCGCTACACTTTGTACCAGAATTTGTAGCAGGAGCAAATTTTAATGCAGCGTTTTGAAGAGAGAAATTCAGAGTGTGTTCACTTTTAACAGGAGTGGGTATCTGAAATTCTGTGACTGAAAATAGCTACTGACTATGCCTTGTAAGCAGCTTGTTGAGCATTTTGCAGAGGGGGGAATTTATATCTTTAAATAAAACTTAAATACAACTTCAAATAAAACTTAAATAAAACTTTATGTCCTGAAATAAAAGTCTTACCTAGTAAACTAGACCAAATTAGTTGCCATGTTTTTCCCGCTGAGAAATTTTTTTCTGTCTAGTAGATTATTTTGAGAAATCCAGTCACTGAGAGACTATTTTCAGTCTCTCTGGACTGTCTGGTTTGAATTCTTTGAAACATTTTAGAAAAGTTAGAACTGTAGTTAGAAGTTTACATGAAAAAGCAGCATTGCTGGTTTCAGTTTCCCCTGTTCAGAGATGGGTTGTTGCCAAACATGGACTTAACAGCCTGACAGCCTCTGTAGAAGCGTTGGAGGTGCTAAGGGTGTAACTGTTGTTCTCTCTGCAGTACAGCCCAGACAGCGTGGCTGGAGCAGATGGAGACATTGACCCCACTGAAATCACCTTTCCTGGATGTTCTTGTCACACCAGCTCCTGTGTGGCTCACGGGTGCTCGTGTCTCTGCCGCGGTGAGAATTACAACAGCTTGTGCCTCAGGCTTACAGAGGAAGAGGAGGAGTACACCAGGCCTGTCTTTGAGTGCAATGCAATGTGCCACTGTGGGGAGTCCTGTCAAAACAGGGTTGTTCAGAGGGGGCTGCAATTCAGACTTGAGGTATTCAAGACTGAGAAGAAAGGGTGGGGTGTGCGCACGCTGGACTTCATCGCTAAAGGAAGGTTTGTTTGTGAATATGCTGGTGAAGTTTTAGGCTTTAATGAGGCATGTAGAAGAATTCAGGCCCAGACATCAAAGGATTCAAACTACATTATAGCTGTGAGGGAGCACCTCCATAATGGTCAGAGGATGGAGACGTTTGTTGACCCCAGGTACATCGGTAACGTGGGCAGATTCCTGAACCATTCCTGTGAACCAAATCTATTTATGGTGCCAGTTCGGGTTGACTCAATGGTACCCAAACTGGCACTTTTTGCAGCTACTGATATTTCTGCTGGAGAGGAACTTTCATATGATTATTCTGGAAGATTCCACAATTCACCAGTAACTAACAGAGAACAGCAGAAGTCTTTAGAGGAAGATAATGGACCGAGGAAACCTTGCTACTGTGGGTCCCACATGTGTGCTTCCTTCTTACCTTGGGAAAGCTCCCTCTTTCCCACACCAGACTCTTGCTCAGGGAGCTCTCTGTAGCTTGTCAGTCCTTAAGCATGTACCCAATGAATATGATTTTCTCTAGTGGTTAAATTGCAGTTAAATAAAACTCTGTATTCCTCCAAGGGAGCACACGTGGTTTGCAGTAACAGCTACAAGACAAGGTTTTGAGAGTAACCTCATGCAGCATCCTGGAGGCTATTTTCAAGGTGGATGGGAGGAAACATCAGAGCTTCAAGATGTTCCAACATCAGTTATTAAGCCAGACCTGGTGATTTTCTCTTGATTTCTTCTGACCTCGTACTGCACGGTAAACCACCTCAGTGGGTCTGTGCCTTCCAGAAAGAATGAACGGGGTAAGACAGAAAGGACATGTGAGAACAGTGGGAAGTGTCACTAGAAATTATACAAGGGAATAAGACCATTTTGACATTGGCAAGAAGGGCATTCACTTTCTTAAATCCCATTAAAATATTCTTTTTTAAATTCAGCTGAGAGAGTTAATTTTCTTTCTAGTAGCCAGTGTAGTGCTGTGTTTTGGATTTAGGATGAGAATAAAGTTGATAACACACTGATGTTTTTAGTTGTTGCTGGGTAGTTTTAGTGTCTACACCCAGTCAGGGACTCTTCAGCTGCTCATACCCTGCCAGGTGCAGGAGAAGCTGGGGGAGCACAGCCAGGACAGCTGAGCCAGACTGGCTGAAGGGAAATTCCTCACCATCCTGTACTGCATATAACTGGGGAAGCAAGCTGGGAGGTGGGTTCACTGGTTGGAATGACTGGGTATTGGGTTGTTTGGGCTTTTTTTCAAGTGGTGAGCAATTGCATTTGTGCATCAGTTGTTTTGTTGTTATTATTACTGCTATTATTACTCTCTTCTTTGTTATGCTTTTAAACTGTCTTTATCTAAACCCACAAGTTTTTTTTCCCCATGGCTGCCTGGTGTAGTTACTGGCTGAGGTTAAACCATGACATCCAGTTAAATAGATTTCTGCCCTTTTTTTTTTGTTCCACAAAACATCAATAATTATTAATGATGCAAAAGCCTTGCCCAGAAAGATTAGTTTGAATGCTGGGCTGTGTGTCCCCACTTTTCCATCTCATCACAGCTAGCTGCCTGCCAAAATCTAGTGTTAAGGGACTAGTTCTATGTCATTGCCATTCAGCTCTTGTGTAAACAGTACTGCAGGCTCTGAGAAGTACAACTGTCACCTGTTTAAACTGTATCTATCAAGGCTCAGCAACTCCTGCAGTAATAGGAAGCAGCACTTCATTGTTCTGTCCCGGCACTTAGTGCTCAGGAAGCAAATTCCAGCTCTGCAGCCTGAAGCAGTGTGGTGCTGCTGCTCCTGCTTCTGACCTGGATTAAAGTTGGATGTAGGATCTGAACAATTGGTTTGGCTTTTTACACTGTTGAATGACTGGCAGATGGGGCAGCCTTACGTTCCTTTCAGCTCCTGACTGGTTTGTTTCCAGCAGAGCCTGGCAGCATTAAGCAAGGTGTGTGTGTCCTTTCTGCACAGGGGGAGAAGGTCACGGCTGCTTTTCATGGTGCTTGTACAGAGCTGGCATGAGCAGGCTACACTGAGTGCCTCCTTGCAGCAGGGGGATCCACAGGAGAGCTTCCCAGACAGGGTATGTTCTGCAACTGCACATTGCTGCCTTTCTAGAATGATCAAATTAAGGAAGGTTCAAAGGGCTTGTTTCCAGTGGCCCCCGGCATCGATACTGTGGTGCTGCCAGTCACCCTCCTGCCACAGTGCTGCAGGTGACACAAGCCCTGGGTTAGCTGCTCTGGGGGGTTTGATCTTCATTCGCAGCCCTTGCACAGTGTACACATCCTGCATCAGCTCTTCAGGGGGACCTGGGCAGCAAATGGGTTTGAGTTTTCTTTCAGAGACAACTTTGGTTTGGACCTGAACGATTTAACCTGACACCTGTGAGAGATAAAAGCAGCATTTTGCTGCTACTGTTTTGCTGTTTGCTAACAAAATCTTTCTCTGGTTACTGTGGTTCCTAGATAAACCTTGGTATTAGCTTTTCCCTGTGTAATACCTATCTTGGTGCTTCTGTCACAAAGAACTGCTGTTGAGTTTTACACACAGTTGTGGCTTTAGTTGAAGATTACCGTGGGATTTTTTTTAGGGACAATAACTAAGTGTCACTTGTCAGCACAGAAACTTCCAAAGGGTTTCAGTTGCTTGTCAAAAGTGATTTATGAGCTGAGTGGCCGTTAACTTTATTCCTTATTCAATTAAGGCTGCCTGCTTCTACAGAAGAGAACTTCTCCAGGGCCGTAACTCTGAGTGCCTGCTGCACTGGACACCAGAGTACAGTGTGGGTTGCAAGCTCTCCTGTCCTGCTTAGAGGCTTATCTGGTGTTCTTCCCGCAAAGGGCACTGTGCCAGGCACCCAGTGCCTCCAGCCCACAAGGCCAGGAGTGGAGGATCTAATCTACCTTCCCCTTCCCTCCTGGAAAAAGTTTCAGGCCTGGTCTTACCCCATCTGTATTCCTCTTCCTCAAGATTAGATGAGTTTTCAACATGACAGCACTGCTTGTTATCTTCCTGTTACGAATACAGACTTGGCATGGCGTTGAGTAGTTAAGGAAGTGTAGATTTAAAAGAAATAACCCCAAACTGCCTCCCCAAGCACCATGAGCAGTATCCAGTCTGTGCATCACCAGCCTCAAACCCGAGAATAGCCCAGCCTCCTGTCCCTGTGCAACCCTTCCCTTCCCGTCCTGGGCAGCTGCTGCTGCCTCCAGCAAGCAGCCCTAGTATCAGTTGCCCAGTTAGAACAAGCTTCCATCCCAGGGAAGGACAGGAGAGTGTTGTGCTGCTGCAAACAGCCACATTAAAGGCCTTACAGGAACACAAAATAATACATTGTTGGCGAGTTCTAAGCCATCATAGAATCCCAGACTGGTCTGGGTTGGAAGGGACCCCAAGGACCACAGAGCTCCACCCCCTGGCACAGGCAGGGCCACCAACCTCCAGGCCTGGAGCTACACAAGGTTGCCCAGGGCCACATCCAACCCGGCCTTGAACACCCCCAGAGATGGGGCACCCAGCCCCTCTCTGGGCAGCCTGTTCCAGCCCCTCACCACTCTCTCTGGCAGTCGGTCGTGGTGTTTTGCCATGCAGTGTGTATTTTACCCTTCTCTGTGCCTTGGCACTAGAGGCACCTGCATGTGTGGAGCAAAACCCTACTGAAAAACATACATCCCCTGAAAGGGACTAAGAACATGGAGCCTGTTTCTACCTGCTGCCTTTCTGTCCAGTGTTTCCTTTGGGTTCCTTTCAGCTCCACTGAGTCTGTTCAGCACTTCACAGTTCCGTGGGCTCTTCCTCAGCGAATCCAAGCCAACAGCTCAAAGCTCCTGTAGTCCTGCTGCCTCCTGCTCTCAGTAACGAGGGTCAGTGTTTCAGTAGCCAACGCTCACTCAAGCCTTGAGATGTAGCTTCCCAGTGATATCTAACCAGGTAAGTTTGAGCACATTTAATGAAAGATCTTGCAATAAAATACAGTAACCAGTATCCATATGGAAGCAGCATGAGCCAGATGCGTCCCCCAGTCTCCACGTGCCACCCACAGCACAAGGAGTCCTGACACATACCTGATGGTGTGGCATCCTGAAGCCACTTACTGAAATAAAGTCATCAGAACTTTCCCCTCTATGGACTTTGTGTCATTTTTCAATGACCTTTTTTTTTATAATAAAACCCAAAACTGACTCTAGGCAAAACCTTACCAATTCTGTTCCTTCCTGGGGCAGAGATGTGCCTTTTAGGGAGGCAGAATCTTTCCCCCAGACGTTCTTCCCATACAGATTTTAATTAAACTGTTAGTGCTGGGAAGGGAGCCTGTACTACACCAAACGTGTCCCAGAGCTTGCACTGTGCCTGCATAGCATCAAGTCACAGCAGGGAATTCTGGAATTGAGGTTTTCCACTTGCCAGAATTGCCTGTACCCCAGACCTTCCCCAGCATCCTCCTTTCCACGAGAGCTGCTGAGTGGAGGAGGAGCTGGTGGGTGAGGGGTTTACATTAACCCCAATGGTATTAAACCCCAGTGTGTGAAAACATGAGGCCTGTTGGAGGGCAGCAGCACAGGGCCAGCAGCGTGGTGGGGAGCTCCCTGCACAGGTAAGGCCTGGATCAGTCTCCAGTTAGAGCGAGCCATGGCACAGCCCACAAATACTAGCACAGAGCACAGGACAGTGCAGAACCCTTGGTGAAGGGCCTGAGCTTCATTCCGATCCCAAGCTGAGGTAGGTCTCCTTGTTCCTGTTTCCATTGCTCCTTGCTAAAATTCCTCTAGTTTTAAGTAGGATTTATTAATTTTAACAGTTTGTAAATACATCTTACCAGCCTCAGGGCTCACAGGCACAGCTTTGCACCTTAATGATCTTTTATGCAAGTGGAATCACTCTGTAGCTGCAGTTTCTAATGATGCCCCTCTTTTGCATGTCCCCAAAATCAGCCTACATCATGTCCAGGAGAAGTCCAAGGGAACAGCCTGAGTTTTCCCATAAGTAAAAACCTTCAGCATAAGGAAGAGGTTGCGATTTTATTCCAAGATGTACAACACTTGTAATCATCATCATCACCCTGAGGATCATCATCATCCCTCAGGCGCAGAAGGCACTTTCTAAGGAGGAGCAAGCTCATCAGGAAAAGCTCATTCTTGGACCCAGACTGGGACAGAGGGGTGGCACTAACTGCCCCCAGGGACAGCTTGCTGCCTTCCCCTCCTCACCCCAGCTTAGCTCCTCCTCTTTTAAAGCTGTCTGGAAGTTTGTAAAAGTCCTTGGTTGTGGGATTTGAGTGCAGAAATTCAACTATACATAAATAAAACTATTTAATAAAGAACTTTTCTAGAGGAACTATTAAGCTCAATTAACCTTTTAAAGCCCAATCAGCACGGTGCTGCTCAGTTCTGTGCCAGTTAACTCCAGAATAGTCTTGCTAAACCCCACAGAATTCACCAGTACAAGATTTGGTCAGGATAAACGTCCAGGCCAGCTTCCCCAGAGATAAACACATCGAGGTTCTTCAAGCCATTATGGCAAGTAGTGTTGATTTGGCTCTTCTCCCCAGCAGGAAGTGCCAGCCCTGGATCATTCCCTGGTGTGCCATCAGTAGTGACACATCTCTCCAGCCCCGGGTGACATCCAGCCCCTCGCAGGGCAGCGCACAGCCCCCTGCTCACCGCAGCCCCGGCAAGGTGTCGGCTGCGCAGCGGAATCCCAGGTTGGAAGCAGAGCTGTCAGGGGTGTTCTGACTCCGGGCTGCGCAGCGGTACCTGTAGCAGTAAGACTGGGGAGAAAGAGGGGAAGAGAATTCAGAGGGGATCACAGCTTGTGCTTCCCTCAGCAAAGGGGTGTTTGGTGAATACAGCAACACACTCTGAATGCTGGTACACAGAGCAGTGAAGCAGCACAGACTGAATCGCTGTTAGAAACAAGGAACACACCAGCTGTGGATGGTACCACGAGTACAGAGTTCTTCTTTCTCCACGTTCAAGTGTCAGCAAAAGGGCTGCTCTCACCTCTGGTAAGTTAACATCAGAAATGACCCAACTAATAAGTAACTGGCATCGCTCCTGGGAGCCCAAAGAGTAAAATCCATAGAAAACCTACTGGTTCCATTTTTTCCTGGTGTATCTCATGCACACCCCAATAGAAAAATGGGGTTTATGAATCTTATGGCAATATGTTGACTAATAATGTCTCTCAGTGTGGGAAAAGCTGCTCAGGGGAAGAGCAAGCAGCTCAGTGCCTTGGTCTGTGTATCAGCATTCTTGTGGACGATGGGAAATGGCCACATCCTGGCACCTGAAGGAGATGGAAGAACTGGAAGGAAGCTCCTCCCAGCACTCCTGCAGCCAGCACTCTAGGGATACTGACAGTCAAGACAGGATCTGGACTGGAGGCTGTAAAAACATTCACATTTAAAATTAAGCCGCTGATAAACTGATCCAATTGCATTTCAGATCTCCTAGCAGACAGCTTTGAACACCACACTGTTCCAGCCTGGGCTGCAATTGCCCAGCAGCTACCTCAAAAAACAGGAGGAACCATCCCTGCCATTTCCTTTCTTTAGGTCAGGGAGGAGCATGAGATTTTATCACAGGACTTGTCCAAACTCCCAGAGACATCCATCTGATGCCACTGATGTGTGTCGGTGAGAAGTATCTCTGTGGTGCTCCCGGTGTTGCCTGGCCTTGTGCTTACAGGGTTTGGTATTTCCATGACAGACAAATTAGATTAAAAACATCTCTTAAAAGACCCAGAAAAGGACTGCTGCCAGGTGCTCTGTACAGCCATCCATCCTGAGCAAGGCTGTTTGCTTACACCCAGCCACAGGGATCCAAACGGAAGTCCAGCCACCTGGGCAGCCAGGGACAGACACCACTCTGCAGGGTTGTGCTGCGCAGATTCAGCCATGTCTCAGGGCACAGCCCTGTACTCACACTGCTCTGAGCTGCTCAGGGTGCTACAGGGTCTGTTATGGGCACTGGGAACGCTGGTTTCCCAGCTGCAGAACACAGCGGTGCCCAGCATGAACCCCGGCTGGCTGCCCAGCGCCCGCTGCCCACCAAGGCGCAGGGACACTCACACACACACAGAGCAGTGTCACTAACGAAGCACTGAGGGGTAGCAGACCACGTGTTAATGCAGCAACTCCTCTACAATCCAGCAAGTCCTCTACAATCCACCAAATCCTCTACAATCCAGCCAAGTTCCACCCCATTTTGCTGCTCTTTCAAAAGATGTGGCTCAGGCTTTTTGTCCCTGCCCTCCATCCCATCCCCTGCTGTGGGCTCCTGGCCTCAGACAAGTCACAAGAAACAAGATTCATTCAGGCTGGTCCTGCCCAAGGTGTCAGGCTCCAAACCAGACTCTGGGTGCCAGGTTAGAGACTTGGGTTTTCTTCCCAGCCCCTTCCTTTTTTGGGGGGAAGGGGCAGGGTGGGGAGGGAGAGCAGGGGACCACAGGGAAGGTTTTGTCCTTTAAACCCAAACCCCAGGAGTTTGGCCACTGCTACTACCCCAATCTGTATGACCATGAGGATGGTGACAACATAAGCGGCTCTGTCATCATGGGGACAGCACGGTGAAGCCCACCATTCCTGAGAGGCAGGAGGTCACCATTTCCCCACGAGCTGACAGTGTCCCCATCAGAGGGGGCTCAGACAGCTCCCCCCAGCCAGGGAACAGTACACACACACTGCAGAGCTTCACCCCCAACCTCAGCACTACAGGACTGGGTAGCTGATCTGTTCTGGAGATACCAGTACATGCAAGAGGTTCGAGTTTGAGCCTCTCCGAGCTCTGAGAGGCACAACTGCACTAGGACAGCTATACCAGCCTGGACAGACCATCAGGCACCTCACAAAAGCCCTCATACTGACAGGATTCAGGGAGGGTTTTGTCTCAATACACAGCCTAGTTTTATCACCTACAAAAGAGACTAGGACAGCCTGGAATCTTCACAAGCCTCTCAACTGGGTCACATTATTCTTCACTGAAGAAGAGACTATTCCAGTGTTAATTTAATCAAAACTGCTAATTAACATCTGACATTGATTTCACCTAAGAAGGAAATCGGTGTAGAAAATGGGATCTCGCTGTAGAAAACTTAATCTAATTATGAGGATGATTTGCCAGCTGCAGACTTTGAAAGGGAAAAGGAACAGGATGGCTTTCATGGAGAGACATCTACAATAAGCATTTGCTACAGTGAGCAGAGTTTAAAGTGTGATTTATGTCATGACCAGCTCTGGCTTTGTGGTGGTGTCTGGGCTGTGCAGAAACAATTTCAGGTCTGCTATGAACCCAGCTGAAAGGCTCCCTCCCAGCAACCCTGCAGCAGACACCTGAGGGCCCTTCTGGTGCCACATCCAACGTTTACAGGTGTCAGTCAAGCTCTGTCATGAAAACTGCACCAGAGACAAACTGAACTTCCACATCTGAGAAAACCACACTGGGTGAAGCTGTTTGCTTGGGTTAATTCCAAGGTAGCCAAAAAGAATTCCCTAAGAACATCAGGTGTTTCTCTTCCATCAATCACAAAAACCCCTAGACAAGCACCCAGGCTGCCTGGGGAGTCTGTCAGAGGCTCGTCTCGCTGTTCAGTACTTTCAGAGGCAAGGGCAGGATGACCACACCACAGGCCTGGTCACATTACCTTGTGGCACATGTAGGATCCACCCTTCTTCACTCTGTCCGTCCCCGACGAGGGCCCTTTCTGCAGAGAAGAGCACTGGTTAGTATTCAGGGAAGAACCACTGCAGCTACAGGGTAAAGCTGTAGGAATGGGGAGATGGACAAGGATGAACCCTAAGTATGAAAAGGAACTGATTTAATGATGTTATCTCACCGTCCTTTTTCAATTCCAAAGGGTGGCCTATCAGCTCAAGGAGAAACCCTCCCTGATAACACACTCTCATTGGCTTTGATGCACATTTAGCAGGTGAGCACTTCTCCTGCTTCACTCCTTTCAGCTGTGTGTTACTCCCACACTCACCTCGCACTCAGCAACTACAGCTATACTCCATGTTTCTGCTCTAGGTGCTGCCTGCACTCCATGTGCACCAAGAAATTCCTCTGAGGAAGGAGCCATGAGTATGTCTGTCTTACACAAGTGACAAAGATTAAGAACAGAAGTCATGTTTTAAGTCATCTGGCAAGGCTGGAAGGTGGGACTGTCACTAAGAGCCCCCGTTTGCACACATTTCTGGGCCTGTTGTTTCTTCACTGGTCAGAAGGTGTGTGAGGTTTGGCTAGAAATACAGGCTGGATTTGTCAGAAGAATCTGGGGAATACCAGAAGACAGAAAGACCCATGACCTTCTCCAACCCCCTGCGTCACACCTCCTCCTGTCCAACAGCCAGCTCTTTATCCTGGAAGCATCCATAAGGTGCTGTGCTTTCTTTCTGCAGAGCCTTAAGAACACCTTGACTGACAGAAGAGAACAATTTCACTTCTGTGATATCTCCTGAACCCAAGAATAACCTCCCTGTAAGAAGTGGGTTCCTAAGAGGGGGCTTCACAGGGACCCACACCTCTCCAGTTTCTCAGTGGCCACCTCTTTTTGGTCATTACAAGTGTCTTGTACCAAGCAGAAACTGAGCACCAAAGGATGTTTGGTGTCAAAGAACATGTTTCATTGAACCCCTCAGCCTCGGAGGCAGGATCATAGCACAGAAACACTTTACCACCTGCAAAAAGCTGATGCAGTATTCTCCAATAATCTATTTCATTAGAAAACATTACCCTCAAGAGAGATTTCTTTAAAATCACTGAAAGTACAGAGTTTATCATAAAACAAACAGCAAAGTGCTCTGAAAAGCAGAAAATCACTACACATTAACTAGAGAAACCATCGTTGCCTATTTGACAACTCTCTGTGGGCTTCATTTCATTCTCTTTCTGTTGATATTTCCCTGGCTTGCTCTGCAGCTCAGCAAAGGGAACGATAAAAGGAAGTTGGGATGACCAATGTCCTTAGAGCTGCTGTATCCAGCTACTTACATACAGCATCAAATATCCAGGTAACTGTACACAGGAGACAGCCAGACCTACACACCTTCCTCAGCTGGTGACCACACTCAAGGGAGAGAAGGGAAAAGAAGACGAGCAGAGATCCTCCAAGGCAGGACACAGGGAGTTCAGTTCTCCTTCAGCATTAGAACTGCAGCTTAGGGAAACTCAGAGTCTCCTCTGAAGGCTGTTGTGGAGCTAAAATTAGCAGCACAACACCGCATGTTGCAGGCAGCGATGATGCTTTCATTCAGTGCATAGCTCTGCTACCCTCTCAAAGTCACCAAAGTCCCTAGCAAAGCCATGGGAGAGGGGCTGAAAGCACCCAAGTGAAAAAGATGCTCTTATGCCAGGCTGAGGAGCATCCCCAGTTACATTCTTTGGTCCTTCTGCACCACAGGGTTGTATCACAGGAGAACATGGGGCTGGACTCCAGCTCGGTGTCTCCCTTCCCTCACAGCTTGCTTTCACCCTGTGTGACCCCCTCCTCAGTGCTACAGACAGGACTTCGAGTCCCCCAGGTGATCTGCCAGCACCCAAGGGCCTGATTCCCACTCCTGAGCTTCAGGAGCCCTTCCAGCAGCTCCCAGTGAGTTCACAGCTCAGGCACTGCAGCAAAGCACAGGGCAAGCAGCCATCCTTCCCCATACAGCCTCATCTCTTGCCTTCCTGCTCCTCAGCCTCCCTGAAGAAACCTCAAACACCCCACGTGCAGGAAGGAGCCCCCAGACTCTATTTCCTCAGCACGTGAAGCAGAACAGTTTCCTGTAGGTAGGAAGGGTGCTGCAGCTCCTGTAGTGTGAACCATCTCTGTTATCCAAACCAAGGCCCCATTCCCAGTGCTGAACTGGGATAAAGGAAGAAGCCAGGAACCTGCAGACAACTGGGCCACGATATTTCCATTTCTTGGCTGGTGCTAAGGGCTAGCTGTCCCTTCCCAGTGACACCCTGCCTCTCATGCTGTACACCAGAGCACCACACGTGCCCTTCTGAGCAGCCCTTTCCTCTGGGTGGTCTTTCTCCATCATTCACATCACCCCTCTTGTTGTACCCAGAGTGTGCAGCAGTCCTTACACCCACGGGTGCAGCAGTGTGAACTCATCCCTGTGAGCGCTGGCTGCAAAATCCCAACCAGTCCCCAGTCCCTTCGCTGCCTTGTCTTGCCCAGAGCTACCCAGGCTTCAGGCATGGCCCCTGAACAGCCAGGATCCACCAGCCAGGAGCTCTTCCCAGAACCATACCTTTGTTTAACCTGCTTGGGAAACTACAAGTGTCCAGACATTATCTAACTTGGGCCAGACAGCACTTCAGCTCAGTATCATGTACTTACTGTCATTCAAACAGGAGAAAGCCTGCATTGTGATATTTGTTCATGCTTGTATCTTCCTTACAGCTAAAGGAAACATACTTCCATTGTGCTTACCCATAATAAAGACTAATCAGAGCACAGCAATTAAGGTCACATTTGATTAAACAAGCCAATCTTTTCTCCATCGAGCAATACTGGCTTACACTGTTATCTGGAGCAGTGCACGACCTGGTACTGAAGCAGGAGGAGGTTGGCAGTCCATACCCAGAGCCAGAGCTGTCCAGACTTTGATGCCAGGCCCAAAGAACAGAATTTACCATACCCTGGCAAGTTTATTTTGTAGCATAATGTTGCAGCAGACATATTATAGTCTGATTGCGTAATTACCAGTGCTTGTGCATCCAATTACCACAGCTTGTAAGTAGGGCTGCTCTTTGAGCAGTTATTAAAATACAATGGAGAAGCTTTTTTTAAATGAAAAGGAAAGCTGCATTGCCTTAATTACATCAAGCAAATGCTTTCTGAAGGCACATCGTGACTCTCTATGCACAGGCAGCTACCTGGCCACTTCAGTTGGAGCCCAGTCAGAACTGCACGGCATGGAATCCCAGGTGGGAAGGGACCTTCACAGGCCATCCAGTCCCACCCCTGCAGTGAGCAGGGACATCTTCACTAGAGCAGCTCGCTCAGAGCCCTATCAAGCCTGACCTCGGATGTCTCCAGGGATGGGGCCTCTCTGGGCAGCCTGTGCCAGTGCCTCACCACCCTCAGAATGAAGAACATGTTCATAAGAAACCACAGGCTGTATGTGAAGACATCCAAGCCAGCAGCCACAACTGAACCAGGCCCATAAAAGGACTGTGGTTTGCCTGCTCTCACTCACACCGCTGGCTCTCTGACCAATGCTCAGTTACATTTCACAAACCAATTCCTGATCCTGCCCTTGTGCACCCAATGGTGCCTGTGAGATGTACCAGAGATGGTCTGGCTGAGGTTTTCTTAAACTGTGGGGCTTTCTCCACTCATGAGAAAAACCAGCTCAGAAGCACTTACTCCTGAGAGCAGCAGGTTATGTGGCTCCAACACTTCCCTGCACAGGTCCTGTCCCCAGCAAAGGGGAGGAAGATATTGTTTGTTCCATTGCTGAGAGTAATTTGGGTCTAATACATTCAAAGTAGCAAAAAACTTCCAAAGCACTTCCAGGTGGCCCAGTTTATTTTTGCCCCTGGTAATTACTAGTGAATGCATCAATCAATTACACAAAAAAAAGAGAATCTATGTGCCAAATTCCATTCCTTGTCACCAATCCACCATGTACCCCAAACCTCTCCAAGTTCTAGAAATCTGGAAGATTTCAGATGTTAAAACTAAATATATTTAAAAACCTGCAGTAAGCTCTGACCCTCTAGAAGAATTCTCATCTTTCAGGCAGAAAGAACACATCCTATATATAGGTTACACTGACTTGTACTCTGGAGAGACTGAGGAGATTGGCTCCAATAGATATGGTGCTAATCATTTTTGATGTCTCAGAAGGTACTGCAGCCTGGCTATTTTGGGACACCTTTTCACATGATGAGATTCAGTTTCCTTATTCATTTAATCAGAAAAACCCCTTGGAATTCACTTTGAAGTGCTCAGCCTCAGACACTATATTCTGACAGTTTCCAGCTCTGAAACAAAGCCTAAAAGCATCACTGTTAACACCTGATTTTATTAAAAAAACCAAACTTGCTGGAGATGTTGTGCCCAATTTAAAACCCTAAGAGCCTCACAGCCACTTGAGTTTAACAGAGAGCAGGTCACAGGACACTGGTTTCTGTCACTGCACTTGAACCTGAAGCTCTATGGCACTGACATTAGGCAAGGCTGGACAAGTAGACAAGGCTCACACAGGCAGGGAAATCTGCTTTTCTTTTTCAAGTGAAGTATATGAAGGTAACTAGCACCAGCAGCAGGGAATGGATTCATGCAATGCTACAGCTTGACTCCTGGAGGCTCCTGCTGTTGTTACCACAGAACTTCCACCCAAGTCAGTTGTTCCATGCCTTTCACCTACAAAAGCTGGTCATCTCACACCGAAAAAGGCTCTAAGACTTCACCAGCGATGAGACAGAGCTTGTGAGACTCCTGACTGAACAGTGCCCAGTGCCTTGTGCTAACCCACCGAAACTACACAAACCTCTAGGACACATCCTGGTGCAACGGGCCCAAGATCTGAGACTTTGACACTGTGACCATCAAAACACCATCATTAGAGAAGAGGAGGCTGAGGGGAGACCTTATCACCACCTACAACTACCTGAAGGGAGGTTGTCGAGAGGTAGGTGATGGTCTCTTCAGCCAGGTGACAGGTGATAGCACAAGGGGGAATGGCATGAAGCTGTGCCAGGGCAGGGGCAGATTGGATGTTAGGAAAAAATGTTTTACTGCAAGAGTTGTCAGGGCCTGGAACAGGCTGCCCAGGGACGGGCTGAGTCACCTTCCCTGGATGTGTTTAAAAAAAGGGTAGATGAGGTATTTAGGGATATGGTTTAGTTTAGGATGTGAATGGTTGGACTTGATGATCTTCAAAGGTCTTTTCCAACCTTGTGATTCTGTGAAAAGTGTTTCCATTTGCCAGACTTGGCCCAGTTACTCTGGGTTTGCTTCTCAGTGCTGCCACGTCCTGCTGGGGAAAAGGACTTCTGGGAGCTACACACCTTTCCCTGCCCAAACAAGCAGCTGGACCTGAAGCAGCTGTCAGACCAGGAAACAGATGAAGAGGAACAGGGATGGTTGTGACAGGCTATGACTTGCCAGGCCTGTGCTCCTTCCTGGGGACACAGGCACTGTGTGTCTCTCAAAGGGTGCAAGGGGTCCTTTCCATCCCCCTGCCCCAAACACAGGTACACATGCAGGCCGTGCTGTGCTGGCTCCAGGCACCAAGGTGAAGCTGCAGTAGTGAGAGGGGTAAAGCAGAAGCTCCCCTGGTACAAACCATGGTGACCATAGAGTCTGGGATGGAAAGCTCACCCTGGGTCACCCTCCTCCTCCTAACAAGGCTGCAATCAAATCCACATTCTCCCCCAACATGGGAAAGTTTGCTGGTTTATTCTTGACTTTCATCTAAATTTGCATTCTGCTGGTTACCCAAGACTTCATCTTCAGAAATGCTGCTCTTAAACCTGCCTTGTTTCCATTCATACCATGCAGGAAAAAATTATCTTTAATTGCATATAAAAACCCCACCAGAGTGGAAACAGAACTGCAAGACAGCAGATGTTTCTTTCCTAATCAACCAGTATGCAAACAAGAAAAAAAAAGCAGCTACAGAATGGGTTTGAATGCTAAGAGTAAGTTCTGTGTAAATCCAGCCGTGGATGATCCGTGTGCGATACCTCCCCATTTGCTGGAACACAGCCCATCCCACCCCAGACACAGCAGAGGAGCTGTAGGTTTCTACAGCAGAGAACAGTAAGTTTCCCAACAGCAACCAGGTCAGAGTAGCAAGAGAGGAATTCTGTTCTTCATGTGATGCTGATCCAATACTTACAGGGTTGTGGACGTCATCTGTGGAGTGGTGAACAGCCCACCAGTCAGATGTCCACTCCCAGGCGTTGCCCACGATGTTGTACAGCCCATACCCATTGGGAGGAAAGGCAGTGACCTGCATGAGATACACAAGTGCCAGTTCTGTAAGCCACAAACCATCAAACACGGGTTTTAACCCTCCAGGCTGCTGTGCTGAAGGTGCCTCTGTCTTTACTAGGAACCTCTGTCTCCACATCTCAAGAGCAGGCACAAATTAGTAGTGCAGAACTGTCACACCTTTACAGGCTCCATTTAAATAAAACAGAATGACAGAACCAACTATTATCATCACAGAATCATAGAATCACAGACTGGTCTGGGTTGGAAGGGACCCCAAGGATCACACAGTTCCAACCCCCCTGCCACAGGCAGGGCCACCAACCTCCAGGCCTGGAGCTACACAAGGTTGCCCAGGGCCCCATCCAACCTGGCCTTGAACACCTCCAGGGATGGGACATCTCTGGGCAGCCTATCATCCTCGATGAGACCACCACCCTTGATGGTCTCAGCACCATGTTCCCACCATGGCATGCAGCATCTTCTCACTGACCCTCTGAAGAGGGGCCCTGCCTGACCAGCAGACACAGACCTGCACACAGCATTACTGATCTGACCTCTGTGTCCAGGCCCTAAAAACTTCCTGATTCCCCATCCCCACAAAGACAAGCGGGGTGGCTGTCAAATCCTGCACCCACAGACTTCTGTGCCGATTCAACTTGTTGGATGTACCATTTAAGAACACATTCCTGTTCTGGATTGCCTTTCAAATCCCACTCCAGTGTCTGCCAGACTAGACAGACTCAACCTTTCCAAGCAGGGAAATTTCATCCAATCATTTAATTTCCTTTCAACTACTGTATCTTTTTTTTGTGCCTCAGGAACAAGTACCCAAAACACAAAAGTTCAAACAAATTGTGAAGCCAGAAGTGGTGGCAGAAAGTATTGCAGCATCTGACTGTAAACCCACTGGAAAGGGGGAAAAGAGGTCAGCTGGTGAGGAACTAAAAGTTAAAGTAATCTTTACTTTCCAATTAGCTTTTAAAAAGTGTCCCTTGGCAATACTCAAGTCTTTCAAAATCTAAAGGTGGAGGAGTACAGGAATGGAAAAGGCTGTAATTCATTGTGTTGAACAGAGACCTCAATTTTAGGAGGACCAAGTTCCTTTCCAGGTGATTCAGCCCCCTGCAGACACACTTACAGGCGCTGTGCCCTTGTATCCATCTTCCCCAGTGTTGTTGGTTGGGAACAGCCCCTGCCAGATATTGGCATAATGCTGACCTTTTGGCTGCAGCTTGTTGCCCCAGGGGAAGAGCCTAGTAAAACACATAGAGAAGAACAGTTATCAATTGTCAAACATTTTCTTTTTTTCCCCTTTTTAATAAAAATAAATCAGTAATAAATACACCTCCCCTTCCTCTCCACCTTCTGTGTATGCCAGTTCCATCTGTACCAACACCCAGCAGGTTTTCAAGGAGTATGAGGGCCTGACCAGGACAGGTTCTGCAGGAAGGAGGAAAGGCAGCACTGCCCTGTGCACCACACAGTCCAGGACATGGAACCATAAGCCTGTTACCCACCTCACTGTCCCCTCCTCCCATGCCACAGGTGGATCCAGTGCCCCAACAGTGGCCGTGCAGGGATGTAGTGACTGACAAGCCCCTCTGCATCTTTTTGGGCTTGGCACTAAGGTCATTCACTAAACCTTTCATCCCCTGCAGCAGCAGCAGCCCTGTGTCTTGGCCCTTTGTCACATCTCCTCTCCTGGGCTCTCTGTGTTCTCCTCCTGGTAGAGAGTTCCAATTGCAATACAGCACTTGGGTATTTTGGGAACTTCACTCCCCTGCTCACAGTAAGTCAGTGCTATATTTACAACCGATGGGCACGCTACACAACAAAGACATCAAAGGTAAAAACCCCACACAACTCTTCCTTATCTAGTAAACACCAGTTGTTAGCATTTCTCAGGGACATGTTTGTGACAGGTACCTATTCTCAAGGCCCCCCCGACAGCTGTATTCCCACTCAGCCTCGGTCGGCAGGCGCTTCCCTGCCCACGTGCAGAACGCCACAGCATCATTCCAGGAGACGTGCAGGACTGGATGAGCCATTCTGGAGAGCAAAACAAAGAGGACAAGATCAGCAGCAGAACTGGGCAGTCTCACAGTCACAGAGCACAGGCACTTTATGGAAGTCTTTCAGAGATGGCCACAAAGGACTGTGAGGAAGTTCATGGTTTGGTTACAACTGGACAAGCTCTGGGACTGCTTTTAAGAAAAGAAGCTATTTGAAGGAAGACAGCAAGCTACTAACAGATGCTGGATGGGAAATGCAGCCAACAGAGAAAAACAAGTGCTATTTGTCTCATCATGCTTTTACATACAGCTTCTCATGGCCTCCCCTCAGAAACCCACCGCCCCACGGCCCAGGGAGGAACCACCAACACACCACAGAAGAACCACCACAGAACCTCCTGTGGAAACAGAGGTGCTTGGAGAGGGAAGACACCAAAAGCCATGGCACTAACTCCTCACTATGCGAGTTTAACAGTATCTTAACAGGGAGCCAGGATTCTCACTAGGGAAGTGTGCACTACAACCCAATGGCAAGTGCTCTTCACTGCCCTGCACACTCATTTCTGCTGCAGGCGCTTTCTTTGCTGTCAGCTGTGGGGATTTTGAGGGAGATGTGAGGTGAGACAGAGTCCTTGCTCTCAGCAGCGTGGGCTTTTGCAGCACCCAATCCAGGAAACAGTGAATTGTGTGAACTGCAGACTGCTTGCAACACCCAAAGCTCCTACCTTTCCTTTGGTCTGGCTCCAGGACTGCCCTTACAGTCCTGGTCTCTTTTCCAGAAAGATAGAAACAGTGCCTATTCATTCTTGGCACAAGGGTCCTCCTGTCCAAGCTCTGACAGACCAACATACTCCCAGAGCTGAGGGTACCAGTCCAGAAGATGGATAGAGAGGACTTCAGACCACCTTGCCTTTCCTGCCCCAGCGGGCAGGCAGCGTACAGACAGTTCTCCATGGCTGCTTCCACGTGGGAAGTTCACCTGCAGCAGTACCAGGCCAGGTCTGCACCACACTAATACAAGACTAGATGGACATGGCAGGTTTCCAACTCTCATCTGCTGACTGTGACCTAAATTTCTCTGTCTCCCCCTAACAACGCCTCCTGATATTATCTCTATTTTTGCCTCAGATAATTCTTTCAGTGCCCTTGGAGAACAGGCAACAGACTTGTTACTGAGCAGTTCAGCCATCAGGTGATGTTACACTAATATGGCCCTGTCCTCAGAGGCCTCAAAAACATGCCAGCATCTACTAGATCTAGGCTAGAGCCTGATTATTTCTAACAGCAGTTCTGAAACTTCACCTAGTTGGTTAAAGCAGCAAGTGCCAACTTCACCAACACCTGCTGAGAGAAGGAGTTGCAATGTGAGAGGTCCCAACTGTCACATTCCAGTGAAACAGGTAATGATCCATGGCTTTCCACATGTGCTACCCAGGGCTACTTCTGCAAAATCTACACTGGAGAAAGAGTGAAGCCCTTTAATTTTCCAGGCATAAAGTTCATTCCACTTCTGAACAAAAAGAGACTGCATGAAGACATGGATCAGGAAATTTCAGGGCTCATGCTAGTGAACCATGGCACTAGCTCTAGGCTGTTAAGAGAGAAAAAGTTCCGTTTTCCAGTCTTTAGAGCTTCTAGATCAAGTCACAAGTAATTTTCCACAGCAATCAGCCCTGAAAGTCAGCACACATTAAAAAGCATGAAACTCCCCAGTCATCTGCTGCCAGAGGGACAGGTCTCCAAATCCCAGATGAAGAATACGCTACGTGGACTCCCAGAGCATGCATGCATGCAGCCACTGTTCAGTCTCCCCCTCCAAGACCAGGTCTGTGAAGTTGCTGACCCTCTGAAGATGTACCCTGTTTCCCTGCTGGTACTAGACTGTGGATAGCAACCACACTGAAGCACATTTCACCCTCTTTTCCCTTGGGCAGAAGCTGCTTATGGACCATTATGGACCATTTTAAGACACTACTACGCCAATGACCTTATGACCTCTGAGTATCACATACAACACGGGTGGTGGCAAAATCACCACAGAAGCAGCAGCAGGCAGGTTACTAGCTACAAACCCTTTCTTGCACCTCCATCCCTGGTGCAAGTTTACAGGTGTATTTACAAGTCATTTATGGTTTACCTGTTGGAGATATTGGAGTCGGGACCCTCGGGGTGCTTCCAGTTGGCTCCCTTCACAGGCAACCACCACGGAGCAGCCGCCACCTGGAAAGGACAGAACAACCAGGGAAAGAGGACTTAAAACTCCCAGCTCATGGCTGTTCTGAAAAGCCTCCCTGGGACAACAGGCTACAGGGCTTTCCCTCACAGAGCACAGCTCTGCCCGCACCTCTGGTGAGCCAAGGGATCACCTGATCCACATTACAATAGTGCAGGCCAGGGACCAGCACAAAGACACCACCACCCAAAGCCAAGAGCAAATCCCCAGCATACTCTTAGTCCCTTCTAAGTCATCTCAACTGCAGGTCTGACACAAGGCACAATTTGTTCTCTTTGAAGGCACAGCCTCCAGCACACTACCTGTGGTGGATCACCTTGTCCTCTTAGGATTTCCAGGTTCGGACCTCTGAAAACCCATGCCAAGGACACTCAGAAGGCAGTGGCTGGGGGAGGTCACCTGGAGCATCACAGTTTCTCTTAGAACAGTATGCCCACAGTACAGTTACACCAGTGACCCTCCTGGCTGACTTCAGGCTACCACATTCCACAGAACCAATGAAAAGAGACAGTTGGGGCTTAAAGAGAGTTGTCATCCCACTTATTTGCTCCCTAGACTCAGTGGTTTGGAATAACTAAGCCAAAATCATGACTATGTCCTTTCACTGGGGTCAAAGCATGCATCTCACAACACATTTGCTTTCCAGTTCATTAACTCAGTGAGCTGATTTTAAATTATTTGCTATCAGCTTCCAGAAGGTGGAGACAGAAGAGCCAGAGAAGTGAAGCCTCTCTTCCCCGCTCTGTTAGTTTGCTGAGCAACATCAAGCTTACTGACAGAATAAGGCATAACAGTGCAGCCCTGGAGTGCTTCCCTCTAACCAAGAGTCTCACATTTGGCTCTGCAATGCCAAGGGATCATTCCTGCAATACACTTGTTAAAGGCTTCTTCTATTAAGCTTAGTTCAAAGCTGAGAAGGTCAGGGCACTGCACATTTAACTATTCTATTCTGATTTGCATTCCCTGAGAAATACTTATGCTAATAATGGATCCTTTCAGAAAATTGAGGAAAAACCACTTACTCTAACCATCAATAGTGAGGGTTTTTTTCCCCAGCAGCTTGAGTGCTGGCTTCCAAAATACTATTACAGAGATAATGACCATAATGTTCCATAATGAACAAAAATCAAAGTAAATAACCCTCCAATGCTCTGGGAGTTAAACAACCTACCAGAGGGTTAGCCTCAGACCTTGGAGATCCAGTCGCTATCCAGGTCTGCGGAGCGACCTCCAGCAGCTGCTGCCCCTCAGCTTTCCCCACTCAGAGATGCAGAAAGTCATTTATCTCCATCATGCTGCCAAACCAGCTTTGTAAAGTGTTCTACAGGCAGAGGTAGGAATTGTGCTGAGGGTGTTATCCCCTAACTCACTAAATCCTTCACAGGAAAGTCCAGAAGTAAACTGGTACTCAGGAGACAGAGGCTCAGTCTGGCCAAACAGCAACTTCTCCAAGGGAGCTGCATCCTTCAGAGAGGACTGCTCAACACATAATTACACATGTGTGAGAGAAAGTTATCTAGTTATTTGTGACCAAAAAATTGTTAAAAAACCCTCTTCTGGTTCAAACTGCTCAGCAGATCCCTCTTTTCAATGTTTCAGTTGGAAAATGAACTGAAGTGCCTAGGAATCAGAAGTGCTGCTAATACAGAGACATGTGTTGTTTTTAAAGCTTCTGACCCATCCAGGCTGTACCAGCTCCCATGGCAGCTCTTCACTCCTCTCCCATCCTCACACACAGGTTCTGCTGGCAGCAGACATCCAGGTCCCTCACCCCAAACTAACTCCATGGCAATCCTGGAGCAAAGCTGTGGAGCTGCTGGCTTAAGCTCAGCTGAGGGGCCCAGAGCTCTCAGGAGGAGTGCTGGAGTCCCCAGACACACTGCAGGACTCCTCAGGGCTGGGAAGCCATGGCATGACAGCTTTGGATACTCTCTTCCAAAGCCAGTGAAGACAAGACATTGGTGTTAAACACACAAGAACTAAAGATGCTCTCAGCAGCAGACCTTCTGCCCGTGTGCTCTCCATCTCATGGGACCCTCCAAGCACACTACCAAAGTGACACTTCTTAAACATCCCACGCCCTGATCTCCCTAGCACAACAAGGACATAAATTGACACCACCAACCACACCATTCTGGCTCAGTATCTACCAAAGCCAATGACATTCTCACCACGAGCAGAACCCCAACCCTTTCCAAACCGCATGAGACGTATTTGGCCCCTAACCAGAACCTACAGCCCTGTTTCTGAGCATACAAACCCAAACATGGGATCTACATTCAACTCTTGTAGCACTAAAGCTTCAGAATGACCAACCTGCTAGACAGGTACTACAGTCAATAGGTTTCAAACTAGTCTGATTTAACCAATTCCTTGTGTATTTTGAGCTGTATCCTTCATACTCAAGATAGAACAGAAATCCATAGTTAGAATTTTACAGCTCTAAGGAAAATAAGAGAGCCACAGGACCATTTGCTACAGATTCCCCATGAATCTGGAAGACTGTGAGTAAGATTTCATCCCAGTAGTTTCTAAGCACAACATATTTTTGTAAATTAAACTACTGGGTTTTGGATAAAAAAGAATCTCAGCAGGAGACTGCGAAGACTTACACTTTAGAAGACTTGAATTTTGGAAAACATTTTTGTTATGTAAAAAGAAAAAGCAGATGCTTTCAATCAGAATGGTTTATTTTAAACTGAGAAAAATATAGTCTCTCTGCATGAGAGCACTACATGTGCACGTCTTCTCTTGCTGGCTCTGCTGAACGGAGCACTAAATGGCTGCCAGCCTCTGCAGAACACCCAGCTCTTTGGAGAAGTTACACATAGAGTACTAGGACAGTGATAATGGTGATAGGCTACATACAGCCTTCGATAATTAACTGGAAACTAATCTAAGTCAGCCAGTGCCACCAGTGAGCATGCACCAAGATGCTCCTTCCAAAAGGGAAAGTCATGTACCTGAAATTCAGCCGTTTAAAAAAAAACTTCTCAGAAGTCTTTAAAGCTTTTAATTGCTCTAAATCTAATTAGTAGAAGAGCTAATTAGACAGAGATATTACAACATCACAGTTAATACAGCAAAGCCCTCCCTTGCCACTAATGAGCTTAGTTACTTTCATAATGCTTCGCGTTCTGCTTCGCTCCGAAACATGTGTTCTGTAGACTGGCAACAGATTCATTTAGTAAAAATAGCAGCATATGCTGCTGAGTAGATCTCGAGGAGATGCTGAAGTAGAGGACAATTATCTCCTTCATTTTGATTAACCCTTCCTGGCACAGCCTGTCACTTGTAGGAGAGTAGGATAAACGTAACTGCCCTGCGAGCGTTACACAACCACCTCCGCGGCGAAGGAAACACATTGTAGGAGCAGGGAAGCTCAGTGCTTGTTTTGGTCTGATCCAGCTGAAAACTTGGGATTATCCAGCTCTCTGCTCCAGGATTAAACTTCAAGAACTCACTGTTCTGCTTCTCGCAGGCTCGTAGCACTGAAGAAAAGAGGATACAGCACAGCAATGCTGGGAAGTGCTGCTAACAGTTAATTCCAACCCACGAGTTTTCCTCTCAAACGAAGCAATTTGCAGAACTGAAACCTATACTCCCACTATCAGCTTGCATTAAAATTCAAAGTTTTAAGTATTCAATTTTCTTTTCAAAGTAGGCTGGGATACCCTAACTTTAATTGCTCTGTTAACTCGTGACTTCAGGGTTTTTAGACTGCTTTACAATTATCTTGAAGAAAAGTTCCTTCCTAAAGATACATAGAAAAATTAAAGGGGGTAACATCAGGAGAGTCACTTTTATCTGCAGCATCACACCCTTCCTGGTACTGCAAGAGCAGTAGGGGAATACCCTCCAAAACACACCCAAAACCCTGCCAGTAGCTATGAAAACATTTGTACTGGGCTTGCACCTCACAGGGTAGGAAAGTGCAATGGGGGAAACATGGGCCACAAGTCTCCCCTCTTCAGCGCCAGGTTTCAAATTCAAATCACATTTATGTATTAGAAAAGTTCCCAAGAATAAACTCAACTGTGCAGCTAATCTTGGCTTTAATCCCACTCCTGACATGCAGCAAGTCACTCAATCCAGTGGAGCTGTAGATTTTACCCCAAAGTCAGGCCCGAAGATGATGAGAAATACAGGCTGCTGTCCAGACATGTAGCACCAAGCATTTTTTTATGATGTGCTGCAGCATTACAATGCTATTTTAATACAGTAAGGCCTGTGAGATAAACATCTGGAAGAAGCAATAGTTAGTGCAGTGTAAGAACTTCCTCAGATTAGGAATCAACAGTCTGAAAAGAGATTTTTGAGTGAAAAGTCGTCTGGAAAGCACTTCAAGAATCATTTATTAAGGAGTGCGCTCTTAAAGATACGGCGGCTTCAGTCCCAGAAGCTGGTTATTGGGTTATCTGTTTGAATCAGAGCACATCAAGCGTTGCAACACCTTTAATTTGCAAAATCAGCTTCCTGGCTGCAGAAGCAATGTGTGCACAGGCTGGAAGCAGGGACATTACAAGGGTTCTCTCTGGGAAATACACCCAGCGGTCTGGACCCCCATCACTGCTAGCACTGGTAGGATGCAAGAAAGAAATGAGTCAGTAAAGAGTATCATTTTTGGATGAGGTTTTATTTTGCCCATGTAAGGCAGATATACATAAATCTCTGACAATTTTTCCTCCTCTAAGCCACATCCTAAACCCTGAAAGCTGATTAATGAACAACTGAGGAATGAGGCAGAGAGAAAAATGAACATTTTTAGTAGGGCAGGGAGTTTAAAAAATAAAAGGTATTACTGTGCAACAGGTGAGCCACAAAGAAATCACATCAAGCAGGGTCCTGGTTACAAGAATCTTCACACCTTCTCCAAGCAGCATTAGTGCACCTTCCCAGCAACCCCCAAAAACTTCTCCCCTCACAAAGGCTCAGGGCAGAGCCCTCTCTCCCACCTGGCAGAAGCAGAATGGAGCCCAGGCTGCCAGCCAGGGGCTGCCAGTAAGGGGTGACACTACCCTGTCTGCAGGAGCAGACCCTGGGGACAGACAGGTCACTCCAGCACTGGGATGATGATTCGGCAGTGCCAGACACCGGCAGGCAGCAGCTATTCTGGGGCTGCTGCATTAGCACAGCCTGGCTCTCAGTGGGTGTGTTTTAGCTGGCTGCAGTCACTGCCCTAGTAAAGTCCTGCCCTGGGTCAGAGGGCAGAGACCAAGGTGAGCCCCGCTGCGATCCAGCTCCTCAGCCAGGTTCAGTGCTCATCACCCCATCGGAGGCAGTTTGAAACAAGCTGGAGCCATGTACTGGTCCTGCTGGATTTCAAAGCCACTCTCTAAACACAAGGAAAAGCCCTTTGGCAGATGCCCACTCCCCATTCACCTTCGCCAGGCGGCAGCTCTGCTCCTCCTCAGTCACCTCCACCAGTCCCAGCCCAGCATCTCCCCTTTATCAGCGCAGGGAAAAAGGCAGGAACATGACCTATTTCCATGCAGCACATCATCCCCATAGCAACGGGCTTGTGTTTAAGTTGAAACAGCTGTAACTGAGTCAGGGAGACATGGCAATGTAAATAGTGTGGAAGCGAATACCTCTTCAAGGCTGAAGGCAGAAGAATAGATCTCTCCTAGCCAGTTATCAAGGTTGTCATAGTAGCTGCATAAAGGAAACATAATTTACATATGCAGCTATAATTCATATTTGTACTTGAAAATACTCTGCAGAGAAGAACAAACCTTCCATAATTATGTACATAAACCAAACTGAAACGTGATTGTCAAGTTCCCCACCAAATCAGTAATTAAGCATGCTGAAACAGCTCAGACACAGACAGTTGAGCAGTTTTTCCAGGAGATAACTAACACTTGATGTTGCCAGCTTCTGCAGTGCTACTGCAAGTCGCACACTATTCATTACATCAATTAAAAGTCCCAGCTCTCTGAAAGCTCTAATTAGAAAAGACTTTGTTTTCACTCTTATTTTCTAAGGTTTCTTGCCTTCCTCGTTAGCTCTGAAACGAAAGCAATGAGGGGCTTTGTTTAATAGTGAATATTGATATTGTTTTCCTTAAGTCCCAATATTTTAAAGTAGTTTGAAATTGCAGTACTGCAAAAAGAAAAGGCAGCTTTATAGATTAAGAATAAATATACTTTAAGTCATTAGGGAAAGGATTTCAGACTTAATTGGAAACTAGCTCTCTACTTTTACACAGGGACCTTTTCCTTTGCATAAGGAAAGGTCATTGAATCTCATTCTAATACTGTAACACCTCACAGCTATGTCCCTCCTCCAAGGAAAATAACCAACAGTATTTGATGCTAAAATTCAGTATGATTCATTAAGTACAAGTTTTGGAATCCACAGTAGCTTCTTTTGAGGAATGGATATTCTCAGTGAGTTCCAGCTCTGGAAGTCTACTTCTCATCCAACATTTAAATCTGCACTCAAGCTAATAATTTCTTCCAATAGTCAAATGAATATGCACTTGAATAAAATGAGGTGTCCTCAGATTTATCTACAGCCTCAGGCACAAGCAAAGCCCCACTTTAATGTTGTTGTTTCTGCTGATAAACACAGACTGTTATTACTGGTAATTCCCAGTCAGAGTCGCTTCCTGCCCATCGTCCTTCATCCCAACACTGGGAGCACAGCCTAAGAAAACAGAAGTTAACAGATCAACAGCTCCATTTTCCCAACTCATCGTAGGGAATATCTGAAGCATTGAGGTCTGCAAGGAACAGGCTCACCCATCTCTTCCCTTGACTTCAGCTCCCTCTCTGAAACAGCAAAAGCCAACTGGAGTAGATACTGAATTTATCCTTAAAGTAGCAGTAAATACAACTGTCACCTTTGGCTTACACATCCTACTAACACTGACATTTTAACAATGTAGACAAACTATACAGTAAGGTACCTGCTCTCCCCCAAGCCACAGATGATCAAGTTACTACTGCATGCTCCAAGGAGGTATGTTCTCCATAGTAACTGCTGCAAACGCTGGCGCTGCCACCCTACCTGCAAACATTGCTCATTTCATTATTAATCTGAAGTACTCTTTTGAAGTGCATAATGCTTTCATTGCTTTTTAGAAGAGGATATACCCTTTGAGTTAAAGGCTAGAAGCACTGCTATAAATAGTAAATTGCACAGCTCAAGACCACTGCAGAGACTTCCATATAAACAAGGATGAAAATAGCATCTGATAGTTCTAGATTGACCAGAACAACTTAATATTATTTGCTCAAGTCTGCCAGTGAACTAATTTCATTGTGTTCTCAGACCAAAAATTCAATACCTCCTAAAGACAAGTGGAGTACACAGATCTATCTGGATGCTTCAAGTCTCTTCATTAGAGTTTATCTGGCCTGGAAGCAAAAATTAATTTTGCTATCTTCCACAAGCCAAGAATACAAACGTTCCCACTGCTCTGCAGTGAGCAAAAGGCTGTGCTCCAGCCTGGGTAAGTGCTATCCTCTTTACCTTTTCCAGGGTAGCAGCACAGCAAGCACAACTCTTGGAGTTACTTGCAAGAACTCTCAAACCCCCTCACTGGCAAGCACGCCTCAGTAGCTTCTTATTTCACGGATACAATCCCCATGCTTTTTACTCTAGGATACATTAAAACACCATGTAAATGGCATTTTATAATGTCATGGAATAATAGCACTGGGCATGCATTTCCCCTCCCTATTTCCTCCTTAACTCAGGGACATAACAGGAAAACAGTTTCATCATAAAGTAAGAATGGCAAAGCCTCTAAGTTTTGAGTTTTTTCCATTTCTCCAGATTCTATCAAAAGAGAAAGGAGGAAAAAAATAAATTACAAATAATCTGAGTGCCCAGGCTATTAGCAATTCTAGGCTGGGTTTTATCTATGACATCTAAACCCAAGGCCAAGGATCCAAAAAAGGCCATAACTTAATAGCTGTAATTACTGCAGTTGGTTCTAATCTGCAAGTCTGAGAACTGATTTTAGTATGTGAAGCTGTCAAAACTTGTGAAGCCCACACAAAACACTTGGTTTCAAAAGACCTTCCACCCTCACCCTGGAAAATCCTTTTTGATTTGACAAAGTGCTCACCGATTGTACCAGTAACACCCTCCCCTGTCACAGGGCTGCAGTTCTGTTCTTTGCCATGGTACCACCACAAACTCAGAGGCCAAAACTAAAATTCGAGTTCCCAGAAACCCAGAACAATTCAATTATTGGCTGCTACACCCCTTTTTACTGCTTCCCTTCCAGAGGAGGGTTAGGGCCAACCCACGTTCCTGTCGCAGTGGCTATCTAGCAGACCACCTCACCTCCAGGAAACGCACACCCAAAGCTCCAACAATTATTCTACGTGCTAAGCTGGTTTGCTCCTGCATTAGCTTTCACCAGCCCCACCTCCTCTGTGCTGCTTTAGCTGTCTGCTTCCTTTGAGGGCCTGTGATATGTTTGTTGGCTTCTCCAGTTCTTAAACTCAAAATGGTCAAATAGAGCAAAACCCCCAGGTACTCCAGGCAGACACACCTCATTATTTATAGCAGGTGTTACACACCATTTAGTTCAGCATCTTCATTTCCACCTTCCCCCACCGAAATGCTTCTTCCAAAATACACATTCCTGTTGCTCTTCCCTCACGTTCACATGCCCATTTAGCACCCCCATGCTTCAACCAGAGAAAAGCCTTATCAGAACACACCTGAACCACTACAGCAAAGTAAAAACCCTTTCCCATCATTCTGGTAGAGGGATTTTCAGTACCAGAAACACACCAATGTTTGCATATCATCTCTGCTTTTCATGGCAATAGTTATGATTCAAGAAGGTACATGGAGAAAAAAGCCTTCATCTTGTCCACTGCTCATCATTACAGTCTGCTGAGCAAACTGACTTCCTGCAATTTACACCTTTTCCAATCACACCTCAATGATTACACTGCAGCAGCCAAGTTTAATGATGTGCTATTTATTTTTTTTTAATTAATCAAATAGTATTTGATTCCATTCATCATTTTTCCCCTATTAGTTCTAGTCTACATACCGCACTGGCACAAAACCCAAAGACCCCCAGAACAACTAGGATCTGTGCAGTACTCTACAGCTGTAACCTCTCATGGAAAATGCATGCTAGAACAATAGAAAGACACAGTTTTGAAAGGCTAAAGCAAAACCAGATGAAATTCAAAGCTCTATCTTCAGACAGTACAGTCCTTTTGCCACCTCTACCACTGAGCTGCCTCCTGACACCTTCTCCTTGCTGAAAGCTGGATTTCATGGTACGTGGCTGGTGAGGGGGCAGGCAGACAGGAGGAAGAAAAGCAGCTTCTAGTTTTGTTTTCACCTCCACACAATATTACTGTGGCTTAGAACACAAGTTCATCCACAGCATCAGCCTAAAGTTACCAAGTGCCAAACCATGAGGCAGGCAAGACACGATTCTCCAGATCACTTAACCAAAAGAATTAGAGCAGTCTTTCCCCGTGTCTATTTTGACAATGCTCTGCATGCTAGCAGCTTGCAAAAGGGCCTAAACACTGAAAACATGGTGAAAGGACAGCCTCCTAAAGTTCTCTTTTAACAAATACCAACAACCTTCCTAATGAAGCAGACACAAAGAGCAGCTTGGGCCCCGTTCCAGCGCTCTGGGATAATACTCACTCTGTCAGCACTACAGCCAACACTTGAAAATTTGGCTGACACACCCAGGAAAGTGGCTCCCAACACTGTATGTGCTTAAACAAATGGGCAGGCTGGAGCTTACACCAGCATTCTCAGGGTTTGTTTGTTTGCTCCAAAACAGAGGGCCTGATTTGGGGATTTCTGCATCACAGAACTGGAGCCCTAGCTTCAACATCAGTCATCCTAGCATTTGGGAAGTCCAATTTTGTCTTCTTATGCCTTACAGCAGGCCAATGTTAGTCCTGAATGAAAAGATAACACACTGTTCTTGTAATCTTCCTTTCCTTGCAGTAGGAAACAAAACCCCAGGTATTTTGCCAGTCCTTCACAGCACACAGTTGCATAGGGCTTCAAAACCTCCAACATATCAGTCTGTTCCCTGAAGATACAAATCAAACTCTACAGGGTTCCCCCCTCAACCAAGAGCATCATTTATATGGAGCAATTAATATTCACTACTCTAAGTTACTGCACTGTGCACGTGGAAGAAAAATTTGCTTTACATGGTAAACTATTTTGGAGAATTAAATGACTAAATACTAAAGCCCCAGGTGCTCTTGGTTGTTTGTCATAGTAAATTAATAATAATCCTCTAAACTCCTGAAGCTGTACCTCAGATCAAACAGTGTGCCTAAGTGACACTTGGCTAGCAGCTAGAAGAAATAATTTGCTCTCAGACTGTCCCACCTCTCTTTGCTTATTACACATCAGGAAGTGCAGAAGGTGGCATAAAACAGCTGTGCTCCTCTATAGGTGCAGTTTTCACCAAATGCTTGCTTATGTCTAATGGAAATACTGCCAAAAGTTGAGGTTTGTGTCCTGCTACTACCTTTATCCCTGCAGAACACTTCATTTCCAAGGCCTTTCTAAAGGCATGGGACAAGAGATCTAGAAACACCATGTGTGCATCAGAGCCAAGGGCAATTCTGATGGGAAGGGACCTCAGGAGGTCATCTTGTCCAAACTTCTGCCCAAAGCAGATAAATTCCTCCAGGAGATAACAAGATATAATCTGTTTACTATGAGGAGCCGTAAAGGTTAAGTGACCTATCCAGGTTAAGGAGGAGATAAATGAAGCCTAAGAAAGGCTCAGAACACATTCACAATGCAAAAAGAGGGAGGCATGGAAGGTTTGTTACCAGACTTTTGGGGTTTTCTTAAGCCAATATTCACTTCCACTCAACAGGAAATGGAGATTGGCTTGTTTGATCAGCACCACACCTACCAGGATCACCGTGTTGCTCTAGCAAGATGAAAGGAACTGACAAAACCACAAGGCATCTTCTGCAGAGATGGAGGAAGCACAGTAAACAAGCCAAGCACAACAAAATAGGGAGTCTTACAGAAATGGCACTTCTTGAGAATATTTGCCTCTAGTTAACCTAGAAAAAGCACTCAAGTAAGACTTGCTATAACATCATAATCACAGATTATCCTTGTTTTCTGAAATCAATAGGATCTGGGATTTACCCACTTTGTCTGGGCAGAAGACTGCGCTGGCAGAGCCTGCCAGCCATGTGTACGTATGCTTTGGGGCCCAGAAGTGCTCCTCTTCGCATCTCACAGTAGAGCCACTGTTGACATCTGAACTGCCAAAGCATCACTGTGTTACGTGTAACACAAATAAACAGCCTTATACCTGCACCACTCAGTACAGTCCTAAACAGCCCTCATTTAGGAGCAAGAAAGGCAAGAATGGGTCAATACTACATTTTGTTTAAACAGAATCCAAATTTTTTCTTGCTTGTTTGGTGGGGGTTTTTTTTTTAACCAAAACCCCCACAAAAACCAATCAAAAAACCAACAGAGACTGTGAACCCTCCACACTTGAAGAAGCCTATTATTCTAGTCCAAACATCCCCTCTTTAAGCCCATTTTTGTACACAGCTCTGGGAACATCACGCAATGCAGGCATTACTGCCCTAGCTGGTAACACACATACCCCAGTCATCCTTAAGTTTTACTCTGTGGAGTTACTCACTGCCTGGTGGATGTCGGCCTTCACTTCTTCACTCAGCATTCCCTCAAACACAAAGGAATCCCCAAATTTCTCTGCCTATAGGAAAAAAAAAATCAACCATATTATCAAGTGAATGTTGTTCTTGAAACACCACCCACACATACAGCTTTATCTTCCCAAAGATAAGGGGATTCTAGTAGAGCTTTTGAGTTCTGTTTCTTTCAAGAAAGCGATGTTGGAACAGAAGAGAAAGCATTTTATCTCTGGATGTTGTTCTTCAACAGCTACTGGACAGATGGCAACTCGCAGAGCTTCTGCAAATGTTTCTACTTCTGTTAATTAAAAATGCAGTTCCGATTGTCCCAACTGCTTTAAAATGCTGCAGTCAATAATCTAACATTCAAGGGCTTATTTAATTTCTCTTCTTTTTCCTTTGGGAGTCACAGTAGAAGATGTAAGCCTTGCCACTTACTGCTCCTGCATCATTGCTAGCATCATGCTTTAAAGCACTGCTACAGTAAGAGAAGAGTTAAAAGTAATTTAATTGCTACATCTAGCATTCTGTAAAGCCAAAAAATACAAATCATTTCAATGAATCACAGTACATGACACCAAAATGTGGTTTTCCCTTTGGAAACTAGGTTAATTAATATACATGGGGAGTCAAAATATGGTATCAGAATTCAACACACCTGCCCTTCTCAATTTCTTCATTTGATTACAGGCATTCAAAGGCTGAGAGTGATCACCATGAGCTGCTTCTGCACATGCAGAACTCACTGGGAATCACAGTTGGAAAGGGGGATCCCATTCACCATTCGAGTTGTAAGAACTTTAGTATACAACCATAATCTTTATAGTCAGTTTCAGAAAGAAAAAAAAAAAAAAGTACTCACTTGCCCAATCTGAAAGACCCACACACATTTAGTGCCTAAAGGACCCCAGATCTGAGTCTGACAGCCTCCATCAAGGGCTTTTTCTTTAAGTTTTGTAAAAAATAAAACATTTTCGGTTCAACAAAATAGCTGTACATCTGGAGCTGCTTTTCTTCAGCTTTCTATGTCCCTTCAGGTCTGAACTGCCACTGGAGTTCAGTCTAGTCCTTAATAAAGAACACTGAGAAGTAGGTTGGTTCTGTTTACCTCCAGTAAGTAACATGGATGTTATTTAAATACACAAACCCCAGTTCAGCCGCATCCCAAAAAAAGCCCTGCAGAATCAGTGCTGTTTACTCTAACTCTGAGTTTATTTTTCCAAACCCAGCATAAAAGGGGGCCCCGTGTGAGGGGGGAAAGGGAGAAGGGGCAAGCGGAGCACCCAACTACACCAGCTGAGACACCAAGTGCTGTCTCAGGTGGGCTCCATCCGATGCAGTGCTGCAAATACCACCACACGTGAGCTCCTTCCAGGAGCTGTCTGCAACAAGTGAGCCCTGTTCAAACTCAAATTTGTTAAGCAACCTTTTTTTTCCCCCCATAATTATTGCGCTAAGAACTTCAAAACAGAAATAGCGCCGTAGATAAAAGAAGCCCTTCATCCAACCAGAAGGATCCTGTCTTCCAAATGAGAACCAGTTTATCAAGTGAATTCTGCAAAGTGCCTCCTTTGAGACCTGATCATTACCAGGGCTTTTATTTGCCTAAAAGGCCTGTCAGGGTTTTATATAAGCTGCGTAGGAACAGTCAACTGTCAGGAAAGATCAGAGCCTCAGGCAGAGGTACCTTCTTTCTTGGAAGAACCTTAACATATTCTGTCTCAGTCCATTGTTCTCGGCAACATGCACAAAACTATTATTATACTCACTATTGTATCTTCTTCAGACAGCAGGACTTTGTATCGCTCAGCTCATCAGCAAGTAGCTGCCTGAACTAGCCTGCAGAGTCCCGAGCTATCACAGTGATTTAAATCCCTTCTCTTCAGATAAGGAAAATCTAACAGCATAGCTGTATGTAGACAAAGGTGTAATGGACCCAAAGGTCAAAAGAAGCCCAAACATCAACAACAAAGCCCCTGCAGAGACATCTTCAGCCACCTGTCAGACTCACCAGGCGACCTCAGCCATGCTGCAGGGAAGACCCTGCTGCAGATACTGAGACTTACTTAATGTAACATTAGTTACATCAAGATTAGCATACACCTAATTGCCCTTTCAGACCCCTGGGCAGCAAGGCAAGACAAGTTTTCCCTCTGCTTCTGATGGAAGTCTTGTATTCCAGTACACAAAACCCAAGTAAGCATTGTGACAGCCTTCAGAAAAGAAAAGCCTAATTTTTTAACAGGGATTCTGCAGCATAAAGAAACATGACAGGAGACTGTAAACCCTTCCACCTTACCTCAGTGACGTACCCAGTAGAATTCACAAATCCCTCAAAGTCCTCATTGCTGACCTCATACTGATCCATGTAGAAACCCTTAATGTGGACTCTTCTAGCAGGCCATTCTCCATCCTGATGTATTTCAGGCTCATCGGTGCCCATTGTGAACACTCCTCCTGGAATAGCCACCATCTGCAGAGAAAACATTGTCCAAAGATGGTGAAAATGAAAGCCTGAAAAGTCTCTTCCTGGCCTTACTCCTCCTCCACCTCATCTTTGGTGGTGCTTTTGCTTTGAGCAGCATTTCACTGTTTGGAAAAAATACCAAGTGGAACTTAAACTGAGAAGGAAAGCCCCACTTGCAGCTCTTTCTTCATGAAGTCTGGGTAATTCAGAACTTGTACTGAAAGTGATGCTTGTGCTCTAAAACATGTTTCCCTACTGTACCTAACAGCCAAGAAAAAAAATCCAGAGTCCACCTTCAGATGATGGATTTTGACATTTCACTCTGTTCCTAGGAAGGCTTGATGCATCAGTGAGGAATCTGGAGATTATGAAACTGTGAAGTGCTCTTTTTAAGGTGCCTGTCATTAAATGAAGAACCATGATGGACTGCATATGGCTCTTTGTTTAATGACAGGCATGTGCAGCAGTTTATTACCAGCCATGCCACCAACTGGCAGGTAGGCACAGCACCTACAGCGCTGCAAACGGCAGAGGAGAAACTTCCAAGCCATATTCCAGTCCTCTGGAAGACTGGCCTTGGGCAAGAGCCTCAGACTTTGGAAGAAAAGGATGAGGGACAGAATTATTTCAACCGTTTCAAGGAGAAGGTTTCCCTTTAAGGCCTCAGCCAGTTTCCAGAGAAACAAAACCCACTTTCCCTCAGCTTTAGTGGGCTCTTTCCAAGACTCCAGAGGTCTTGTCACATGCCTCATTGGAGGTTTCCCCAGAGCCCTCTAAAGACCACAGACTGAGCTAAGCACTCCTCAGACAAGAGCAGTTCCCCCAAAACACAAGAGCACCCACGATCCCTTCTCAGAAGCCAGCACTAGAACGAAGGATGACAGCTCAGGCTGTGCAAAGTCTTCCCAAGGGGCAGGTGACGTTTCAAGGGCTGACACTACCCAAGAGCTCGCTTGCCATGAAGTTACCCGACCATCCATCAACAGATGAAAGAACCACAGAAGCCATCTCCTCTCTTTTCAGTAGCATTCCTGAGCTCCCTCCCCCCCAACTCACACCACATTCAGCCATCTCAGTCCCCCCACTCCAGCCGCATCAGAGGGGTGTGAGCAGGTGAGCCCCCATGAGCCAGCAGCACTGACCCAGGCAGCCACTGGCACATGGGATCTCACCTGCACAAACCCCAGCAGCCCTCTCGCCAAACACTACTCTTACAAGGAGCTCAAGCAGGTGGACCAGTGACACAACCTAAAATGAGCAAAGCCACTTCTAAGACACTGCACTGTTTATTTATTTATTTGTGGAAGATCCAGATGTTTGGTATGCAGGAAATTCAGGTCTAATACAGAAATATTCACCCAGAGAGAAGTTCCCAGACCAGCACACTTCTAATACTACTCCAGAAGTGCAGCTGAATTTCTAACAAAAAAAGCAGCATGGGTTTTAGATCTACAAGGGTTCAATTTCCACATGCATATAGTGGAATAACACAGCATACAAACACATACATTAAAAGCAGTCAAACTGCAGAGAAAGGGTTGTAAAAAGCGTGAACTGATGGAAGATTATTTAGATGAAGAGGTGGGTTGACAGCTCCAAACACAAGCTCTGGACTTTGCACATACAGCTGTACTGCAGCACAGCACAGACTACAGGACCCTGATTCTTCTAGAGTCGATTTTTTGTTATTTTTCTTACTTCACATGATTACTTTCAGGAGGTTGGATGCTTTTACCAAAACAGTTTATCTGGATGCTCACACTGACTCACGAACCAGGAAGACAAAGAAAATCAATAGTTACCTTCCAGCCTCTGGAGCTGACTTATTTATGTAGTTACATCAGCAGCAGCACACCGAACGATCAGTACATGAGTTCACATCAGCCACCCAGCACCACTCCCTGTTCTTAAGGGCATCTGCAGTATTTGACATCACCTTACACATCCAGCTTCCTTGCTGCTTCCCTGCTATAGATTTTTTTTTTGCTTGGTTCTCTCCCAGCAACACTCAAAACTCAAACAAGGGCCTGGAGAAGTGCTACAAATACTTTTTCCTTTGAACTAGCCTCATCTGAAGCTAGCTGCATCCTCGTCACTTTTTCTCCACTACAAAGAATCGGAGCACTTACCGATTGCCTTTAACAGAATCCATAAAAGGGCTTCAGGATAAATTTGCTTACATATTTTAGGACTTAGGGAATGACAACGTGGTACAAAGTTGCACCACTTCCTTCCAACCTCTTTCCAGCTCACTGTAGCTAGAGCAACTCCTTGAAGCAGTCTTCAAAGCAAGATGCAGAGCTCACTAGTGAGCTGCTACTGTGAGCGTGTGGAAAATTAACTCTTGCTTTACAGCCTTTCCTTTCCAAAACCTGAACAATTCTGGTTAGATTGCCAGTGTGCCTTCAGCCAGGAGCATCCAAAGGCTTCCTTACAAACCCACTGCTCCTGCAGCCTCCTCACACAGTTACAGCTGAGCCTTCTGGCTCATCCCCCAAGGTTGTGTCCAACACCAGGACTGGATACCACAGGGGTATCCTCCTCCACCAAGGTCCATGTCACACCTCCACCTCCTGTCTGGAAACAGGACCTTCCTGTGACAGCCAGCTTTATGATAGCACCATATCACCGGCCCACAGATGTCTGTCAGCGCTCTTCAACCAAGAGCAGCAGAATGCAATACAAAGCAAAGAACAGCTTTTCTCCATAGACATCACACCCACAAACCACACACGTGTAGTTAAAGAGCTTTACCATCCCCTTTTTAAAATCCTGGGAGCTAACACTGAGGAACTAATCACTAATAGATATCAAAGATGAACCCAGAGGCTGATACATCATCTACCGTAGCAGGGAGAGAGTGCACGACACTAATTGCCCGTATCTTCACAGTATTACTTAGCTAGCACATGCAGGTCACTTGTTAAAGCTCAACTTCAACAACATAATCATTTGCCTACAATCATACTAATGTTGGAAGTATTAAGGTAATGTAGAACAGGCCCACTAAAGCACTAGCTCCTCGTTTCTAACGATGCAGTGGGAACGATTCATCTCAGTTGCAGCTGAGGTAGAAGGCAATTCCTCCTGCACTTCCCTTCCGGTAAAGATGTTTCCTAGCTAAGCATAACTTGATTATGCTGTGCACATAACTTAAAAGCCAGCAGCGATTAGTTTTCATTACATGCTGTTGAAGCTGCTAGCTGCCTTGCATACAGCCAGTCAGATGGTTTCACGCTACACTAAGACCCAGAGTGAAATGCCAAAATTTATTACACAAAACACATACCAGCGACAGAGCCCAAGTGCAACATGAATTAATTCACAGTCTTTAAATACTTTCAAACTTCTTACGTACAGCCTGCAATAGTAAAGCCACAATTACTCGTGTGCATCCTTCCCTGCACCCGCTAAGCATCCACACTGCCTTTGTGACACCGGCTTTGCCCACACTGACACAGCTTCCAGGAGGCAGTTAGAGAGGAAGCCCCTCATATTTTTACTATTTCCAAGCAAGAACAAGATCCAAGTGTGCTGTGATGTAGTTTCACCTGCACCTTTTGTGAAATGAAACCTCATGGAACTTCCAGTAACTGACGAGATCTCATCCGGTGATTTGGCCTCAAATGACATGAAGGTCTTGGTAGCCCTTCACAGCAGGCACTGTCATAGCCCATGAACCCCCTTAAGCCCTGCCTTGTCAAGAAGGCACATTCAGCTCTGGACAGCATCTTTCTGAAGAGCAGCACCAGAAGAAAAAGCAGTCAGAGACTTGAAGAGAAGCTGAAGGGCTACCTAGATATGGATACGTAAATGATGGCTTTGCTCAGTGACATCCAGTGATAGGACAACAGGCAACAGGTGTGAGCTGGAGCACAGGAGGTTCCATGTGAACATAAGGAAAACCTTTTCCCTGTGAAGGTGGCAGAGCCCTGGGACAGGCTGCCCAAAGAAGTTGTGGTGACTCCTTCTCTGTTGACATTCAAACCCACCTGGATGTGTTCTTGTGTGACTCTAGGCAATCCTGCTCTGGTGGGGGGTTGGACTAGATGAGCTTTCAAGGTCCCTTCCAACCCCTAATGCTCTGTGATTCTGTGAAATAACACAAGGTACCCAACAGTTCACTTGGTGGTGTTTCCACTCCCATGCAGACCGAACAGAAGGGGACAGACCCACAGCAGAGCCACAGGAGGGCCAACACACACCAAGGGACCATGCTAGCAGAGCCACCACCTCCCTGGGCCACATAGCCAGGGACAGCCCCACTTCAGGGAGCACTCTAGCACCCACAGCCCCCGCGCTGGGCAGCCAGAGCTGTGGAGACACCTGCCCAAAGACTCCCCGCGTCAGTCCGTCACCCCTCAGCTATATACAGGGAAGAGTGGTGAGGCCGGGGCAGGTAGGGCTGCCAGGGAGGCCACCAGGACACGGGCACGGCTGCCCAGGCCTTATCCTCGCCTTCTACAGTACCCGACCGACCCGGGAGACGCTCTCGGAGCGGGAAACGCCAGGCGGGGCCAGCCGGAGCACCAGCGCCCAGGCCGGGGTTGGCGGCGGCTCGGTCCGAGAGGGCTGCGAAGCGGCTTTAGTCCGAGCTCCTACGCCGAAGCCCGCTCGCTCGGGGCTCTCCGCTCGGCCCCGAGCACCGAGGGAGGCCTCGCTGCGCCTGCGGGGCCGCCTCACGGCACGGCCCAAGGGTCGCCTCGCTCGCCCGCCCTCCCAGCGCGCTCGGCCTCCCGCCTCAGGGCGCGGCGACACCCGCACCCCGCCCCACCGCTCACCGGCCACCGCCCGGCGCTCCGGCCTTCACCCGCTGCAGCCGCCGAGTACCGCCGCGCCGCCACCTCCCGCCCATCACCGCCGCGGCTGGCGGCGCACCCGCAGCCCCCACCAGCCGCCGCCTTCCCCTTCTCTGTGTCTGCACCAGCGGCCGCCGTCAGCCCCGGCAGCAGGACGAGGCAATAGCAGAGCCCAACGCGGGCCGCCGCCAGCGCGGCCATGTTGGCCGAGGCACCACGTGCCGCGCGCGGTCAGGTGACGAGCCGCGCCTGGAAGAGGCACCGCCGGTGGCCGGGCAGCCCGCCTCTCACCGCGGGGCGGCCGGGGCCAGGGCCGAGTTCGGCCCCCACAGCGCCGCCTCACCGCCCGGCGCCGCGTCAGGCCTGTACCGGGCCGAGTTTACACGGCATGAAGCGCCCGCGCACTTATAGCTTCGTCCCGGACGGTGCGTGAGGCTCTGTGCCTGCAGCGAGGGGCGAGCAGCCCGCCCCGCCCCAAGGCCGCGCCGCAGCCTGGCAGGAGCCGGCTGAATCCCTCCCGCCCGGCCCCGCGTCCCGGCACCTCCCGGGTGGCGTTTCCCGCGCAGGCTTCTTGGCGATGTGAGCACAGCACCCCCGAGATGAACGCGGCAGAGCGGGGGTCCCGCCCCGAACTCCCCTCGGCACGCCGGAGCTGTTCCCTGCGCCGTTCACCTCCTCGGGAAGGAACAACGCAGGGAAACGCCAGCGCTGCCTGTAAGTATTCCCCTTCGAGATGTCGCAACGAGGGGTCATTGTAGCAGACTGATAGTACTTAGAGGCATTCACAGTAAAGTGGAGCTCTGATCGCAAGGGCATGGCTCCTCAGGAGTGAGAACCAGCCCTTTTGTGATTCCACTGTGGCAGTTTCCACCAAGGACAGTGTTCTCGAGGCCTTGGTCTCCAGCCAAGCACACCAGTTGCATTCACACCCCTCTTACCCTCTTCCTTTCCTTCTCTTGCAGCAAATCACTGCAACAAACCTGCAGCCGAAGGACAGCCATCACCATGCAGACAGCATTAATGTCAGGCTTGTGTGAGGTGCTGGTTTAAGGCCCCAAAAGTAAGTGGTTACACCTCTGAGGGTGTTCAGTAGCAGTCCGTAATGTGGGAGTGTGTACCTGCCTTCCTCCTAAGGGTACCTTCACCTCCTCTGCTAAGGGGTGATGATGCAAAGCAGCATCATTGCAGAATAAGGACTTAGGAAAAAAAAAATAAAGAAAAGGTAAACTCCTTGGGCACTTCTGCTTGTGTTTCTATCCTAGGATTTCAATTTTTCATGCTTAAAAATGGATTTTACCAAGTAAACAACCTGCCTTTATGACAGAAACACCACCACGGAGGGGGAGAAGCACCACGGGAGAGGGAAAAGGAGAAACCTGCTTTTCTTTCCAAGTGAACATCAAATCCTGTTACTGCAATTTTGGGGTTTTTTGTACTGGAGTTTTCTGTGCAGGTGACTGAGCAGCAGTTTATAACAAATCAGGTGAATGGCAACATGCTAGTCTGCAAGCCAAGCAAGCCAGGAATGGAAACGTGCTTTATCGAGACACAATGGCCTCCTACTTTGCTCTTGGGAGAGGTAGCAATTTGCTGTTAGTAGCAAGAAGCAAATTACTACCCCACTCTGCGCCAGCTCGGCTGGCTGGGACTTTGTGATCGGAGCAAAGGCTGTTCCCACTCACTGTCCCCCTGCTAAGGAGCTGGGGGAGTAGCAGGTGCACGTGCCTGCTTTCTGGCATGACATGAATCCCCAGTCCCTCTCCCTCGTTCGCAGGCAGAAGGGGCACACTGCTTTTGTGCTCCTGTGTACTCAGTGCCCAGCCAAGGTGCGTGGCCCAAGGCAGATGGCAATTCACTGTCTCAATCCAGAACTCTCAATACCTTCTACATCACAGAACTGGTCATGCTTGTGTTTTTCTTTGGTTTTTATTCCATGGTTCACTCTTAGTTGTTCCAAGATTTTGGTGCTTTGTCATGTAAATCTTTGTGTGGGAGCTTCTGTTCAGGACTGTGTGCAGAATGGATTTTCTTCTGGGTCCTCCACCATGCTGAAAGAAATCTTGACTCGTTCTGTGGGATACTAATTTAAAATATTTAATGGATTTTTTTCCCCCCGTACAGATTAGGACTGTGCAGCAAAAGTAAGCATGACCATACTGAAGGAGGAGGGGGGTTGTTTGTTTTGTGTCAGTACTGGAAAGGAACACCACTCAACTGGATTTGCTGTATGAAATTTTACTGTGTGTAAAATGACAGGGCTGGGAGTCTTCACAAGGATTTCAATTATCCATCATTAGTCCCTTTTGCCCTGTGACGTTCTTAGCAAAGCAGCAGAGTGCAGGAAAACAGACGGGTACAAATTTAATTATAAAAAATCAACCCTTGCTGCTTCAGGGTCAGAAAATGTAAACATTCCTTTTATGTTGAAGCAGTGATCTTAGCCCTGTGCATTAATGAATCTCTGTGAAAAGGCCAAGTAAACAGAACTTACTTCCCCCCTTCCAAATTTTCCAATGCAATTTACAGAAATGACAGCAAAACCTTGATAACCAAATTTCAGAGTCTTCTAGAACTGAAAAGAGTCTCTCAGGATAACTTATTAAAGCCATGAGATTCTGGCTGCGTCATGATGGGATTCAAGAAAATCAGCTCATTTCCAATGAGCTGGGACAGGTCTCTGATGTATCTTGCCCACTCGTTCTCGTTGCTCATCTTCCTAGAACTCTTCCACATCAGTTCTGTACTTCCATCAGGACAGTTTGTGTTCCTGCATGCTCTGAGGAGTCTAGATGAAAGAATTAGTTTGCTTCTGAGCGACGTCCAACCTCCAACTCGTAATCCTGAGGACTTCTGAGAACTTTTGTTGGTGTCATTTATCCATCACATTGGTGCTCCTAAGTCATTCATTCGCTCTTCCACACAGGGTTTAATTATTCTCTTTCCTCACACTGTGTACAACATGCTTCAGGATTAAGACCTTGACTTTACAGCTATTAAAATGTTACAGAAATGAGAGATTTTTCAGCACTCAGCTGAAAAGCTGAGATGTTGCCCACTGTTTGTCCCTACCAGTGCTGGCATGGACAGCTCTGATCACGAGAAGCTCTTGAGATCATCTTCCCCATCAAGAAGACTGGCCACAAGAGAGATGAGACAGGTTGATCCTTAGTGTTCTGGTAGCTGCCTAGAGTATCTTCTGGTATTTCTTCCAGGGCTGCTGATGGTGCAGCTGAACCAACAGTGGAGATGGAAAAATGTGCAAAGGCACCCAGCACCCTGGGGTGCTTTCTGGCCAAAATAGTCCAAAGAAGTCAACAGAATTGCAAAATCCACAGCATTAAACAAGATAATATCGTTCTTAGTCTTGGCAAGTTAAAGACTTGACTTCATCTTAACATCTTTCATTAACGTTGGGTTCACATAATTGCTACAGATAAGGTGGTGCTAGAGCAGAATAAGGTTGGAAAAGAAGAGCAGAGTTCTCTCAAAAAAACCAAAAATCCCAACCTCAAACATCTCTTCAAGGTGTTTTCCTGGGACTGCACTCACAGACATGGTGAGCTGAACACTTGTCTCACTGCACTCTAGTATAAAGACCAAAGTGATACCTACCAAGTTGTATTTTTTCATCATTTTCTGTCTGAATTCATGAACAGTTCTCATTCCCTAGACCCTCTGTGTATGTGTGGGTGATCTAAGCCAAACCCCTCGTCTGCTACTGAGCAAGGACTCTCAGGGGCTACCTGCTGTAGTTCACATCTGTGAAACAGTTGTTTTAAGAGAAGAACTTGGTGGTACTTCTGAGCACGAGGTTCTTTCATTGCCAGACAGCCTGTTTCATCTCTTCTTTAAGCCATGAGATGATGGGAAGCTTACGAACTTGCTGTGCCTGCAGCAGCACTCCTAAACAAGTTCTCAAAGAGAAATGGAAACATTTTCCACTGTTGGAATTCTTCATGCTTTTCTTGTGTTTGCCAGTACCCCTTGCAATCTAGCAAGTTCTTCACAGTACTTGGCCAGTATTTTTGGCTGAAGAGCTTTCAGTAGCCTAACCTCCACAGCCTTTGAAGAACTGACCAAGACCCAGAAGCAGATGTAGTCAGTGAGAGAAAACGCAGCCTTTGATATTCTCCTTTCCAGAGAGGCTGCAAGATTGGAGGGCTGGTAGGCTGCAGAAGCAGCAGGAGACAGAGATGGGACCACTGTAGAAGCACAGAGAGATGCACACAGCTCTTCAGACAAGAAACTGAGGATTTGCAGACTGTGATAGAGCGGAATATCCCCAGGACTCCTCTGCATCCCCTATTCACAGAACTTCATAGGGTGGGCTTGGGTGTGGCTGGGGGACCCGTTCTCCCTCTGTCTGTAGGAAATCCCCCAAAATGACAGCTTACATGATACAGTATTCCTAACTGACTGCTGCTGCTCTTACTTCACAGTCAGTAACGAAGATATTTCATGCACTAAAGGTGGTCAGTGGGCAGAGCTCCTTGCCCTGGCCCTGGTGCCAGTCCTTATGTCACTGCGTAAGCGCACCAGACATTCCGCTGTCCTCAGCCTACTGAACTCATCCAGAGATTAGATTTGATTACACGAGAATTCATTAGGATTACCTAATGATATTAGGCACCACCATTACTCTGCCAAATTTCTGATGAGTAATGGCTTCGTAGTACTGCGGCCGTTAATGAAAACCATGGAAGTCTATCCACTGACCTTCCCTTAAGTTCCTAGGGCACGGACATCATCTTCCACATGTTCTTGCCTGACGGCCACAATTACAACTCCTCTGATGTGATCTTTTTAATGAACTAGTGGCTCATTGCGTTCAAGCAGACCGCTGGCTGATGGGAAATCGTTCCCTTTCTCCAGCATTGCTCCGCTGCAGTGGAGGGGGAAAGGCGCCCCGAGCGTGGCAGCAGCAGTCACACCCCATTTCCTATCAGTTATCCGAGGTAGGTGCGGGTGGATGCGAGAGGTGGGACGTGTTCTCTCCACCTCATGCCAGTTAAAGCGATACAGCAGTTCGGCAGCACAAACTTCACACCTGCTTCTGCGAGGCACACGGTGCTGCTGGATGTAGCCACATGTGCCCTACGTAGAAGGCATTAAAAAACCCACCTTGATTAATATTTAGGGCATGAACAATTGCATAATGTAGTAAATAAAAGGCAATAGCACTTAGGTTTTGCCACTGCTGGTGGTGCCAGGTGAAGTTGGGCGGTCAAGCTTTAATGCCCCTGAGCCAGTCTTACCAAAAGAGAAACCAAGCAAAACTCAACCGAGTCTTGAGCCATCCTTGTGAAACACAGCTGGGTTACCCCTGTCACAGCCCCCTGCACAGTGAACCGTGCTCCCACCTGCCCATAACCAAACCGAACCAAAGGCAGCGGTGCGAGCGGGCCTCAGCCCCGTACCTCAGCTCGAGGGTTCAGAGATGATCTCTGCGCTGTCTTCCCCATCCCGCACCGTGCCGAGACCGGCGCTTACCCAGGATTGATGCTCCCGGCTTGATGCTCCCGCAGTTGGTGGGGCCGGTGCATCCCGCTGCAGCGGGAGCGCTGTGCCCCGCCTGTGCCGGCGCCCGCCCGGTGCCAGCGCTCCGCGCGGAGCCCCCGGACGGACTGGAACACAGCTTGGAGCCCCCCCAGACTTCGGACGACCCGACGTTTCGACCCCACAGACCTGTGAAAGTCTCGGCCGCCGGGACCTGGCAGAGCCCCCGCTGTACCGGCCCCCCTCCCGGCCCGGCCTGCGGCGCGGGGCACGCCGGGAGTTGTAGTCCCACGGGGCGTTCCCCAGCAGCGGCGCGGCGCGGGCGGGACTCCGCTACCCAGAGAGCGCAGCGAGGCTTATAAGGCGCGGTTGGCTAGTGCGGAGGGCAGTAACCATGTGGATGTGCAGCTGAGGCGGCGGCGGGTGGGGGGAGCTCGGCGCAGCCTCCATCCTAACGGGACCGGGCAGCGCCGCGCCGCCGGCATGGGGCTGCCGAGCCGCCGCTAGCCCGCCCCGCCGCCACCGGAGCCAGGTAGGGCCAGGGTGATGGGCGGGAGAGCGGGCAGAGGGGCTGCGGCAGCGGCTGGGGAGGGAGGCAGCGAGTCCGCTCCGCTCCGCCCCTCTCCGGCCGCCGGGCAGTCCCCTTCCCCGGGCCGGCGCGGGCGAGGCGGGGGGAGGCCGGGAGACGCCGCGCTGGGGCTGGCTCGGCGTTGCGGGGCGAGGCGGGGGATGCCCGGCTGCGGGAACCCCTATAAGACGGAGCAGAGACCTCGCCGCCCTCCCGGACCCGCGGGGAGCGCAGCCCGGTCCCACGGCGCCGTGCGGAGGGGTGAGCGCTGCCGGGGTCGCGGCCAGGGGCTGGCCGCTCCTCTCCGCGGCACGGACGCGGCCTCGGTGGCGGGGCGGCGTGTCCGCTCCAACTTTCCCCGTGTTTTTCCCCTCGCACTCGCGGCACAGTTGCGAGGGATGTTTCGCGTTATGTAAACACTTGTGAGCGACGATGGGGGCTTGGCTATGGGCGAGCTTACTCTTAAATGGTCAAAGCCGGGCAGCTGTGGGTGGATGTTCCTGAGGGTCTTGCTAACTGGTCGGGCGGCCAAATATTTAGCTGTTTCCTGGACTACAATAACTGGACTTAGCGGGGAGGGGGGAGGGGGCATTCCCCACGTATGTGGGATGCACCCTAATTCCCAGCGGATTTATGCCTTCACGCTAACGGCTCCGTTACTGCTAGTTACGTGTGGGGCTTTGGGGCTGAAGCCTGCTCCGCGGGCCCCTTGCCCTGTTGCTCCGGGGGCCCCTATCCTCTTGCGCAGGGTGCAAGGCGGCTCTGTGGTGGTCTTGGTGCAGCAGCAGTGGCTTGGGGTCACTTAGGCTTTCCCCTCTTGTGTCAGAACCTATTTGTCCCATGTGGGTTTGGCCCTGCTCACAGGAGTTTGTAGAAAAATACTGTAACAGGTGGGAGGTTTGCAATCCTGCATCGCATACGTGCTGGGCAGTGATTCCCACGTGCCCATGGATGGCTTGGGCTCTGATGTTGGTGCTCCCAAATTGGGAAGGGGAAGCAGGGCTAACACAACCCAGGTCCTTGTCTTACAAAGATTTAGCAACTAGAAGTCATGTGTGTGGGGGAGTTTAGTTATTAATGAGGGCCAGTACCTGTGCATGTGTTTCATTTCTTAACTGTGCACTTTGTTATTTGAGTTTCCTTTCCTGTGCTCGGAAATTTGCCTGGTATCCCAGGACTTCCAAAAGTGTTGAGCCAAAACACTCGCTGACTCAGAGCCCAGGCCAAAGGCCTGCTTCTGAACTGCTTTCCTCAATGGGTTTAGCTGCATGACACTGGGATGCGATGCGAAGCCGGTATCCGTTTCTGTCCCTTGGTGGTTCCTCTGTGGCTAAGTTAACAGGCTACTGAGCACTGGAGTTTTTGGCTTGTTTACTTTCTGAAGCTCTACTTTAAGCCTACTTCCTCGCGCAGCAAACACCTCGGGTTCTAAAAGCTCAGTGGCTTTGCTGGTGTAAGGTCAGCACCTGAAACAATAACAGAACTGTGCGGTGGTGTGGCTGTGGCAAAGCGTTGGTTGTGTGACACTGGTTGTTCAGCAAGTGGAGAACACCGGTGGCATCCATCAGCCCAGAAATTCTTGGCTGAGGAGGCAAATGTGGAAGCTGACTCTACTGAGACCAGGGATTGAATTGGTGGGAGTGTGCGGTGGTCAGGGGGTGTAAGCCAGCCCAGGAGTCGCTCTGGAAATGAAGAACACAGTTCAGTGTTGTTTCAGAGCAAGCTGTTGCAGCAGTGCTGCTTGAGCTGATTATTTCTAATGTGTTCTTTAAGCCACCTTTTGTTTGTCAATAACAAATATTTCTTCCTGCTAGAACACCTTATTCCAGCCTGAGATTACAGTGTTTGCGTCGATGAGTTTTCTCCCCATCTGTTTGTTTTGCAGTGT